>JAWRVF010000114.1:0-663949 GCA_036785485.1 Physcomitrellopsis africana | reverse complement strand
AAGCCTTCTAATATCTTCCTAGTGTCAAGGACATACTTGTTAGAACCTTCTAGAACATTCTAGAAGTTTCCTAGAACTCTCTAGAACCTTCCAGAGCCTTCTAATATCTTCTTAGTTAGTAGAAGTTGCTTGAGAAGCTCCCTAGTTGGAAGAAGCTGCTTGAGAAGCTTCCTAGGTAGGAGTATATATTGGAGTCAAGGCTGAAGAGTTCTTCAGTCTCGACAACACATCTCTTGGAGCTCTAGCTCACCTCTCTGGTGTTATTTTTGTACTTATCTGATTAATCCAGTTCCTGCCAGTTCTTCTTGAACTTCTTGTTTAGACTTCAAGTCTATATTTTGTGTCCGTGATATTAATCCAGTTCTTGCCAGTTCTTTTTGAACTTCTTCTTTAGACTTCAAGTCTATATTCTGTGTCCGTGACATTTGATTAGGATTTGAATAAGATTTGATTAGGATTTGAATAAGATTTGATTAGAATTTGAATAGGATTTGACTAAGATTTGATTAGGATTTAATTAGAATTTGACTAAAATTTGATTAGTATTTAATTAGAATTTGACTAAGATTTGATTAGAATTGATTATAATTTCTATTTTTTAATATTTTAAAAAAATATATTTTATTTTTTTATTGGATTTATATTAATATTTCTTTTTTAAATTTTTTTTTTTTTTTTATGACTTCTTTAGATTTTTTTTTGTATATTCTTCTATAATTAATTGAAAATCTAATTGAACTTTTTAATGATTGAAGTATACTTATTTATCTTTAATTATAAATTTTACATAATTCTAGCAGAGATGTTAGGACTTATTGTTGTTATTTTCTTTTTATCTTCCACAAGTAGGTGCCCAACGTATTATCAAGCAAGACTTCACCTGATATAACATATTTGATGAATCCGACGTAAAAAGTTTAAAATGGAAGATAATTGGATTTTTTTGATCTATTTGAATTATAGAGAAGAAAGGCAAGAGAATGGAAGGAGGAGCTATGGATAGTACTTCAAGCAAAACTACAAGCAAAAGTACTAGTAGACGACAAGATATGTATTTTGACTCTAACTCTAAAAGCATGATTCAAACATTTGCTTTATTCATGCAATAGCAACAAGTTAAAGATTGCAAAGAAGATATGACAAACAAAGTATTACAGGTAGTTGTGGACAAATTTGATTAATTTAAAGAGAAAGATATTATAAAATATTTAAGGTGTTATGTGAGAAAAATAGAATTAAAGCATGTTTTCAAGAAAGAGATGGTTTAATTATTGGAATTGGCTATTGCACTAGAGATAAGAAGTTATGTGAAGTCTATTATAGGACATTTTGGAGGTTCATGGGAGAAATTTTTTCAAACATTGAAAGATGAATATTTTTTAGAAGATAATAATTAGATTACAAAGAAGTTATTTTTTGAATACATTGAAAGGCCTAAAAAAGATCTTCAAGCAACAAAATTATTAAGAGAGTTTGAAAGATAATATTCTCATTTATCAAAGAAATAGAGGCAATTATTGGATCCAAGTAAAGTAGAACTTTATATTCTAGCGGTTGATAGAGAGTTGCAAGAAAAATTAAAAAATTTGCTTAAAAATAAAGAAGAAGAAGAAGAAGAAGAAGAAGAAGAAGAAGAAGAAGGATTGACATCAAATTGAAAAGAAATAGAAGAGGCAATACAATTGCTTACAAAAAGAAAGAGAAGAAAGGATAGGATGGATATTCAAAGACCATTGCAAGCATCTAAGATGAAATTGCCCACTAATCATTCTACATCCATGATTCAACCTTCAATGTCTACATCAAAGAAAGAAAAAATGAGTATAGATGAAATCATACGTGGAATGAGAGATTTATAAATAAAATTTACAAAACTTAAAGAAAAAGGTCAATTATCAAGAATATCATCAAAACAAAAATCAAGACCAATAGAAGGTGTAGTGCATAGGTGCATATAGTGTAATAGCATGGAACATTTAAGAAGGGAGTGTGAAGATTTTATAGAGGTGCTATGCAAAAGAGTTATTTTTTTTAAAGATGGTATGATATATTTGAAAGAAAGTAAAAATAAATTAAAAATAAATTTTGGTAAAAAAAGAATGAAGGTATTTGTAAGAGATGCTTTTAAAGTATATACAATCTCAAATAAGGAAGCATCAACATATTGGACGGAAGAAAATTGAGGCAAATATTTAAGTATAAATCTTGAACTTCTATAAGAATCTTGCTCTTTGTAGACAAGTGCAATGAATTATGTTAAAAAAAATTTATTGCAAATAATTTAAAACATGTTAGTAATAATATTTGACAAATTACTGGATAGAATGATCCAGTAGATGGATTATCAAAGCATGCTGATATTACAAGGAATCAATATGAAGCATTAATTTAAAAAAAAACAAAAGAGAGATGAAAATAATGAAGGGCCATCAAAAAAGATTACAAGAGGAGATAAAACAAGACAACAAAAAAATCCTATATATGAGGAGGAAGTATAGAATGTTTCTACAAAAGAGAAGAAAATTCTAAAGGAAAAAAAAAAGACTCTTGTTAATAAGTTACAATCAGATATTAAAGCTACTACAAATTTGAAGAAGATATTAAAAGAACGGATTTTAGAAAAAAAGGTTGAATTTAAAATTAGTAAAATTTTAGCAATCGCAAAGCGTAAATTTTATGAAGTTATTATTGATATAATAAAGAAAAAATGACAATTTATAGGAGATATTATGACATCAAATACACAAAGAACAAAGGCAATGAGAAACAGTATAGATGAAGAGGATGAAATACAAGTTTTAGAAAATGTTTTACAAGTTGAACTTACAAAAGAAGGAAATGGAATTCAACCATCTAGTTATTCTTCTTGAAATCATTGATTAAGGGCTATTACAAAAACTTTAGTAAAATTAAGAGATTTACAAGAATCAATTGTAGCATTAATTGATCATAGTTCTCAGATCATTTTGATATCAAAAGACCTATATAAAAAGAAAAAATGGCCTATTGATATTGAATATGGGTAGATGATATGATCAACAAATAATTCAAAGGAAGATTTATGTAGAGCTTATCCAAATATCAAGGTGATAATAGGAGATGTTATTGAGGAATAACATTTTTTTGTATAAGATATGTCTATATATCCTATTATATTGGGACAACCATATATTACTACCACTCAAACAGAAACAAAAGTAATGGATGATGGTTTAGTCTATGCAAGGATAAAAAGCTAAGAAGGAATGAAAGCAGCTCAATTTTTAATTGTTTGTACCAATCATGAAATAAATCATGATAAGATATCAATTAAATATCAATTAAATATAAATCAATAGAAAAAAATGTTAAACCAACAACTTTTTCATTACTATCAAATTGTGAAGAAAAGATGAAAGGAGCATCTACACAACCAAGTTTAAGAGATCTTAGGAAGATAAGGCATGAATTTATAGATGCTATATTAGATGGATTGAAGGTTGGATATGACGAATTTTTGACAAAATATGAAGAAGAATATTTTAGAGAGATACTTTCACAATATGGAAAGACTTTTACATTTGAAGTACATGAAATTAGACGTATTGATCCAAGTATTGTAGCACCTATGGTTATTTTTACTATTTTTTATGAACCATGGAATTTACAACTAATTCCAATGTCAAAAATATATTTATCCAAATTAATAAATTTATTCAATAAAAAGATTAAAATGGGGATTTTAGAACCATTTATGGCACTTTATTCTAATTGATGGTTTACAATAACAAAGAAAAATGGAACAATGAGATTTATATAAGACATGCAATCTAAAAATAAAGTGACTATTAAAAATATGGATTTAAATTTAATTGTGGATGAATTTGCAAATACACTAAAAAAAAGATGAAATATTAAATCAAAAGGATTGTAGAAGATTTGTTGCAAATTATATCATAGATTGTGAAAAGATTTTATCACAATTGAAAGAGGTACATTTGATCTTATCAAGTATTAAATCTATATTTGGAATAAATGAGATACTTGTTGTTGGATACATATGTGGATCATATGGATGTAAGCCAAGTATTGAAAAAATTCATATTATTAAAAAGATAAAAGAATGTACAAATACAACAAAAATTAGAAGATTTTTAGAAACATGTATTTTTTATCATATTTGGATACCTCATTTTGTACATGTAGCAGATCTATTATATGATTTATTAAAAAAAAAAAAAAAAATCAATAGAAAAAAGAACAAAAAAGAACTTTGGAAAAATTAAAAAAATTTCTTTTTTTATCTTCAATTTTAAAGAAAGTGAATTATGAATGTAGAAGGCCAGTGATATTAATAATTGATGCAAGTCCAATTGGAATAGGATAATTGGATAAGATAATGAACAAGGAAATAAATATGTAGTAAGATTTGGAGTAAAGATTTTGAATATTTGACAAAGAATATATGTACAAATTAAAAGAGAATTATGGGGTGTAATAATAGCTATAAAAAATATAAAAGAATATTTCATTAGAGCTTCAATAGTTATAAAAATAGATTATCTACCTTTATTGGGCATGATTACAAGTTATTCAACTCCTGATATTGCTATGTTAAGATAGATAGTATATATCAAATCTATGAATTCAAAGTTTAAGCACATTTTAGAGAAAGATAATTTAGTTGCAGATATATTATCAAGGGCAAGGTATTATGATGAAGAAGATATGATTGATTTGGAAGATAATATGGGCACAAAATTTTATACTAATGTATTATCAAAAGAAGAAGGTGTATATTTAAATATATCATTGGAATTCTTTTTAAAAGATTTATGAAAGTGAATGGAAAGATGTTGGAAAGTATCTAAGTATATTAAAGCAACAAGAAGATTAGATAGATGAAAAATTTAAGAAAATCTATAAAAAAGCCTATGGATATTTTTTATATAATAGATATTTATGGAAGCATCCAAAGAAAAAAGGAGAAGTACTATAACAGATGATATTTGATTTAAAAGCTCAACAAAAGATTATTACAAAATTCTATGAGAGTTTGTAGGTAGGACATAGAGGAATTTAGACAACTTTTATTAAATTGAAAGATAAGTATTGGTAGAAAGGTATATATAAATATGTGGTTGATTTTATAGGATCATGTGAGACTTGTCAACTTTATTCTAACATTTGATATTAAGATGAATTACATCCAACTTATCTTTTAATACTACATTATAAGTGAGTAGTGGATTTAATGGCAATGCCTATGGAACTTGGACAAATGAAGTATTTGGTACTTATATATGAAGATTTATTGAATATGGTTGAAGAACAAGCATTAAGAATAAAAAGCATTCAAAATCTGTATCAATTTTTCTTAAAAGACATTATTTGTCGCTATGGTCGTATTAAAAAAATCACTATAAATAGAAATGAATTAGATGCAAAGGAAGCAAGAAAATTCTTTGGTAGAATGGAAATTAAATTTTCTTTGACAATAGTATATAATCCAAAAGGTAATGGATAGAGTGAGCGTGGACATTCACTTATTATTAAGACACTAGTAAAAGCATACAATGGCAAAGTACATCAATGGCCAAATCTACTACCATTTGTACTATGGATAGATCATATAACTCATGGTACAGTGATTGATTATATGCCTTTTGAATTAATGTATAGACAAAAGCCAATTATGCCAATAGAAGAAATAGTGCCTATATGGGAAGTATTGTCTTAGAAGAATGATCTTAATAGAGAGGAGCTTTTAGTATTACGGATTCAACAATTAGAAAGAAGATCTGAGGATATTGAAGTAATAATTGAGAGATTGAAAGAAGCAAGAAAAAAGAATAAAGAAAGATTTAATAAAATACATCGACTACGACCTAAAAAAATAGAAGAAGATAATTAGATGTTAGTCTATGAGAATAGTTTGGATAATCAACATAATATATTATAAAAAATTTCTAAGTATTGATTTGGACCATATGTTATGATAAAGGTCTATAACAATGAAACATAAATTGATGTTTACAGGAGCTTGATGGAACAAAATTGAAGTCACTTATAGTAGACAAGTAAGTCAAACTATTCAAACAAAGAGAAGTATTTATATATTTTGAGGAAGAACAAAATCTATTGAGGGATATTGAAATAGAAGAGGATGAATAAATTGAAGATCAAGAATTAGACTAAGATAAAGTGTGTCACACATTAGTATATTACAAAAAATTTAGCGCATGCCAAAGGATGCATAAATTTAGGAGAGGCAGATGTGATGTAGTAATACAACCATTAGGTAAAAGAAGAAAGGAATGATTATAATATACAAGAATTTAAATAAAAATATTTTAGCAAATTATTTTAGAATTATAGATAATAGATAAGAAAGTAATAAAAATTATAAAGTGCTAAAGTTGCCTTTTTATAGAAGAAGCTTCTATTTAATTTTATATGGCCATAAATAAGACAAAATAAAGTAGATTAGAAAAATAAATAATACAAGCATCTTTAAAAAAAAGTTAAGAATAGGTTTTAGTACATTTTATCTCAAAATTCTTAGAGCTGATATCCGGAGAGGATCGATTGTAATCTTGGGTCGAAATCAGACTATGAGGTACAAAACTATGTGTCTACAATAGATCAAGGGTTCTTTTGTAGATTGGAGAGTTGAATTAGATAGCAAACTTAAGAGGATTTGTTTGAGTATTAATTTTGAATGATTTAGCTAGAAATTGGCTTTGTAAGAGCTTTGTAAAGTCAAGGTTGTATCAAGTGACTTTGGATTTTGTGAAGTAAAGAGAGATTATAAATTTGAGTATTTTGTGAGTTTGATTATAGAGCTATAACTAAAATATTTGTAGGTGTTTGATAGTAGTTATATTTAATATATATTATAAGTTTAAGCTTATTCAAATAGTTCAATTAAAGGTTATTGAACTTCAAGTGGGTCAAGATCTCAAAAGTTGGGATTTGAAGGTTAATGAAGGTTTCTTAGATATTTAGAAATCTACCAATTGGATTGAAATTAAAATTATTTATATAGATAATAAACTTGATTTTTTATTAGTATATAAATTTTGAAAGAAATTAAATAGTGCAAAAAGAAGATATTTGTGCTGGAAATTTGATATCAAGGTTGGAGAAGGACAGTGGCCTATACCTAAGTAGAAGTTAGAGCTTAACTTCTATTTGATAAGTTGGATCTCTTTCAAATTTTTTGTGCATGTTGTCAACTTGAATATTGAAAGAGGCACAAAATTTGAGTTAAGATCAATAATTGGATTATCAATCATTGTGGTTTCAATCTACTATAGGATTTGATTAGAATTTATTAGGATTTATTAAAATTTAATTAGGATTTGATTAGGATTTGTTAGGATTTATTAGGATTTGATTAAGATTTATTAAGATTTATTAGAATTCATTTAAGACTTGATTAGGATTTTATTAGGATTTGAATAAGATTTGAATAGAATTTGATTAGAATTTCATCAAGATTTGATTAGGATTTGATTAGGAGTTAACTAAGATTTGATTAAGATTTGAATAGGATTTGACTAAGATTTGATTAGGTTTTGATTAAGATTTGATTAAAATTGATTATAATTTTTATTTTTTAGTATTTTAAAGAAATTTCTAATTTAATATTTCTTTGGATTTATATTAATGTTTCTTTAAGATTTCTTCATTACTTTTTTATAATTTCTTTAGAAGTTTTTTAGGATTTTTTTTTTTTTTTATATTTTTCTATAATTAATTAAAATTCTAATTGAATATTTTAACAATTGAAGCATGCTTATTAATCTTTAATTGCAAGTTTTACAAAATTCTAGTGGAGGTGTTAGAACTTATTGTTGTTATTTCTCTTTTATCTTCTATAGCTAGATGCCCAATGTATTCTCAAATAAGACTTCATGTGATATGATAGTGGTCTCAAACGCAGATTCAAAAAAAGCAGATTTGCTTAAATAAGTTGAAAAAAAATTTATTGAATGAAGTTTAGATTTAAAAAAAAAAAAAACAAACAAACAAACAAACAAATAAAATTAATTATTAATATATTATCCATAAAATTATTAGAGTTAATAAAAGATAGCAATTCTTATATAAAAAGATATCTCAAAATAATAAAACAATACATTAGTCTATAGAAGTATTAGATAGGTCAAGTCAGATGCATGATTGGTAGCAAAAGTAGGGCATTTGATCAAAAATCAACTGAATTGGTAGAAGAATTAGGCAAGGAATACTTGATAGTACTTCCAAATTAGAAACAGATATATTGAATTAAACAAACTTACTTTTGGATTAATGCCATTAGTGAAACAAGAATGATATATATCAATAATGCATGAATAGAAGTACTAGAAACAAAATGCATTCAAGAGAGAAAAGAGACTTAATGATGCCAAATACAAGTAGAATAATTAGAATGATAAAACAATAAAGCAAAGAGTGAAAAATAATCCTATTGTTCAGTATTGATATCTATGCTAGCATAAAAATTGATCATGTAATACGGACACAGAATTCTAAATCATCTAGATGAATAAGAAAAGTTGACTTGACGATACATATAATAGATGCAACAAGTGAAGACAAATAACATTGAAGCCTATTTCAAAAAAAAGAGATAAGAAGCAATAAAAAAAAATTAGCATATACAAAATATTAGCTTAAATCAACTGTTACGGCATACAAGGCACAATTACACAACCAAGCCAAATTAATCCTACAACTATTGAGATAATTAAAAAAAGCAAGCATAATTCAAATGATGAAGTGGATTTTGATTTGGATTACAAGGGCTTAAATTGATGCACATTACAATAAAAGAAAGAGATTGTTGTAATAAATACAACATCCTTATTTACATAGTAGTAGGATATTTCATCAATAATAGGCAAACCAATCCATACCACTATATCCGACATAAGATTAGTTAGATTGGTAAGGTTGCAACTCTGAAATTCAAAAGACAAGTTTTATACAACTAGTCCAATGAATATTTTTAGGTCAAAAAGGTCACAATTGGAAGCAATATACCTACTGAAAAAATCAATAGTAGTAGCCATTTTGATGACTCAAGGTCGTATAACTTTACAAACTTCTATCAAATCCAACTCAAAAGATTTAGCATACTATGTATCAATTAGATTGTTCGACTATGAAAGAAAAAATATCTACAGTGTATATCCAAAAGTTTTATAGTCAGGACAACTCACAAAGCTAAATCCATTCTCAATAAGAATTCCATCTAATGTTCTTCAAATGCATATAGATATATCTTTTGGAAATGGAACATATCTTTATCAAGATCTGATATTAAGAGACCAAGTATTGGAGGCACTTATATTATCAATGGCATTGTTGGTATCCTTAACAGAATATAGATATATTTCATCCCTATTTCTGACCTACTTACAATATGGATTTGGATCAATGGACCATCAATAAAAAAAAAACCATCTTTTTTCAAATATATGAGGAGAATTTAGATTCCAACACTCATGTGATCATGTTTGAATATACATTGTGGATGAATAGTAAGACAAAGATAAAGGAGATGATCAATTTGTATGAGACTACCTTAAAATAAGGACCTTAAAAGTAGCATAATAAGTTTATTCATACAACTGGGCAATGCACTTGGCCTAAATTGAAGGCAGCCTTCTATAGAAGATATTGGAAGGAACAAATAGATAAGAAGATATATACCACTATCAAATAGATTAAATAATGGTCAAAAAAAAATGTGGAGGAGTTTTATGAATGATTCATGGATTTGATAGACAATCTATTAAGTTAGCTTGGAATCAAATTTATCATGACAAACTTCTAAATAGGTCTGACAAATTCATTCCAATATACATTAAATTTATATGAATTGGAATCCATAATCTATTTATTTTATAATATGGTCAATATTTAAAAATATTATAATAATATACAATTTATAATAAAGAGAATCGGCTTTATTCCAATCAATTTGGGCCATAGTTGAGAGGGCCATTCAAATAATTCAAGTCATCCATCTCAGAAATACCAAAAAAATCCTTACAATTTTTGTAGTCAAGACAATCATAATTCATCAGAATATTATTTCAATGCAAAGAATCTTAAGAATCAATTTCATAGATAAATTAATGCCTAGAAGATTGTTAGAGTATATAAAATTTAAACTTATGGTAATCATAACAAGCCAATTAGAGGCAGTCAACTAATTAGCTATTGGAATTTTGGTTCATCATATTGTCATAATAAAATAGGACAAACCTATTTTTTATATAGAAAATAGAATCACTTTATTTGAAATTTTAAGTATTAAGAGTCACTTCAACAACTTCAAGTACAAGATTCTTAAAAAAAACCTAAATTGATCTATGAGTAGGCTTGGTTACAATTATAGAGGACAAAGTATTAGATGATGGAGAAGTAGATATGATAGGAGTTATTATCTGAAGTTAGAAGCTGAAGCCCTTTGAAGATACTATCCTATCCAAACAAGAATCCTAACAATCGAAAAATTGGGAGCAAAAAAAGCATCTCCGCAACTCTATATTTTTGGAGTTATGAAAAATTTAAAAAGAGGAAGAAGAAGAGAAGAAAATAAAAAAAATTGTCTAAATTAAATGATAGAGAAGAAATCCCTACAAACTAAGTAGCATTTCCATATTTTTATAAACAATCCACGTAGTTGATTTTTATCCCAGATTCGATTGAATCAACTTCAAGCAAGCAAACACTGACTTTGATTTAGAATGTAGTAGCACAAATAGGATCTTAATTAGTAAACTAGCCTATCATAGTGACTTTAGAACAATTGATGCATGTGGCATCCAAAATCACCAAATTTTTGGTTGCCCAAACTTCATTTATATAAGAGTCTCTTTAATTAGATTGTATCCTTCTATTGCAAGCTAACTCTACACTTTGAGTGTTGGAGTAAGAAGATGTTGACATCAAAGCTATTATAGTGGATTGGGACCTTTTGATTCTATCTATTCAAATCAGCAATAGATTATTCAAAGATATCTTACTCGATGGCAAATTGGATGTAAATATCATTATAAAAGATGAATGGATGAATCTGAGCCGCCAATATTAAGCCTTCTTCCTTATCAATTACGTACAGCAGTCTAGGCCTTAGTCATCTCAATTGGACTCATCATTGAAGTGCATATTGAAGTATATGGTATTATTTATTTTATTATCTTAATAATAATTTAAAATAAAAAAATCAATAATACTTACAATCTACTTTTGGACTAATCATAGCTAATTGTTACTAAGATCATTCATAATTAGAAAAACCAATAAGTTATCATTTGTAAAAATACGACTATTTGGACCATCCAAATTAAATCTCAAAATGGACCTTGATCAAAATTGCTAGAGGTTCTAATTTATTATAATTTTACAAAAGAATTAATTGACTAATAAAAAATTAACTTATTAATGATAAAAGAGATGCTAATTCCTATTAGAACAGTCACCTTATCCATAAGCAATACCGACACTTCTATAACCAAATTGAGTTACTCAGATTCCACTAATTTTTATAGTTGAGCCAAAGATTATATTTGAGTAGACAATATGCTCACTTGATTCAAAGTCCTTGAACAAAGTATTGTAGTATAGAAGAAATTAGAAGAGGAATCAATCTGGAAGATCACTCTTGGTACCTCAACCAAACCAAAATACCTACAAATTAACTCCAAACTGGAATCCAACTTGGTACAAGCAACCAAATAGATTTTGCAAGAGTATTGTGATGTATTTGCTTGGTCCTATAACAATCTTAAGCAAATTCTAGCCGCAGTAGCCAAATACAAGATTAAATTGGACACAAACAATAGGTCCACTTATCAAACTTGATATTAAATAAATCCTAATTATTCTAAGGTAGTGAAGAAGGACATTAATTGATTATTGGAGGCCAGATTCATTTCATCAGTTTTCAAAGCATCTTGGCTATTACTAATTATAGTTGTTTCAAAAAAAAATGAATAACTCTAAATATGTGTTGATTATTGGAAGTTGAATCAAGGAATACAAAAGGATGTATTTTTATTATCTTTTATAAATGATGTTCTTAATGAAGTTGTAGGTCATCCTCTATATTTATTTATGGATAATCAAAGTGGCTATAATTCAATTAGAGTTTATTCACTTGACCAATACAAGATAGCTTTTATCACAAAATAGAGAGCTTATGTTTGGCTAATTATATTATTCAAATTGACAAACACTGTAGTAACATATTAGCAAGTGATCATGAAAGCTTTATAGGCCTATTTATAAAAGTTTATATAAGTCTTTATTGATGATTTTAATATATATAGTAATTTTAATATTCATTTATATAAGCTGATGTTATACTTTAAGAAGTATTGGAAGTATAATATCAATCTCAATCTTGACAAATGCTTATTCCTAGCTTATTCAAGTGTAATTTTGAGATATTTGGTTTCAAAGGCTAGTAAGTTTATAGACCTAAAGAAGATTGAAGGAATCCAACTGATGGCCCAACCTAAAATTCTACATGATGTCCATATTTTCAATAGGATGATTTAATTTAATTGATGCTTCATTTATAAATATAATAATTTCAATTAGTTTACTTGGATCAAATAATATGAGATAGCTTGGTAAATCATTAAATAAAGATATTTGGAGGCCTTGATTTTGATTCCACCTAATTAGACTTTAGAATTTTATATCCATGTGGATGCATCAAATATAGCAGTTTGAGCCATGCTAGCATAGAATCTGACTAGTAAGTATGATCAACCGATCTTTTATGTATCTTATCTATTGAATGCAGCCAAATAAAATTACACCACCACAGAGCATGAGACTTTAGTGATGGTATATGCTTTTCAAAAATTTTAACACTATCTATTGGAAAATAAAGTGATATTCTTTGTTGATTATATAGCCTTCATTTATTTGGTTAACAAATTCCAAATCTCAAGAGAAGTCATTCAATGGCTTCTATTATTTATAAAGTACGATTTCATAGTTATTTATAAGCTAGACCAAATGCATGATATAGCCAATGCCTTAAGTTGAACAATTCATATAAAATATCCTATAAGTATCTCCAACATTACTATTAATGCCACTCTTTTCTATATTGGTCTTGACTAATTGAAAAAAATTTAGACCTACTTATACTTGAACAAAGCACCTTCTATTATAACCAAGAATGAACACTTTCCTAGAAAGCCATTCTATTCATATTTATTAATAACATCTTCTATTGATAAGGAATCAACTTGATTTTATGTTGGATATTACAATATACCAAAGCCAAATAAGTTATTTAAGCATTACATTTGGATATAGTCAATGGCTATTTTTTATAAGATATAATGGCCCAAAAGATACTAAATGTGGATTATTGGTAGCCAATACTCTATAAAGACATCTATGTATATTGCAAGATCTGTGATTATTGCCAACAATGAGAATCCCTAGGCCAAACTAGACTGGCAATATTAGTGACCTCCTTATCAATCAAATCTTTCAAAAAATAGGACCTGGACTTTATTGGCATGATCAAACCAGCCACTCACTACACCGGTAATCAATATATATTAGTGGCAACAGATTATGCTACTAAATAGATTACCAAAGCCTTATGAATCAACACAGCAGTTGTTACCATCTAATTCTTATATAAGTATATTTTAACTTGGTTCAAGTCTCCTTTCACAATTGTGAATAATCAAAGAATTTATTTTATAAATAAAGTGATTGAATAATTGATAGACTATTTCTTATTATAACATCAAATATCAACTACATATTATCCACAAGGCAATAGACAAGCCAAATCTACTAACAAGATCATTAAAAAGTTGCTGACTAAGCTAATTAACAAAAATCAATCTAATTTAGACAAACACTTATCAAACATCCTATTCTCCTATCAAACAACTTATAAGATTGGAATAAAATATATATCTTTTCAATTGGTGTATAGACTATATCCATTAATATCTATAGAATATACAATTTCAACCTGACGTACATCTAACAAAATTGGCTATAGTAACCAATATGTTTTAATAGTCAGATTGGCAAACTTAAATACCTTGATAGACAATCGAGCTCTTGGCCAATAGACAATGGATTGTTGCTAATGAGAATGTATCATATAAATACAAAATTATTATGAGCCAAAGACCTTTATAATGATGGATTACGTTTTGTAGTTTTTTAAAGATCAAAAATAATATTTGGATAAATTTAAGATTTGATGGTTCAAATCCTATTGAATCCAATATATCCTCTTCAACAATACCACCTTATTGATAATCAAGGACTACTTTGATCCAAATCTCATTCTCGTCAATATTAATAAATTCAATCTATATTAATTTTATGACCCCAACCAGCTCCAAACTATTATTCCAATTCAATTGATTTAGAATTTGGTTGAATAATAAAAAAGAGATAGTTGGAAGGACAATAAGATACCACCCAAATAAGAATAGATGAGAATATTAGATGGAATTTCAATAGACAAAAGTTAAAAAGATTGAATGAAAAGCATCCAAATATCATGCAACAATAATATTTGAAGTAAAAACAGCAATATGCAAAACAATGATAAAGTAATCTAAATACAAAAGACAATACTATCAAGAATAATGAGATAGGCGAGTAAGATGACCTACACTCAATTATAAATTGTATGATGGCTAATATAAAGCCTAAGAAAAATCAAATAAAATAATAATAAGAGGATATAAAAAATAATATTAAAAAAGTGAGAGAAGAAGTAAAAGACAACAATATAGAAGATAGTAGACAGTTAATTAGACCATCAAGAGGACTAACACCATAAGAGTATGATATATGGTTAAAAAATGAGCTTAATTTAAATTATATCCTTATCTAGTAGGAATTGAGTGAATTGCAAAACGAAGCGAGTGAGATTCAAAGAAGCTTGGCCAAACACAAAAGAAAAGAAGAACCATTGATCAACCAAAGAACCAATCAAAAGGAAGAAGTGTAAAGACGCAAGACACCACTACTGAATTGTGAATGTGTCTAAATAGCAAGTGAAGGAGGAAGTCCTATGGACAACACCAAAGCATGTCGAGAAATAGAAAGAGAGACGTTGATTTCTCATTGGCACAAAATACCTACAATCAAAGAATAGGAGAAGCAATATGCACTAATATTGGAACTCTTGTGATATAATTTCTTTTCAAGCTAGCAAGAAGCGAATGACAAGGAATAGACATTCTAGGTGAAGTTAGAATAGTTGTATAAGAAGAATTAATCTCTTGATTGAAAGGAATTGATATGAAATTTTATTGAGGGCTTTATTTAGAATGACTAGAGAAAGAAATTGAAGCCATTGGCCAACTAAAAGAATAACATTGTATTAACCCTGAAGATTCAATCTATTACAATTGACACCAAGGTGATTTGGCAAGTGTTTGGACTCAAAAGAATAGATAGTTGAGTACTCAACTTAGATGAAGATGCAATGTTGAAGATTGCCACACAAGCAAGTATTGCCAACCAAATAAGTGACAAAGTAAAGATAAAAGATTATAATACTATCTACAAGTTTTGACTAATTATCCTGATAGAATTATTTTATTATCAAAAGTGTTCTTTCTATATGAGTGAAGTACTTATTTGGACCATTGTAGGGGTCGAATAAGCAAAGAATAATTTTAACTAGGTACTATTTATCCTTATCAACTTAAAACGGCAGTTCACCACCATCTATACGTTGAAGTTCCAAAGAGTTAAGAAAATCAAGCTAATTAATAAAATTCTTTAGAAATAATTTGTGTTCAACAATCAAGAGATAAATCATCTTTTAATAGTTTGGATTTGGACAAAGATACCAACCTTGATGTTGAAATAATCTAATATATATTGAAAGATAGGAGGTACAAAGGTTTGAGCTAATCAAAACCTCCTAACAAATATAAGAGCACTAGAGAACCATTCAAACATAAAAAATGGAGGGATAATCAAAGAATTGGACCATCCTCTTCAACAGACAGTGAAACAAAATATTTTTAGACTCTAGCAACTTTAGTCCTAGAAAAAAAGAAAATAATTTAACACCAATTGATTTGAATACTATTATTTAAAAATTTGGTAGAAGTAATCAATTCAAGTTTGAAAGATATCAAATCTTTTTTGGAAGAATTGAAAGAAGATGAATAACTACCATCTAGCTTGATTGCTCAAGTATTAGCTATTGTTTTGTTTGTTGCATAGGAATTTGCTTTAATATCGACACCTGAAGGTACAAAATCCTTACTTAAAACTTCTTCTCCTCCACTAGAACGGAGGATAGATAAAGATAAGGCCCTAGTCAAGGAGATCCCACTACCACGACCCTATGTAGTACCAAATCAATTTGAAGATTTTTTCATATAGTTTGTGAAGGAGAAAGCCAAGATTTTGAAACATATTTGAACCTATGCAAAGGCATTGACCAAATTGCCAAATGACTATGAGTGGTTATTCCACAAAGTTGACCATTGAAATGGAGAAAAATTATAAGAAGCAAGTTGGCAAAGGGTTGAAGTAGAAAGCCAACTATAATAAGAATGGACCCAAACAAGAGATCTTTTAAAGTTCTTAGAATAAAAAAATAGCTTGAAGCATAAAACAAAGAAAAAACTTTGATTTTGGAAAGAATCTTAGAATCAAAAGAAGAATCAACTCCAATAATAAGTTGTAGCAATCAAAGCTAAAACAAGTATGACAATCATACGATGCCATCAATTAGATACAACTCAATTGAGTTGAGTCCAAGAGGCTGAGCAATTTTTGGTCAAATTCACAAATATTTGAGTCAAAATTGAAGTGTTTAGAATGAATCCTCTCAATCGGATGTGACAAAGCATCCGGACTTATTTCAACAATCAAAGAGATGACATCAACTAATATATCACAAGTTTCTACAAGGATTTGGCAATATTAAAATGAAAATTCAACTAAATAATTTGAATGCATCCAAAAATCTAATATTAGACTAATTTAGACTTGGAGGACGTGGTTCAAGAAGAGCCTTTAAGTCAATTAGGTCCTAATGGTCAATTAGACTAAAATTTGGTTGATATTAAGTTAAGCTAATTTTTGAAGAAAAATTAGAGTAGTTTGATTCACATGAACCACAAAAATTTTGAAGGCAAAAATTTAAAATAAAAGGAGATAATGTTAACAAGAGATTTTTCCATTTGGATGTATCCAACTATTCAACTCAAATTAGTTTTAATTTAACTTTGAATAAAAATCATTCTTTTTTAAGAATATTTATATTAATATTTTTCCATTTTTAAAATCTTCATTAAATGTATCTTTATTGTTGTATGAAGCTATATCATTTTACTTGCCAAATTCTTTACTATTAGATTTTTAATTCTTAAAAAATCAAAAATATTAAGCTATAAATAATAACCATAATTGATAAAAAAATGGAATTAGTTGAGTAGAATAATATACCATATCATCATATAATAATTCTACTAATGGCAAGAAAGTTGTCTAATTGTCTTGGTTTGTCTTGGTGATAGTTGATAGTGCATTACAAATATTGTTGCACTACTTGATTTACATATTTTGTTTATCTATCAATTTAAAGATGAAATGTTGAAGATAATTAAATATTAATTTTTAATATATTAAAAAATGACCTTTAAAATCTTAAGACAAACTAAGTTCCAATCAGATATAATATTACTTAAAAGTCTATGATATCAATAGATATTGTCAAAGCAAAGTTTGGCTATTTTTTCACCCATAATAGTTTTTGTACAAGATATAAAATTTGCTATTTTGATTAGATAATCTACCATTATAAAAATAAAATCTAAAGAATTTCAGACTAAAAGATTTATAATAAAATCTATTAAAATATATGATCAAAGTTGCTTTGAAATAGGTGGAGGTTGAAGAAGTCTATAGGATTCATGATACAAAGTCTTTGCTCTAAAATAAGTATCATAAGATTAAATAAATGCTTTGAATTCTTTATATTTGAGGCTACAAAAAATTTCTTAAAATAAACTCTAAAGTTTTGTTATATTCAAAGTGCCATATTGTTAGAAAGTCATGTCTTACTTATAATATATGTAATTTTGCTTGACCTTTTGGAATATATAAATTTCTTTTATAATTTTAAAAAAATTATCTTTAAACTAAAATTTTCTAGAATTATCATAAAAATTATTTTTAACATCAAGAATAAAATAATTTATTAATATAATTAAATGAATTTCATAAAAAAATTAGTATTAATTAGAATTATTGATTTAATTGTTTGAAGATGTAGTTGCTCCAATTTCAAAAGAATAATTTCTTATTAATCATATTCCACATTTTTTTCTTTTGATAGGAGATAAGAATATTTAAATAAAGTATCAAATAAGTATTATTATTTTTTAAGATAATATATAATATAAAATATAAATTATGACAAAGATATGCTCCAACAAACTTTACAATAGTTTAAGATATATATTGAAATAAAATATTTAAGATTCTTAAAATTGATATAAATTATAATTGAATGAAGAATAAATTCTAAGTAGTTATGCTATTTTTAAAATAAATCCTTAATAGAAAGATATTTTTTTTGTAAATTTTATAATTGATCTCACTTATTAAGAATTTTCTTGAATAAAAGGTAATAGAATAAAGTCTATCATTTGCATCTATTTGTCATAGAATTGCACCTAATACAAAATTTGATGTATTTGTTTCTACAAAAAATAGCTTAAATTTTTTGTTAGTAACATAAAATAGGAGATAAGATAAAATTTGTTTTCAAATCTTAAAATGCTACTTCTATATCTTTATTTAATTTCAATTTGTCTTTAAAAGTTAATTATATAAGTGAAGCAATAATTTGAAATTTTTTTAAATAAATATCTAATAATAATTTATAAATTTCAAAAAGTATTAGACATTATATATTATTTTTGAGATTATCTAATCTATTATAGTCTATATTTTTTTAGAAACCATTTGTAAATTATCATTTAAAATAATATGTTTCAAAAATTTAACTTGTATTGTATGAAATATATATATATATATATATATATATATTTTTTTATCTTGGTATATAATCTTATATCTCTAAGTTTTTGTAGAAAAAGCCAAATATGTTTATGTTCTTTCATATTTTTAGAATAGACAAGAATATTTTTTAAGTAACATACAAAAATATTATCTAAAAATTCACAAAATATATCATTCATTAAATGTTGGAAAGCATGTGGAGTATTTGTAAGTCCAAAAGATATGACATTATATTCAAAATAGCCATACCTAGTTTGGAATGTACTCTTTTATTCACCCTATTTTTTAATATATACCAAACTATAAATTTTTTATAGATCTATCTTAATATAGATCTTAGTTTTATTCAAGTGATCAAAAAGCCCCAATATCAAAGATAAAAGATAACAATTTTTATGGTCAATATATTGAATCCACAATAGTCTACATATATTTGTAAGGGTCTATTTTTTTTCTTTATAAAGAGCATTGGCATATTTACAAGAAATTTTGAATGTCAAATAATATTCTTTGTAATATTTGTATTAATATATTTTTTTAAAATAACAAGTTCTTTTTTGTGACAAGTCATAAATTAGTCTAAATTGTGATTGAGTTCTTTCTTGAAAATCAATTGTACAATCATAAAATCAATATTTTAAAAATATATCAACATTCTTCCTTTTAAAGATATCTTATTATTTCTTATATTGCTCTTGGATTCCATTGCAACCTTCATTTTAATAAAGACTTGGTACTACATAAATAACAAATAGATCTTATTATTTTGCAGCTAGCATAAATGTTGTAACTCCAATAAATAAAGATTGAAATGGTTTGTTGGTATTTGTACTAGATCTTAAAGTGATATTTTATAATTTCTAATTAATATTAAAATTATATAAATTGAATCAAAAAAAGGCCAAATATCACTAGATTTGAAAGATGTTATATAATATTAAAAATAATATCAAATATTTGATCTTTTAATATTATTTTTAATATCTTGGTTTTTTCTATAATATTTCTAAATATAAGTAATCATCCATTAATAGCTTCTACTAGAACTAGTTGGATCTTCTTTAAGAATATCAATTTTTATTATAATACAAAGTCTTTATTTATAAAACATGTTGAAACTTTGGTATCTAAAAGTGCTTGAGTTGAAAATTCACAATCTAAGTTTTTAAAAATATAAGTTTAAAAGAAGATGTAAGATTTAATAGTAGCATGAGACTTATATTTAATGATTGTAGTCTAGAATTGTCCTATTATAAGGTCTCTACTAGAACTAAACGTCTTTATTTTTTGACTTTTTCATATTTAAGTTTGTTAATTATTATATGCAATTGCTTAAGTTATAAATTATTCCAATAAATTTGCTTTTGATATTGTTAAGAATAGATCTTTAATATTATCTTTTAAGCCATATTGAAATTGATTGATAAGAGTCTTATCATTCTAATCCACATTATAAGTAAGTTATTGGAATTTGGTAGTATAGATAGCAGCTAAACATGACCTTTATTGCAAAGATTAGAGTTTTTTTTTGCTACCATTTTTCCATTATTATTTGTAAATGTGGTTGTAAATACTTCCAAAATTAAATTTAGATTATACAAAAGTTATTAATTATTTTCCAGCAGAGGTGCAAATCAAGAAAGAATACTTATAAATAAAAGTATATTTATAAATGTTAATTGAGTGATTTCATCAACATATTAAAAAAGATATAACCTTAAAAAAAACTTAACTTGTAATAAAAATCTTTAAAATTTTGATCTTATTCCATCAATTTTTTTCAATATACTATCCAAATCATCAAGTAAAATAAATTAAGTCAAAATAACAAAATAGCTACCTAAACAAAACAACTAGCTACCATAATTAATTAGAAGTAGTATAAGTGCACAACAATTTTAAAAAAAAAAAATACATTCTTATCTTTGATAATTATAAAACTTATTAAAATCTTATATTTAATTTGAAATAATTAATTTTAAATTTAATATAATATTATTTTATTTTTTTATTCTTATGCTAATCAAAGTGAATTTTATCTTATTTTGGCTTATAATTATAGTTAGTATAAAATTCTCTTATATAAATATTTTTATTATTTATAAAATTTAAAATAAAAATAATTAACTTTTATTTTATTTTTTTTTATTTTATAGTAGTAGAAAAGAAGTTATTTTAATATTTTAAATATCTGATATTTTCTAAGCCATAAACATATTTAGGATATTTTGTAACAAGATATTATCAATTTAATTTATTTTTATTTATTTCTACCTAATTCTACTTATTCTTACTCATCTAAGTAAATATAATAATAAATATAGATGTTTGTGCCTAAAACTTAAAATCTTAAAATATAATTTGAAATCCTAAATAAAAAATAATCTATGATTTGTACCAATGTCTTTGTTTAAATGTTGTGGCTATAATATACTTTATACCTTAGTTTTAAATAAAATCACATATTGAGAATCAATAAATAAACCAAATAAATATACTTAATTAAGAATCAAGTTTATTTCAAGTTATGTCTATTACTTGAAGCCATCTAATTTTCTATAGACTATTATAATAAATAGTTTAAAATAGGCAAAAATTCCAACTACAATTAACTTCTAGCTATTTAAACTATTAAACATGAATCACTATAAGTAAGAAAAGGAATGCCAAATAACACTTTTAGAATCTAATTATTTTTCTTATTTAAAGCATTTATAAATAAATTAATTATATTATCTTATATAATTTATTAATTGTGCAAAATAGAACTATTAAATTATTACAAAAGAAAAAGATATTAAAAAGAATATTAACATCTCTATTTTAGAATTCTAATAGGTTATTAAATTAATATGATTGGATGTCTCATTCTAAAGATTTTAATTTTTATTATTCTAATTAGAAGATGTTGTTTAAATATGATAGCAATAGTAAAGAATAGACTCATGTAGATACTAGATCTATCTTCATTAATCCATAAATTATTATTCTTATTATTTTTGGAACAAACAAAAGTAAAAGCATCTTTTTGTTTTAACTTTTGTTCATACATAGATAATATTTTTTAACAAAAAGAATTGATTATATATATATATATATATATATATATATATAGTTTATTATTTTAATATATATAAAAGTATATTTATTAAAATAATATTAATAATAAGAGATTTTAAATATAATGCTCTATTTGTAATTAAATTTTCCAAACTAGATTTGTTAAATAAAATATTCGGACTATACTTTAATAGCTGGAATATAGGATTTTTAGGCTAAAAATAATTTGATGTAGTTCTTTTACTTTCTCTTAAAGTAGTCATAATCAAATTATAACTCATCTAAATATTGGATGATTTTACTTATTCTTTTTTATTCTTTTTTCTCTTGATTATAAGAGTACATTTAATTGGACTATAATTTGTTCAAACAATTAATATTTATAATACTAATAAAATGCTAATAATCTAATTAATTTTTTAAATTCCAATCGTATTATAAATTTAATTGGTATTATAAATTTAATTAGTATTTGGATGTTATATATATATATATATATATATATATATATATACAAGATTTATATATATATATATATATATATATACAAGATTTTCAAAAGATTTTATAAGATTTTAATCAATATGAGAATTAATATATATTAATTAAAATAATTATTTTTTAAAAAATAATTTTTTGACTAATTAATTGATTGATTGATTTTTTTATAAAAAAGACATAAAATTAAAGAAGAATACAATCACCATAATTACTTGTTTTTTATGTTTTATTTTCTAAACGAAATAAAAATTTAAAAAATACTAATCTATCTCAATTTGATATAAAAATTGTATTTTTTAATTAATACATCATTTAGAATTTTAACTATTAGAAGTTTTGATTAGCCTTTATAAGTGGATTTACAAAACTTATAAAATATTAGATCATGTTGTATCTTGGGTTGTCCTATCCATCCATCCAACTAAGTTCTTTAAATTACTAAACTTTAGATCTTAAACTTTAGATCCTAAACTTTAAAAGTTCTTAATCTTATATCTTAAAAATTCATCATTTTAGATCTCTAAATTCTAAACTATAAACTTTAAATTCCTAAATTCTAAATTCCAAAATAATTGTCTAAAGTTTTTAATTTTTTATCTTTTATTTTTCATTCTTCTAAAAAATAAGTCTTATTAGATTTTATTATAAAATTAATTTGTAATAATAGATATTATTTTATTAATAATATTTTATTTGATTAAATATTTTTTATTTTTTTATAACAAAAAAGACTCATCTCTAGAATTTATTGTTTTAATATTTAATATTTTTTATTAGATCCCATTCTTCTCTAATTACTAATTTACTAAGTTTTTAATTATTTTTTAAATAATTTTTTTATCATCATTCATTTTGAAGTGATATTCAGTTTTATTTGGTCATATATTTTAATTGTTTTTCTTTAAATAAGAGTGTCTCTATTAGATTTGATTGAATAAAAAGAGCATCTTTGTTGGATTTGATTAATTAATACAAGTTTCTTTTTTAGATTTGATTAATTTATTTATTTATTATTATTATTTTTATAATTAATAATTTATTAATAATATTTTTATATGTATTATATTTATTATATTTATAAATTATAAATATAATTATCTTTAAAAAATTTATTAAATCAATTCTTTAGATATTATTTTTTTAATTAGTAAATAATTTTCTTTCAATTTGAAGCAATTTATAGTTTTATTTGTTCAAAATCTTATATTTTTATAAGTTTTTTTTAATTTAATTTTCAAAAAATATATTTTTCTTTTCAGTTATTCAAATTAATTTTTAAATTAATTTTTTATTTTTTTTAAATAATATATGTATTTTTTTAAAATGATTGTAATGATATTATAACTTTAAAAAGAAACTAGTTCTAATATTTATAATATTTTCTATTATGTTCTTATTCTAATTTTAAAATATTTTTTATTTTATTTTTATTTTTTTAGAAATATTTTAAGCAATAGAATAGATCTAAAGTATTTTGGTTGTAAATTTTAATTCTTTTATTCTACTATCTTATATATTTATAATATTGTTGTAAATATTCTTATATATAATATAGTAACTTAAAATATATATATATATATATATATATATATATATATATTAATACTTTTATGATTATTATATATAAGAATAATTATTATTAGAATTATTACAGCTTTAAAAAGTCTCAAACTTGAGTTCCAATAATAAAATAATCATTATTTTTTTCTCTTAAATCTTGATTTCACCAAAGAAAAAGAGTTCTTTTCTATAACATGATCATCATAGGAATAAATATAGATCTTTTTTAATTATTAAATGGTATATTCCTAAGTTATTCATGTATTTTTTCTTTAATAATTTATCCAAACATTATGTGATTCCAATTTTATACTATAAGGATAATTAAATTTTATAAATATAATTAAAAGATGCTTTTGTAAGATATTGGATACAACTTAATCTTAAATAAGGTTTAGGATTTAAGATTTAATATATTTGATATTATCAATTAATTCTAATAGTTTAATGTTATATAGAAATTAGATTAATATTCATATTTTAGCTATATCATTGATACTTCATCACTTAAGTAGAAAATTATGATAAATTCAATTTTTTGATATAAAGTGGGAGATTTCAATTACAAAGCTTAAGATAGATTTTATCATATAATTTTATCATACAAAAATGGATTCTTCTATTTTTCTAAGTAAAAATATTTTTAACTATAAAGTAGATTTTTTTTAGAATAATATTTGGATTTTTAAAGTTTAATGATGTTTAACTAAAAAAACAATGATTTTTAAAATACTAAATATATAAAAATTAAAATATTGAAGGATATGGCTTATTATCTATTAGGCCAAAACTTAACAAATACATAGTTAAAATCAAAGTTTGTTAAGACTTGTACACTATAATTTTGTCCATAATAAAAAAATAAAATTTAGATAATATATTTGTAATAACTTATATAATGTATATTAGATTAAATTAAATATAAAATATATTATTAATTTAGAAATAAATGAGAGAAAATATGTGCAAAGATTATCTTTTATGTATTAAATTATAAAGAACTATTAATATAGAGAAAGTTATTAATGGACATCAACTTTGTAATAGACTTGATTTTTTTTATTTAAAAGCATTAAAAGTGTAATAGAAAGTTCTTTTGATATTAAAAAAGAATCTCTATAAAGATTCTTTAAAAGATATCTTTTACATTAATAGAATTGCCAAAAAAGATTTGTAGAAGAAATTTATATGCACCTTTCATTTTTAGAAAAGTGCATTGATTTTTGGTCAATAAGCAATAGGATATAGAGTATTAATTTCAACTAAGAAAAATTAGAGAAGTACTCAAGTATGTCAACAATTTTTAATATTAGAAGAACAATTTTTCTACAAATGGTTAGAAAGAAGATAATCCAAGTAATTGTCATCTCATTTTTTTACTTTCTTTATAATACATATTGGTTTCTTTATAGTAGAATAGTAGATAGAAATGTAAAAAGATTGATATTGAAGAAGACCAATGGAGATAGATATTTTTTTAAAAAAATTAAAATTAAAATTAAAAATCATATTAAATGATCTTGCTACTTCATTAGAGTATATATTGTAAATGTCATGGGCATCCATCTAAAGAAGGTTCTAGAAGATCTTAGAACTTCTTAGAAGGTCCTAGAAAAATTTAGAAGATCCTAGAAGGTTGTAGAAGTTTCCAAGAAATTATTAGAGGACGTTCTTTAAGTTGCTTGACTTCCAAATAATATATGAAGTCACAAGAGAATGTTCTTAAGATTTTTTTATATCAAAGCAATAATAAAGCTACTCAAGAAATATCCTAGGATGACTTGGAGGTAAAGCCTTTTATAAAAAGTTACTTAAAAGCTTCCTAATTCCTAGTATATATAGGTATCAAAATTGAGGGGCTACTGAATTTTGACAACACATGTCTTGTGGTATACTTTGGACCTTTTACTCTTGTTCTTGTTCTTGTTTTTGTATTACCTTGATTTTTGATAAGACTCATATATCTTATTATCTTGTTATACTCTTACTTAAGTTTCTTGAGCTGATTCATAATAATTTGCTAATATCAATTTCAAAGCTTTGCCTTTTTCATAGAGTGTTGACTACACCTCTTTTTAAAAGCAATGAAGAATTTTAGAGGTTTCAAATGATCTTCTTCTAAATTGATATTATTTAATGTCATTTTTTTTTCTAACTTGGTTTTAATTATAAATACTATTATAATTTTTTCAAAGACATGTCAATTTCTCCTTCTTTCTTAAAATCTCATCTATATATTTTATAAATATAAAAGCAGATCAGATCATAAGCAATGCACCTTTATAAGTAGCAAATAGAGTAGCAACTCTTAAAGATCTTTGAGCTCTTATGGATAATTTAAAAAAATAGATTGTATTCTTTTATAATCTAAATAAAAAATCTTTAAATCATTTAATGTCTAAAGAAGCTAAATAAAAGATTTATAATTTGTAATAAGAAGTTGTTTGATTGAGAGAAATAAGTATTAGACATGTATTATATTTAATCTCTACAGATGTTTCAAGGACTATTATGAAAGAACCAAAGGCTAATATGTTAAATAAATTTAATAGAATAAGCTTCAATTTTCAAGGCTTTGTATAATAAGTATAATTCTACTTATGTTTATATGCTTTTTATTATTCAATCAAATTCACTTAAGTTACTTTTATAAAAAAATTTAATCAAAAAGTGCTTGTTCATGATTTATTCTATTATTAGAAAATAATTTTTTATATTATATAATCTAGAGGCTTTTATAGAGAGATTTATTATTATATTTGGAGATAGTAATTGAAAAAAGATAGCAAAAAAGAAGATACAAAACTTATAATAAGGATCACATTTAGCTGTAATTTATGGTGCAAAATTTCAATAGCTTACATGTAACCTTCATTGGAATAATAAGGCATTTATGACTTGGTTTTTATATGGTTTAAGAGACAATGCAAAAAATTTATTGATTATAATTTTCCTAGTTGATAATTTAAAAGACCTTATATGTCAAGCTATCACCTGCAACAAGAAAGACATTGAATTTTTTATAATAATTATCATAGTATAATTGCCATTCTTTTAAAAACATCAAAGAAACATTCAACAGGCTATGAACTTATACAAATTGATGCAATTCAATTTAAGCCACTAATACAAATAGAAAAAAATAGACATCAATAAAAAAATATATATATTTATATTATAGAAAGTCTAATTATAAAGCAATAAATTATCCAAATAAGTTTAGATGATTCAAGGTACAAAGTATAATATCAATTTTAGAATTGGCTAAATTGAAAAACAAGGACGTTTAGTCAAAATAGGAACTGTGCGGCTGGATACCACCAAATTCCAACTATTAGAAAAAAATCTCTTTCTACCTTTAAATCCTACATCTTATTTTATATTTTCTATGAAAATAAAAATTCTAATTTGTGAGATTTTTATCAAAGCCCTTTTGAATATTAGAGTCTCAACATGTTTTATGAATAAAAATTTTATAATTGAATATGACTTAATATTAGCAAAGAAGATTCATCTTGTACTTGTTGAAGTCATTGAAAGATAAGCACTTATATTAGCAGATGTTATTAAAGAAATACAAGCATTATAAGAGGTATTAAAAGACCAAGTATTGCATATTATCTTCAACATTATTTAATGTCTTACAAATCTTATTGTCATTGGACTTCCTTGGTTTAAGTTACATAATTCTAATATTGAATTATATCTATGCAAAATTTCTTTAAGACCAAGATGTCAAAGGAAAAAACATATTATATCTTTATTTTTTGGAGCTACTACTTTTATATGAGAAACAAAGAATAGTATTGCATCTGTAATATATGCTATTCCAATAAGAAATTCAACTGAATAAATTTTATAATATATTTTAATTTGTTATCAAGATTTTAAAGATATTTTTAAAAACAAAAATAAAAATATATTATTAGAATATTGAACATATGATTGTATAATAGAATTATAAAAAAAATCTCAATTATTATTTGAACCAATATATAATCTTTTTTAAATAGAATTAATAGCCTTACAAGAATATATTGATAAAAATCTTTTTTTAAATTTTATTTGATATTCAATATTATTTATGAGAGCATCTATTTTATTTATGAAAATGAAAGATAGATCCTTACAAATGTGTATTGATTATTGGAGTTTAATCAAGATAATGGTAAAAAATTATTATCCATTGCCATTCATATTAAGACTCCTTTAATAATTGGATAAAGCAAAGATCTATATAAAGATTGAATTTTGTGGAGCCTATAATTTAGTACACATAAAAAAAGGAGACAAATGAAAGATGGCATTTTAAACAAGGTATGTGCATTTTGAGTACAATGTCATGTCTTTTGGACTAATAAATTCACCAACTATATTCTAGCACTTGATGAACGATGTCTTTCACTAGTTTTTAGATGACATTTGATCTATTTAAAAAGTTTTGAAGAATATAAAGAACATATGAGATTGGTACTACAAAGATTGAGAGATGCAGATTTATATGCCAAACTAGAAAAATGTGTACTCTATCAATCAAAGATAGAATTTTTTGGATGTATTATATCAAATAAAGATTTATTAATAGATCCAAAGAAGATTCAAGCTATTAAAAATTGGACAATTTTCAAGATAGTATAAGATATACAATGTTTTCTTAAATTTATTAATTTTTATTATATATTCATTAAAAACTATTTTTAAATAGCTATTCTATTTACTTAATCAACATAAAAATAAGTTAGAATGGGAATCTCAAGCAAAAAATGCTTTTCAAGATTTTAAAATAATTTTTTATTATAGCTCCAATTTTAGTATATTTAGACTTTATAAAAGCTTTTTATATAGAAATCAATGCTTTGGATTTTGTGCTAGAAGAAACTTCACCTAATTGTATTTTATTCTAAAAAAATTTCAGCTACCAAGATTAATTATAAAATCCATAATAACAAATCCCTTGGTATTGTAGATTCTTTTAAAAAAATTGTGCCATTTGTTTATAGATACTTTATGTCTAGTGACTATTTATATAGATTACAAGAATCTTAAGAATTTCATATTGGATTATATTTTAAATCATTGCCAAGCTTGATGGAATATGTTTCTATTCCATTGTGACTTCAACATTATATATCAAAAATCAATAAAATATTATATATCCAAAAAACAATAAAAATTGTCAGATGCTTTGTTATATCTTGCATCAAAAGAGAGAAAGGCAACATATGACCAACAATCAAGTTTTAGAAATTATTATTTAAAATCCTTTAAATAAATATTAAGTTATCTTCAATATTCTACCTGTAAATTGTTGGCCAAACATAGCAAGTTAATCAAATTCTAAAACAATATCTAAGATATACCATCAATTATCAATAAAATGATTGAACTTCTTATTTGTCACTTGCTAAATTTTTTTATAACAATATTATTCACACTTCTATTTAACAATCACCTTTTTATGCCAACTAAAGCTATCATCTAAAATTAGATATATTAGTACTTTTCAAATCTAATAATCTAACTAAAAAAATTGCTACAAGATTAGCTGAGCTACATTCAACTATAAAACTTCAATTATAAAAAGCTCAAAAATAATATAAAATAACATAAAACAATAATAAATAGATTTTAAAAAGAACGACCGTCTTTTAGTGTTGGTAATAAAGTATGGCTCTTTTGGTATAATATAAGAACCAATTGACCATGCAACAAATTGGACTATCAAAGATTAGGGCCATTTCTTGTTCAAAAGCAAATTACTCTTGTAGCTTATCATTTGGAATTATCAACATCTATGAAAATACATCATATTTTCTATGCTTTTCTTTTGGAACCTTATAAAAAATCAACCATATTAGGAAAAGTACAAGCGCCACTACCTTACATTGAAATAGATAATCATAAAGGATTTGAGGTAGAAGAAGTACTTGATTTAAGAATAAGGTGAAGATAGCTAAAATATTTTATACATTGGCATAGTTATACCATTAATAAATGAACATGGGAGCCAATTCAAAATTTAGTCAACATGCCTTAAAAGATATAGTAATTTCATCAATGACATCCTTCTAAATCAAAAGTGACAATATATATAATCATTGCTAGGTAATATTTATTATAACATCTAGTCTAGAAGGATGAATACAACACTCTCAAAAAAATTTGGATTTCTTTATAAAAAAGGTAAAAAGAATTGAAGAAGTTTAAAACTATAATATAAATAATAAATCCAAATCTATTCTATTTCACTTTGAGTTTAATAATTAATCTTTATTTTAGCTTAGTAGTTCAAGAATGGATAGTGAAGATGATGACACCCTACAAGTTAGACCATCTCAACCAAGTAGTTTATATTGTGAATCCTAAGAAGAAGAATTGATTCAACTAGGAAGATGTCAAAGAATACCTAGTAGCTTATTAGTGGTAATTGTCATTGAAGTGGAATCTATACCTTACATTTAGACTTATTTAAATAAGTCTAATTTTTTTTTTTTAAATACTATATAATTTTTATTTTTGTTTTTTATATAATATCAAAAAAAAATTATTTGTATTTTTGAAAGCTTCATATGTTTTAAACTATAGATTTATTAAAAATTTTAAACATACCATTAGAATTAAAAGCATTGAAAAGAAGAAAGTAAGTCAATTCAAACTTTGAAAAAGTTAAAATAAGGAAATAAATCAATAAAAAAAATATCAAGTTAAAGCTTATATAACCAAAAATTAAAAAACTTATAGAGAATTCTAATTCTGCTATTGAATTTATAGATGTTAAAAATAAGGTAAATAAAATTATAACTAATAAAAATCTTATTATTTGCAAAATCAATTCAAACACTAAAATTATCAAATCTTAAATATTTACAAATCTATATACTTTAATAGTAATTTAAATATATATATATATATATATATATATATATATATATATTTATTTATATTTAAATTTGGTAATTCTAAAATAAAGATGATAGTTTTTTTCTAACTTATAAAAAATCTAGTATTCTAAAAGTCAAAACTTTAAAGCTAAAATCAAAGCAACTATATTTTCTAAACTAACAACTTATAGATTAAGTTATTTATACTACTAGAATCTTAAATCTTAAAAAAGATGCAATAAATCAAGTCAAAATTAAAAAATAAGGATATCAATAGAATTAGAGACATCGAAGTAATATAAAATTCTAAATCTTAAACTTTGCCATACAATATTGTTTAAAATATAGAAAGAAAATCTAGATGATATGCTTACAAAAACTTATACAACACACATTAAATGCAAGATATATTAGCAATTTCAGAAGAAATGTTGGAAGATATGTATTGAGATCTTCTTTTAGGCATTACACTAGATATTATTATTTATACAAAGAAAATTCTTGATGAATATCAACTTTATAATAGTCTTGATTTTTTTAATTTAGAAGCAATAAAAGTATATTAAGAGGTCCTTTTGATGTTAAAAAAGAATCCCTAAAAAGATTCTATAAGAGATATTATATTACTTTAAAAGAATTGATAAGAAAGATTTATGGAAGAAATTTATAAGTACCTAATTATACCATGAAGATTGCAAGTATTAAAAATAGGGAGGTATGTCAATTCAAAACTTGAAAAAAAAAAATGTTAAAATCCTTCGAAAGGCCCTTATGACTCTATAAACTTTAAATTGTAAATCCTAAATCCTAAAAGCCTCAACTATAGTGTGAATATATTCACCTCTAAATTAGTTATTTTATATCTAATATAAATATATACAATTGTGTTTAGGTATTTTATGGCTAGTGTGAAAAAAACCACTTCAAATTAATTACTTTGTATTCATAGTATGAACAAGTTCAAAAGTAAAATTAATTTTTTTGAAACAATAGTTTAAAAAGGATTATTTTCTTATTTTCAAAGCTTCATATCTACTAAGCTAAAAGCATATTTGAGTTCATAATTATACCATGAAGATTCTAAACATAAAAAATAAGGGATAGATTAACTCAAAACTTTAAAAAAAAATACATCAAAATCCTTTAAGAAGCCTTTGTAATCCTAATTTGTAAATCTACTACAAATATTAAATATTAAGATTTTAGATCTAAATAAAATTTAATAAAATTTAATAAAATATTTATCCAAATTTATTCTAAAATATAATAATAAAATTAAATTATTTAAACTTCTAAAATCTAAAATTTGCTTGTTTATAAGACAATGTAATGTAATGTCTAAAACAAACAAACTTCTACAAAAAAAAATATAGGGTATTGCTATTGCCACCTCAATTTTGGCTATTGCTACCACAAATTGCCATCTAACACATGTTACTATGGTTTTTGCTAACACATGTTACTATGGTTTTTGCTAATGCTACCACAAATTGCCATCTAACACATGTTACTATGGTTTTTGCTAATGCTACCACAAATTGCCCTAAACTCCAAAAATCTTTATGTTAAAAAATTTGTTCTTGATCCCCAACCCAAACCTTGTTCTTACTAGAAAAAGATAAGATGAGCAAGTCACTCAAGCTAGCTTGATCCAACTGCCGCCCTCCTACCATCTCGCAAAACCATACCCACAACAAGAACACAACTAAATTACGACAAACAACCTCCAGCACCCCATCTCACACCTCCCATTCTCTTCGACAACCACGATCAATTTGATCGCACAATTACCCCTCTTTATCCCAACCCTCAATCATCCTTCACTCTCTTGCTACACCACCCCAAATCTAATTCCAAAATTCCCTCAACATCCTCCGCTTATGAAATTGTCGACCAAAAGCTACAACAATATTATACCTCGCGAGCTCCTCAACTAGCCAAAAAAAACAACGAATCACGTCTTTTCCTCCCTTGTCTAGATGTCCCTCTATCTACAAGCTCTCTAAGCGGAGCTGGGTCCTAAGTAGATAGTGTGGGAGATCAATGAGCAGCCTCCGATGAAGCCGCGACGGAGTTGAGCGTGAAGGCGAAGGAGTTGAAGAACAGTAAGAGAGGGAGGGGAAGGAAGTGATGGCAAGGAGGCCATGAAACCCCAAGTGCGTTGGAGCTTTCCCCTGGTGGTGTACTTATGGTTGCTGATCTCGATCAACCACTTATTCTTCCGCTCATTCCCCTTCATCTTGAGTTCCACCCAACATTCGACCGACCTGTTGTACATATTAGGCCAGCAACTAGATTGAGCCAACTCAAGTGACTTGCTCATCCCATTTTTTTTCACACCAGGAACAAGGTCTGAAGTTGGAATTTTTTTAACAAGAAGATTTTTGGAGTTTAAGGCAGCTTGTGGTGGTAATAGCAAAAATCATGGTGGCATGTGGTGGATAGCAAGTTGTCTCAATATATATTCAATATATATGGTGACAATAGCAACATTCAAATATATTTATTTTAATAATAATTATAGATTTTTAAATTTTTAATATGTATTATTTGATAATACTAAAATTTTAATAATATTAGAATATTATATTTAAAATTTGGTTATTTTTTATACTAAACAAATTAATTTTCAATAATATGTGGATAAAAACAACTTTATCAATTTATACTACATTTCTAAGCTTAATTGAAATAGAATATGTTATGTCATATTTATTCCAATAATATGATTTAAGTTTGCAATAAGATAGTCATAGAATAATATATTATTGTATGACTTTTTATTGAAACAATATGCTTATGGTTTTTTAAATAATTATTATTAAATAATTCCTAATTGTCACTAGTTTATCTTTATGATATCAAAATCACATTGAGAAATGAAATCAAAAAAATTATAATTGTTTGGTTTTGGACATCTTCAAAATGTTTTGTTTCCATGATTTTATTATAAGACTAAAAAAAAAAAAATTAAATAAATTTCACGCTTTTTATCTGTGTAATAATATTTAGTTTAACATTTACAAAAAAACTGGAAATCATAATTATTATTGAAATGTTTTCTACTGCTGCTGCAAATTGGAGTAATTTGGTTTCTGTAAACAATCAATCAAAGTTATAAATAAAGTTCTTAAGTTAGTAGTATCTACTTTTATATATATATAGTTGTGTTAAAGTACAGAAAACTATCTTATTTCTTAAATATTCATATGAAAATGTATTTCGAAATAGAATTGTGAGTTGATAAGGATTGCATGGTAGATAGTAATTTATCATTGTAACTTGTGTTTGTAAAGGATTAGACAAGACGGAAGAGCAAAAATTGAATGTTTCTGAAGATGAAAAAACCAGTATTTAACAATCCTAAATTGTTTCAATGTGTACTCCTATAACAAAATTTTAAGTTTAGGCAAAAAAATAAACTATTAATAAAAATCAAATTTCAAAAGTATTTATAAAGAAACTAATGATGTTTTAAAAATAAACTTCTTCAAATTGCACTGGTAAATACAACATCTAATTTTAATGGTTAGATATTATATTGTCCACAGGTTTTTGTTAAAATCATCACATTTCAAATCAAAAATAAATCTTTTGAAAAACAAACTTTACAATGTTTCAATTATATATAAACATTTTGTAAAATCCTTATAATGTGTTGATTCTTACAATCATTCACATTTATTTTGAAATAAAAACATGACATTGTAAAAAATGTCATCAATTCCTTACATCTACAAATTTAAGCTGTTTTAATTGGTTTTTAATCTTCTGAACTTCTATTGCCACTAAACACAATGATCACTGTTGCTGTTGTTTTTTTTTCTTTATTCCCCTTATACATCAAATTCGGGTATTTACAAAAAGTAACAGTTCAAAAGTAAATGTTAGCTTGGGTAGTATAGCATCCTTTCCTTGCATTACAAAATTAGATAATATTTAAAAACACCTTTGGTTTTATTGTTTTTGGAGAAAATAGCATTTTAAAATAAATATCTCAATCCACCAATAAAATAAACTAAAGTAACATCGATCCAACATAACTTCCCAAGCTAGTACAGAACAGATTTCTGTAAAGAAACATTGTTTCAATAAACTATTCCAACTGCTTTCTTGTGTTTCAGTTTCAAACTCTTTTAGGTTAGACCCCGGTAATAGTAGAAATCTTTTGGGATTGGAGTGTGCCCTCCCTTCTTTTAAGGGTAAGATTTCACACATTGCGTGCAAGAAGTCTTCGGCCCTTGCACTAAAACAAACCCCTGGATAGTATTCACTGTGTGCAAAGTTTTACAATAATGAAAACAAATTCATCAACTACACACGCATATTATCCATCTGCAGAAGTGGTCGATGCCCAGCACAATCAACAGTACACTGTAAGCCCAACTATATTTTTCCGTTAATGCAACCAGGAAAATATCATGAGTCGACAAATGTTTTCAGTTCAACTGCTTCAATATTTCCTCTCATCCCCACTCTCTGATAAGTTACAATGAGTAACCCATGTCATAAACCAGCAGAATATTGTGCAACCAATACAAAGATGGTGAAAACCAGAGCGTGATTAAGGCCGACCCGGCACCAAAGTGAGTGAAGTGATCATAACAATGTTGGTGCATGTTCACAGATACAGCAAAAGCTTAAATACGGCGGTGCAGGATCATGCAAACGAAAGGGCACTTGGGACCAAGAGCTCACATCCAGCGAGGAATTCAATACTGAGTGCAAAAAAGAAGCGTCTTTTTACTTTCTCTCAGGAAACAGCCACCGGCTTGGTTTGCATTTCATGACCTGTAACTTGATGCAGTGATGAACAGGATCCTATAAAAGAAATTTAAGAAAGGGAAAAAAGGGGGAAAAAAAAGGGAAAACCTTTGGCCTGGGTCTGCAAGTAAGATCCCTCCAACTGCCCCGCAAGATGCTTCATCAAAAAAGGGGGCTAATTCTACAGCTCCACCCGTTTCATCCTACCGGGGAGGAGGTCTATGGTCATGGAGGCCACCGCAGGTGACAGAGCTTCTTCGTCATAACTACACAGTGTTGTTTGTTGCACACCCCCTGCTGGGATTTGCTCATCGATCCTTCGATTCATACGTCGGGTTAAAAGGTTTGAAGAGGAACAAATTAAAACCCTCCATTGCTGCTGCTGCTACTGCTGCACCAGATGATTGCAGACACAGTTGATTTGTGCTTGAAGATGGTGACGGATCCATCCATTTCTTCGAGATTCGCATTTAGTTTGGATCCTGCAGTCTTGGAGATCCTAGGGGAGTGTTCTGGTTCGACGCCCGTTGCTCTTGGAGGAACGGGTGCCCGGTCGACAGCATCATGAGGTTGGGGAGCTGGGGAGCTGCGCGCTGGCCAAACCGATTCGGGGCTTGTTGCGCAGCGTTGAAGAACAAGGAGTTCATGTTGTTGTTGTTGTTGCTGCTGCTGTTGGTGAGGGAGCCTCGGCCCGAGAAATCTCGAGAGTTGAGGAAATGGGAGGCGTCCAAGGTGGCTCTCTGCATCTGAAAGTCTCGAGCGTCGAGAGTGTCGGCGCTGAAGTATGCTGCTGCAGCAGCTGCCGCTGACTCCTCCTTAATCCCTGAGGAATCGCCGTCTCGACCATCGGACAGGACTTGGCCGCAGGAGGGCAGAAAGCCATTGGAGAGACCAGCGAGGTAAGGGTTGCCTTGGGAGAGCCGCTGGCTTGGGGGACCGCCTTCGCTGGACGCTGGGGAGGCGAAGGGAGAGTTGGAGATGCAGCCGGAGCCGATGAGGGTCATCGAGGAACTGTTGGAGTGATGGCCGGCCGCCCCGCCCATGGAGTGGTGGCGGGGGGATGCGGTGGTGGAGCAGTTACCCTCGCGGAGCTCCCCAGCGTCTGCCATCAGGCCCGCCAGCGTGCAGTTGAAGCCGGTGTTGAGCGTGGTCGGGGGCGGGATGAGATTCAAGCGGTTCATGGCCGGGTTGGTCTGGCGCAGCGAATGCTGCAGGCTGCTCGAGGGTTGTGAGAATCCCTGCTCAGACATCACATGGACGCGTTTGAAATGCTGCATTGGAAACATAACCGAACAACTTATATCAATTTAAATGCAGTTAAGGTTGCAGAGGATCGTTACATTCAATTAACTCTAGGGAGGCGAGGGTGAACAGTTGATTCATTGAGATTGCTCTACTTCAGCAATTTCTCTACGGCTACTCATGTGACTAAAAGCATGCTATCACTCCCAAAATGAAGAAGCAATGCTACAATGCCAAACACGATTCAAGCTAGCTGTGTGGGATGTAGAGGCTCGGGACATGTTACGAAATCGGAATACTGTTATAACACTCTAGAATGAACTGCGGAAAGGATTAGTCTGAGATACTACAAGAAGTTGCCTCGGAACCCACAGGACCAACGACCATTCAGACTTGAAAATTTTCACAGCTGCACTGATTGATTACAAGAACTACACCCTTGGTTCATGAACTGTAAAAGATGGGCATTATAGACACTGCAACTTCGACAATACAGTGAATGGAGGCAAACAGTACAGGTGTTGCTCTGCGGTGTAAAGGATGTGGACGAGTGTTGTTACCTGAGAGCGGTAAGTGTTACCATCGGGTTCCACTACCCATCCCGCTTCGGAGGCCAAAGCTTTCAGCACGTCATTGATATCAGCTCGAGGGGGAAGGTTGTAGCCCCCGTATTTTCTAAGGCCAGCAAAGATTTTCGTGGTGATGGCTCGCCTCTGTCTCTCCCTCAACTTAGTCTTCTCCTTCTCGCTCGCGCTCAGCTTCGCCATGCTGCTAGTCCCCGACTTAGAGTCAGACTCACACGGAACCTCTTTCGGCATTACCAAACGATGCCTGCACACGGAATCAAATTAGGAACTCATCCAGATGCTTTTACCAGAGTGATCATAACCAAAATACTGAATGTTCGTAACAATGGACAGACATTTCTGCACAACAGACTCTAGGAATACAAGGACAGTACGTAGCCAATTCTTATTCAACATACGGATTGCAAGGCCGGGGCGGACAGCACTCGTACGATGTACCATCCTAGTCCAAGGTGCGAAGGTTTCGACCCTGCCCCCGACGAGATGAGGGCGTGACTACTACCCAGTGCAAAAATATTTATGGAACAGGGCATCACACTCACCCCCAAGTTTTTATTGCACAAAAAACTTCACCGCCGAAACATGTTTTCACCCATGAAGTTGTTTAGTTGCCCCTGTACTGAACCAAACCAAGAGCCACCTCTATAACCCCAGTTTCACTACGGCACCTCCAAGCAGACCTGTAGCGCGAGCTTCGCTTTGAATGTATGAGTGCGTTAAACTGTAAAGTGCCGAGTTATTATCTAGCTCCCTCAGTGTGCCAAAGGAAGAGAGACTTGCAGTCTACCCAGCACCGCTTCAGTGATCACGTGCTGATGCCGGTAAAGTACTGCAAAACTGCCTGGTTTACCACGTCCGAAGAACCCACAATGGTGGGCAAGAGGAAAAGAAGTCAGCTGCACCTGTGATGGATCATTCCACTGATCACTTCTCAGCTGAGGAAAGCAGCCAGGTGTGGCGAATCTCAAGTGACGGCGTCTGCAGTAGGGTGCGCACTACCACGACGTAGGCCACAGTGTAAAGATAACTGGCGACGAGGACCAAATCACAGCATGAGAACCACCACCCGGAGGCGTCAATGTGAAACGTGACTCCCGTCTGTTTCTCCCTGAGTACTTACAGCACGACTAGTTTGTTGAAGAGACTGCCATCATAGGCTTTGACCTGGACAGTAACCAGGCTCAGAGGGGAGGCGCAAAGAGTCTGCGAGGAGGTCATAGGCCCGTCACAGAGTTGATGTGGGTTGCATTGGGGGAAAAATTCCGCCCTCCACCTGGCTGGCTGTAGGAGTTACCCAACAATTTTGAGGGACTACAACACCCTAAAAAGTACTCACCACTTCGAAGCGAAGCAGAGGGAAGTAATCAAACCTTCACGCCCCAGCACTACTTCTTCAAAGCGACTAGGTCACTAAGAATGCCTATTGTGATCCTGTTCAACTCAACTCCCACTTGTTGAACACCCAAACCAGCACACCGCAAACACGCCCACAGTTTGCACAGACGTAGAGAGAACGTTGCGATTGATGGTCAAGTTCGCAGAAAAACTGCAGCTGAACACTTGCGCAATGACTCCGCCACATGCACAACAGCCGCAGAATCCTCACTCCATAGAAAGAGCCCCAGAAGCTTTTTCTCAGATTGCAAAACCCAACTGCATCTGATCCGCAATGCACCGTGGCAACAACCAGCGAGACTATACCGAGAAAAAAAAACACGCACGCTGAAATGTCACTCAACCCGACGCACCCTCACCCGATCACTCACTCACACTCACACATACACACAACCTCCACCTTCTGCAATCCACCCACTCACTCGCTCACTTACTCACTCACTCATCCAGTGCCCCCGCCACAGCACCCCAAAACTCTCCGCCCCAAAAACTCTCAGCTGGAGCTGTAGGGAGGGAAATACTCCCCCACTGGAATGGTGTGAGGGGGAAAAGGAATGGATTCTCGGACAGACAGCCAGGAGTGAAGAGCTGTGCATGAAGGTACGACTGCAACTACTAACTTACAACATACACAAAGTGTGGTGGTGGTGATGGTTTGAGAGGAATGGGAAGGCAGGCAGGCAGGCAGGGAGGGAGGGCGATGGTGTGTGTTTCCTTCCAGCAGCCTGCTTGTTGTAGCCTCTCCGTCCTTTTGCTTTGGAAGCACCTGCGGGGCCTATACCCGCGGCGGAGCTCCCCCTCCGACGCTGTCTCTCGCCGGGTTGACACCGGGGTTGGAGCATACCCGGTAGGCAGGGTTCTCGCCCCTCAGCCTATACAGAGCTTGGTGCGAAGCTTCCCGAGATCTATACAAGGCGCGAGTGGGAGACAGGTAGCGGTCCACGGCGGCTCTGGTCAAAAGCATGTCCCGTGACCGTGGAAGCTGGATGTTGGTTCATACTGGGGGATCCATTTCGGATTATTATGGGGCCAATTTGAGGATAGCTGCAGCCTTGTGTGTACCCAAGATCTTTCAAAAGATGTTGCTTCACATGGATTCAGGCAAGATCACCCCCTACAAGATGACCCACTCCTGGAAACCCACAAAAACAAAAATATGACAACAACAAAAAAAATAGAACCTAAAAATAAAAGGTATGAGGTGGCAGTGTGAGGTAGGGATTTGCTACTAGCCTAGCCTCTTAGGATTGCTTCCCCACATGCAAAAATCTCTTTTGCATATATCATCCAAATGCTCACACTATTTCTGCTAATTCTGTGGCAAACTAATGGCACAGGTTTATATTTTACATGAATGAATGAATGAATGAATGAATGTATGTATGTATGTATGTATGTATGTGTGTATGTGTATGTAAACTAATGGCACAGGTTTATATTTTACATGTATGTATGTATGTATGTATGTATGTATGTAAAGAATACACTTTAGAATGGTAACCCAGGTAGAAATTTTAACCCATTGAGTTACTACTCATGCTGTTGAAGGTACAAGGAGCTCCTGAAATTTGAATGATCACACTATGATCAAAGAGTGAGGAACTAAGCTATTTTGTGGCAAGAAAGGTGCTTTGAGTCTTCCACTCTCTCTTCCATGATATGGGTGAGGTTGACCAACTTTTCCATGTGATTTGCAAAGCCAATCCAGATCTCTTTTATCATTGGCAAACAATCCATGGGGGCATTCCTCAAAGACACATGGTATATGCCAGAGGTGGAGCCAGGTGGCACTTCATTAAGGCCCATTTGAGAGTTCCACCTAAAATAGCAGGCAAATTTGGATAGAGGGGATAAGCAAAGCCATCTACCCTGTCCCCACCCACCCATCCCCTCCAAAAGAGGATACAAAAACCCCAGTTCCTAGCACAAAATCCAGGGCCACCCATGCTGTGCTGCTTCACGAGCCTCACTATACCTTCTCCTGGATCATGAGAAACTACAATGGTGGTGATGAGGTGGCACTCTGAGGTGGAGCTCGTGATGCCAGGTCCTGGGCAGCAGCATGCATGGCATGCAATTGAAAATTTTAGGATCCCAGTAAATGTGTTCCTTAGGCAGGGAGTGGTCTGCCCAACCCCCCAAAAAACTTAACCCTAGTTTCCACAGGGAGGTGGCAACATGCTCATGACTCTGCAGCCCAGGAGGTCTGGTGAGGGTACCACCCTGGACCAGGCCAGGCTGAGCACAGTGGGGGGGTAGAGCCTGCCACACCATCCCCCTGGGCAGAGAGACAGGCTTAACTTTGCTCATAGAGATATAACTCCATGAGTAAGAACTAAAAATACCTAAATACACACTCACCCAATATGGTATTTTAGATGTTTGGAGAAATAGCCCCAGCTGGACTTGAGTGAGAGTCAGGCTATCCCCCAACTGCAAAAAGGCCCCTCCTTTAAATGGAAAGCCAGCCCCATCCCCAAAAGGGGGGACCCTGGTCAAAGTCAAAACTTGGCTGGGCTGAGGCAATGTTGAAGCTTCTGGAATCTAGGGTTATAGCGTCCATTGATTTGGGTGGAAAACAAATGAGGGTGTGAATTAGTGTGGCTATTTTTTCTTTTACCTCATGATTACATTGTTTGATGATTTTAATCAGAAGTAGATCATGCATGGGGAAGGGGGAAATGAAAGATTGAGAGCTTGACTGGGATTGGGATGCAGTTCTTCGATGGATGAATGCATCGCCAGTCCTACGCCAGTACGAGATGGATGATTCCGTGGATGAGTGGGATGAGGGATAGATTCAGAAGCACTAAGCTGCCTGCGAAGAGAGGTGGATGAAGTAAAAGTTGATGATGTTCGTTGGATGAGAAAAACGGGGAAATGAAAGCGGCACATGGAGCAAGGAAATCATACGGCCCAAATCTAGTCTTTATGGGGGAGACACAACCTCCCTAGCTCCTTTCTTTAAACAAATTATAAAAAAAAAGTGAAATTTAGCCTCCTTAAATAATAAGTCCTGTGATTGGGCTTCAGTGCTCTTCAGGCTCATCATCATTCCTCGCCCCTCAGTCTGAGTCGTAAAGACCCTTCCTCCCACCTGCCACGTCGGCGCTTTGGGAACACATCGTTCCCCTAATTTCGCACTAAGACCGCACACTTAATTACCCCAATTCTGCTGTCTCCTGCATTGCCTCGGCCCTTCACTCAACTGTAATCTAATTTTCTTTTGCTGGTAATTGACCACTTGAAACATAAGACAATTGTGAAAAAGAAAATGCCAAATTATACATTCCAAATGGGTTCAATTATCCTTATATGGACATATTATCTATCAAGGAACTCTTAAATTTAAATTATATAAAGAGTAAGAAAGTTTCAAATCTCTTTTGTAACACTCCTCCCTACTAATGCATCAGGTAAACCCCCTTTTTGTGTCAAAAATTAATTAATAAATAAAGTTTCAAATCAACAAGAAGGTGGGTAAAAATAGATCAGTACACAAGAAAAATAAGAATGCTGAACCAAGGAGTACATATGGTGAAGGGAAATTTTAAAATGGTTATGCACATATAAGATTTTATTTTTTTATTTTTAATCTATTTTTTTATTTTTTTATTGAGATACTCTCAATTTTAGAGTTGAGTGATATTGTTATAGGGTTCAATTTTCAGTAAGTTGAATGCTTACATTTATCTGGTATGTGGAACCAAGCACCTTGTTAAAATATAAAAATGCTGACATACAGTTATGATATCATTTATTTGCAAAACTATATATTATGTAGGCTTGTAGGCGTACATAAAGGTAAGTTAACTTACATCAAACCATCTTGTATTATTATAAGATTAATACACAACTGCTTATACTGCTTTTCAATTATTTTGATCTTCATGTCCACAGCATCATTATTTATCTTCCATTTTTGTCAGAACAAATTCAATTAAAATGTGCAGTAGAGGTCTATCCTAGCCAAATGTTGTAGAAAAACCTATCAAGATGATGAAATAGATTTATTTAAGGGCCACTTCACACTATGGTCAATTATTGAGCAGACAAAAGATTCTAGCTATATGATTGGTGGAGAGAAAAAAATTGACTGCTTGATCTTCATACTAGAGGTGAATGGTCAATGGACATTTTGGTCAAAAGTGCCAATGTGACAGCACTTTATGGTAGTTTTTGGTGCCAAAGACTTGTTTGTTAAAGAAGAAATTGGGCTAGGCAAATTAGGTAGGACAATTTTTAATCAAGTCGATTTGAAAAAGATGGTTTACAAAATATTTAATATGTTTTAAAATGCATTTTGAATGTTTGAAGTTTTCACATCACATTCAAAATGTTCTATTTTTTTTTGAAGTTTTCATTATCTTCTCAGATTGTACTACTCAATGAACAATTACGCATTCAGAAAAAGCAAAGAAAATTTAGAAACTGATCCTTTCACAGAAGGGAGCCTTAGAAACTACATCACAAATCTCAGTCTACATTGAAACCAACTCAGAATTTGATGCTCAATGGTTTAGTTTGGTGCACACTTACAATAATGACAACATTAACAAATGAACTTACATGGCTACTATTGGTTTTATCATTTTTTTTACATAAATTTGCAAACGTATTAAATAACAATTATCATTCTAGGACTATGATTTTACTTCTTAAAATATAAAAGTCGTATAAAAGAAACAAACACAAGCAATCTTGAAAAAACTTAATAGGATGCAAGTATTGCTTTTTTTTTTTTGTCTGTAGCATTATACTGTATTATAATCTTATACTGAAATAATTTAAAAATAAACCACTTGGTGAATTTGTAACTTTGTTGAAAGCTAGATACAAAATTAAGTTGTTTGAGTTTAAAGACTATGAACTTAAGAATTTAATAATATAAACATATCTTGATTAAACACGGATTGTGATTATTTTTATTATTTTTTACAAAATTTACCAAGGAACTCATTTTTAAACTATGTGACGATATCTACACAAAATTAGCATTTAGTACCAAAAAAAAGTATAAGTTTATGGATACATCATTTTGAATTAAAACTATGGTTCAAATATTGCAAGCAAAAACACATAGTTGCACATCAATATCAACCATATCAATAGTACACAAGTTGTTGAAATTTAATCAAATTATTTTCATGTATTTAAATTTTTGAAAATACAGTATATATTCTTCACATACTATTAATATTGTTTAAAGGTAGCATTTTACACAATATCATTTCGTCAATTCATATGAACATTACAGAATACACAGTAATAAATGCAACACCCTATACACTTTTGTTATTATTTGAAAATTTTCAAAAACAAATATTCTATTCCTACATTCCAACAAGTTGTTTTTTTAATCAATGAAGCCATATAAAATAAAACCTGGTGCTATAAGATTGATTAGTTCTTTTACAAGATAATTAATCATTTCAAAGTAAATATTATTTTTGAGTGAAAATTATTCATTTTTGTTCATGATTTATTTGTTATGATTTCATTTAAGCCAAATTCAAATGTGTAATGGAAAAAAAATACAAACAATACAATTGATAACTGCAATAGCCATATAAAATTACCATCAAGTAATAATATTATATCAGGTATTACTTTTTATTATAAAAACTGTCCAAATTTATTTTAAAACTTAAAAAGTGCTATTAGATACTAATTATCAAACTGAAGTTGGAGTCATAGTGAGGAAGATATGGTTTGGTTTGAGATGATGTTGGAGAAATTTGTTGTACAGAAGAAGTTTTAAATTGTATTTGTGATTTTAGTTGGAATGTTTGTGATGGTTGTCATGCAAAATGATTTATAAACTCCAACTTTGTAAAACTTCAGTATGCACCTGATGTATTTGTGTTCACCCATGTGGATGTATGCAGGATTAAAACATTTTACCTAATACAGAATGACTTGCAGTCATGTGCTTTCTGCTTTGAAGCCACTAGTTTGTAAACTAACGCTGAAATAAATAAAGAATATTAGAGTTTACCACTCCTTAAAGCTGATAGTTCAACCAATAGTGGGCTACAAAAGCTTTTCTTGATTTCATGCAAAATGCTTGAAGCTTTTGACCAGCATTAGGTTGTGAATGAGAAAATAAAAGCATAAGTTGACTGTGTTTGAAAATTTATACTAAAAATGAAAATATTTATGATCTCATATGAGTCATGAGTTGAAGATAAATATGATTTTGTCCCAAGTGGATTTCCAAAGATTTGTGTTCCTAATCTTGCAATTGATGAATTTACAATTACTGTGATATCTTTGAACAGTAGGGCAAGAGAAAGCATGTGTTCCAGGTCAGATACAGAATCAGATTTCAGATTCTGCCACATAGGATTCAGCACGGGTCCCAGCAACCAGAATACAAAACTTTTTTAGCTTCAACTTTGTTACATTTCCAAATCCAACACTTCAAATTCTTTACCCATTGATGTCCAATCTGGACATGCACAGGGACAATATGTCCTGTTGGCAGACTAACAGTTAAGAACAGGGGTCAGAAATAGCAAAAACTTCATCTGACGTGTCAGAATATTATTCTATTTTTCTTCTTCTTATTATTAATATTGTTATTATGATTTTCCCTTAAATCAGCTGTATGTTTGAAACCCAGGGCAAAGTTCTAGTGGAAATGGAACAGAACCTGGGTGTGATATAAATAAAGGAGTAAAAAAATATCTTCAAAGGGAAGAGGTAAGGCTAGTACATAAACTACCCTCTGTAAGGAAAAAAGTCAACTAAAAGTCAAATATTCTTAAAAAGTGAAAATAGACATCTCAAGCATTTCAGCAGACAATGCTTGCCCAATCCTGGCCAGGAGGTGAAGAAGCAAGCAAGTATGTAAGCCATAGACAATAGGCAGAAGAAGAAGAAGAAGAAGATGAGGAGTGGCCAATAACTTTAGTGCTTGCTTGCTCAAAGTACTAGTAGGGCCTCATGAGGTGGACCAAATCCGCCAAAAGTACCTCCACAATTTCATAAAAGAACCTCCTCTCTCTCTCTCTGCCCTCTGCCCTGCTCTGCCCCTGGTGGTATACTCATCAACAGAGAGAGGGCACTTTGCTCCTGCCCGGAGGGAGGAATGGATGGATGTATGGATGGATTGATGAATTTCCTTAAGTACTCTACCCTGCTTCTGGTAGGAGAGGAGGGTATGGTCAGGTGATAGCATCCAGATGGTTGCTCTTCCTCCTTCCCTCCTCATCCTCGTCCTCCTCCCCTCCTCCTCCTCTTCCTCCTGCACAATCTTTGCAGTATTAATTTGCAAAGCCTAGTCAAAGATCTCATAAACTGAAGGGCTGACTTCTCTTTTCCATCATTGCCACAAGGGCAGCCCCCTGGAGACCAGAATCATTGAAGATCTTGTAGGAATGGAAAAGCTGGAAAGCTCCTTGGACATACAAACGTTCTCACTAAAACAAAAAGTTTGTCAAAGTAAAAGTAAAGGAATGCAATCAGAAGAGAAGATTTAGTGATAGATCCACCCCCAAATTTTTACCCAAACATAGTTTCTGGCACATGAAGAAATCTACTCGACAAACAATGCAACTAAGAATGTATATATATATATATATATATATATATGTGTCTGTCTGCATAGATGTCTGCATCTTCTTCTCTGTCATTTTCCACAAAATTTCTTCACCTACATCTCATTGAAGGTCTCAAAAAGGAGGTTTTATGAGTCAGGTCTTGCAAGTTGTAAAACTGCCTTAATCAATTTCTCATAGTGTAACTAACTTCCACAGCCCCACCCCTCCCCTAACTGCTCTTCAGAGGCTCAATCCAAAATGGGTCTCCCTCATGGATCTCAAGTGGCTTCAGTTGTAGCTCCATTGGCAATATCAAAAACTTGGATCTGACAATGGCACAACAAGCCAAACACATGTTTCATGTCTTTTTCCCAACACATAAATAGAAAAAGATATAGTGAGAGAATTTAATGGGGGTCATTGAAGTGGGTGCATGGTAAGTTAGTTCAATTACTGCTTCACACATACACTTACACACTCTTCTATGTCCATATATCATACTATCCAAAAAAATTGGAAAAATAGTACAAAACCCACCAGAATGACAGACAAGGGATATACAATTCAATTTATCATGTTAGCAAAGTGAACATTATAAAAAAAAAAAAGATTGCACAACCTATATATTTGTGTAATTGAATGGGTGACAACCGTCAAATGTGTCTTGGAGGGTGCACATATTCTCTCCCTCAATGAATGTCTAGACAAAATTTGTTAGCAAAGACCGTGCCTAGTGTTCTAATGGGAATCTGTGACCCTTGCACAGAGGGAAAATAAAAAGAGGCTAAAGAGGATTCCATTTAACTCTAAATCTTTCCCAAGTTTGACCATGGAAGAAGAGTTGCATTGTAGCTATCTCATGATGCATTGGCTGGTCCCTAGCTCATTCAGCATTAAAACCTGGCCTCCTGCACCACGGTGCTCAAAGCTGGTTTTTGACTTTGAAAATTGCTGGGCATCAGAACTCATATGGATTCTACAAAGTGTGGAAGATTTCTCTAAACTCTCTCATTTCTCAAAAAGCTCACCTTCCTACTTATCTGATCTTCTAGATACATCCACAATTTTGAAAGGGCTTTTATTTTTATGGTTTTTACCATCCTAGCTTTGAGCTCTCTGCATGGAAAGAATGATACTGGCAATCTCATCTTTGTATTCACTTTTTAGGGCTAGGTTTGAGTTAAAGCATGAGTGATCTAGAAGACTGCCGCATTGGTTTAAGGTTTTCATATTGATATGTGGGCAACTTACCATCAGATTATATTGAACTCTATACTCCTCCTGATCAGGGTGTACAATTCTATTGTCATAAAAGCCCACAAACAAATGATATGTCACGTAAGTGGAGAGCCTGGCAGGATGATGGTCTGCAAGACCCCTTCTCCCAAGTTATGATACAGGAAAACAAAACCTATTCTCCACATGATTAGGGACATTATCTTGGATGCTCCTTGCTCACATGTTCTATGAGTGCCCCACCACATACATGCCATAATCTTCACCCAAAAAGCAGAAGATTTCAAAATTTGGCCCCATGATTGTTTTGTTCTTTTAAGTGTCAAGTAATATGAAGAACCACATCATGTTATTGGGCTTGAATGATACATAGATGCAATGGAAACAAGGGAATTGGATAGGTATAGATGAGATACTTAAACAAGGTTTTTAGTATGTCAGGATAAGACAGTCAATATTAACAAATTGATTTCAAAATGTGGATGAAAAAGAAAAAGAAAAAAAAAGAAGAAGAAGAAGAGGTGAGCTGGAGGCATGGATAGCAAAACTTCAACCATAGACAAATTGGGTTCTCTCATCATTGGGTGGGGAGGATCTGTGTGAAAGGGCCATGTTAATATCATTTGTATGTAGAAGCATGTGAGAGTGGGCAAAGCAGTGGCTCTTTCTTAGGTCCAATGTATTTAGGCATAATCAACATCAAAGATTTTTTGTAGGAGTATCACTTCAGCAGCAACCCTCCCTATGGTTGATGGGACAGTTGTAGCATTAACATTCAATATTAATAGTAAATTAATTTACAGTTTTAAAAAAGAATTGTCACAATTATGAGCACTGCCTACGGATGCAGTGAAAGGGAAGAGGAAGAGGGATCAGTTAGCTTTTTGGAAGATCATTGGCAAGGGCTAGGCTAGGCTGGGTCACCATCTTTACTCCAAGGTGGGGAGGGATGTGCAAAAGTGTTATTCAGAAGATTATGCTATCTCTGAGGCAATATCTTTCTTGCTACAGGTGAGAAAATGCCAGTTCAAATATGAGCCACCACGTATGATTTCCTCTTTGCTGGTCTTAAGGTTTGTGATTCATGTAAATCTATAACAATCACCCCCTGGTAACAATTTATTGCTTAATATAAAGAAACAAGCAAAATCATGCCTTCTTCTTCATTTTTCTTATTTATCAATATGTTTTACTATTTATTTGTAAAGTAAGGTGGAGGCAGGGTGTGTGGGTGAGAGAATTGAGCAATGATTAATAGGGCTCCATGTACTTGTGTGCTGGGAACATGGCAAGAAACCACAGGGAACATGCTAGGTGGTCAGAACACAAACACAGTTCCCCTTTTGTTCTGGTGCTGGTCTATTTTGTTAATTTTTTGCTTTTTGTTTGTTTATTAATTAATTTATTCATATTTGTAACTGCCTGTATAGTATTGGCCCTCCTTTGATAGAGAGAGAACCTCTGTGACTTTGTGTGAGTGACTGTCCTAATGTAACTGCCTTCTTTCTACAAGTGGTACCTACTACCAAGCATGCTTGCTTACTTACTTACTAGGTACCTTCCCTTACCTATCATGATTTTTGAAGAAAAGGGGGAAGGAGAAACACACATATACATATATATAGGATTTTTCCATCTTGGCTGTGGAAAAATCTGATGCCAGGAGAGTGGGCAAGGTAGACAGAGAAAGAGAGAGGAGCTTTATTTCTATGTTTAACCAAAGATGGGAGGTGGGAACAAGGCAAGCAAGGTAGGATGAATATATGGATGAATGACATGTTCGATCCCTGATGGTAGAGTCCCTTCTCGGGGAGGGGGGAAGAAAGATTTGAAATGCGAGTTGCCAAGAGCTGCCAGACAGACCCTCACCCAGGCACACAGCACTGCCCAGGAACAACAGAACAGCACAGAGAGTCAGGGAGTCAGTCAGTCAGTCAGTCAGTTTATGAGTGGTACAAGGGCTTGACTTGAACTTGACCCTTGAGTTCCCTATGGCCGTTCTCACTCTCTCTCAGAAAAAAAGGCTATAAGAGAGAGAGGGAAAGTAAAAATAGTAAAAGGTAAAACAAAAAAATAACTTTGTTCCCATAGGTAGATCATCTTTATTTTATTTTACTTCACTTACCTATAGAGAGAGTGAGAATTTTATTTCAACAGTATCACCAGAACTAGCTCTGAACAGGTGAGGAGGTTGCTAGATGAGCCCAAGGAAACTCAATAATGTGACTTTTTTATAAGAAAAATATAGTTTGTTTGTAAGTGTAAAACCCACAGTGATCAACCTGTACATTGTCCACCTGCCTGCTGACTCAGGCCACAGAGTACATGTATTGGTTTTTTTAAACTGTCTTATTTAAGGAAGTGCTTACATGAGCAACCATCGATGGAGGTGGTATTCAATTTAATTCAATTTATAGTTCAAAATTACATTGTAGGGAAGAGGTGATGTCAAGCAACTTCCTTTGTCAGCATGAATTAATTAAAAAAACACCCATTGCATTGCATTGCAAGTTAAGTATGTTGCTGGTCAACTTGGACCCTTTATCAAAGTATTTTTTATTTCATTTGCTTCCTTACATGTTTAGGTTTGATCAACAGGGAACAAAAATGTAACCATGCTTGTACATTAAAAGAAGAGAGTTTTGAAGACTTTCGCTTTTTTATTATTTCTCTTTAAATTCTTATCTTTTTTCTTTTGGTTCAGGCAAAGTGTTCTTCATAAATAGGATGCTCAATAGCCAGGATCAGCGTAATGAATGCTTTATTCCTTTCACAACATGGCCTCCACTTGCACACACACTATTTCAACTGCAACCTCACAGATTGCCACGTGTCAAATATGCATTCAAGTCACCTTTTGATTATCTTTTTTCTTAATTTTTTTTTTAATGGTCTCCTTTTTTTTTCTTTTTTCTTTTTTTTTTTCAAATTATGCAATAGAGTCGTGGGTGCCACCCGAGAATGAACTGCTAGAGGATTTGGTAAGTAGAGTTCATCCATTTTTATTCATTATCCATACATTCATCTGCCTTTGATGGAAGTGCCTGACTCCAGCCTTAACTGGTTTTCATAGAATGTTTAATTGAATGGTAACCCTGTGGCCCAATTACAATGCATGATGTCATACTTCTCTAATTTTCTCTGACTTTCATCCTTTCTTTCACTGCCTTTGGATTACTATTTGACATGTTCTGTTTTCACACTCAAAAAAGTTTGGCTACAAAGCCTTTATGTGTAGCTTGACAGTTTCCAGACATTTGATGAATGTGGAACTTGTTCTTATTTAATGTTATGTTCTAATCATGAGTTTGATGATATATTTACACTTCAGATGAACTATGGATTATCTTTAATTACAATGTGAGATTATCCTACTTCTTAATAGAATTTTAAAAAAAACACTGATCAACTTGTTTTTTTGAAATGAAATTCACCATTTTGAAATGTGAAAACTTCTACTGCAGATAAACAATATGACACAAAACAAAGACTTTGTGTTACCTTATTGTTGCAGGGGCTTCAGTAGCAATGGTGGAATGATACACTCAAGCATTTACTTTTATTATCTATTAACTAACAGAACAATGAAATTAAACATGAAATGAAAAAGTGTATATGATTTTGTAGGGGTGATTTGATGTTTAACTGTTTAAATGTTTGCTTAAACATGCATGCACATGTATGTATATTATTGTTACCATTGTTATTATTCAATTAAAAAACATTCATAATCTAGGAGTACACTAATTTATTTTTTAATTTGACATGTATAGGGTTTACCCAATACAGTGATTAATGAGTATGCTGAATTTCACAACTACATTGTGGTGTTGCATCTAAGAATGTATACTTCTAACCATATTAAGGACCTACACCTGACAAAGGAGGAATCCACAAAACTCACAAGTCAATTGATCCAATTCTCTAATGAAGAAATAAAGTCTACAACCCCTATTTTGTGAGTGCAAGACTAAAGATGAATTCATGCCATGTGGGCATCTTTCTTAATCACAAGAGTGGGCCATCTTCTTCATTGTTGGAGCCAAAAATAAATTAAAACCCAAAAGTTGTAATTCTTTGTGGAAGAGGTTGCTTTTATATCAAATCATTAGTTTGAGCTTTTTATAGATTTTATCTATACTTTGTTTTCCCAGACATGCAGTATGAATTTGAGAAGGTTTACTTTAAACAACTATTTAGGATATGGAACACATTCAGAATCAAATCCATGTTCTTGGTTTGCCATGAATGGAATGTATTATGAGGCGCCTTTCCACTTTGGAAAAGAACCAAGCATCTTGTGAAATGCTGGGCATGTTGCAGATTGGCAAGCATGTTGCTGAATCACCTAATTTTATGCTTCAATAACTATGCCTTCAATTTAATGTTTATCTTGAGTTCATAGCATGTCAAAATTAGCCTTCATTAACTATGCCTTCAAAATCATGTTTATCTTGAGTTCATAGCATGTCAAAATTGTGCCTTGATTATGCCACATCAAAATAAAACCTGGAAAATTTCATGAGTTCATCTGTTATAAGTACACAAACAGTGCCTCATGTTATATTTGGTTTGGAGAATCTTCATCATAAACTTGTTTAGTTATTACATTCCAGAATGGTTTGCAATGCAACCTGGAGAGATATGTTTTACAGTCCTAATTTTATAAACTTTTGTATTGTTTAAGAAAACAATAAGGTTTTTGTTGTGTTTGTAACATGATACTCAGTTATTGGTTAAAGGCATATATATCAGTTTATATATATGTTTTCAATCATAGTATGTGAATAATTTTAAATTGATTTTACTATAAACTATATCTCAAACATTTTTTAAATACACCTTAACAGTTAAGCAATTATTTTGAACAAAAATTAGTTTCTTATGTATAAAAGAATTATAAAGTCAACATTTAAATAAACATTGAGATTCATTGATAAATTTTGTGGCCTATGAAGTACATAAGAATGTTTTTGCACATTATATAGCACAAAAAAACTATAGCCAAAAAAGGTATTTATTATAAAATTCTCCAAAATATATATTTAAAATAAATCTTTTAAGATGTATCATGTATTTTTATTTTTATTTTAAAAAATTTAATATAGTGGAAGCATAAAGGTTTTGCATGTAATATGTGAATATATATATATTTGACATATGAATAAATTATAGTTAATTTTATTATCCAAATTGGATAAAGAACAAGGTAGCAACCCTAACTAAATTTGAAATGCTAAACAGATTATCACTCTTAGAATTTTGAAATTAAGAACAATACAAAATTGAAACCATCCGAATCTAAATTAATCACAACTGCAGACACTCAAATGACTTAACCCATTAATATGGAAAAACTTGTATTAAAGCAACAATAAATGATATATATATATATATATATATATATATCTTGTATTATGTTTAATGGCTTACAGAAGTAGAAGTATTAGATAGGAATAATTTTCAAAAAACTAATAAAAAATTTATAAAATATTAACACACAAAAATACAGTATTTATATATTTAAAATTTATTTTGCATAAAATTCTAATTAAAATTTTGAATGATATTTTATTCATTTCTTGAGTAATGAGTCTTGTTTTTATTTTAGTTATAAAATTTGTCACCAATTGTATTCAATCAACAGATTTTAGCTTTCAAAACTGGGTTCAAATCAAAGTATTTGATTTTGAAATTCAACTAATTTTATAAACATAATCATCGAAAAGAAAGAAATAAACAAGAGTACTATGAGCTAACAAGATTTAAAACTATTACTAATATTACATATCAAAATTATTTTCATAGTTTTTTTTATTTTTATTTTTTATCTTATCTATATATATATATATATATATATATATATACAAAATATAACCTTCATTATGACCATCTTGAATTCTAATATCTTTATACAACTATTAAATATTTTATAATTCTATGGCAAATAATTTAATAATATTAAATATCCAATTGTATATATTATTGGTATTCTTAGATTTTATTTAATCAAATAAGATGATATATATTGAAAATTATCTATGTAAATCACAAGAAATTATAATATTTAACGTACCATGGATTTTAATACTAAAATCATTAAAAAATTATATGAGTTCACTAAATATTTTTTTAATATTTTAAATTATTTTTAAAATTAAATAATATAGAAATCATATTTATATATATTTCTATCATTTTGATAATGTTATTTTGATATAAAAATATAAAAATAAAAAAACAAAAAATTTCAAACAAGTGAAAAAAGGGTGGCTACCTAAATAAATTATATTATGTTGACATATTTAAAAAATCATTTGTTGTTGTAGATCAAAGTAAATACCAAAAATATTACACAATGTAATAGGTAAAATATTAGATATTATTTTTAAGGATAAAAATAATCATTACATCTATATTTGAAACATTATTCAATTATGTAGTTGATTGTCTTTAAAACTATTAGTATCTTGTGACATATTTCATTAGACATTTCTGTTGATGAACGTATTAGCTTATTGTAATAGATTATGACTATTTTATTTATTATTTTATTTTATTTTTGATTATTAGATTTTTCTGCTTCATTGCTTTCTTGAAACAAGCTCAATTTTTTCCAATTCCATAAAACTTATGTAAATTGTCTTATTATTGTTGCAATACAAACATTAAAAATTCATTTTATGAATCTATTTAAGCAAATTCAAAGAATAATGACTTTTTAGATTGGGCATATAAATGCAATATATTGGATAAACTGATATATTATTTTAGTTACATACTGTATCTTTTATTGGTATGGCATGCAATCTCAAGATATCAACTATCATTAGTAACATTTTAAATTTTCACATTAACAACAAAATATGCATTTAATTTTTGTATTATTTATGCTATACATATATCTAGATTTTAAAATTCTTAAATTGTGCCAACCTTTTTGCATGCACAAGTATTAGATTATATAAATCTTATATAATTTTTTTATTTTATATTTATTGAAAAAATATGTATATGTATATATATATATATATATATATAATTTAAAACTAGTTTATTAATTTATTCATAATTTATTGGTATATTCAAATTTAAAATATTTCATGAAAAAAAAAAATTTGTTAAAACTTATATATATATATATATATATATATATTCCTACAAAATATTAGTAGTTTTTTTAAGATATAACAAAAATATGCCATTTATTAGTTTTTTGCTATAAATATACCATTATTATTACTCAAAAAATCCTTAAAATATTTATTTTGATTGTTTTCTAACAAATTTTTATAAAAAATATCATAATTTATGGAATAATATACTTTAATGCATATCAATTTTAATATATTTTATTTTTATTTTAAAAATAAATCCTTGGTTATGTACTAAAATTTTATAAGAAGCAATATTAGTTTGTTTTAATTTAACATAACTAAAAAACAAAGTATATTTATGAATCTAAATAATATACTATAGATTTTGGTCGAGATACTTATTTAAAAAATTATTGTTATTAGAATATATTTTTATTTTTGTGGAACATTAGAAATTTCTATATTATAGCATAATATAGTACAAGTAGTGTAACAAAATTAATGGTTTTATTTGAGATAATAATATAATTGAAATATCTTTAATAAATAAATAAATATATTATTTTTTAAAAGAATAATTTATTTAAAAATATTTAATATTAATATCACCAATTTTAAAATTAGATTAAAAAATTAATATTATTATTAAATTACATATAGTTAGCCATATATGTGAAGATAAGTCAAAGAAGTGAAGGTTTTAAAATAAATTGTATTAAAATTAATAATTAATTAGTATAATTTATTTATATACTTGATCTTATTTTGTTTTAGACATTGTTGAGTTTTTTTATAATTTTGAATTCACCACTTTAATATAAATGATAAAATATAAGTCATTTAGGTTACAATCAATATGGAATAATTTAATTTTATAAATAAGATGATTTATTAAAAAATTGATTTAATTAGATCTAATTTAATTTGATTTATTAGAGTTTTTATCTATAAGGGATTTATAATTTAAAAAAGCAACCTTGAATACACAAAATTATACTTTAAAAGTTGTTTTTAATGTCAATATAGTTAATAATTTTTTCTAATATAACAAAATACAAATTAAGTTGGATATCAATTTTTCTTATGCACATTGAAAATAAAACATAATAAAATTAAAATAAAGTAAAATGATTTAAATAGATTTGAATTTTCTGACATGAAAAAGGCCTACAAAATGTTTTGGTCAAATTAGTTGTTTAATAATAGATTTTCTTTTTTTAACAAAGAACAAGAAAATTTAAATTTACATTAATTTTTTAAATTCTTTACATGAAATAGTAATAAATTTTTATTTATTTATTTATATAAATAGGAATTCTGATTAAGGAAAAACAAATTACTCTTGCTTGAAAAATTACTATCAAATCAAGATTTCTACAGCTAAGTAACACAAATCGAAAAATTATTAAAAAATATGTATATCATTGTAAGATTTGAATGATAAGTTATCTATTCAAATTGTCATATAGTTGATAAGGCTATTAAGGTTTACCTATATCTAATTATGTAATATTTTTTAAAAATAAACTTATATAATAGTGATAGTATTATTTTGGAGTTACTAATTTTTTTAATAGTTGATATATATATATATATATATATTTTTTGAAATTTTTGTTTAAGTTAAATAAAAACTTATGTATTCAAAGTATACTTGATTAACATTTAAATATTTAATTTTAAAAACAACATAGTTATAATTTTTTTTTAAAAAAAAATTAAACTTTAGCTAATATTTAAGGTCTTATAAATGTCTAATATTTGATTCAAATATATAATTTATTTCTGCCAATAAAAGCTATATTGAAACAATTATTAAGTGCACACTTTATCTTTTGCATGCAAGGTTAAAAATTAGAGGCTTTAAGAAAACTTGCAACAAAATTATATGATCTCAAACTAAAACTACAAAATATAAATAATGATTGTGGTTGTTTATTCCATAGTATATTAGAATAAAATAATATTATAACTTGACATTAATCTAATAAAATCTCAAAAAAAATTTAAATTTCAAAGTATTTAAGAAAACAAGATAAAAATTTAATAAGATGATAATTTAAATAATATATATATTTTAAAAATCAAATGTTTGCATTAAAACAAGATTTGTTTTTTTGGCACAGGACTTGATCAAAAGAATTTCAATCCATCTAGAGAATACAAAACAAAATCAAGATTAATATATAGATATAATTATGATAACTAAAATAACACAATATAAATCTAATATTAAATACAACATTTTTTTTTTTTTTCTGAGCCTATTTATTAACTAACTTTCAACCATAAGACAGGATAAAACAACATGACTTAAAAGTAAATGGCAATTGTCTATAAAATATTGTTGTGAATAACTTAAACTCTTTATTTAAATAAGGTGTATATAAAAAAATTATATAATCTTACATCAATTATAAAAGAAGTGCTACTAATGAAAAAAAAAAAAGACTAAATATATTTGTATTTAAAAAAAAATTAGGCTTTTAATTTATTAAAGATAACAATATTTAAATAATTATTAGTAAAGATGTATTTGATAAAAAATATTATTAATATAAAAAGTTTGATTTGTAAATATATTGAACTAATACAAAATATACATCTACTATTTTGCTAAAATAAATCCTTAGATCAATACTAACAAAAAAAAAGAAGTAATAAAGGATTTGAAAAAAAAATCTTGTATGGATAGACATTTATCTACACAATGTTTTAATATTCTATAAAATGTTATAAAATATTATAATATTCAGCTCTTTATGATGGCTTTCCTAAATTAATATCTTGATTAGATTTTGTAAGTTTTCAATACATACTATATTAAAAATATAAAAACTACTTCTAGCATTATTATTATTATTATTTTTTATTCTATTTGTTAAATTAAATTAATTTAAAAGTTTATAGTTAAATAGTATGTATATACAAGAAAGATAGTCTTTAGCTTTAGACATAAGAAAGTGTAAGCAAATTAAAAATTTTAATATAAAAAAAAAAAATCTAATATTTTTAGCTTTAAAAATTAATTTTATTATAAATAATTTTAATTTTAATTTTAACATCTAAATATATATATATATATATATATATATATAGTTGATTTTTTTATAAATAACTTATTATAAAACTATTTTTATTTATTTATTTATTTATTTATTTTATAATTTGGTTTACAAAAGAATGCTAATTTATTTAGTTTTTGGATTTATAATATATAGTCGAAATTAGCAGTAGAGGCTAAAAATAATAGTAAATAATTTAGATCTAATATAATGAGTATTTTGTAATTCTTTTGCACAAAAAAAAGAAATATTAGAGAATATCAAATAAAAATTACATTTGGTATTTGTGCTTGATTCTTATTCAAATTAAGGTAGAAAATGTAGTGATCAATTTTACCATAATAATTTAATAAGTATTTTTATCTTTTCTAAGTGTTTGCTAAATTTTTTTAATTAATTTTTCATTTTTTTGAAATATATATATACATATATGATATAATACATAGTATTGTAGATGTATAAAAGATTTCAAAAGAAATAGTTTTACTTGCAATAAATTGTAAGAAAATGTTTAAAAAGCATGTGAAAAGGATAAATAATATTTTTATAAAAACTATTTTGGGACAAAATCATACAAAAATAATCAAATGAACATAGACTAAGAATTTTTAAAAAGTCTAATTTTGATTTATAATACACATTTTTATTACCTTATTATATTATTTATATATATATATATATATATATATATATAATTCAATTTTAAATCTATATATTATTAAATTATTATTATATTTTGATTAAAAAATAACATTATATTATTACAAAACACTTATTATGGTAAAATATAATATAAGATATGTATCTTGTTGAATAATCTAATATAATATCAAATATTTATAAAAAAAAATATAAATATGATAGCATTGTTTTGTTAAAACCTTGTCAACTACATACAAAATTGGAATTCTACCAAGTCAAGCATTTGAGTCTTTTAATCTCTTGAAGATTTTTCTTATGATATTCTAATTGCTTACTTAATAGGACATTTATTCATGTTGGAGAGGCATTGCCTCTACTTGTCCTTAGAACCTCTACAAAGATATTTTAAAACAAGCAAGTTTGTCATATTCAATCCAAATGATGTAGACAAAAATACAAGGCATAATTACCACACACTTAAGCTAAATAATTACAATGCTAGCAAAAAAAAAAATCAAAAATAATTTTTTTTTATTATAGCTTTTTATATTTGAAATCTAAAGAGACTTTCTATAAGCACATGATATATCTAAAGATCCAACATATTTTTTTTAAATTATCTTGGTTTAGAATGAGTATGTTATCAATGCAATTTATTTCTAATTTCTTTTGTTAAAGTCTAAATATTTAAATGATGTAGATATACATAACAATACTTGTTCTTTAATTAATCGAAAAGGATAAGATTTGATTTTTTTTAAAAGTTAAAAAAGTCTAAAATTCTTTAAATAGTATTCACCACAAACTTATTTTATAATTATATAAATTTTTTTAATACCTTTAAAAACATAATAAATGATTAAAATCAAGAAAAAAAGAGAATTAAATTTTTTGATAACTGCTGAAACTTTTAAAATTATTTTAAAATAGTTTTTAAAAAAATGATACTAATTATGGTTTCTATTTGTAAATTGATTATTAAGCAAGTATAACCTTTGTTAAAGTTGTGGTTTCAAACATTTAATGTCTTATCATCCATGTATAAAAATCGTGCTTTTTTGAGAAAGTTTTATTTTAATATAGTCTATTTTTGAAAATCTAAATAATTTAAAATTTATTTGTTTTAAAGTTCTTATAACTAAAATAATTAAATTAATAGTTCTTTAAATGATAATTTTATAAATAATTTCTAAACTTCTTATTATTTTTATTGTTGCAAATAATGTAAAAAAACTAGTATATATATATATATATATATATATATATAGAGATCGTTTTTACTTGATATTGTCTTGTTATTGCTAAATAATATCATCATTTTTATGTGTGACTGGTTTATAGTTTGGATAAGTGTCAAATATAAAAGTACAACTCTTTTCTAATATATTTATAGGATTTTAACAGTTTTCTGTTTCTTTTTGTTAAAATTGCTTTTATGGTAAATAAATAGATAAAATATTTTATAAAAATATATCCAAATAATTTATAATTATATCTTATTAATCTGAAAATGATAACATACAAAACAATATTAGTCTAGTAAGATTTTTTTTCAAAGCTAATTGTAAATGCTAAAGATTAAATTATTTATAATTTATTTTATTATATAAAATTTTAATTAATAAATGAATCCTTAAAATGTAGAGATTATTCTATCAAAAGTTTTAATAAAAAATCTTAGTTTAATAAAAGCTTGTGTAAATATTTGAATAATAAATTATAGCACATTAAATTACTTAATATGAAACTAATTTTAAAGATTTTTTTTTTTTTTTTTTTTTTTTTTTAATTTTAAATTCAAACTACTAGTATTTTTAGAGACATAGAAACCAATACATTGCAAAATATATATGTGTGCATACATAGAAAAAAATAAAAAATAAAAAATATTTTTGGAACAACCAAAGTCTATAATGGCTATTGGCAAGTATAAAAATTAGAAAGTTTAAAAATAAGATTGGAATATAAGATAGAATTACTATTTTGTTCAAATACCTACAAATTTGTATAACAAGTATTTTGATTTTGAGGTGTTTACATTGAGAATTCTTACATTCTAAAATTTGTAAGAGAAGTTTATACAATTACATGAAGCATCCAATGTCACATATTAAATCCAACAAGCATTTACAAACCTTCTATATTTTTTTACCAGAAATATACTTTTGTCTTAAAGATATTTACTTTAAAATTCTTAGAACCTAAAGAATATAGATGTTTCTAAAAATAGATAGACAAAAGAAAAGACTATTACATGCAAAATGCTTCAGACAAAGTCTACTAAAATTTTATAGAGCAACATCTAAATGGACATTTATCTTTTAAAATCAAGACTATAAGATTTTTTATTCTAACAAAGAATATATATAAGAAAAAATTATATTTTTCTAAAAATATTTTATCTAAAAATATTTTTATATATAAATATATAAATATATATTTAATTATCTATAAATATCTATAAGTAATATTTATAAATAAATATATAAGTATATAAGTAAATATTTATAAATAAATATATATTTATTTATATATAAGTAAATACTTATAAATAAATAAATATTATAAGTTAAATATATATATTTATATGTTAAAGTATTTACTTATAGTTATAATAAATATTTATAAGTTATAATAATATAATATTTAAAGTAAATATCATTTAAGACAAAATATTTATTGTATAATAAAGTAAATATTATAATATTATAAAGTAAATATTATAATATTATAAAGTAAATATTATAATATTATAAAGTAATATTATAATATTACTTTATAGTTATAATAAAATTTATAAGTTATAAGTAAATACTTATAACATAAATAAATATATATTTAATTATCTATAAATAAATATAAATAAATATTCTAAAAATAAATTTAATTATAGAAGAATCTATTTTGATATTAATTTTATATTTTAATATATTTTATAACTATAACTTATAAATATTTATTATAACTATAAAGTTTATAATATTTGCTTTATAGTTATAAGAAATATTTAAATAAATATATTATAATTATAAAGTAAATATATTTATAAGTTATAAGTATATAAGTAAATACTTATAAATAAATATATATTTATTTATATAATTTAATATATAAATATATATTAAATCATCTATAATTATCTATAAATATATATTTATAGATAATTAAATATATAAATATATAAAAGACTTATCTTAATTTATCTCATATATATATATATATATATATTCTTATTTATTTATTCGAAAATTTTAAATGTAACAACTAAAAGATTTTAATATTATATTTGTATAATAATATAATTTAGCATATATTTTTAAATTCCTACTTGAAACATCATTATCTACTATTTTATTCTTAAAGTATATAAAATTTAAAAGCTTATATATTAAATTTATTATTATACTTGATTTTTGCCTTTATACAACCACCACTTGGACCTATTTATATTATGTCAAACAATACCAGCATGAAATTTTAAAATATAATAATAAAAATATTAAAATTTTTTGATAGTTAAGATTATAAATCAAAGAATATATTTTATTTTTTACTTTTGTTTTTAAAAAATATTAAATCAAGTAATATATTTTATTTTTTACTTTTGTTTTTAAAAAATATTTCAAATTATTATAGTTCTTATAACTAAAAATAAAAAAACCTATCTTTTCTATTGGTTTCAAGAGATTACATTATATATATAAGATTACTTTATATATATCTATAAAGATAGACTTTCATATAATTTAAACTATATATATATATATATATATATATAATATTTTTTGTGATTTATCTAAAAATCAATAATAAAATCAAATGAATTAAAACTTCTAATAAAGTATTTTAATAAAACAAGATTTTTGTAATAAATATATTTGATAATAAAATATATTCACTAGATTTAATTAAAACTGATTAAAAGTATAATAATAAATAGTATTAACTATCAATATTTTATAAAAATGTTATTAATTTAAAACACTTTTATAAAAATATTATTAATTTAAAACACTTTTATAAAAATATTATTAATTTAAAAATAACTTAAGATATTAGTTGATGCAATTAGATTAAAAATTAAATTTAAAATTTATGTATTTTTATATAACTATTTTATATATATATATATATATATATATATATATATATAAATAAAATTAATATTTAAAGATAAATAAATAAGTATTAGAAAATTAAGCATTTAATGTACTAACAACATCATTGTAATAATGATCATATATAAAAGCTAATTTTTAAACTTAACCAATAGATTAAAATAAATATTTAATTTTTTAAATATTTAAATATCATAAATAATAAATATTTTATATATTAAAGACAATGGTGTGTTTTTGTCTTTCTATGTGCATCTATTGAACATAATATTACATCTATTTACTTGCCATGTATTTAGCATTTTGATACTTGTTCAAAAAATTCTTTTTTGATCATCCTTATTATCCTTGCCATCTGCACCTTTTTTAACTCCTAATACAAATCCTTCTATTTTGTAAATAAAATTTATTATTTTAATAATAATAGAGAAAAATAAAAAATAAATATGATCCTAGTCATAGAACCATGACCTTAAGGTGTATCACTAAGCAACAATGGCATTTAAAGAAAAACCCTCTATTTAATGTTTAATGACTTATGATACAATATTGTATGGCCTTTAAGAGAAGTTGTTGTATGTAATAGAAGGCAACCTACCTAATAGCTATCAAATTCACAACATAGACAAACTTGAGATACAAAATTTTAGTCTTCTAATTAACATTTAGATATTGTACCATTTTGTTGCAAATCTTGCAACAATGTTTAGTATTTGGTTTTAATATATATATATATATATATATATATATATATATTCTTTCATGAAATTATGCTTTAAAAGCTCTTCACTCTATTTTTTGAAATTTTTGCCAAGAATATAGGTACAATCCAAGTTTTACATTTTTTACTTATTTTTATTTCAATTTGAACATACTTAAAATTATTATTTTTTAAAATAAATAAATTTACAAATATCATCATATCTTTTTAAAAATAAAAATATATAGATAAGCTAATACTATATATTAAAATAAAACACATAAAAATATACAATATAAGTATTGATTTTATTTGGATATATTAATTTTTTAGGCATAAGTTTAATTTTAAAATCTTATATTTTATATTAAAATTATAAAATTTTTAAATTTTAAATAAAATTTAAAAATAAAATATCTTTAAATTAATTTTATATTAATTAAATTATATTTTTTATATTAAAGAAAGTGATATGTGTTTGTATAATTGTATATTTTTATATCTATCTAATGGTCCTTGCAACTATACATACATCTATTTAGCCATTCATCCATCTAACAACTATTTTTTTTTCTTTTCTTAATCACTTTTGTTCCTTATAATTTTTTATTTGATAATGTTTAATTATAAGTTTTTAAAGAAGTTGTACACTAATATATGTGTGTGTATATATATATATATATATATATATATAAAACTAAATTTCTTAATGATTGACAAATAGTAGGAGCTTTGGAAAGTATGTCTTATTATTATGATGATGATTATTATTATTATATAATTTTTATAATAGCTTGATTAACATGTTTTGTTAGAAAGTTACAAAAGTAACTATCTTTGTAACTTGAGTAACAACTCATTAGAAAGTCACATAATAAACTTTTAATCCTTGCAAATAGGGTGTATAGAGACAAAAGCCATATTTAATATTGATAATTTTATTGTTGAGTTTATTGGTTTTTGGCTTACAAACTACTCCATATTATAGTTTATCTACTTAATTATATGGTTTCAACATATATCTATCTTTATTACTATTTTTAATTTTTTGATACATAATAAGCTATTTTATTAATATATTAAGTTTATTTTATAATATTAATTAATAAATTAAATTAAAATTATAGATTTTATAATTTAAAGATAAAATAAATTAAAATTTAAAATTTAAAAGTTTATTAGAATAATATATAATCTTTTTGTGATTCTTACATATTTTTTAAATTTATGACATAATTGTGCTAACATGAGAATATTTTGTATTTAAGTCAATAATAAGTTATATCAATATAAGAATAGTGGCTTTGACACTTTTATAGTAAAGATGATATTTGAATTATTTTGTATAAGTAAGAGGACTCTATAGGTGGTTACACAATCACTTTTAAATAGAACAAAAAATGATATAGTAATAATTTGGAATCTTAAAAAAATAAAATTTTACACATAGCTTTGAGCAAACCACCAAATAATGTTAGAAAATTAGTTTGTTATTATACATTAAATGATAATTAGTAAAATAATAATTTATTGGATCCTCAATTAATAAATGTATGAAAATCTTATAACTAGTAGTATGAATCAATGGCTAAATTTTATCACATGAATCAATAAAATATTTGGTCTACAACGACCTTGAACTACCAAAAGATGGTATTGAGAGGTTGGCAGTTCAAATCCCACCTATAAAATTCCTAACCTTACATGACATATGCTAGCACAAAGATAATGACTCTCCAATCTTTCAAGAAAACAAAAAAAAAAAAAGAAGAAGAAGAACAAGAAGAAGAAAAAACCCCAAAAAGTTAAACTTTTTATTCTACTTTCATCAATTAAACCACATTTTATACACAAAAACATAATGTTATGCAAATGTTAAATTCATAATGTTAAACACGATGTCATTTTATACTCACATTCAAAAATTCCAAATGTTAAATTCATCACAAGGAATTGGTATAATGCTATTTATGAAAAATAGTTTAAGATGTGAATATGATAAGATTGAGTAACTGTATTCAGAATATTGAATTGCTGAGCTTGCCTTCCTCTCAGAAATTTGTAAAAGAGAAAAGAGAAGAGAGAAATGTGAAGTGACGTGAAGGGGGTCACTTCTTCTTCCAGGTGGGGTGGGGCAGCACAGTCCCACTCGGAGCCACCTGGGACTAATTTAGGGTTTCGAGAGGCAAAGTCTTTCCCGGGGCTTTGAAGGAGCAATCGGGCCATGGGGCTGACATCGAGCGGGCAATCTGCCATGCACCTAACGCGCTCCTCGTTCAGCGATTGTTGGGTTCCGTGATGCAGGCCTGATCTCTGCATACAAACCCATCTCTGTGCCGTCCAGCCTCACCATCCAGCCTCAGCTGCAGCAGGAAATTTATTGCCGAAGTCGTGAAGCGGAGCGGTGCTTTGGGATCCCTTTTGCGTTGCAGAGCTGACAGGTCAGGTTTTGTAGTCGATGGAGACAGCGGAAGCATCACCGAGCAGCATCCGTGCCCAGAAGCTTGCCCAGGTGAACGATGAAGAGAATTCGGGGTTGGGAGGGGCTGCAACGCCCGGCAAACTCCGAGTTGTGAGGGTGAAGCGGAAGAGAGAGCAGGCGCCCATTGAGAATCTCTGTAAGTCGATCTTCGGAGCATTTCCTTGTTTGCCTTGTGATGGTTTCATTTTTAGGGTTTGGTTGGGTTGAATGCTGTTGTGAATGAGGTCGATCGTGCTATGGTGCACTAATTCTGCAATTATATGAACTGTATGCTTCTCTTTTTATATGATCCATGGTGTTCGTACATTTGGAAAGAGAAGCATACTGGCCTCATTAGGGAATTTGATGAAATGGTTTCTGGGGAGTCATTTAACATGTTTGTGCTATCGTAAAGAAAAATCAAAGCTTGGTTTACACGGATTTTGAGACGTGGTTATAACATCTGAAGCTTTTATGAATGAGGTGGTAATTGGGCGTAAGAAAAAAGAAACCATGTTTTGGTCCCGTAGGCATAGCCTACTCAATTGTGTTTTGGATCGGGATCATTCTACAAATGCGACAACATGTGAATTACAAGTTAAGGTGTGCTTAACAATCTGCAGCTATTGTCATCATCGGAAACCCTAATCCTCTTAGTTTAGCTTGATTTGTGAGGCAAGTACTGGAGTGGGGCGCACCCTTTGAGGCCTTGGATTCGGAGTAGGTGAAGTGACGATTTGGGAACCGTGAATGTTGTATGTGGGCTTGTTTGTACAAACATTGACCGCACAGTTGGTGAGTGAGCAGGGCTGGAGGTCAGCGATCCACCAAGCAAACGACATGAGCCGGATATCAGCAGGTTGTCGTTATCCACAGCTGAGGCTACAGCTCTTCCTCCTAACAGTACGTTCACGGTCACCTTCCACCAGGCCTTTCTTCGTGGTTAAAAGGATCTTACTCTTGCACATTGATTACTAAGAAGGATTTTCCATTGACAATGATTTATCATAATTACGACTTTCTACATTGTTGTGATTTTCTCCGTGGTCCTTAATGGTTACACCTTCCCTGGAACAGATGTAGACACAACTACGCCGTCGAAACTACTCTTTCGAAGGCTGGAGACTGTGATTCCATCTAGTAGTCAGACAGAGGCGTCATTGTATGAATCTCTCTTGCAAAAGGTTAAAGAAAGAAAGCACGCACATGAGAATCGGAAAGAACCACGAGATACTCGGGCTAAATGCAAGGCTCAGGAAAAACAGAAGCAGGATCAGTTACTTGCTGCTGCCAGGATTCAACACGAGGCTGTTGCAAAAAGAGCACGCTTTGAACAAGTCTGGAAAAGCCGGAGAGATGGTGCTAAGGCTTCTGCTGAAGGTGCAGATCCCGATCCCATGCGAGGACTTTTTCAACTCTACGATGTTGTCCGAATTGATAAAGAATCTGTCGAAACCCTTGAAAAGCGAGAGAAAGCTAGAAGGTATGTACTCCATAAACCTCCTGTTCCACCCATTGAATAATATTCTTCGAGTTCTAAATACTAGTTTGGATACTTTGTAAGTAGCTAAAGAAATTCAGATGCAAAAGCTGGTTGTTGGTGAACAGGGAAGCTGAACTTGCACAAGCAGCTCTAGTGGCTAATTATTTGCCTCTATTACGGGAGTGCATGCCAGAAGCGGCTGCGGATATTGAAAAGGACCTATCGTCCAGAAATGTTCTAGACGAGACAGGTGCAGCTTAACTCTATTATCAGACATCACAGAGATCATTGATTTGTCAACGTGTTGAAACTAGGGTTGAGTTTTCTTAGATGGTGCTGTGCATGCGATCAAATAAAAATCCGAAAGTGATCTGAAAGTTACAAGAGAAGAAACCTCCGGTGCAGGTGCCTCTTGGGAACTCTACGTCTAGTTTTTATCATTCAGTTTAATCCCAAGAACTTATTGTCACCCACGTATTTTAAATTTCTTGTTTGCAGATGATTATGTATATGACGTATATGCGATGGACGAGGGATTCAGTGACCGTGAGGGCGAAGACGAAGAATTTTATCCCACGTAAGTACGAGGCTAGCTCGGTTTGCAGTAATGCTTGTAATCTAGCCCCTAGTTGGAAATAATTGAGCATCTATAAAGGTTTGAGTCCTGCCCTGTCAATGGTTTGCTTGGTAAAAATGGCTATGCATGCAGAGAACCAAGGACTGAGTAAGTACTTTTATATTGAACAGGGTACAAATTGTAGAAACCGAGGGCTTCGAGTGGGGGCAGCCTGCTGAATCGGATTATGATAGTGAGGATTCTAACGGTGAGTTCTCTTGCCCTCCATCTTAGTTAGAAAATCAGGTGGATTCTCTCATTTCAAAAACTTACTAATTTCTTGTTATGACATGCCACTAGAACCGGCAGCAATAACTTGTTCAGGGGATCTTATCTATGTGTTCTGCATGTTGCAATATAGACGAGAACAATCCTTTGAACGACTACCCTGACGAAGACGATTTTGGCGATTTTGGAGATCAGAAGAGTAACAATGAAAGTGACGTGACAGATTTTGACCTTGTTGGTTCAGATAGTGGTTCAGATTATGACACAGTTGCATATGATAACGAGCAAGAGCTACGTTGGGGACGTCGTCTTTGAGAGCTTCAAAATGCTCTCCCAGTTGGCAGACCAGCCTGTAGAATGTGGAATATTTAGTTTGAGTCAGCTTAAATACTCTCAAAATTGTAGTCTATGCAACACTGGTTCTTGCAATCAGTGTTGATATTGCATCTTTTAAATCAACGAAGTGGATTCTACCCTTGTCGTTTGTGTGTTACCCGGTACCCAGTGGATTTATTACTCACGTGCAAGTATATCGAGCCATTTTAATTAAGGTACTGATATCTTGAAATATATAACATAGTTTTAATGGACAGAATAGTTTCTGGCAATGTTTGTAACACAATTTTCTCAGCTTCTGCTGTTTCCTACAAGCACACCAGAACTGTACGTAAGAACTTGAAAGAATCGCTCTCCATGAGAGGAGTTGTCACAATATACCGAAATAATGTGAGGATCATTAGTGGGAACAGATAAACTGGTATTTCAATCTGTAACCTTCTGTTGAAGCTCACTCGTAAAGTGAAATGAAACAGCACTTAATTATGAAAGATGAGTTTTAGGAATACATTATAGCACATAATTATCCATTACTTTTGTTATTTGTCAATTGTTACATGCTTTGTTTTGTAATCTGATTACCTATAAATAGTTATTAAAGTGTTCAGTACAAATGGAAGTTAACAAGGGTTTTTGACACATTCTTTTTAACAGTTTTTTAGGGTCTTTATGGATGATTATTATTATAATTATAATTATTTTGCTTCTTAATATATTTTAATAACATGTTATAAAAAAGAATAATAAAATAAAAATATTATGAATAAAGTATAAAATAATAGAATTAAATACTGATTTATGCTTGTCATTTTGTTAAAATCATAATAATCAATCTATGCTTATAATAATACATATATTTCTTCACAAAAATGTATCAATCTTGGAACAAAACTTTGAATGAAATTGTATGCAAGATGCAAAAGACTTTCTTTTACAACTTTTTATAAATATTTTTGTTTTAATATGTATATGTGTATGTGTATATATATATATATATATATATGATGCAATATTTTTGTAGATTATATAAAACAAGATATCATTGTAAACAATCTAATATTTTAGATCATCTAATTTGTAATAAAATTGTACTTTCAAGCCAAAAAAGATCTATATGATATCATTAGATATATATTTAGTGGCATTGGATGTAGTTAAATTACAATGATCATATTGTATCACTTCTAAAAGAATTATCGTGCAAGTGGTATCTTTAAAAGTAAAAGATATTAGTCTTTGATTACTATATATAGGACATTAGATCTTTAAAGACTAAAATATAAATAAATTTTAAATAATTATTTAAAATAATAGCAATAATAATAAATCTAAATATGAGTTTTTTTATAAAATATAATTTCTTTATTTTATTAAGACTTGGTACATTGGTGTATAAAATAAAAAAATTAGCAAATATTATACATTACATTTTAAGCTAATAATATTATAAGATCTGACCACAAGTTTTTTAATACAATTGAGAATTTTAATCATTCAATTTATTAAAATTATTTCTATTTTAGTTCTTTATTTGATATACATGTTATATTTTTTTTATATTATATTTTTAGCATCACAATTAGATTAATTCAAAGTTGAAGTATTAAGATGTGCTTGCAAATGTTATTTTTGTTATTATTATTATTATTATTTAAAAAAATTTAAAAGTTAATTATATAGCTTAAGATTTAAAAATTAAACAATTACAATATTAAATTCTTGAATTGATGTTATGATGTGTAAAAAATTTATTTTGGAATTGCAATATATATTTAATATATATTATTAGCCAACTATCTAAGTTGTGATATATATACAAATATTAAATCATTTTTTTATATTTTAAAAATTACATAGCTTATTCTATATCTAAATCAATATTTTATTATAAAATCTTACAGATTTTAAAATTTTTGATTTTATATCTTCAAAAAAAAAGAAAAAAAGTTAAAAGATATATAGTTGCTAAATAAAATTTAGATAAGTTTGATTTGAGATGCTTAGCTTAGATAAATTTGTAATTAAAATTTAACATTAAGTTGGATGTGGTTGATAATATTTATAATTTTGGACCATACTTTGTTATTCATTATAAAAAGACCAACTTGCAGGTCTTTAAATACAAGAAGCATATATCTATAATTCTTTGTTATAAGCAAATTAGAAACTTCTTTATTTATTGAAATAACACTTATCTTACTTGTAATTTTTTTAAAAAATATATTAATTATTATTAGTAATATAAATCTAAATTATTATCTTGAATCTACCAATTCTTTTAAATATATATTATAACACTTTTTATTCATATAAGTTTAATTATAGTGATATTATTTAAAATATAAGATTATAAATAAGATTATAATAATATTAGCTTAAAATGAGGTATTCTTATCTCTTAATATACTAAAAAGATTTAAAGAAAAAATAATAATGTATTTTTTCTACAAAAGAATTAATTCTAATATTATTTTAAAGAAGTATAATAAATTATTAAAATACATATCCTATGATTTTAAATATAGTTAAATAATTTTATGCAAAGAAAATAAAAACTTAATATAAAGTAATAACTATGATAATAGATGACAAGTAAATTAAGTCTTTATGCAAAAAAACAAAATTTAGAAGTTATAATATAAATAAGATTAAAGAAAGAAATTTATAAAATTTATGATAGTACAATGATTAAAAAAACTATTTTAATGTTGATATATTTTAAAAAGAATAGTGTATTATAGGTGAACTGTAGTAAATTATAATATGTGATTAATGTAGCAAATAAATTACTCCTTTATAGCTACTAAATAGATCCATATTCAGAAGAATCCATTAAATAACTATACACCTATGACCAATTCAATTTGGAGCAATATTAAAATAATTTTTTGAATGTGGTATCTAATTATTGATTCCTATCAATTACTTAGCATTACATCATTCTATCATCATCAAGTATACTATGACAATATTATTGCTAATCCAATAATAATGCTTATCAATATCTATAAAAGTACCATCCTTAATTATAATTTTTGTCATAGACATATTCCAAATTACTACATTCTAGGACCTTTTAGAAGCTTCTATAATTTTTAAGAACCTTCTAAATACTTGTAGAATCTTTCACAGGCTTCTAGAAAGTTTCATAGGCTTCTAAAAGCTTCTTTAGACCTCTAAAAACTTCAATAGATTTTTAGAAGTTTTTATAGAAAATACCATAGACTTTTGGAACCTTTATTATAGTATAAATAAAAATCTTTGAAACCACTCTTGCTATCAATCTTGTTTTTTGTCTTTGATCTTGACATACTTCTTTGTCAAATTTTTGTATCTTTGATAATTCTTTAGACAACTATGAGACCTATTACTTCTTCTTTCTAAGACAACATCACCTTTATTTTATTTTACTTTATTTTTTATTTTCAGAAATCCTATGGCTAGATTATTTTTGAACTTGGCTGTAATAAAGCTACTATCTCTAGGCTAGCAAAAAAAGATTAATCTTAATAGAGAGAAACTTAAAAGAGGCAGGCCAAAGAAGCTCATTGTAATAGATGAAAGAACAATCATTAGCTAAATCAACATTAAGAAGGATGAAAATACTACTGAGATTATCAAAAATATTAACAACATTATTAATAATCTTGTGTCAATTCAAACAATCTAAAATATCCTCAAGAAACACAATATGAAGGTCGTAGCAAAGAAAAAAAAATAACTATTACTATCTATCTACCATAAAAAAAAATGCTTGGATTTTGTTCTAAAATACAAGGAATGGACTATGGAGGATTAGAAGAGGATTATCTAGTCAAATGAGACAAAAATCAATAGATTTAACTTAGATGGCAAAAAAAGGGCATAAAAATAAAAAGGTCAGTCTTTGCCTGATAAGAAGATCTAAAAAATAATCAAGTATAGAGATAGAAATATAATGGTATAGAGGTATATAGAATGGAATAGAATTAAAAAGATGGCAGAGGTTGAAAAGAGGATGGATACTAAGCAGTTTGTGGCAATTCTTGAAAAAAATATGCTTTCTAATATTCAAGAATTTAGCATTAGTAAAGAAGAGGTGATCTTTTAATAAGATAACAATCCTAAACACAACTCAAAATTAGCATAGGAATAGTTTGATAATCATGGGATTAAAGTAATGGATTAGCTTGACGAGTCTCTTGATTTTAATTCCGTTGAACATCTTTAGGAGCACCTCAAATGCCAGCTCAATACCTTGGAGACAAAACCAAAGAAAGTTTAAAAATTATAGAAAAGAACATCTAATTTATAAATGTTCTTTTTTATATTATTATAATCTACTTATAATAATAATATTTATAATTGTTTTTATTTTAGAAACTTTTATTTTATAGTTTTAAAAGCTCAATATTTGTATTAAGATTAAATTAAGTATATTATTAATTAAAGATACTTACTTAATACTTTTAAATTTTAATATTAATTAATTAATTAAAATTTTATCTATTTATAGATTATAATAAATATTTTTAAAAATTTATTGGATAGATTTAAAATTAAATGATAAAAATTATTACTTATTAAAAGATTCTATTTAAAAAAAATTATTGGTTCTAATCTAATTTTTAGTTTATTTAGCTCAAATTCCAACTTTAAATAATAAATTTTAAATTTTTACCTAAATTTCACATTAAAAATATCTCTTATAGAATCAGCTACATTGTTATACATATATCTATATTATTCTTTAAAACAGATATAATTATTTGTACTATTACTTTTATTTGTTGTATTAATTTGTTTCACTTGTTAAATATTTTTAAGACAAAAATGACTTTATTACAATCTTACTTTAATTTATTTACAATAAAAAAGTCATATAATTTGAATTGTTTATAATTTTTTCTATTTTACAAATCTTTAGGCTTTCTTATTTACCAATATATAGAATTATAATTAATTTTTTAAAAATATATTTTATTATATTATAATAAGTTTTTAAAATATAATTTTAATAATTTTATATTTTATTATATTTAAAAATATGTTTTAATTTTAATTTTAATTTTTTTTTTGTAATTTTTAAAAATTTATTATAAGTGAGCAAAAAAAATTTCATGTGTTTAAAATCTTTTCCTCCTAGATCTATTCATTAAATATTAAATATTTAATAAAAGATCTAAATAAGATTGAGATTAATTGTCAAAGATACGAGAATATAAAAGAAGAGACTTGAACTAGAAAAAGGTTTCAAGAATTTGACAAAGACTTGAATTAACTAGATGAGTATACGAACAACACCAAGAAAAGTGAGATAGAACTCTAAGAGATGCATTGTTGAGACTGAAGAACTCTTCAGCTTGGACTTTAATATATACTCATATCTAGGAAGCTTCTTAAGCAACTTCCATCAAACTATGAAGCTTCTTGAACTCTATCTACCAGCTTAGAAGCTTTTCAAATTCCTTCCACTAACTATGAAGCTTCTTGAGCTACTTTCACCAATTAAAAAGCTTCTCAAACAACTTTTACTAATTAAAAAACCTCCAAAATATTTTAGAACGTTTTGTAAATTTTTGAAGTGTATGTCTCTAATACCACCTCTTTTTTTAGTGATGAGTTCCAAGAAGAGCTTATACCTTCAAAAATCTTCTTATATGTATAAAAATTAAGAATATGCTATATTAATAAAGTTATATATTCTGTTCTTTATTCTTTGGCAATAGATTCTATTGGTCCTTGAAAAAATTGCTAATAGTCTTAAGCTAGTACTTCTATTGTTGAAACATTCCATCTAAGGATTTGATCTTTATTGTAGCCTTTAAAATATCTTCCAAATAAGATCTCATGCTTAAAAGGATTTATCTTTCTAAGCTCAAGCAATATCATTAAAATTCAAGCATTGGAATCAAGACTTGCATGGTTGGATGATACTCCTAATGACTCTAATTGTGGTTGTATTTGGTACTGAAATGTATCATCCTTACTTTGCTCAATTGAAGGCTGTAAAAATTGCACTAGTTTGTTTGAAGCTTATATAACAAGTGAATCTTTTAAATCTTATTCTCTTAATGCTTGACATGGTGACTGATTTATTTCTACAATTCTGTTCTATTTTGGAATAGATAATTGTATATTGATGAAGGCTTTGATTTGATTCTCCTCCTCTTATAGGTATTCTTTAAATTCAATCTTCATCAAGAAGTTATCATCAAATATGTTTGGATTTGTGAGAATAGAATTAATGAAATTCTCGTATCTTTTAAAGTGGATTGGCAAGATTTCCAACCAATTCTTAGATATGCTCATTAATATCATAGCCTTGCCAATAAACAAGATATTCCAATTTATACCATTTTTGCCATGAATCAAGTATTTTTTTGACCTCATATTCTTTATGATCTTTTATTTTGATACTAAGTGGCAATTGTTGTATTTTTTTCAAAATATGCAACTTTCTATAAGATTCTAAAAGAGAGACATAAAAAATTAGATATACCTTCATAGAAGATGGTAGTTCTAAATGATATGCCACTCAATTAATTTACTTCTGAATAGAAAATAATCCTAATCTCTAATAGTTCAACTTATTGTATGGCTACTTGATTTTGATATTCCGTCAAAGAATCCATACTTTATTTCTAATATGAAAAGCAAGTGGTTGATTCCTAAATTTATTTATAAATATTTTATAAGTATCTTGAATTACTTGCAATTGAAGCTTCAAGATTGTTTGATATTGTGATAGATGCTTTATAAATCCTTTGGCTGCTGGATTGTCATTCTTTGGCATACTCTATAGATCAAGCTTTGGATGATATCTATAGTTGGAAGAAAATGGTGTTTATTGAGTTGAGGTATGAATAGTATTATTATATACAAACTCTACTAACAGTAGATATGAAATCCAATCAACTTATTGATAATTGATGCTACATTGTAAATATTGATCTAAAATTTGATTGATTTATTCTATTTGATTGTCAGTTTAAAGATGAAAAGTTGAAAAAAGTTTAATGTCCACCTTCAATATTTCAAAAAGACATTTTCAAAACTTAAATATGAATTGGGATCTTCAATCAGATACAATATCATTTGACAGACTATAATATCAATATATATATTATTAAAAAAGAGCCTTATTATTTTTTTATTAAAAATATTTTTTTTATAAAAAATAAAATAAGCCATTTTTGTAAGTTGATCAACCACCATAAGGATGTTGTCTAGTGAATTGGATGGCAATAGATTTATAATAAAATCTATTGAGATAGAAGACCATGACCATCTTGGAATAAATAAGGGCTGTAAGAATCTATAAGCGCAATGTCAAAGATTCTTCGACCTTAAACAAATGTCACAAGAAAGTACAAAGTCTTTCATTGCCTTCTATATTTGAGGCCACTAAAAATCATGGGAAATAAGTTCCAAAGTCTTGTTAAATCCAAAGTGACCCACAATTAAAAAGTCATGGCAAGATTGAAGAATATATAGTCATATTGGTCCTTCCAGGATATACAAATATTCTTCAAAATATAAAAGGTCTTTTTAAAGCTTGAACTTATAAGTATTTTTATTATAATAATATTTTATATCAAAGATCAAAGCATCATTAGTGATTACAGCATGCACTTCATTGAAGAAATTAGAATCAATAGGTACTAATGTAATAGTGGCAAAAAGATAAAATTGCTCTAACTTCAACAGGATTATATATTATTAATTAAACATTAATTTTCTTGCCTTTGATACAAGATATGATCTCCTTGATAAAGCATCCGACAATCTTTGTTGCTTTCTAAGTTAATAAGTGATAACAAAGTGAAATCAAGATAATGATATATTCCATCAAGTTTAACAGTGATTATGAATCCGAGCTAATATAAAGTATTTCAAGTTCTTGTAATCTGTGTATACAACCATAGGATGCATTGTTCTTTTGAAAAAATGATGCTATTCTTTAAAAAAATCCACAATAGTAAAAAGTTTCTTATTCTGGATTTTATAATTAATTTTGACAATAATAAATTTTTGAGAATAAAATGCAATAGGATGGAGTCTATCATCTATATCCATTTGTAAAAATACGGTTCCTAGTACAAAATCTGAAGCATCGGTCTCTATATAAAATGCTTTTATAAAATCTAGATGTAACATTATTAGAACTATGATAAATACTGTTTTGAGATCTTAGAATGCCTTCTCTGCTTGAGGCTTTCATTTCAACTTGTCTTTATATATCAATCAAATAAAAGGGGCAATAACTTAAGAATAATTTTTGATGAAGATCTAATAGAAGTTAGCAAATTCAAGAAATTATTGTACGTCTTTTACAGTCTTTGAAATGGCCCACTACATAATTGCCTCCACCTTCTTGGAATCCATCATCAAATTCTTAGTAGATACAATGTATCTCAAAAATTCCATCTTTGATTGATGAAACACACTTTTCTTTAGCTTGGCATATAAACCTATATCTTATAACTTTTGTAATATCAATTTTACATACTCCTTGTATTCTTCCAGATTTTTTTAGTAGATCAAAATATCATCAAGATAGATCACCATGAATTTGTCTAGATACTTTTGAAAGATGTTATTCATTAAATGCTAAAAGATAGCAAGAATATTTATTAATCCAAAAGACATGATATTATATTCAAAATATCTATACCTTGTCCAAAATGCAATCTTTTATCTGTTTCTCTCTTTGATCCGTACCAAGTTGTATACTCTACAAAGATTTATTTTAATATAGATCTTGGCTTGGTCGAGTTGTTCCAAAAGTCCTAAGATTAAGAGTAGTGGATAATGATTCTTCACTGTTATCTTATTTAATTTCCAATAATCAATGCACATATGCAAGGAACCATCTTTCTTCTTCACAAAGAATATAAGTGCACTTATTAGAAACTTTGAATGTCTAATAAAGCTTTTTCTAAGATTTTTATCAATATAATCCTTCAACATTCAAAGTTCATTTTGAGAAAGATTATAAATTAGGCCAAAAAGTGGTTGTGTTCTTTTTTATAGATCTATGGCACAATCGTATGGTCGGTGCTACAATAATATATCAACATTCTTCTTTTGGAAAATATTTTAAAATTTGCTATATTATCGTGAAATACTTGCCGATGAAGTCATATCTTCTTTAGTTAGAGTCACATAAATAGCAAATAATGTACATTCTTTGGCAGATCTTATAAAAACTTTTATTCCAACAAATAAAGGTCTATCAATTTGTGACTTTTCATAAAAGTTTTCTTGCAAAGATTTCTATTGAAAATGTCATTCTTTGTAACCTCCAATTTATAGATGGATTATGCTTTTACAACTAAGAAAATTTGAGAATAATAGGATTTGAAGGAGTTTTAATAATATTAAACATAATTTGACTGCTATAGTCTTCAAACAACATTTCTATAGGCTTTGTTTTATAGGTGATACTACCAAAGGATAAAGATTGTCCATCTATTATATCTACATAAATAAGTTTGGATTTTTGTACCAAAATAATTTTATAAAGCTTAATAAATGCCTCATCTAAGAAACAAGTAGATGCCCCTGAATCTAATAAGGTAATCGTTTAAAGCTTTTGAGGGCCAAAATACAAAAGAATTATAAAACAATGAGCACGTTGAGTAAAAAGAGTAGAACTTAAATAGTTTTGTGATATTGAATTGTCCAATTGCATGGTCCTTACTATAGCTAAACATCTTTATTTTCTTGAACAATTGTACTTTTAATTTTGATGATGTTTTGATTTTGTTTCTTTAGGCAATTATAAGTCTTGTGGATTTTTTTGCCACAATACAAACATGAATCTTCTTCCATCCGACGCTTCTTTTCTTGTGGATTAAAAGATTTAAAATAATTTGTATTAAACTACATATCTTCCACTTTTTAATATAAATTCAAATTACTTGTCAATGTAGTAGGAGTGTATCGGATTACATATTGTTTTGTTAAGGTCCATGAATATTGATCTTTATGACATTGAAATAGTTGATTATTATATTTCAAAACTTGCCTAATGGCTTTATTGAATGATTGTGGATTCAGAAGCAATAATAAAAAATCCTTCACATTGTCTCTTCATCTCCAATAGAATTGACTCATTAAGATTTTTTCATCCCAATTGATGTTGTATGCTAGTTGTTTAAAATTGAATGCATAGATTGATGCAAGGCATGCCCCTTGTTGCAATATTTGGATCTTAATTGTTGCCCAATAAGCCTTGTCATGTTTTCCAAATGCTTCTATATATACTTCTATAAAAACTTCAAAGTTATTTAAAATTAGTAATCTCTTTTCAAACAAAGAAGAAAACCATGATAATACTTGTCTTATAAGCAAAGTACTAACCAATCCAATCTTTGATTCTTTTATTGGATAAATATCAAGTTATAGAACTGTTATTAATCAGATTTGATTGACAAATCCTTCAAACTTTAAACGTGTATCATCATATTTTTCCAGAAGATTAATTCAAGGCTCTTTATGTGGTTAAATAAGTGGATTTTTTTGATGCAGTATGGAAAGTATTGCATCTTCAAGTGCAAAAGTTAGAGATGGGTGCAGTCTAGATTAAAGTACTTTAGATGTTGCGTCGTTATAAAATTTTGCAACAACTCCTTTAATCTCTGCTGTCCTAATAAATAAAGTAGTAAGAGCACTTATAATAGTATCTAATTTAGACTTAAAAGATTCAATCATATTAATGTCTTGACCTCCAATCATTCTAAAATATATATATATATATATATATATATATATAAGAAGATAATATCAATTTAGAGGAAGATAATTTGTAACTTTTAAAGTGCTAGTATATCTTCAAGAAGAGGAATAATCCACTCTTTAACAAGAAGGATTCAACTCTAATATTAAAGATGAAAGCAATCTAGATAAATTATCAAAGATATGAGAATATAAAATAAAAGACTTGAATTAAAAAAAGATTTCAAGAAAAAATTGACAAGGACTTGAATTAATTAGATGAGTACACAAACAACATCAAGAAAGGTGAATTAGAACTTCAAAAGATGTGTTGTCAAAATTAAAGAATTCTTCAGCCTTGACTCTAATACATACTCTTGTTTAGGAAGCTTCTTGAGTAGCTTCCATTAAATTATGAAGCTTCTTAAATTCTTTCTACTAACTTGAAAGCTTCTCGAGCTCCTTCCACTAATTATGAAGCTTTTCAACCAACTTTCACCAATTAAGAAGCTTCTCAATTGACTTTTACTAATTAAGAAACCTCTAGAATATTCTAAAAGATTTTGTGAACTTCCGAAGTGTATATCCCTAACATTAATCTTAAATTATAGCTATTATAATAATGTACATCATATGACAATGAACAAATGATTTTTTAGACAATATACAATAGACAATGGTTTGTATACATTATAGCCAATTGATTACACTATGAAGAAAAATTCATATTAAAAATATTTATAATTATATTTATTATTAGTATAAATATAAAATATTTTTAAATTTATTTGATTTTATTTGATTTTTATTTTTATATAAGCTTATAGATAATAATAATATATATAATAATATATATATATATATATATATATATATTTATTTATGATTAAATCATATGCACAAACCATTACTTATGATTATGTAGATATCATTGTACATATGATCTAATCTCCTTAAAATCATATCAATTGCATAATATCTTAAAAGAAAATATGTTTGACTTGGTTTGTTATGTATATATTACTTGGCATTGTATCAATATTTTGTTAAGATAATATACTATCACAACCTAGGTACCAGAACAACTTGTAGGTTCAAGGTTATGGTTGGTCGTTTTCAACATCAATCTTCATAGCTGTAGTGGTAGTGCCTTGTCTCTCCTTAACTGGTCCGCCTTAGGGTGTGAGTACAAGCTGTGGTTATCCGCACTTCTTACTGGGGAATAGAGTTTTGCGACCAAGGCAATAACCTGCTGTTTGCCCCGTTGGAACTGGAAATCAGTTAGTGTAATCGTGGGTCAGTTCGATGGAGTTCCGAAGCTATAAAGTACTTGGTAAACGATTGATACTGACGAGAACAAGTACTTCAGGAGTGGCGAGAATTTGGTCATCGTTATTATTTGCACATGTGCGCATTCTAGCAATGCTGCCTACTTTTAGATCAGGTTCAAATATGCGACTCTGCACGGATTCTGATGACATGAAGTCTGCACCCAGGGATACAACCTCGATTAGTGTTCCCCGAGTTCTCCAAAAGGACTACTGCAAAGGGGGCGCCATCCAGCAACAGGACACGGAAAAGCAGCGTGCTGCAGTTCTACTCACCGGCTTGCAGTTCCCATTTGTGATATACACCACGTTAATTGCTGTACTGGTTGAACCTCATACCCGATTTCACGGCTCATGAATCAGGCCTCCTTATTTTCGGAAAAGGCAGCAGAAAATCCGAAAATACCAAATATAAAGTTCAATTTTTATCCGAAAATAAGAGTACGTAGAGGAACCATGTTCATCGCCTTTACCTTTCTGTTCACTTTCTTTGTAGATTTGCCTAGCTTATTTTAATATATAAATTTAATGAAATTATGATAACTTAGTTCAAGATATTTTTTAAATAAAAAAATGAAAATAATATTTCCATGATAACTGCTTGTAAATTCCTCTCATTTTGAAAATTCCGAAAATTCCGAAAATAGTCACATTTTGATTCGAGAATAAGCTAATTTTGTAAATTGCCGAAAATACCGAAATTAAGGAGGCCTGCTCATGATCCATCTTCACCCATGTTCGGAGAGGACTCCGCTCACAACCCGCAGCCAGCGATCACACAGGCCGTAGTGCCCAGAAAGGGGTTGCACGAGTTCTTGCAAGAGCTCAAGAGCGTTGTTTATGAGGCGGAGGAAGTTGTAATCGAGCAGAAGAAGTCTAACAACACTCAAATGATTGCGAATAAAGACCAGCCTGTTTAGGGAGATGATGCAGTACCAGCAACAGAAGCGGGGATGCGAAGTCCTAGAAGTGCTCATGAAATTGCCGTCGACTGGTGGTGATGCCAAAGTGACAGTGATTTTAAACCATTTCTAACGAAAGACACTGAGCTTGATGCGCTTCTGGATCAGACGCTTCCTGTACACGAAGTTTGGGTTGTGGCCTTTGGGAGTCTGCAGATAAGTAAGTTGCGAGCGATCGTGGAAGCCTACAACGATTCCAGAATCGACATTACAGAGTCGAAGTATGATTCCAAATATTACTGAGGTTTTCAGCTGGCACTACAGACTCAAGGATCAGACTTTGTCTATCTGCTGGATCATGACATGATACCCAGGAAAAAGGTCCTCCACCACAGGAACCAAGAACTAACGTAATTCAGTATTGGGCTACATCGGCAGTATCCTGCCATTGAGACAGGAGGATTTCAGCTATCTTAGTTACTAGAAAGAAGCGGGTTTGTACCTGCCAGACCCAGCCTACAATATCATAGTTGATTGAATTGTGACGGTAGATTTCTTGTCTAGCAGATAGTTCCTTCCTGCAGAACTTGTGAAGACTATTTTCATCGACACCCTCTACGTTTTCGACCGGAGAGGATCTGCATCTTAGTTGTCATCTTCAAAAGTATCACGACCACGTCTTATATGTGGTTCCAGTTGATCCCAAGGACATTCAAACCTGGGAGGACAAGGAGCACCACCTTGCACAAGTTTCGGAGACAACAGTCATCCATCAGAATATCGTGGAGGTACAAGACAACCAATGGCGGCAATATTTCTTGATGGTATACACAATCGAATGAGCGGAGATGAACTCTCAAGTTAGCGACGCATTACTCTCCGTGCACAGAATTGATGACGTCAAGGATATGGTGCTCTTGCTGCTGAAATTTCGTGCCACCCTTGGCAGAAAAAGCATACTTGGTTGTCTGTGGAAGACGGTTCTGCCGTTGTGAGGATGCCGCCCAGGTGCTTGGTTGAAGTGTTTGATCTCGAGGTTGGGTGAAATTCTCAGAACCTTTGCCAAGACATCCATAATTCTAGAGATCTCTTCTGCAGGTATGTGGGGGTTGATGAACATACATTCATTCGCCCACTCTCCTCCTGATCACCGTCAATGACCTTCCTACCGCTTGTTGTATTCTTGCGCAGATTCCTCTGTCCTCGTTCTCTCATGTTCTTTGAATCCCCTCCCTCCCGCCTGGACCACTTGCATCTTGAAAAAAAATCGTATGCAAATTAACATTAGGTTTTATAAATATTTATTTAGAATTTTAAGATTATTATACATAACACTCTACCATTAAACCTACACTCTCTTCCTGTCAAGTTCACTCTAGTTGTTCTATCGTTTTTTTTTCCCTTCATGCTTGCATTAGCTAAGCTGACCATCACAAGCATGTGGTGTAAACACAAGCAAGTCTCATGACAAATATGCCAATGTCAAATCAAGATGTACATATAGGATCTTACATATCTCCACATACATTACAATCATGGCTATTGTAAACAAAATTAGACTCACATCCAATTACATACACATAGTCTAAGTCATATTCTTTTAAAAGACAAATCAATAATGACCACTTTATGTATACACATATCATCTCATTACAAATAATCAATGAGCTTTTATACTTATTTAAGACTTGTCATATATGCAATTTTAACTAGTATACATTTCAAACATTTATACAACAATTGAATAATCAACAAGATTTTGTGCATTTTTGTAACAAGAATGACAACTTCCAAGTTGAATATGAATTGGAATAGTATAAAACTTGTTGTGAGTTTGTACATTATGTAATAGGTCTAGAATATTTTTCCAACATGTTTCTTCTACAATCTTCTTTAATCCAACACTACTTTTTTAATAATATCGACTAAGATGTTGGTTGTTTGTTCAACAAGGTTATTTGTTTTAAAAAAATAAAAACTTATTTTCTTGTATTTAATTAATAACTTGTGTAATAAATCTTCTACTAATGAATTGATAAAGAAAATTCCTTGGTGAATTAAAAGTGTTGATATCAAAATTAAAAAATTGGTTTTTATTATTTATTATTATTTTTTTTATTTTTTTATTTTTTTTAAACATAAGTTATGATATATAAATAGCTCAAGAGATGGCATATGCATTAAATCATATGTATCAAATAAATATGTTATATGATAAGTGAAATACTCTATGTGTAATCTCTCTTGTATTATGTCCTTTAAATAATCTACCTATTTAATCAATTTGCATCTAACTTTCTTTTAACCTTGCTTACAAACTTGCATATTAGTTGAAAAATATGTAGGCAACGTCTCTACAATATGTTCAAATAAAATTTTCTCAAAGGACAAAAAATAAGATCATTTTTATTAATATAGATGCCAAAAAATTTATACTAGTAGTAAATTATTGCAACAAAAAACCACATGATTATTTACAAGTTAAATTAAAAGAAATGGTAGATCTTTAAAATTTTAGACCAATATTTATAATATAAGAAAATACAACTTTGGATCAAATTTTTAACAATATTATTCTATAAAAAAATTTAATAGCTTAATAAAGAAGAATTGATTTTTTTAAAATATTGATAGATTATCTTAGTATTTTTTAACAAAAAATTATATTATACTTGGTGTAACTAAGATAAATTTATATGACATTGTAATTTTAATATTTTAAAGAAATAATATAACATCCAAGTCAAAAAATTAATATTATAATATCAATAAAAGTAGATGATAACTTATAATTAATAAAAGCAACAATTAACATAATATTTTTTAGTACATCAAACATCACAACATCCATATATTCACCAATTAATAAAATATATTTATAAATTTTTAAGTGCAGTATAAATATAAATGGTGTGACAATCTTATAGTAACAAAAAATTACACAGTAGGATATGAAACCATGTATAAATATTCAAGAATGTGGAAACTAAAAAAGCAAAGAGTTGAAAAAAGGATTTATCTTATTATAATATATTTTAGATATGGTTCATATTATTATCATAGGATCTCTATTTTTTACTTATTAATACACATATTAATTTTTTAATAGTATTAGAAATATATAAAAATAAAATATACTATGCTTAAGATACCTTTAATGTTTCTAATCTTTATCATAGATTGTAAAATAATATTAAAGAAGTATTAAATATTACAATTAAAGATTAAAAAATTTATATTAGCAATTTATATTAATGAATCTATATTATTCACAAAATTTGATTGAAAAAATAGTACCACCTTCTAAAGTCAAAGATTGCATAGGATTACATAAACTAATAGATGGTTATACTTTCACATTATTTTTTAAACTTTAACATCAATGTGTTAGACTTCAAGAAAATATATGATTTTTTATAGCTAGACCTATAAAAATTAAATTTTACTATATTAGTAAATGATCTAGAATTCTATACTATGATCTTGCTCTATGCAAGTTTTTAGAAAGTAAAAGTAAAAATAATGACATATAATAAGTCAATGTGATAAAAGGTTTTTATCAAGATTATTAAAGTGGCATTAAAATCTACTTAGAAATATAAAGATAAAGAAGTATCAAGGACACAAATTAAAAAAAGATACATAAACTAATGAAATATATGTCAAAAAAATGGTAAAATAGAAATAAGAAAATATATATATTAAAAAAAAAACTAGAATGGCTATTGCCAAAGCCTAAAAAATATAATGATTCTTGAATTAGACTAGAAGTAAAAAAAGAATTGACAAAAATGAAGAAGGTTTTGCTTTTGTCTCTATATATACTATCTATCTAATAGCTACGTGGCGATATTCTATAGGACCTCTAATACATGTTCAATTTGTAAAACATGTGTCAAACTTGTAAAACAAGTTTCCTATATGTGTACCACATATTTAGATTGTTTCACAAGCTACCAATATGTGCGACATGTGGCTAATTTGTTGGCCAAGTTTTTAACCTATCAATCACCTATAGCCATGTATAAAGATGAAACCATATCTATAAAGTTCTAGAAAGCTTTTTTCTAAGATATTATTAAATTAATCTATTTCTACCTATTTCTATCTATCTATACTAACTAGATAATTATTAGAATAAATCTTATGTCCATAACATTATTCCCCCTTCTAGAGACTAGTTCCACAAGGAGTAGTGATTATGTGTTGAAGAAGTCCAAGATGTGCCAAATTATATTTGCTACATATTTTGATCTTTGTTCCTTTTGAAGGTAGTTGGTAGGTCCTCTTAGCCATTGATAGTATCCCATACTAAGGCAATAGGACCATCCTATTATCTGATCATCGTTGAGGTCTTCATAACTGCCTTAAAAGAAAACATTTGAAATACCATCAGAAGTAGTTCCTACCTCTAAAAGCATCATCAAATATTGAGAGTCTCTGCCAAGGTTGTGATATCAAATACATTATATCTCACCATCAATCCAAAGAAGAACATGTCATTCTTAAGGATCTTCATCTCTATTTCATCATCTTAAAGATTGTAATAATCGTAATGTTTTATTTGGTAAGTCAATAAATAATAGCTCTTGAGTTGAATTTTTTGGTTCTTGATTCTCCATCTCTTTAGCATGAAAAAATTCAAAGAAATAATAAACATTGATATAAGATAAAATGAAATTTCTATTGAACTTGCTTCACTTTATAACAAAGATTTTTTTGACTCTTTTTCCTAGTTTTGATAGATGTCGTTGATGAAAAGCATTGACTTTTACTAATGCATTTATTAGATTCATAAATGGCTCCCATATGCATTTACTAATATTGTATCCGTGCTAATGTATAAAATATTTTAGCCAATTTTGATGTTGTCTTGAATCTAAGACCTCTTCTACCTCAAATTCTTCATTGTTATCTATTTCTATAGAAGGCAATAGCATTTGTCTTCTTCATTATATATCCACTGTCTTATATGATTCAAGTAATAATACATAGAATACAGGATGGATCTTTATAGATTTTGATAGGTATAATCAATAAGCAACTACTGTCATGGACATATTTTAAGTTACCACTTTCTAGAACTTTTCGTAGTCTTTTAGAACCTTCCACAGCTTTCTAGAATCTTGTAAAACCTTCTTTAATCTTTTAAGAATCTTCTATAGTCTTTGAGAATCCTCTAGAATCTTCTTCAACCTTCCAAAAACCTCCCGTAGATTTTTTAGAATTTTCTAAAGTCTTCCTTAGGCTTCTAGAAAATTTTAAGATACTCTTAGAAACTCCAATAGGACATAGGCCTTATAATATAAATAAGAGGCAAGACCAAGGAACACCTTAGTCTTGCCAACACAAATCTTGGAGCAATCCAAAATGTTGCCTTGTTTTTTATATTAATCTAATCTCTTATTCTTGATCTAATTCTTATTCTTGTCCATCCAGGTCTTTGTTCTTGAAATTATTCTATGATCTTCTCTTTATTTCTTTGCTAACCCACTATCTTGCATTCCTAACAGTTTTGGCAAGACTGCTTACATAATCATATCAAAGCTTTGATCTCTTGATGGAGAGTGGATTATCCCTCTTCAAGATATTATTGAGTTCTAGAAGAATACAAACTATCCCCCTCTAGATTGATATGCTTACTTGTTTCAGTTGATTTTTCTTTGCAAAGAGTAGATTACTCTTTTCCTAAGATATATTACTATATTTTAGAGGTTACGGATCACCTTCTTTTAAATTAACTATCTAGAAGTATTTCTTTTAGTATAGAAAATACTACACTAATAGCTTATTGATTTTTTTTTTTTCAATATAGAAATAAATCAGGTTAATAGAGGTGCATCCTCACAAATAGAGAATAGAGTGGCAACTCTTGTAGATCTTCAAGCTTTGTTGGATACTATATGAGAAGAAATGGCATTTCTCCACAATCCAAAAAAACTGCAAATGGAGCAAGTATCTGAAGAAACTAAGCAAGAAATTCATAATTTGCAACAAGAGATTATTCAATTGAGAGAAGAAAGCAATAGAAAATCTATGCACATAATTCCTCTAGAAGTTCCAAGGGTTGTTATAAAGGAGCCAAAAGCTAGTATGCTTGATAAATTTGATGGAACAAGATTCAACTTTTGAGGGTTTGTACAACAAGTACAATTTTATTTACGACTATATCCTTCTTGTTATCCAGATGGGTTTACTCAAGTTGCTTTTGTAGGCACCTTTTTATTAGAAAGTACTCAATCATGGTTTGTACCATTGTTAGAAAAGAATTTTCTAATCCTATATAATTTAGAGGCTTTTATAGAAAGATTTACTGCTGTATTTGGAGACAGTGATCAAGAAAGGGTGGCAAAAAGGAAGATTCAAAATTTACGATAAAGACAATGTTTAGTGCTGATTTATGCCTATGAGGGTAAATTTTTACCCCTCAACTTAAATTACAAGGTGGCCTCATTTAAAAATTACTTATAATTGGTGGTATGAAGTAAAGGAGCAAATAACAAGTATAACAAGAATAACAACTACAAAACAAGAAACATATAGGATATCAAGCAAGTACACAATTCAAAACTACATTATAGTTTGTTCACTATATTTTTACCTAAAAAAAAATAAAAAATAAAAATAAAAATTATATTTTTATTTAGATAATTTTTTTATCTTTTTAATAGTATCATAAATATATAAATCTGAATTACTATGAATAAATTATAATAATCTAAAGGTAGAAGATAAATAATAAAAAAATTAAGTGAAATTTTTTTAACTCAAGAATGACTTGCTTAAAAAATCATCAGTTTGAAGCTCACTAAGGCTCAAAAGTAGTGTATAAGGGTGTCCTAGAGGGGCCACGAGGCTTTAGTCTTATCCTCCTACCTACATCTAAGGTGCCACAACCCATATAGGACTTGTACACCTCCCTTTTCATAAGGACTATACTAGCTATTGGTCATCCTATTTTCTATTAGTAAAACTCCTTATTTTGTAATTTTGACTTCGCTATGGTGTTAAAAAATACCCAATTAGCCTAGGCACATTGTATGGCCTTCAAATCTTACTCCAATTCTTCATAATGGCTCCCAAGGTGGTAAAATTTATTTTTACCAAAGTCTTCAAAATTATTTTAAAAATTCCTAAAAAATTCTAAATAAATTCTAAATATTCTTATAATATTTTTAAAATAAAATTATCTATTTATAATTGTTTTATTCTACCGTGGTGATTTTTTATAATAATAAAATAAATTTAAATCAACTAAAAATCTTATTTTCTACATAAATAATTTAAAAGACATGAAATTTCTTTCTCATGCTTCTTCTACTTACTAAGTAATATTTATATATATTTAATAAGTGATACATAAAGATAAAAGACTAATATAGACATTGGTCTCAATAACTAAATATCAATTTTTATAATTAAAAAAAATACTAAATTAACTAAGATAATTGCCTCCAAGACTTACTAAGATCCTATTTCTTTCTCACTAATACTATTCTTCCTTATTTAGCATCATCCAAATACATCTTCACTTTATAATTGTAGTTTTGGCACTCTAAATGCATTCTAATATTCTAAAACAACTAATGAGTCAATTTGATGATTCACAATGTCATAGAATTTCAACAACTTACTTGTGGTGTCGATTAGAATGATAAGGCTTTTATGACTCAATTTTGTTATGGCCTAAAAGATAATATAAAGAATTTATTGATCACAATGCCAAAAGTGGAAAGCTTAAAAGAACTAATAGCTCAAGCCATTATTTGTGACAATCACTTATTTGAGTTACGACAAGAGAGGCGATCAATTTTCACCAATATCTATCAAGGAATGCCTACTACATCTTCTACAATATTAGAGAAGCCATTAACATATCCTGAATCTATGTAGATTGATGCAACTCAATTCAAGGCATTAATACGAGCAAAAAAGACTAGATGTCAGCAAGAGAATCTATATTTATATTGTGGAAGACCCATCCTGTACTTGTTGAAGTCATTAATGGACGAAATCTTACATCAAGAGATGTTATCAAAAAAATCCAACCATTGGAAGTGATATTAAGAGATCAAGTATCACAATTTTTTTTCAATATCATTCACTGTCCAACAAATCGTATTGTCATTGCACTCCCTTGGTTTGTGCTATATAATTCTGATATTGATTGGAGTTTGTGAAATATTTCTATAAGATCCAAATATCAAAAGAAGAAACGAGATATTGCTCCATTCCTTATAGCTAAAGCATTTATGCACTCAACAAAGAAGGGGTTGTATTTGTATTATATGCTATCTCAATAAAAGATCCAACAGAGCAATCAATGTAAAATATTCCTAATCAATATTGCAACCTTGAAGACATATTTGAAAAGAAAAAAACGTACATATTATCAGAACGCCGTCTTTATGATTGTGCAATCGAATTACAATATAGAGCTCAACTTTTATTTGGTCCAATTTACAATCTGTTACAAACAGAGCTTACAACCTTGCGGAAATATATTAATGAAAGCCTAGCCAATAATTTTATTAGACATTCAAAATCACCTACCGAAGCTCCTATCTTGTTTGTAAAGAAAAAAGAAGGTTCTTTACATATGTGTGTTGATTATCAAGGTCTGAACAAGGTAATTAGAAAAAATCACTATCTATTATCATTAATTTCAAGATTATTTGAACAATTAGGATAGGCAAAGATCTTTACAAAGATTGATTTAAAAGGCGCATACAATCTAGTCAGGATTAAAGAAGGAGATCAATAGAAGACAATATTTCATATAAGGTATGGATATTTCAAGTACAATATTATGCCTTTTGGACTTACAAATGCATCTGTAGTCTTTCAACATATCATAAATGATATCTTACAAGAATACTTAGATGATTTTGTAGTCATTTACTTAGACAATATCTTGATCTTCTCTAAGAATGAATAAGAATATGAACATCATGTACATAAGATATTGGAGAAACTACGAGAAAGTGGATTGTATATCAAATTAGAAAAGTGCTCTTTCCATCAACCATCAATCAAGTTTTTGGAATATATTGTTTTTAAAAATGGAATTTCTATGGATCCAAAGAAGATACAAATTATTATAGAGCGGAAACAACCGTCATTAATCAAAGATGTACAATATTTTTTGGAATTTATAAAAAATTTATAGAATCTTTATCAAAGAATATTCCAAGATTGGAACTCTATTAACATAATTCATAGGCAAGGATAAATTTATTTGGAATGACAAGGTTGAAGAAGCATTCAAGAAGTTAAAAGAATCTTTTACTTTAGTCCATATACTTGTCCATGTAGATCCAATAAAAATATTCATTTTGGAAATGGATGCCTCAGATTTTGCACTTAGATGTGTACTCTCTCAAACTAGTGATGATGGTCAAGTACATCTAATAGCATTTCGCTCTCAAAAAATTTCAACTGCAAAGATCAATTACAAGATCCACAACAAAGAACTATTGGCAATTATTGATGCTTTTGAAGAGTGGTGTCATTTGCTGGATGGGACTCAATACAAGATTATGGTATATACTGATTACAAAAACTTGGAATATTTTATAAGTGCTCAAGTTTTGAATCGTTGACAAGCACAATAGAGCATGTCATTATTTCGATTTGATTTTGTGATTACATATCATTCGGAAAAACTTCAAGGGAAAATAAATGCCCTTTTCCAACAATCATATCTTGCACCAAGAATAGAAGACATTATATTGGATCAATAAAAATCAGTCATATTGAAGCCATCCAATTTGCAGATGAAGACATTGACAATGTCTATGTATATAGATACAACTCTCGAGATAGAAATCCAGAAAGCAATGAAGACATATCCATTTATAAAGAATATTCAACAATATTTAAAAAATGCATAAGTAGAAAAAAATAATAATTTCAAGTTTGAGAATGGATTGTTATATTTCAAGGATTTTTTATGTGTTCTTCCAAATCCTACAAGACTTCAAACTCTTCAAGTACAACATGACCTTCTAACAGTTGGATATTTTGGCTTCAATAAGACCTTGGAATTAATATCAAGTGACTATTGGTGGCCTTAAATGTAGAAATTGGTGAAAGAATTTATCCAATCATGCAAAATTTATGTCCAAACAAAGATCCCAAGACACCAACCATGTGGACTTCTTCAACCCCTTCTAATTTCTAAATGCCTATGGCAATTGTTATCTAAAGATTTCATTATAGACCTTCCAATTTTGAATAGAAAAGACTCAATTTTTGTGGTGGTAGACCATCTTACCAAGATGGCATATTTTATTCCATACAATAAGACTATTTCTAGAAAAGAAATGGCCAAGCTTTTTATTGATAATATTTATCAAATACATGGCCTTCTAAATGATATTATTTTGGATCAAGGACCACAATTTGTATCAAATTTTTGGAGAGGATTATTTCAATTTTTGAAGGTCAAGATCAATCTCTCATCCACTTATCATCTTTAGACCGGCAGTCAAACAGAACAAGTGAATCAAATCTTGAAATAATATCTTTGTTGCAGTATAAAGTATCAATAAGATGATTAGACGGACATTCTACCACTCGCTAAGTTTACATACAATAATTCCAAATATTCTTTGATGAAGCAAATTCCATTCTTCTCAAACTATAGATACCACCTTAGAGTAGATCCATTCCAAATTGAAGATGTAAGAAGTCTTACTATAGAAAGTCAAGCTACCTGCTTAAAAACCATCCATGAAGAACTAAAATTCCAACTACAAATGGCTCAAGACTAATATAAAGACTACGTAGATATTCATCACAAAAACCAACCAAAGTTCAAAGCAGGAGATCGTGTCTGGCTACTCTAGCAAAATATATAAACAAATCGATCGTCACAAAAATTAGACTATCAAAGACTTAGATCTTTTACAATTCAATATTAAATAAATCTAGTAAGTTTCTATCTTGAACTACCAAGTAGCATGCGCATTGATTTAGTCTTTTATGTCTCACTTTTAGAAACCTATTATAAATCAAATATTATTGAAAGAACTATTCTACCACCAACCCTAGTTGAAGTCAATCAAGAGCTTGAATATGAAGTAGATGAAATATTAGATTTGCATATAAGACACAGACGATTGGAATATTTCATCTATTGAAAGGGCTACGGAGTTAGTGAAAGAATATAAAAACTCTCAGATAATCTTAAGAATGCACCTAAGAAAGTTTGCAAATTCCATCTCTAATATCTTAAAAAATCTAGATTCAATTGTCATTAAAGATTTTGTAGACATCAACATCTCTTGGCTTCTAAATAACGCTTTCTATCAACAACAAAAGACCAATATAAAAAAGAGAGAGCCACGCAAAGACCTGCACTTGTATTTTTTCTAAGATAGAATAGATTTTGCTAGAAGCTTATTAGTTATCATGTCAAATCTTTGCATTTTAAGGAAATTATAAGAACAAGAGTCAGAAGACTCTTTTGTCATACAAGCGGTTGGAAAACCATTACAATTTTTATAATCTACTAGATTTGAAGAACATGGATAAGGCAAAGAAGGAATATTCTAATGTCAAATAAAGCTACATTTGGATTATTTTGAAATGTGGCCACAAAAAACTTGATTCAAATGCCCAAGCTTTAATAATACTCTTTGAAGTTAAAAGGGTGATTCTAGGTGGATTAAAAATTATATTTGGAAGATGTTGTGAAGGTTGCAATGAAAAATAAATTCTTAGATGGAACGTTGGTTTAAAATAGGTTCTATCTAGAGGTCATCGATTCCATCTCAAGGATCCTTTTGAACCAATAATCAACAAACATAAGACAGAATATGTTGCTCCTCTATTCCAATAAATTTTAGATTTCTTACATATGTGATTTGATCATCAAATCGCTTTGGCTCTTCGTAAAACTTGTTGCTAAAAAAGAATGTGATGTCATAGATATATTTTAAGTTATCACTTTCTAGAATTTTTCATAGTCTTCTAGAATCTTCCATAGCTTTTTAAAATCTTATAGAACCTTCTTGTTACGGATATGTTTTTAATTATCACTTTCTAGAACTTTTTGTAGTCTTCTAAAACCTTCTATAGCTTTCTAAAATCTTCTAGAATCTTCTAAAATCTTTTTTAGTCTTTTAAGAATCTTCTACAGTCTTCAAAAATCTTTTAGAATCTTCTTCAATCTTCTAAAACCTCTTGTAGACTTTTTAGAATCTTCTAGAGTCTTTCTTTGGCTTCTAGAATTTTCTAAGATATTCTTAGAAGATCCAATAAGACATAGGCCTTATAATATAAATAAAAAGCAAGATCAAAGAACATCTCATTTTTGCCAATACAAATCTTGGAGCAATCCAAAGTGTTTCCTTGTTCTTGATATCAATCTAGTCTTTTATTCTTAATCTAATTCTTATTCTTGTCCATTCAATTCTTTTTTTTTGAAATTATTCTATAATCTTCTTCTTGTTTCTTTGCTAACCTGCTATCTTGCATCCCTGATAATTAGATTAATTTGTTCACGAATGAGAAATAGTCCAAGACTATAATAATCCACCTTGTCACAAAGATGAATAGTCTTGATATTATGACAAAGTAATTGTACCTTATTGCCCATGGAAATTTAACGCTATTCCTTAAAATAGACATTTATATTGATCTTTTGTCATTTTTTAGCTTCTTTTCATTGTGCCTTTATTATTTATGTAGTTTTGATAATCAATTTTTTAAATCTTCCACCATATGATTATCAGCTTTTAAAAAATCAAAAGTATGAAGTTATGGATGATAACCATAATTGGCAAAGAATGGAATTTTTTGAGTAAAAGAATATACTAAATTATTGTAAGCAAACTCTAGTAATGGCAAAAGAGTTGTCAAATTATCTTAATGATAGTTGATGGTACATCTCAAATATTGCTCCAAAACTTGATTTATTTATTCTATTTGTCCATCAGTTTAAGGGTAGAAAATTGACGATAGTTTTATATTCATCTTCAATATTTTAAAGAGGATTTTCTAAAATCTTGATATAAATTATGTACCTCTATTTGATATAATATCCTTTAATAATCCACAATAGCAATAGATATTATCAAAGAAAAATTTAGTTGTTTCTTCACAAGTGATAGATTTTGTACACAGTACAAAATGGATCATTTTGGTGAAATAATCTACAATCACAAATATAAAATCATATGAACTTGAATTTGGAAGATCTATGATAAAATCTATAGAAACATAAGATCAAAATTGTTTTGATATATGTAATAGTTGGAGAAGTCTGTAAGGTCAATGGTGAGGAATTTTTAATCTTGAATAAATGTCACATGACTGTACAAACTCTTTAACAGCCTTCCATATTTGAGGCCACCAAAAATCTCTTAATATTAGCTCTAAAGTCTTGTTATATCCAAAATGTCTTGTTGTAAGAAAATTGTGATGAGTTTTAAGAGCACATAATTGTGATTCACCTTCTGAAATATATAGATGTCTTTTTTAAAAAAATAAATTGTTATTCAATTCAAACTTGAAAGTATCATAAAACTTAGATGAATTATTCTTAACATCATAAATAAAAGGATTTGAAGACATACTTAATTGAACTTGATTGAAAAAGGTTGAATTAATAATCAATGTTAATTTTATTACTCGAAGATGAAATTGATTTGGCTTCAAGAGGATTTTTTTTTTATTGATCAAAAGCTAAATTTTTTTCTTTTGGTGCAAGATAAGAACATCTAGAAAAGACATTATACAGACCTTGTTTTCTTCTTGGCCAATAAGTAATAATGAATTTGAATCTTAATAAAGATATATTCCAACAAGCTTGATAATAATTTAATACGTGTGTTGACATAAAATACTTAAATTTCTTGTGATTTGTATATATGGTGATTGGATTAGAAGTGCCTTCTAGATAATGATACTATTCTATAAATAAAAAAATCCATAATTACAAAAAGTTTTTTATTATAGATTTTGTAATTAGTCTTTGCTACTGAAATTTTTTTAGAATAAAAAGCTATTAGGTGGAGTTTGTCATCTACTCCCATTTATGTCAATACCGCATCTTAAGCAAAATTTGATGTGTCTATCTCCATAAAAAATGCCTCAAAAAAATTGACGTGATACAAGATTGATATAAAAGTAAAAATTATCTTTAAAGCTTCAAATAATATTTTTGCTTCTTTATTCCACTTGAACTAGTCTTTATAAATTAAGCATATAAATAAAACTACAACTTGAAAAAAAAAATTGATGAAGATTTGATAATAATTAGCAAATCTCAAAAAATATTACACATTTTTTATTATTTTTGGAATCTTTTAATTTATAATTGTCTAGACTTTCTTAGAATCCATCTTGAGACCATCATTTGAAATGATGTATCCTAAGAAATCAACTTAAATAATATGAAATATATATTTTTTCATCTTGGCATATAACCTTGTATTTCTAAATTTTCATAATACATAATAAACATGAAGTTTATATTCTTATGTATTCTTAGAATAGATGAAAATGTCATCTAAATAATAGAGAATAAAATCATCAAGAAAATCATCAAAAATATTATTCATAAAATGTTGAAAAGTAGCTGGTACATTTGTAAGTCCAAAAGACATGACATTATATTTAAAATACCTATACTTTATTTGAAATGCAGTCTTTTATTTATCTCTTTTTTTGATGTGCACTACATTATATGTTTCTTGTAGATCTATTTTTTTATAGATTTTAGATTGATTCAATTAATCAAAAAGTTCAAATATCAAAGATAGAAGATATCTATTCTTCATGGTAATCATATAGAGTCCTTGATAATCTACACACATCCGTAATGACCCATCTTTTTTCTTTACAAATAAGATAGGAGCTCTTGCTAGAGATTTTGAATGGCATATGAAATTTTTGGCCAAGTTCTCATCAATATATTTCTTGAGCTTAGCCAATTCATTTTATGATAAATTATAGATTGGTCCAAATGGAGGTTGAGTTCTCTCTTTGAGATCAATTGAAAAATCATATGGATAATATTTTGAAAGAATATTTGCATTATTCTTTTCAAAAATGTCTTAATAATCTTGATATTGGCTTGGAATACCACTTGAAGTCTTTCCACCATTAAAAATGGATGTAGCATAAATAACAAAAGATGATTCTTCTTTTGTTATATTTATAAAAGCTTTTGCACCTACAAGTACAGATTTTATTATACTAGATTTATAACTTTTTACTTAATTAAGAAGATTCTTGTTAATGCTTTAAAAAAAATTAAGTCTACGAGAAATATAATCTATTTGAGGATTATAATTTTTTAGCCATAATAAATCTAAAATCATTAGATCAAAGGGAGATTTAATTTTATTAAAGATTATATAACTATTATTACCATCTATTATTATATTTATAGAAAGAATTTTATGAATAATATCTCCAGAAGACAATGGACGACTATCTACAACTTCTACATGTATAGGTTTAGTTTTTGATATTAAAGGTATTCTATAACTATTAACAAATTCTTTATTTAAAAAACATATTGAGGCTCCTAAATCTAATAAGACAAAGGCTTTGTGATTTTTAGGTTCCAAATACACATCTATTATAAAATAAAGAGAGGGTTCTAAGGAGAGAATATGACCTTTATTAACAGCTGTATAAGATTCTAATTGCATGGTCCCTATTATAGTTGGACAAACTTGTTTCCCAACATATTGTCTTTTCCAACAACCATACTTTTCATTTTGTAGTTGTGTTGTTTTTTTGGACAATGTTGAGCAATGTACTTAGATTCTCCACAATATAAATGTAATCATTCTTAACAACAATAAGACTTTTCTTATTTAATAAGAAGTTTAAAATATACTACATCAATTTACATGTCTTCTCTTTTTGAATGTATGCATTAAAAAAATATTGATATTGCCATTATATTATAATAATATTGAAGCTTTCTTATATGACTCTCAAATCAAAACTGAAAAAAAGGATTGTCTCACTTTACAACAAAGTCAATTACTTGACTTAATGTTTGAGGATTGGATAAATTGAGTATCAATTTCTTTACCTCACATTGTAATCTATAAAAAAATTGGTTAATGAATGTAGCATCATCTCATTTAGTATTAATTATTAGTTGTCAAAATTGTGAAGCATATAATACCATTGATCAATTACTTTGTTATAAGATACAGATCTTATTGGTTATAATATGAATTATATCATATTTTTTATATATAGATCTAAATTCTACTAAAAATATCTCCAAATTATTTAATATTGAATCATATCATTCAAAAAAAGATGAAAACCACAATAAAGCAGAATTTGAAAGTAGTGTTCCAATAAAATTGACTTGTGACCTTTGAGTTGAATAACTTTGAGATTGAAGTTCAATCACCAATTATACTTGATTGATGAATCCTCAAAACTTAGATTTTGTGCCATTAAACTTCTCAAGTAAACTAATTTTTGGTTGTTTAATATTTAAATAATATTCTATTATAGATGAAATAGTATGGCTTGGTGTAGATATTGAAGCAACTCTAATTATTTCTATATCTTCACTCCCTGCTAATCTTATTGTTTCTTGTGGTGGTACATTGAGTTAATGTATTGTGAGCATTAACTCTCTCATTTGTTCTTGCATTTATACCATTACGCTCTTCATTTCAACAAGTTGTGCCATGATAATACAATACAAAAGAAAGCATCTATTCTTATTCAAGAAATATAAAATAAAATACTAAACAAAGAAAAAAAAAAATTAAGAATAATATCAGTTTAGAAGTGAATAATCCACAACTTCTAATATACTTATGTCTTATCAAGAAGAAGGGATAATCAATTCTTAATCAAAAGAAGATAAAGCTCTGATATTGTATGTGTATTATTATCAATCTATCAAAGATATGAATTAAAAAAAAGATATTAGAAAAAATGAAAAAAAAAAATATATATATATATATATATATATATATATATATATATTAAAAAAGAAATTAGAATGACTATTGCCAAAGACTAGAAAATATAATGATTCTCAAATTAGATTAGAAGCAAAAAAAGAATTGACAAGAATGAAGAAGGCTTCACTCTTGTCTCTATATATACTATCTATCTAATAGCTACGTGGCAACGTTCTATAGGACCTTCAATATGTATCCAATTTGTAAGACATGTGTCAAACTTGTAAAACAAGTTTTTTATATGTGCCCCACATACTTAGATTGTTCTACAAGCTACCAACATGTGCGACATGTGGCTAACTTATTGGCCAAGTTTTTAACCTACCAATCACCTATAGCCATGTAAAAAGGTGAAACCACGTTTATGAAGTTTCTAGAAAGCTTCTCTCTAAGATATTATTAAATTAATATATTTCTACCTATTTCTACTTATCTATATTGATTAGATATTTATTAGAATAAATCTTATTTCGATAACAAGAAGTGGTTATATTACTCTTTGGTATAATTTAAAAGCTATATTTTAATTTCAAAATATATTATTAAAATATAGATCCTTTTTTAATAACATGTATAATATAACTAGGTAGAACTTTGATTTGTAATACTTATAAGCATTTAAATTTGAAAAAAACCAAAAAATTAGTTAATTAATTAAATAATTTAAATTTATTATTTAATATATATATATATATATATATATAAATCAAAACCATAGCTATGCTTGTATAACTAATTTATTACAAAAGAGTGATTATAAATGTTTAACAAAGACTAATCTATGCTAACACATGAGCTTTTAATGTATATATTAGCCTTAAGCATAAGATATTAGAGAAATAAATAAATTAGTTTTTTTTAGAAACAATAAATCTTAGATTGCAACATTCTACCTAAATTCAGTTGCTTCGATACAATACAATTTGGTCTTTCAAGCAAAGATTATATGTATGGGCTATCATAATTTTAAAAATTCTTTTTATTTTTGAAGATTAAGCTAATAAATACAAGTACATAAGGAAGCAAATTTAATAGATATTGATAGAATATAGCAAAAATTTATAAAAAAAAATATACATATAAAAAAGTATAAAAAATAAAATAAAAAATAAAACAAAACAACAATAATATTAATAACTTGACAACTATGGATGGACAAAAATATGTCAGGAATAAGAAATAATATTTAAATAAAGTAGAATTTTAAAATATTGTCTTATGGCTTTATTGTGCATGTTATAACAAATCCATTGAAATTAAGATGATTTAAGCTTATAAGTGTGCTTTGTATTTTATTTTTTGTTACTCTTTGATCCACCTTGTATATAAGAAGTAAGGATCTAAAATGCCTTATAATTATTTTTTGCTTCAATATAATGTATTGGATATAATATATTTTGAATTTAAAAAAATAAAAAAATAATACCATGTGCAAAGTTGCATTAACTTTTTCAAATGGATAAAAAAAATAAAACAAAGTGGAATCTGAAGCAAAATCTGAGACAAAAAGCTGCAGGCAAAGCAAAGCAAAAATAATCTTATCCAGTTTGACCTAAACTTCATCCTCCGTGTTGGCCTCCGTTTCCAAGCCGAGGACAAAAATAAGACGGAAACACACACACATGCATATACATATATGTGTATGGCTTAGATGCAGCCCCTGCAACTTCAACGCTGGCTCGCATTTCATCGGTATCTTCAAGCCCCACATCCTCATCGAAAAGCCTCTGTCGGAGGCTTTTTTTACCTTTTCTATCCCCTTGGCAAAGGAGGAGTATGCAAAAGCTACACCCATGACACAGCATTCACTATTTAAATCCCTCCAAAAGAAGCTTTTAATCGCTCCACTTGGATGGCGCTGACATGGCCGACCTTTTCTGCATAACTTGCATCGAAAGATAAGAAGGCAGGCTCCGGATGTGGCCCTGTCGCTGCAGACAATCGTCTGAAAAGCAGCAAGGAGTTGAATAGGCCTTTCTGGTGACCCTAGCGACGTATTTCGTTGTGGGTTTGTGGAGATCGCGTGCTGTAGCATTGGATGAGCGGCGTCGACGACAGCGCTGACAGGCGGGAACCTTCTGTTACTTCCTTTTAGGGCAGTGATTTCAGCCACATGGATCCTGGCTTTGAAGAGTGGGTGGGAGCTGGTGTCAGATTGGGTTTTATTAAAGTCACTCTATTTTGGAGAACCGATTTACGGAAAAGGAAGGAATCCACTGGTGTTATTGAGGCGAGGGTTGGGGTCGAATACCCTGGTTTTCAAAGGTGGATGCGGATTTCCGAAATCCTTTGTGAACGTAATGGCTGGCATCTTTTTGATTTGTCGTCAGATGTAATGTCTTCACAAGAGCCATCACGCCACGGAACATGTCTTCGTCGGCTACACCATCGCCATTCGGCCCAAAAGGAGCCACTCGACCAGTGAATGGGCACGCCGCCTCGGACACGTCTGCAGGACAGCAGATGCTGCCTGCCTACCTGCCTGCCTGCCTGCCTGGTTGCTTGCTTGATGCGCCTTCGAATCACAGCAATATCCCCAGGAAATTCTGCAATCGCAACAAACTGTGCAGCACTCACCGCGACCAAGGAACACCCTCTGAAAACGATTTTGGCTCATTCCGGGGGTGTATCAAAGTCCCTTCGGAGCCAATCCGCCGCAACGTCATCGACAGTTGGGAAGAAGCTGGATCGCGTGAATGGCTGATCGAATCCATTTAGATCACGGAGCTCGACGGTGCTGCAGTTGATGCGGTCCGTGGAATCAGCGGCAAGACACGACATCTGTATGGCTGCGGACTTTCCCTGTGCCCGCTTTCGGTGCCGACGTGGCAATGGCCCACGTGTCCTACTTCCGCAGACGAATCAAAGATCTTCGGAAGATCTTTTGGGAGCTGATGTCCTTTGGTAGGTCATGTGTTCGGTGATGGCTTTAAGGAAAAGGTCCGTGTTGTCTTCCGGGACCGCTATTGTCAATGAGAATACGACGCGTGTCGTGCGTCGGTTTGACGTTGGATGGTAACTGAAGATCTTTGTAGTATTATGCTTGCTAAATGTTTTCCAACAATCCAGTATTTTGTTTCAAAATTGGAAATTACAAAATAAAATTTATGTAACTTCACTTTTAAATATATGTTAGTGGCTACGATATGTAAATAACATCTATAAATATAATAAAAACTGAGAGCTGGTCCTGTGAATTTGATACAAAAATGTCATAGATATGCTCACAAAATAAATTGCTAAAAAAATCATCTTACAGAAAAATTATGTTATTTTTACAAATTTAGACACTAACTCTTCTGGATTTCAATTCTGGTGTGTTGATCATTTTATTCTTGAAAATACCATTACCAACAAGTCAATCCTATCTAGTTCCAACTTCATTATATATCATCAAATTTACAACATTATTACATAGACTATGTAGATTTTGTTAAAAATCTTGTAATAAAATCATTGTTCTTAGCATGAAGTGATATTATCCAAATACTATATATTTTTGTAATAGAGATGATAATAAATTGTATTTTTTTAAAACAAAGTAACAATCTTATGATAATTTTTCTTTCAAAAAAATAAATGTGTAGAATAAGTTTTGACCCTATGGAATCATTGTTATATATATATATATATATATATATATATTTCTGTGTGTGTGTGTATAGATATATGTATGTATATTTTATCATTTCAAGTATGAAAATGATAGAAAATTACTCAAATTTAAAATTAAACTAATAAAATCATATACTAATAAAATCATATACTAATAAAATCACATGCTAATAAATTCATATACTATTTAAAGACGTTCAATTTTTTATTTGTTCAAAATGAGAATGATTTTTTTTTCTAAGGATCGATTTAATTTGATCTATTTAATTTTAAAATACTACTTCAATTGTAAAATGTATTTTTTATTATTTTTTAACGTGACAAAACATAACATAACCTTGAAAGATGCCGCACTAAGCAGGTAAATGAGTCCCAGGAAACTGTCGTCCACATCCATCCCACCACTGCGCCGTCGTCCACATCCCTAGTAGATCATCCATCCAGTCCGAGACATCTTTGGAGGGGAAGGGATGAATAAGGAGTGCGAGCTTCGCCCGTCCGTCCACGTCCCTCCGTTCACCGCCTGTCGCTGTCGGCATGGATCCTAGGTGACCGTTCCAATCGGAAATCAGAGTGTATCCACTTGTGGAATGCTTTTAAAGAGCATATATATGTGCGCGACGAAGGTCATTCAATTGTGGATAAGAGGAAAGACGCAGTCGGTGCTCGTAAAGGACTTCGCGTTTGGAGAGGCGAGTGTGGAACCCGAATCCTCTTACCCTATCAGGGTGATTGCCTATATGAGGCTGTCGTTTAAAGCTGAGTCAGTCTAACGCGGTCTCCTGGCCATGCTGTCACATGCCTTGCTGTTCCTGTGCTTGATGTTACGCAGCAGAGCAGTAGAATGGAAAGCGCCACTAGCCTGTGGGCAGGTGCCAGCTGGCAGATTTCATTAAATACATATTTGCCTGACGTTCTGAATTTCGGACTCTCTTCATCGCACTACACACTTGTTTCTTTTTTTCTTTTTGCTTTCCTTGTTTATTTTTTAACTTTTTTAATTTTTTGACACAAAAATGGGGTATACCCGATTGAGTGGATCATGGTTTTATTTATTTATTTAAAGAACGCAAATTGAAGAGAGAGAGGTGAACTAGGGTAGCTGCTAATATTTGAAACAACAACAGTTTTGAAAAGACAAAATGTCAGTCTCAAAAATATTTGCTGTTATTACGAGTATTTTAAATAAACTAGTACATTATAAAATCTATGTTCTAATTTCATGATTGTTATTATTTTCTTAAAACACCCACTGCGATTATATTTTATTTCACAGATGATAATTAATGCAAGCAATTACTTATTAACCACTGATTTGCTCAAATCTCATACATAAATCATTCAACTACTTGAGTGAATAGTGACGACATAATTGGCAACACAGTAAGCCTCCATAGCTTTGCACTCTTCGAATATTCTAAAGAAATGTTACTTTTGACAGAGCATGTTTTATTGTATCTCTTCAAATCACGCAATCCATATTATTCAAACAACAATATGTATGTATATCTTTACCTGAAAATGCCCCCAGAGGCGGCGATGGGTCACTTCATGACGGCCAGGGGACACGAACCCACCGAGTGTGTCAGTCCAGTTGTGCCTGGAAGCGGATTAAACGGAGCCCTATGGCTGCGAGAGGCCCTTAGACTGCGGTCCCCAAGTAAGGGATCTCAAGACTGCGGCTGGCTGCGCTCGCCCGTCATATTCATCATCTACTTCTTCGCCTTCATATTCGCCTCTTCCTCCTGCTCCTTGCACAATTGTATTGGCGCCTATTAAATCTCATTCTAAGTGCTTCCCGAGCCTTCTGGAACCTTGGTTGTTGCGCTCTCAGGCCTAGGGTTCGTCGTGCGGACATCACCAGTTAGTCCACGTTGTGGCCTTCCTTCGGCTGTATTTCCCAGGGAGAATAATCAACTCACGTATAGTTTTGGTACGAAGTCCACCCTGTGATCTTGTCACGAATTCTGTCTGTTTCAGTGTCGTGACGCAATGCGGCTCACGTGGTTTTGTACGCGCAAAAATTTCGAGGCGTGAACTACGAAGGCCCTGAGTTGATAGTACAGGCTTCTAGGGAAGGTAGATGGGCGGTAATTGGTGTCAGCAGTTGGCGCCAGAGAGGTGAAAGAGAGGTTTCAGGGGTGGTACCATGTGAGTGGCGTCATTTTGATTATGCAAGCGATTGCCACAGAGTGTTTAGAGTCATGCGGGGAGAGGAAGGGGGAGAGAGTTCTTTCATAGCGAGGCTCTGTGGTGCTTGATTGATCAAGAAGCGAAGCCAACCGGTAGATGCGTGAATGGTATAGCAGTTGGTGTGAAGAGTGGTGAATTCTTTTCAACGACAAAGATTTAGAAAGGTTGAGTGGCTGAGGAGTTCGCGGATTTTGGGAAAATCTTCTTATTTGGAGACCCGAATTTAAAGGTGCTAGGAATTGAGTGGAGTTCTGGTTTAGAGGTCTTGCAAGAAAGTAGAGTACTGAGAAACTGTCAGAGCAGCAAGGATAAGTTGTCTCAGGTGCTGAGGATGGAAATCCAGTACTTTTTACCGAAGTGTATAGTTGGACATCAATGCCCTTGTGCCGCTGGAGCGTCCTCGATTGCAGCGTAGATTCATACTTGTCTTCTAGTGTAGATAATGATGTCTTTTAGCAGACTGCTTAAATGCGCTAACTTCGTGCTTTCCTTCCATGCCCCTGTGTAGAGTCCATTCGTTTTTATTCTTGCATTGCTCCCTCCTGTAGAGTCTAACTGTGTAATTGTGTTGCAGTGCACTCGAGTTCAACTAGATACGAGATTTAAAGAAAAGCAGGAAATGATGCATCTTATTGCGTCATAGTTTGCTCTTGGGAATTCGTAGAGCTACTACTCGAGTTTGGTCTGTTTTTGTTCTCACCACTTTCAAGTTTACGTCAACAAATACTCTGTACGTAGCCATGGAAAATCAGAGGTGGCCCTATTTTGATCCCGATTATGAGACTACATCCTCCAGTTTCGACCCTCCAAGGTATAGTAGACTATGTTGTGGTACTCAGTCTGACGTTGGACTTGCTTGATGCTTATTCGAGACAGTTCTCTCCTGTGAAATCTTGATTTATTCCGTCCCAACTGAAATCTCTATTTCAACTGAACCTGGCAAGCGTGTATTTGAATGTGCAGGGTGACAATTGAAAACGATACTTCCGACAACGCCACTGTTGTGCAAGTTCACAGTGCCGACAGACATGGCATACTTTTGAATGTTGTACAAGTGCTTACAGATCTTGATTTGGTGATAGTAAAATCTGACATGTTTTCTGATGGCGAGTGGTTTTTTGATGGTGAGTTTCCTTCTTGCCTTGATCATTTGCGAAGAGTACCTTGGGTTATTGCTGACTTGACTAGCTTGAACATCACTCGTTACGTGGAGATTGTGGTGCTAACATGAATTTGTGCTTTTGCAGTGTTTCATGTTGTGGATCACAGCGGGAATAAAGTTCGCGATCGATCTGTATTGGACTATATTCAGAACGTATGTGTATATTATGGCATATTCATGAAGTGAATCTTAGCGCATCTAATAATTGAGCACTCTTTTCATTTTGTTCAAGATCTTCTTCCAGTTCCGCTGACCTTGTATCTGATTATGTAATGCAGTCACTGGGATACAGGACTAGAAGAGAGCAATCATCCGCTGATTTGTTGCGCCGCTCATCAGGATTGACTTTTTCTGATCACACAGTTGTCGAGTTAACTGGCCCTGACAGACCAGGGCTTTTATCAGAAATATCTGCAATTCTGACGAAGTTGGATTGCAATGTGAATGCTGCTGAGGTATGGACGCACAATCTTAGGGTTGCTTGTGTTATATACTTCACTGATACGACTACGGGTGGCCCCATAAAGACCCAATCAAGGCTAGAGCATATCAAGGAGCAGTTGTCGAAAGTCGTGAAAGGCGCCCATGACGAAAATCTTGCTAGATGCAAAATAGAGTATGCTACAGAAATCACACATGTAGAGAGGCGGCTGCACCAGCTGATGTACGATGATAGAAGGCATGCAGAACAGGATTATTCTAGAAGTTCGGAGGATAGGCCAAAGATACAAATTAAGAGAAATGAGCGTGGATACTCCATGGTTAGTATTCAATGCAAAGATCGACCGAAGCTCTTGTTTGATATCGTCTGTACTCTGACCGACATGCAGTATGTGATCCACCACGCTTTGATAAACTCCCATGAGGCCGACACGACTCAGGTAAGCTTTATCACGAGTATGTAGAACTGGATTGAAACCAAGCATCTAATGTTCGAACAGAACGTTTGTATGCCAAAGAACATGCCCTAATTTGGTCGCTGATTTTCATAACATTTCTGTTTTTTTATTTTTTATTCAGGAGTTCTTTATTCGCCATGAAAACGGTTGCACTCTCGAAACTGCTGCTGAGCAACATCTGATAGTTTGCCTTGAAGCTGCCATCAACCGGAGGACTACCGAGGTACACCCTTCGAGATTTGTCGAGCCTTTGGTGCTTGGAATGTTTCACGATAATAGTTCGGCTGTTGACCTTGCACACGTTTGTTTTCATCTAGTCCTCCGTTTTTTCGCTTTGCTGTTGAACCCAAGAAAGCGATTTTGAGAGAGTTACTTGATTGCAAATGCAGGGTCTGAGATTGGAGCTCTGCATGAATGACCGTGTTGGACTCTTGTCAGAAGTCACCAAGATATTTCGAGAGAATGGGCTTTCAGTTGCCCGTGCAGATGTGTCAACACGAGACGACAAGGCCGTGAATGTTTTTTATGTGTTAGACGCATCTGGTCGCCCTGTGAATATGAAAGTAGTGGAAGAGATGCGCAAGACGATCGGTCACGCAATCTTGCAAGTAAAAGGTACCCCTCCTCAGGAATCCGAGCCCCCAGGCCCGAATTTTCTTGAAGAACTGTACCGAACATCCGGGCGGTTCATCTCTGGGCTCACAAGTATGAACTGGCGTTCTACGGCCATTGCATGAAGAACATCGTGAAAACAAACATCAATTGCAGTTGATGCGACACACAAGGAAACCGGGATATCATAATGGACTACAAATTAAAGCCCGAGGAAGACGTGCGTGTCATTATGCTCTTGTGAGATTTCGGGACCTGCGGAAGTTAACCGTTCTCTCTCAGAACCAGGTTGCTGCTCAAATTCTTTAAGCTCGAGGAGCTTCTGTACAGCAAGAAGATCACGAATTTCTTCAGAGTAGATGCACAAATCTCTTGGAACATCGCCCTATCCCAGGGGCTTTCCGCCACACAAACTACCGTACTATCGTTACTACTGCTTCAATCGACACAAATTCATGAACATGTGAATTCTTCCAACTGACAAGTCACATACATTCTTGGACATGTGGAAATTCATGTCAAAACCAATGTGGAGATCTCAAACCATTAGAACAGGTTTTGAAATCTTGTGTGTGCAACACCCTAGCTAAAGAATGCTACCCACTCCACTTAATGTCATGCACAATTCAAAGCATTTGCACAGAGTACTGGTAATTGAGAATAAGAATGGAATGTGTGATTTTAATGAATGTTGTTCCTGTCCGAATTAAACCTTTCATTTTTAATTTTTAATTTAATTTTTTAATTTCTCATCATCTTCCTTGGAGATGTACCTATTTTGTCCACGTTTGAAAGGATACTAGCAAGTGAATGCTGATGACAATGCTGGAATTTACTGAGCGGATAATCTGGAATATGTTGTGATTATCCGCAATTTTAAATATAATTGAACTCTCATATCTGAATTGAATCAAAACTGATTTAGCATCCTACTGTTGAAATTGACGATAAACAGCATACTTTTTACTACGTTGCAATTCTGGTCAAACTTTGAGGATGTACTGAAAGAAAAATTTCAAATACATGGAATCAAACGAAAGAAATGTATAAAGTTTTTTCTCTCCTGGTATTTCATCAAGTCTGAGTTTTATTTTTACAATTGAGTGTGCAAAGTCAACATGTGATATTAAAATTAGTATTGATTGTAGACGTGTAAACAATATCTGATCACCTCATCACGTCTACAATCAATACTAATTTTAATATCACATGTTGATTTTGATTAAAAATTGTATGCATTCATCCCTTAAATTTCTTTATTTTTACCTTGCTGGTGTTACCAAATAACATCAAGATGAATAATTATGTTAAGCTATTGTAGTTTTTGGTTCTTTTGATTCAACTTGTTTTGATTGTGCTGAAGCATGTTTTATTGCTTCATACTACAATTTGCATTGTGCTGTATACTTTTATATCTATTTCTGATTTTCTTTCAAAGTATTACTATGTATGAGTGTATATATGTATGTATGTATGTATACATATACACATTTACACTACTGTCTAGTGTGTTTTTTATGAAAGTTTCCCACAGAAATTATATTATGCAAATCAGAGTTTAGAAATTTGAGTTTTCAATAAATATATATATATATATATATATATATATAGAATTCTTTCAACATTTTATTTTTATTGAGAAATATGTTGTCAGACCCCATGATTAATGGTCCTCACATACCTGGCAGGCAGCCTCAAAGGTTTTTGAATCACAACCAGGTTGCTTGTTGGTTCTATGTGTTCCCTGAAGTGGTAGTCACCTCACCAAAGAAGCAATTTATAATGGTGCTGGTCAGTAACTCCAAGCTTTTTTTCTGCATTGTTACCTGTGGTAATGAAGAAAGCATAGTAGAAGATAAGAGCTTGGTCATCACTGACCTACACAGTGCAACAATGTTACATTCTGATTCAAATCTACTATACTCTTCAGTAGCTCACATGCACATCCAATCAGCTAAATACAGGCAAAATCGAAGGTTTGTTTTCTCAGATTTAACCTGTGCTGATTCCGTATCCTGGCCTACAGGACGAATCATGCTCATCTCCAACCCTTGCAATCTTTCCTTGATCCCCTTGATGAGAAGTTTGCTCGACAGCATCGACAGGTTGATCCGGTTCCATGGGCCTCATCTCTGCTCTGGTCTCAAGCCATTTCTTCTGAAAGTCTTGGCTTCGTTATTCTGGCAAATCCTTAGAGTCTAGCCGCAAATAAAGTTCGGCTGTAATATGACGGCATGCATATGGCTATTCATTGACAGCCTGGGCATAGTATCTAACAGCCTTGAGACTGAGTCCTGATACCTTCATACTCCTCTTCCTTCTTATTCAATGTCAAATAGCAATTCTTGTCATGTTCAAAATGAGGGTTGCACTAGAGATTATTCCATGCTTTAACGTAATGAAAGTGGCGGCGAGAAGGCAGAATCTTGCAGGCCATGCTGAAAGCTGCTTGCTAACGGTAGTAATGCTTTAAGTGCATACTTCACTAACTTGAAAGATGTTCAAGTCCTGGCAACTGGATGAAAACTTATGCTGTAACACTTGACTTTAACATATTAAGTACTACTAATGTTGATGATGTTTGATGGCGAATCTCTCTGCGTTTGGTCGCAATCACTAGCGTCTTTCCAGCCACAGTGACTGAAGCCATGTGCCACCACCTTATATTTTAAATCTTCAGTTTCCTTTCTGAGGTTTGACTCTTGCTCTTCGTATTCCTACCTTTGGTAGCCAAACGCATCCTCCAATGAGTCTGAGTTGTTAAGAAGGTTGGCGCTTTTCTTATCAAAATCATCAATGATATCCTGGAGCAAGCATGCAACCTCCAGCCAATCCTGATCCAATTTTGGTAATTTGAGGTTGACAGTAGCCTTCAGGCGAATTTTTCATTAGCAGGATAACTTTATCAGAGATAGATCCGGTCTTCCGTGTTTTAACAATTTACAAATTAACTTATAAGTATCTCTTTTCGTCAAACGAAGGCTTCAAACAGGAGATACTTATGAGGCATATGTCTAAGGTGCCATGAACGCCGCCGCTCTCATTCTTGTTACATGGATAAGGAGAGGCTAGGAATCCTGAGGCGGCAAGGAGAAAGAGTGGCATGGTTCGTGATAGTGCAAGACAGATAGAAATGGCGTAGAAAGCGAAGGGAGGCCTAAGCCCTACTGTGAAGCGCGGCGGGAGACCAGCCAAACAGAGGCTTCAAATACTCCCTCGCGGTTTCACACCGCGAAAACAGCAGTGAATCTAGTGATGACGTCATTAGACCAATGGTTGTGGCCAATCATCGTCACTTTCCGAATCCTTGTTTGGAAGGCCACACCAAGAGCAAGGTAAATTAAATATCTGCAACTTTTTATTAAAAGAAAAAGAAAAAGAATCTCATGTGTATTGAAAATGTGTGGCTTTTCTTTTTCTGAAGATTAAAAATATAATTTGACAATATTTAGGAGCATGTATGTATATTTTATTTTTATTTATTCACTTAATAATAATTTTAGCAACAAATTGCGGGTTGTCATATTTTATAACAAGTGAGTTTATGAGAAGAAAAATATTTTTTTGGCTGATAGTTTAAATAAAAATAATTGATAAAAACAATCGTATATGATTGTTCTTTGTGTTTATATTATTAAATTTTGTGTTTTGATTGATGTATTCTTTTAAATGACTTAGATTGAAGTAATTTAGTCACTCTCTTTTGAGCCTAAATACATTGTAATACAATGATAGGGTTTATATTTGGAAAATGACAAAAATATTCATCCAGGATTCTTTTTTATTGTTAACACAAATCCTTAAGTGACAATGAAGTTATTAATTCCTAAATTTTAGTGGCAGTAATTTCATTCAAGTTAATACTGCAACGTTTGATGTATAATAGTAATGGTAATAAATTACATTGAGAAATAATCTAAATTGTTATTATAATTTCAACTGATGAAGATCTACAATGTTTTAAATATGACTTTCAGTTTGTCATTTGAAGAATTACTAAAATCATGTGCTAGACTTCTTTTTGGTTTTGCTCCACAATTTAGATCATTCAATTAGGTTATCAATCCAACTTTTACAAATATATTGCACATTGCAATTTACTTTAAAACTTATACAAAACCTGTAATATTAAAGGACATTAAAAAAGAATGCATCAATTTTGTGTCCATTCTATTATGTCTCCATTTCCGGTTGGGTAGATTTATACCTTGTATCAGTGATTATAAAAATTTGATGATGATTAAGTTTTTAGTTATGATTTTTAAAGTTTGCATACTAATATGCAATTTGGTAAAATTACAGGATGATGTAAAATAACAGTAGAACTCAATTACGTACTTGAGAACAGTTAAATAAGTAAATAAATAGTAGTTGATATTACGATTATATCTTATAATATGGAATTTCGGATACAGGGGCACCGGTAACCACGGCACAGGTGTGCGACACGCCAATTGGTGCCCTGCAATTTAAACGAATCCCCAAGTGTACACAGCGATCTGTTACCGTTTCATCATCGAAAGTAGCACAATTTTATAGTGCGGATACCATAAAATGAGGTGTCGGGTTTCGCGTGAACAGAACCAGAGCCGGGCAGGAACGGGAACGGGGCCAGGACCTGGCGGGACCCGGCTGGACGCCGGAGAGGGGGAGCAGGAGGCTGCAGGAACGGAAAGCCCAGGATCCTCGAGGACTCGACGATGTCGCGGCTGGCTTTCCGTTTCCCAGTTATGCAGCCTCAGTTCTACCTGCGTCCGTTTGTTATCGTCTATCCATTGATTTCCTGGTCCGAGCTGTTCTCACCTTCATTCTCTCCATTCTGTCCAAGGTTTCTTCTACTCTGATGCAGTGCACGAGCACCTTCATTTTTTTGAATCCTCAGTCATTGTCACCGAGGAGTGTACAGAAATACTAGTCTCACCCCTTCCTTTCTTTTCCCCTTCGCTTCGCTCCTCTCGTGGAAGCGGGGGAGTTGTTGGTTTAGGGCGTTTGTTTCCTTTTTGAGTGCGACAGGTCGCCATGGCGGACAGTAAGAGTAATACTATTTCCACTACGGACGTTGGCAGCGCAGGTGGAAGCTCGTTGCGTGCGGAGCAGTGGAAAATGCGAGGTTGGCCTTGGTTTCGTACACCCTCTCCGATTTTTCTGTATCGCTGAGATGTTTTTAGAAGGCGTTGCCGACTTCTAACCTAGTTTTTGAGGTCATTAACCTGCGGGGTTGGCTCGTCCCCGTGTAGAGTAAGAGGACCGGAAGCTGATCCAATGAGAAACTTCACTCTTTCCCTAGTCTAACACATCTCCGTCGCGTAATCCTTCGTCTTATTCTTCCTTTAGTTTAGTTTAGTTTAGTTTTTATTTTTATTTTTATTTATTTTTCCTAAAGGTTTTGGTATTCTGGGATCTGTGCTCGACCTTCGGCTTTAATGTGCAGTATACGCATGCTTTTAGGGCTTTTTTTTTTTTTTTTTTTTTTTTTTTTTTTTTTTTGTTCCTCATCTTGTGCTCGACTTGTGAGCAAAATCGACGACTGTTAGGTTGTTGAAGCTGCGAGATGTTTGCTGTTCGGGTTCTTTGTCGTCTCTATCCCGAAATTTCGGTTACTATTGTTGTTGCTGATACATACTTCGCTATTAACTTGGCCACACCGTTATGTTGTGGGTGGTGACGCGACTAAGTGTGATAACGACTCACATGACATTCTTATACGTTGTGATAAAAGTCCAGCCATGTAATAGTTCCTACTCAAGTTGTCGTGGTTGTGTTTCCTTGCTTTTTGGCATTTTTCTATCAGGGTTTACTTCATTCCCCGTCTCCGAGGAACTCATATCTTGTCTATTTACCTCTGAAGACTTCGATTGTTATTTCAGCGCGAGTCCCGCACATTCTTATTGGTTTCGGTGGGTTGAGAGTTCATATTTAGGGTTTCGGGGGTTTTCCTTCTAGAGTCTCATGCTTAATGTCTCAGCCAAGCGAACCTTCGGAGTTTCCCGTATCCTGAACTGCTCTTCAAACCCCCACCCGTCTGTGGCTTTAGAGTGTATTCAGTGGCCATGTTCTCGAAATATGGGTTCCTGCCGTGAATTCATAATTGACGACAATTTTCGTGTGTTAACCACACTTAGATTTATGTGTATTTTTCTTCGTCTTCGTCTGTGGTCTTCGTGTCTATCCTAGTTTGTATCCAAAATCTTGTCTTACGGATACTGAATGCATTAAATCTCCTTGGGCCATAGTTCATGTCTAATATAGAGGGGTCAATCCTTCGATCTAGCTTGTTGTAGTCTAATACCTATGGTGGTACACACGAGGATGCAGATGAAGGGAGCGGAACTTTAGGCACATCGAAGGCGGGTTTTGGAGCTCATGAGTCAGATACTAAAGGTACTGGACCAGGGAACTCAGTACAGTATTTTTCCAACTGCTTTGGCTGTTGTGCAAGGTCTTTGATTTGGAGATTGGCAAGAGGTACGAGTGATGTGAATATTGCGGTTTGAGATTGCCTATGTGGTTACAGATTCTGGGAATTCGGAGAACATTATTCCACTTTCACCACAGTGGCTGCTATCAAAACCTGGAGAGAGTAAACCGGCAGCTCCGTCTGGGGTATAGAATCGCGTCCATCCTGTTTATTTTGGTTCTGATCTTTTGGAGCATCTGAGTCTAGTTGCAACACGAATCGTAAATTTTTTTGTTCGCTCCTTGCGTGCATTTTTTGGGGTTCGAAGATCTAGGTCTAGAGCACATGTCTGTGTCGGCATGTATCCGGTAAACAATGATTGGTTGGATGTTTGGTCCTTAACGTACCTTAATGTCTTCGAAGTGATGAAGTCGTGGGAGCTGTTCGCAGGATCCTCCTCGCGGTCCTGGCATTCTCACTCCAGGTCACGGAGTGAATGATGCCCCGGGAAAAGATCGGTGGCGTAATGTAGAAGGAGGTCCTCAGGACCCGAAGAGAAATAGAGACTGGTGGCGCACAATATCCCTGGAGCGCGATATGGATAGCAGTCGGAGAGAGCGATGGAGGGAGGAAGAGAGGGAAAGCAGCAATAACCCGGCTCCTCGTCGAGATCGATGGAAAGAAGGGGAGAGGGATACGGTTGGGGATCAAGCCTCTCAGGCACAGAATCGCCGAGCTATGAACGAGAGGTGGCCAGACATGAACGCGGCTGGCGGGAGAGAGTCTGGGGAGCCATTGAGACGAGTTTCGTCGGAACGGTGGGCAGATACACTGAACCGCGAACCCAATTTTGATAGTCGTCGCGACAACAAATGGAGCAATCGGTGGGGTCCGGATGAGAAGGAGAGAGAATTTCGTGGAAAATGGGGTGGGGATGGGGTGGACAAAGAAGGAGGCAAAGAAGGCGTTGATGGCGGCGGATACCATCAACGTCACGTAACAAATGCTCACAATATGATTAGAGATGCCGACCGAGAAAGAGAGCGAGAGAGAGAGAAGGAAAGAGAGAAAGAGAGGGAAAGAGAACGCGAGAGGGAACGCGAAAGAGAGAGGGAGAGGGAGCCTGACACGTCTCGCCACGATCGAGCTTGGCGTCCTTCATTTGCATCCCGAGGAAGAGGTGAAACTCCTCACCTGGGTAGTACCCCTCCTAAGATGGCTCCCGGATTTATGACTGGCAGAGGCAGGGGTGAACCGTACGGTGTGGGATTCACCGTGGGGCGCGGTCGTGGTAATCTGCAGTCCGGACTTCTGCATGGGCCTCTGTTAAGCCCGCTCGGTTCTCCATTTCTTGTAGATAAATGGGATATCGGAAAAGAGAACGTTTTTAGGTATCCCCGTGTGAAGCTGTTGGATATTCATAGGAAATGTGGCATATTATCCTTCCAGAAGTATCCTGAAGGCTTCACCGAAGTCGCGCAGCTTACTCAGAGCGATCCCTTGGAGCCCATGGCCTTTTCTCAACCCGACGCGGAGGAAGAGGTTTGTGATGTCTTTCAATTCGTGGTTTCATCGATGAATGGTGTAGTGAATGTAGTCAGTGAAGTCTAGTTTTGGACCATATTGAGGGTTGTTGTCAGTAGAAATGATGGTCATTTCTTATGATAAACATGTCGAGGAAGATGCATGTGAGTGACGTGACCGATGCGATCAGATTACGTGCGCTATTCAACGTAACCATGGGTGGCTTGTGGTTTTTCACAGGAAATTTTCACTCATGGATTCGGAATGACGTTTTTCTCAAAAATCTAATGTGTGGTATTTATGGTTTGTCAGGCTGTTCTGGAGAGCATACGCAAGGGTGAAATCGTGAGCAGTGGTGCTGTGCATAGTTCGGCGTCAAAAGAGGGTTCGTTGAATAGAGGAATGCGGCAGGATTCGATCGGCCGGGGTCGGGGAAGGGGGCTAGGCAGAGGTGCTGGTATGTATCTATGTTTGTGACCAAGTGAATATTTTCAGCAGTGCAGTGATTGGGTGTTGTAGTGTTTGAATCGGGTGGATGGATGCCCTGCACTTAAAAGTTTTCTGGTGTGTGAGAGGATCACGGTTATTCTTTCTCATCGTGTTTGTTTTGTAATGCGATTGATCGTTGTAAATGAATTGCGATTCTCGTCGAAAATGTTGACAATGCATTAAACATTTTGATTGGCTGATGATGTTGGTTGGAGTAGGGGGCAAAGAGGATTCCGGGTTCGATAGTCATAGAGAAGATGCCTTTTTTGACCAACCTGGATTTGGAAGCATTCGCGGTGAGAATGCAAGTGCTATGGAGAAGCTGGTACAGGCACGTTTTGCAGATGCAGAGGAGTCTTGGGAGTCACGTGCACGGGCTGATAGCAGTGCTGACAATGATGGTACGCAAGTTGAACGGGGATAATTTGGGGTTGGAAAGTGCAATATGTGATGCGTTGGGGTTCGGGAGGCAATCTGATTATTCGTTTAGCTAGGATGTGACGTGAATAGTAAAGAGTTGCATATGGATCGCCTGTCGCAACTGTGTATATGTTTTTATGTTATGCTGTGATTTGTAATGATGTTGCGAACGCGTGTTTTGTGTAGGTGCGGTTGCAAGGGATGAAAGTACATTGAGGCGTGGAAGAGGGGGTGAAGAGATAGGTCCCGCGCGAGATGATGGACATTGGAGGCGCGACGGTGGTGCCCGTAGTGATGGTGCTTGGCGGAAGGCGACAGCAGGTGACGAAGGCCTTGGGACTACCAAGGATGAGAAGATGGATAGGCTAGAGCGGATGGGCGAGAGGGACGAGCGCAGTAGCTGGCGACGGAATGAGCAGGTATTGTTGGTATGACGCTACTTAGTGTACTGTCGTTGACGAGTACGAGAGTTTTCTTTTGTAAATCTTGCGCTTGAGTTGATTGTTTATACATTGAATCACTGTATTGTTGTTTTCGGAACTGTTTGGGTGGGTGGAAAAGTCGTGTCTTCTAGCCAGGTGACTCCAGGTATTGTTTGATATTCAGTTCGTGGCTGTAAGAAAAGTTGTTGTTGGGTTTGCAGGATGATTCAAAGAACGAACCCGGCGTGCCGATAGAGAAAGATTTATTTGTTCACCACAATTCAGCGAAAATAGGCGATCGAGAAGGTATTTCGGAGTTGAATGACGCGATGGCTCTTGCGTCTAAATCTGGAAAATCAGAGGAGCAAGGATCTGGTGGTCAAGTTGAGATGCCCAAGGAGAGCTACGAAGCCAGCTCTAAAGCAGCGGGATTCAACCAGGAATCATCCATCCATCAAGTAGCCCCCGAAGATCTTAGCATACTTTACACGGATCCTCAAGGAGAAATACAAGGGCCGTTTTTGGGGGTGGACATTATAGGGTGGTTCGAGGCCGGGTTTTTTGGGTTAGACTTGCCCGTACGCCTGATGGATGCCCCTGAGAGGACACCGTTCACGGCGCTGGAGAATATAATGCCTCACTTGAAGCCAGCGGTGAAAGTACCACCGGGTTTCACCAGCTCATTGAAACAGTTGGAGGAAGGTGGGGAGTCGATTCATATGAAAGCTGAAGGTATTTCATCAATCATCAGCTCTCGACTTCAGGAATCTTCATCGGTCGACAACGAAATGGAGCGCAGGGGAGGCGTTTTGGAGCCATCTTTGGACATCGACCTCTTGGGTTTGACATATGATTCAAAGAAAGTATTTGGCAACGAGTTTCAGGTTGGACTAAACGGAAGAATAGCAAGTAGCAAATCTGGTAAGTGTTTTGAATCTGAGATTTTTTTTGAATTTCGGCGTGGGATTTGGTGTTTATGTGAGTATCATAGTGTCTATTGGTCGCTTAGCTTTTGCAGGTGCTTTGGGCATGTCATCATGCAGCTGAGGTTGTCAGTTGTTGTGTCAGAAATGCTAGTGGACAGAGTTTTTGGAAGAGGCAACACTGAGTTGGGTGTAAAATCTGAAGAGGCGAGCGACCAATCCCATTCTATTCGAAAACGGATGTCAGCATTCTCTCGAATGGACGCAGAGGTGTCGGAAACTGGTAATATCGGTTTGCCCAATCTGTTTCCTCAAATCGAAGGATCTACCTCATTGCCAGGTATGTCGTGAACCAGACGGTGTGGTTTTGAGTATGAACTTCTGCTTTGTGGATTAGGAAATCGTTAGCATGAATCGCTTGAGTGGGTTTCGCGTTGGACCCCTGATTGGCCGTTATTGTGCCGTGTTTAATCTTGGAAGCGATGTCTTTCATGGATGAGGCGACCTGGAATTAGCTTCATGATTGGGGCTGGTATTTGTTGAACATCAAGTGAATCTGTGTACTTGTTGCTGTGAGGAATTGTTAAAGTGATCTCATACATTTCTGGGCACAAGCCTGATAGGTTTTCTTGTTATTTTTCGTCGTGGTCTGAAAGATGCAAAGAAATTAGTGTCTGAATGCGTTCTTGTGTTGGCAGGTCAACCGTTGTTTTCTGCACCCAAGGCGCCCCGGTCACCCTCTATGCAGCCGGATTTGTCGCCTATGTTGCAGAGTGGACACGGTCATCCAGGGCAAGTAGACCAGCCATGGACAGACACTCTGTTGCGAAACTTGTCATTGGACGTACCATACCCTCACGTAGGGCTTCCACCTTCTGGAAGCGGTATAGATCCCACACACCTGGCACAGCAACTGGAGCAACTGGAGATCCAGCACTTGCAGAGAATGGGTTCTTCAGGCTCAGCATTACAGAGGCAGCTTTCCGGTGTATCCCCTTCGCCTCAATCGTCACGCATTAATCTGGAGCAGCTGATGCGGCCTGGGGGCATCCCTCCCCGTGATCATCAAGGACTGAATCCATTACACTCTCAGATGCCTCCTCAGTCACATCAAGCACCGGTGCCTATACCACCGTCGGGTCCCGTGCTGGAGCAGCTGTTACGCATGCAGCAGCAGCAACAACAGCAACAGCAGCTGCCAACGCAGGTACGGTGTAGTAGTGGATTAGAAGCGACAATTACGTCTGCAATTTTTAGTGCTGTATGTGCGGGCACCTCCGACGCCATAGGAGTGTGTTATTTATTTCGGACATACTTGATATGGATTAGATGGTGAACTGAAAGTGCACAATTGCGATATGGTTGAAACTTGAGTCATTCCATTTTAGCGTGTATCTATGATGAGCCTTTGCGAGTGCACTTGCGGTGTGATTTGGTCGTTTTGGGAATTATGTTGCAGTGCTACGAGGGTATACGGGATGTGTGAGTGCTGATGAGTAAGTGTGGCGATGATGGTGGTGCAGGTACTGATTGAACAGCTGCTGCGGAATCAGTCTATGACTCCCCCTGCACACCTCGAACACCTGCATCGTCACGGCTCAGGACTTGCAGATCAGCTTTTGCTTGGTCGGCAACCTCAAGACCCACAATTGCTTGATGCATCCGCTCAGCACTTATCGAGCAGGGAGTTTGAACAGCTTCTTTTGGCCCGACGAAATCATTCAAACAGTTCGCCATTCGAGCAGATGTTACGTCAGAGGCAGGAGGAACAGCAGCAACAGGTACGAGTGTTAGGGTTATATTCAATAATAGATAAGTGCTTCTTTTAAGGTGTGTGTATTGATGATGTGAGTGTTCGAGCTGTATGTGTTCGGATGATAGCATTGATTTGCTAGTGAGATCGAGTAAGTAGTTGCTGAGCTTGAGAAGCCTTGTAGTAGAATTCTGTTTTCGCCAGTATGCGTTAATGTCATTATGATGAGTGCTGTGTGTGTGCAGTTCGTGCAATTTGGATTACCGGTGCCCCAGCCACATCAAAGTTTAGAGGACATGCGAGTTTCCGGTGTGTGGGAAGTGGATGAGTTCGGGCAGTTTGTGAAGCGTACACAGTCGCCTGCCCCTATGCGACCATTTGAGGCCTTTCAACATCAACATCACCATCACCACCATCAGCAGCAGCAGCAACAACAACAACAACAACAACACCAAAGGCAACAAAGCCAGCTTAATTATCCAGGGCCAATGCAGCAGGAGCTACAGGACATGTTTAGATTCGAGCAGAATACGTCTCTGGATCCAGGGATGATAGAGCCGCGGGTGCCGATGAACATGTACGATCCGAATTTGCTACGCAGAGAGCGGAGTGTTTCCGGCATACCTGGTATGGGTGGCATGGAAGGCGAGTTGGTTGCCCAAATTCAAGAACAGCAACAGCGTACGCGAGCGGAACGTCAGAATAATCTACCAGGTTTTCTGGATCCTTCGGAGGGTTTATCGGATTTGGAACGTTTCCGGCGGGACGCTTTTGACCTTCGACAGGTTCAAGAAAGACAGCAGCAAGTGGAGGCAGCGGCTGCAGCGCGAAGGCTAGAGGGTATGGAGGGTAGGCCGAAGAGTGGGGAGAGGAGAATTGCTGGTCAAGTAGATGCTCCGGGTAACAATTCCTTGCTGCCTGGGCTGAGATGGCCCATCACTAACAACGAAGGCTCTCAAAATCAGGAGATGATCCATGAACGAAATATGTTTCCTCCATCTTTGGGATTGTGGGGTCAAGAGAGCCACGATTATACCGGCGCAGAGCAACAATTGCAGGGCGTTTCTCGCAGCGGGACATTGATGTCAGAGCATGTTCCCGTCGCAGCCACACCAAGTAGAGTCGAAACCCCTCGATCATCGGTTGCCAGCATTCCACCTGAGGGTTTACACTTGCTGGGTAATTGGAATTTGTCCAGTCTCCATTTGAATGAATCTTCAGCAAATGTCCAAACTATAGACGGTAAAGGCCAGGTAGGATCAGCTGCTTCATTGACTCAGCCCGGATGGAAAGCTGCAGTGGTTCCAAAAGCGAAGTCTGTTGCAGAGATCCAGGAAGAGGAAGCCGCGGTCAAGAAGCCTGGAGAGCAGGTGACAATTGAGGCAGTAGAGCAGCCTGCGTCCAGTGCAGGTGCAGGATCTGCAGGATTGGGACCATGGGCTTCACCTTCAGTGTCTCAACCAAAGTCTTTGCGAGAGATTCAGGAGGAGAAGGCCCAGAAGGCTGGGCACTTGAAAGACGGTTCACCGGCTGTTCAGAAAGTTCTTATGAGCCGAGCAGTGGATCCTCCAGCTTGGGGAACGGTGTCTGCTATCACCGAGAGAGGCAGCTCGTTGTTCGAAGCAGATGACGAGCGAGCAGCTGCGCAGGTTGGCAGGAAGGCCAGCGAGGCGGAGGCAAGCGTCGTGAAGGAGGGATCTATGAGTCAATCTGGTCAAGTATCGGCGCAGAGCACTGCTGGCTTTGATGACAGCGACTTCATCGAACCGAAGGAAACTAAGAAGAGCAAGAAGCGAGCGGCCAAAGCAAAGAGCACCACTCCCGGGAAGACGGCGGGTGGCTTGACGAGCGAGGTGTCGCAGGGGGCGTCTCCACAAATATCCAGCAAGAGCACAGTCGTAAGGTCGGTTCAGGTGGAGTCAGTAGAAGAGAGCTTACCAGCCCCATCTCCGGGGCTGTTTCTGGCGGATTTCCTGACTTTAGGAAATGAACCTGTCGTCAGTACGCAGCCTCTTCCGGCATGGTCAACGACACCCGCTCGGCAAGCGAAAATGGGGAAATCTTTGTCTCTGAAGGAGATTCAAGAGGCGGAACAGAGAGCTCGCGAAGAGCAGGAGAGACAGAATCAGATGCTTCAAGCATCACTGACTCAGAAGAACGCTCTCCCTCCGTCAGCGAAGCCCAACACTTTGATGACAAGGAGCGGAAGTGGAGGCGCCGCATGGCAGCGTCCAGGACTGCTGAACTCTTCTGCTTCAGTGGTGGCAAGTGGGCAACATGCAAAGGTCTCAGCAAGCAGTGGTAGCGGCAATTCTCGGTCGAAGGTTGGCGTGTTTGAAGATGACGACGACTTGTTTTGGGATTACGGCCAGGACGCGAAGCTGAGCACTGCACCTGTGAAACAGATAGCAAAATCTGAACCGTAAGTTATCAAGCTTCTAATTTGTTGCCTGGAAAGATTGTAAAATGGCAAATGGAATGGAACTGTAGAGTGCCATGTATTAGCGTGGTGCAATTATCTGCGTTGTTCAGTGCCGGGAGAAGTTGATGATAAATTGAAGTAGGCGTTGAGTCATGATATTTGCATTATGTCCAGGTTGGATTTTCCATCGCTGATGTCTGGACAAGGACAAGGACAGGCGAACAAAGTCATAGTCTCGAAACCCGCAGCAGCGACAGCAGCAGCTCCGGCGTTTCGTCAGGTGGCAACGTCTAGAACGAGTCCGACGGATTTTCCGTCTTTGAGTGCGACTGCAGTATCTGTGAAATCTGCTTCAACGAAGGGAAAGAAGCAAGCAAGTAACAAAGGTACTAGGCTGTGACGTTCCGTATGTTCCGAAGCATAAATGAGAGTGGAACTGGTTTAATGTACTGGTTTACTGGCATAGTATTTCGGATTTTTTAAGTTTGAAGGTGTTTGTGGGTTGTTCTGATTAATGGAGGGTTTGATATAATTTCTCAAAAGCGATGGCTTGATTATCGGCGGTGGAGGGTAATTTTAAAGTTTCAACGTTGCCCTCGGGGTCTGGCGTTTGTCGATGAGCTGGTCGGTAGTGGATGAAGTTTAAAGACGAGGTTTACATGTTATCCCCGTGTATGACACTAGTCTTTTGTGATGGTTTGGCAGTGACAGTGCCACAAGTGAGTGCTGAAGTGAAGGCATTGAGACAGTGGTGCGAGAATCAATTAAAGAAGCTGAGCGTGAACGAAGGTAATGATATGAGTGGCAAGAGGTATGTGAGTGGTGTTGTGGGAGGAAAGTTTGCAACTTAAAGACAAGGTGTGTCCTCATGCATGGACTTCGGTGTGTTTGCGTGTGCAGATGTAACAAACGTGGACTTTTCCATAGTGGATTTCTGCATATCACTGCCTTCGATCAGCGAGGCGAGTGATTACCTTTCACAGTACCTGGGAACTCTACCAGGAGTGACGCAGCAGCACATCCAGTCATTCAAGAAGGAGTTTGTCCGTCGCAAAGAGCACTTGCCATCGGACGGCAACGTGTCTTCGAGCGACCGCGAAGACACGGATACCTTTCTGAGTTCAAATGGTAAGAAGGTAGATCGGAGCAAATCCGGAACCATGGACATGGCTCGTTTATTGAAGGAAGACACAGGATCTGGTGAGTTGGAGAGCACCGCAAGTCCAGGGAGCGGAAAGAAAAAGAACAAGAAAGGCAAGAAAGTGGTGGATCCATCGTTGCTGGGATTCAGCGTGACGAGTAACCGCATCATGATGGGGGAGATTCACCACCTTGATGACTAGGTTATGAGTTGCGTTATGGGCGATGGGGATATCCCCGTACATAGAAGATTGAACAGAAGGGCGGGATGGTAGTGAAATGGACCTGTATGCGAAATGGGATCCATTTGCGGATCTTTGAAGTAGGCAGGTTTTAGAGATTTAGAGCGAGGAGAGAGTGTTAATGGTTGAGCCATTGGACTAGATTATTTATAAAGAGATTGGGCGTTTCGGCGGTGTTGTGTGCGGACGTGGAGAGGATAAGTGGGCCTTTTTCTCAACACCTGACGGTGAATGGCCCTCGGCCAGTTGACAAATGAGGTCAATAGAAGTGGCGGAACAGCAGGTCTGTCACGCGGTGGGTAGGGAGGTGAAGTGCGATTTGTTAGCTTCCTGTGGCTTGTAGGGCCTCGGAACTTCCTATTTTTAAGTGCAGAAGAGTAGCATTTGGACATGAAAAGAGCATGTGAATTTGAGAGAGTTTGTAGTGACCCTGTGATTCGGGTGGGAAAGATAGTTAATTGAATTTAATACCACACAAATAATATAGTAATGTATTTTTATGGAATAAAAAAGGTGTTAATACAATGCCTACTTTCACATGATGTAGAATCAATGTTGATTTACTTGTATCATCTTCATATTTGATATTGAGATTTTAGTTTTCTTGAGAAATAGCTATTTTTCTCATATTTGTAATAATTACACATAAGCAATTGCAAGATGTATTATTCTTCCCAAAAAAAATATTGTTTATTTTCTCATTTCATAGTTACAATTGAAAGTCAAAATTTGATTTTCAACCTACACAAAAATTTTGTCATTAAAAAATCATATCATAGATTATGAGGACAATTGGAGAACATAGTTTTTATTCATTCAACCCATCAATTTATTTGGCTGTTGTTCTTTTTTTCAAATTTTCTTTCTTTTCTCTAAATTTTATTTTGATGTTCACAGTAAAATTTACGTTATTTTTTCTATCTCTTGTTGTGTATAAGTCCATGAGATTAGCTATCCAAAAGGAATAAAGATTATAAGGTTGAAAAATGTGTATACAACATTTATTTACATTTAGAAAAATTGTATAGTAAACTGCAACTAGGATGCTCTCATCATCACCTTTTTCATTTAAATTTTGCAGGTTTATCCAGGTAATAAAAAAATTGCATACTATAAAAATTCATAAATAAATAAATAAACAGAAATGGCTGAGAGCATGATGGTTTGGCTTGGAAGGAGGTTGAACAGTGGTTCCAAGTTTGCTGTATTTGAAAAGTTATGTCTTTAATTATGTCTCTAATTGTTCAAGTGAACAGAAAAGTTAAATTTAATAATTAAATAAAAAGGAAAAAAAGAGGATTGTATGTGTCTGTGTGACAAATCATTTCGTACTATTTACAACATCCAGCACAATATGATCGATATTTTTAGTGAATCTAAAGAAGAATATTATATATTTCAATGGTGTAGTTTTGTGTTCATCTTACGTACTAAAATTCAAATTAGTGTTTCTATTGACATTTCTATCAACTTTTCAGGTATGTTGTTATTTATGTTTAACAAGCAAAAATAAACTATTTTTTGAATTGGTCTACATAAATAAGATGTTGTAAACATTATACAAAAGTCTACAAACCTCAGAAGACTTTGAAAATAGTCATTAAAATTTTTAGACATTTTTAATACATTTTTTTTTAATAGATGATTCTAAATTTCGAAGACATATTTCAACACATGTATATACACACCCATATACATATATGTATCCTATAAAATTTCAAAATACTTTAATTTTATATTAGGAATTTATTCAACCACACAACAGCGAAAATGAAGTAAAAATATAAAGAAGACTAAAATAATGAAGAATAGAATAAAGCAAGCATCGCAGTATTGAAGGGATTATTGATAAAGTTTAAATTGAAAAGACGTGAAGTAGAAAGAAGAAGGAAAAAGAAGAAAGAACACAGAAACGCAGAAAGCAACCTTGCAAGATGGCAGTTTAATATTCGTGCTAAAACCCATTTAGTGTTGGGCATATAACCAAATTTCGTCCCTTGCCCGTGTCCCTGCCCGAGAGAAACCTTTGGCAGAGGCGAGGGAAGGCAGAGGCGATGTGGATAGAGCGTCGGAGGTTGGGGCTTCCGGGGCACTGGAGGGTGGGGGAAGAGGAGGACGAGAAAGAGGAGGAAAGAGGAAGAGGAAGTAGAGGAGGAAGAAGGAGGAGGAGGGGGAAGAAGAAGGCAGAGAGGAAGTCTAACAAGTGCCACATTTGTTGTGGTGGGTGCTGCTTGCATCAGGCAATCAGCCCCGAATTCCCTTCCCCTTCCCCTTCCCTTTCATGGATTGAAGGGGCTCAGTGTCCCCCTTGTCCAGAATTGTTGTCCTTTTTTAGGCTGTGCTTAGGGGTTTGTAAATCCTAGTTCAAAGAGGCAGCTCTCCCTGTTGCCCACCTGGGATTAACCCATTTGGACATGGCGGGTTTCTCCTCGTCGCTGCTGTGGACCACCAGGCTGCCCTTGCATTGCCCGCCACTGTCGTCCTCGCATAACTCCCTGCTTCTGCTGCGCTTTCGAGTTCCACCCGTTCGGTTGGGACGCCTGCCTGCCGCTGGTTGGAGCATTGGTGGTAGTAGGGAGAGGAATGGGAGCAATGGGAGCCTTTCGCGCTGTTTCTCGACCGGGCGGCCCTCATTCCGAGTTTCTGGTGTGGAATTAGTCGGATTCGAGGCTTTAGTTATTGGGTTTTTGACTCTGTTTTGAGTTTTTTTGATTGTTGGGGAATTGTGAGGTGGATTACAGTGCGAAAACAGATATCATGTTTGTTGTATTGATGGATTATAATGTCCTGCAGCTTCGAACGAGAATCTGCCTCCTGTGGAACTCGGAAAGAATTTCGATTTTGCAAGTGAAGAGCGGCTGTATAATTGGTATGGTGCTTCTTCTTCATGGCGATCGCTAATTGATGGCGACTGCATTTCAACAGAGATATGAATAGATTGTTTATTTTTCACAACTGGGGTTTACACTAGATGGCCACTGGTGCAGGGTTAAGTCCTGGCTCGGTTGGAAAATAATTTTATTTTGGTGGTTATGGTGGGCAATGGCAGGTGGGAGTCACAGGGATACTTCAAACCTGATGCAACTGCCGCGGGAGAGCCTTTCGTCATACCAATGCCGCCTCCCAATGTGACGGGTGCTCTTCACATGGGCCATGCCATGTTTGTAACACTAGAGGTGCGTGTCCTACAGTTTTGCAACAACTTCGTGAAACGTATCGGATTGCTTGAATCTGCTGTGGTGCACAAAATTCTTCAGTTTGGCCTCCTGACTCACTCTTGTGCGACAGGATATCATGGCAAGGTTCTGGCGGATGAGAGGCAGGCCTACACTGTGGATGCCTGGCACTGACCATGCTGGCATTGCTACCCAGGTGCCCGACTTGTTTATCGATTTCTTCATTTTACTCAAATCCGAATTCCTGTGATCGTTGGAGGTCGACATCGGATTCTGCATGAATCTGCTGTGTTTTACACCAGATTATGGAGTTGTTGATAGGCACATTCAATGCGTGATTTACGCTCAGTTGCAGTCATTGAGATGGGTGTTGTCTCGTCACGTGTGCAGCTAGTGGTGGAAAAAATGCTTACTGCTCAAGGAATCAAAAGAACTGAGCTTGGTCGCGAAGCATTTGTCGAACGGGTCTGGGAGTGGAAAGAGAAATACGGTGGAACAATAACCAACCAAATGCGAAGGTTAGGAGCATCATGTGATTGGAGTCGCGAGCACTTTACTCTTGACGATCAACTTAGTGGTGCGAATCTCCTCGTTCGGCTCTGTGTTCTCATTTTCTGTGCATTAAATTTACCAATTCTTTACTCGACTCAGTTTGCTGGGAGTTCAGAGTTCTGTAAACCTGAGGTTTGCGATGTTGTCTTCTCTGGTGTCTTTGCCTGAACGGATCTCCACGCGCCGGATATTGTTTGGTTCGTCTGTTGTCTATCTACTTTCAGCAACCATATAAGGTGTTGGTGATGTGACTATGTACCGTAGTTATCACGTGTGGAAGTATAGTGGAATATGAATAAAACGAATAAAAAGATTATTTTCTTGCAACCTTAGTATTTCTTAACTGAAAATGCTTATAACATCCGGTTGAATGCTATTTTGCTTGTTGAGAGCCACTTATCCCCCCTACTATCCTTTTTGGTTATTGTATGACGATATTATGTGACGACCCGTTTTCGATTAAAGTTTGTTCCTTACCGTGTTTCTATGCACACATGCCTGAATTGCAGCTGCGGTTTTGGAGGCTTTTTGTCGTCTACATGAGAAGGGTCTCATCTATCGCGGTAACATTTCATAACTTACCTGTGTTTATGTACTAATCGAGGCATATATCATAGTGCACCCCTTAGGAAATGTACCTTCCACGTGGAAATTCAAGGGTTTGATGCAATGGCTTACCCTTCACCCGTACCATAGATTGTTGTGATTGATTCGTGTAAATTTTTCCTCGTTCGGTTGTCTAGTTTCTGTATCACATTCTGTATAAACGTCTGTCTGTGTAGGAAGTTACATGGTGAACTGGTCGCCACACCTGCAAACAGCTGTGTCAGATCTGGTAATCACGACCTACTTCCAGTTCACCTTGAAGTACTTCTCTTGGATTTATAACCTGCTTCACATACGTGTGGTGCATGAGCTTTATGTATAATAATGTGCTGTATCCTCTCCACCAATTATGAGCACGGCATTCCATACCGTCGTAAATATTTCATTGTGATGGTTTAGGAAGTTGAATATTCCGAGGAACCTGGCAAACTTTATTACTTCAAGTATCCGGTGGCTGGTGGTTCCAGGTACCTTATCGACAGCTTCTCATTTCCACTCGTATTACATAAGATAAGCTGTCTAGATATGTGCACTCAACAAGTGTAGGATAATTTATTATTCTCATACGTTTAGGTGTGTCTATGCCTGCTTTTGTGGAAGATCTGATTCGACTTAGTACAAATATGAGTAGTTTGAGTGTTTCACGTAGACATTTCGTGAGAAAAGCCAGGATTTCATTTTATGTTGGTGATATTTTCTGTTAATAGTGAGATATCATGGATAATTATGAGCTGTTTAATGGGAATTCATTGTGAATTGCTACAAGGTGCAAGCAGTAGACCTAACCAACAGTTATGTTTTGAACAGTGAAGATTATCTGCCGGTGGCCACAACAAGACCCGAGACGTTGTTAGGAGATACTGCTGTAGCAGTGAACCCTGAGGTTTGTCACATATATATTCTTCTTTGATGTTGCAATAACATCGCATCTCTGTATTTGCCACCCGAAATGTCTTCTGTACGGTTGGAGATCATTTCACGATCTAAATGATGGCTTTTAATTATAGTGCAAGGCAATGATATTTGAGTAGTATTTGTGATTTGTGGTCGAAGATAGTCTGCATGCTGGTTCGGGTCAGTTATTTCTCTCTAGAGCATTGTTTCTGTGAAAATTGAGGTTTTGTTTTGTTTTGTTTTTTTGTTTTTTGTTTTCTGTTTTTTGTCTTTTTCTCTGCTGACGTGCTGTAGCTACTGTGTTACATTTATTTTCAAATCCAGTAATTTGGCATCCTTGTATGTCTTTCAGGACGAGCGCTATCAGAAGTATATTGGGAGAAAGGCAGTTGTGCCTCTTAGCGGAGGGCGCGAGGTCCCAATCATAGCAGATGAGGTATGCAATTAAGTGTTTACATACTTGTGTTATGTAGTTTGTGTTTTTTACTTATGTGCAGGCTTTTTCGGCATTAATGTCTTTGCATATCCCTTCAAAAACTGGATACTTCATACACTATAGAAATAATCTCTTTTTGGTGATAGTCATTTGATGGACTTCGATCTCCATTCTCATCATTTTTCGCGTTGCATGCACTCATCGTGGAAGCAACTGACGCTTTACCGTTCATGATGCACAGTATGTAGACAAGGAGTTTGGAACTGGAGCGTTGAAAATTACCCCTGGGCATGATCCCAATGATTACGCTATAGGCAAGAAGTTGGGGCTTCCGTTTATCAACATATTTAACAAAGATGCCACATTGAATGAGAATGCAGGAGCTTATTGGTATACCTTTTATTTTGTTTTGATCACTTAAGTCAATTCAATGAGCATATGATTCACGTGAGTGTCGGGATTCTAGTCTCAGATTTTCTCGCTCTTGCCATCATTTTATCATTGAGCTCCTACGCCTTCCAGCTCTCGTCATGTTTTTCTGGTCACATTTGTTGGTTACGCAATTGATGAGCTGAATCATGTTTTTGCGGACGATCCTTGCAGTGGTATGGACAGGTTTGAAGCAAGAACGAAGCTTTGGGAGGATTTGGAGAAATCTGGTCTTGCTATTAAAGCAGAACCGTATACATTGCGGGTTCCTCGATCTCAACGAGGTGGTGAGGTTGGCCATCTTACTATCTCTCTTGCATATAACTGTGTCACTCAATTTGGAAGCTAGATTTGCTTCCAACTTTCTGCATCCGTCCCTGAGGTTAAGTACCAGAGAGTTCTCTTTTTGGCAGGTTTTTGTTTTTAGTAAATATCTAATCTCATTAGTTGCTGATATCGTTGTTGATTGCAGGTGGTGGAGCCTTTAGTAAGTAAACAATGGTTCGTTATAATGCAGCCACTAGCTGACAAAGCTCTTAAGTCTCTCAAAGATGGAGAGCTTCGCATTATCCCTGATAGATTTGAGAAGGTTCTTTTTCGATCTCATCCATTTTTCTATGATCAAGATTATTGGATGAGAACTGTTTGTTTTCGATGAAGAGTTTGTGAGAGCTCAAAGTATTTTGGATATGATTCAATGACATGATAGACATTCTAACATGCTTTGTTGGTGGCACTAGATTTACAACTTCTGGCTTTCGAACATTAAGGACTGGTGTGTGAGTCGGCAACTCTGGTGGGGTCATCGTATTCCAGTCTGGTATGTAGAAGGCAGTGATGAGTCAGACTATATAGTAGCCCGCAGCGAAGAAGATGCCTATAAGGCTGCCCGGGCGAAGCATGGAGAGGATGTGAAACTTATTCAAGAATCTGATGTTCTTGACACATGGTTTTCTAGGTATGGACTTTTAATCTGGTGATTTGATAGACTTCTTCGTCAAACAACTCAGACAGACATCGATCATTTACTGCTGCAAAGGGAATCGAAATGAGTGCCTGTGATGAATTAAGTAGGTCATGCAGGAGTTGTTAATTAGGGGTTGGAGTCTGAACGTACCTTTCTGTTTCTTATATTCTTTTCTCTTGCGCGCCTTGTCTACTGTTGAGGCTCACTTGTGAATATCCTCCTGCAGTGGACTATGGCCTTTCAGTACCTTAGGATGGCCAAATACTTCTGCGGATGATTATCAGCGATTTTACCCCACAGCAGTGTTGGAGACTGGGTAAGCTTTTCAACGTCTTAAATGCATGTTGTCAGTTTGTTTTTGAACTACTTACAAAAAGAACACCTCTGCTTATTGAACTTACACTCAACTATCCATCCATGTTCGTTCATAAACGCAGGCATGATATCCTCTTCTTTTGGGTAGCAAGAATGATCATGATGGGTATTGAATTTACTGGGAAGTTGCCCTTTTCAACTGTTTATCTTCATGGACTTGTCCGTGATGCTCAGGTTGGTATAGCTTTTTCTTTCAGCTGTTGTCTCCTATGATGTTTCTTACTAACTCCACTTATAAATTGGTTCTTGTTGAAGAATTTGTAGTTCTCTTGTATGATTAAGGTTCAAATGCACTAAATTAATATTTTATGGTCTGTAGGGCCGTAAAATGTCAAAATCGCTAGGCAACGTAATTGATCCCTTGGACACCATCGAAGAGTATGGTACTGATGCGCTCCGTTTCACACTGGCCACTGGCACTACCCCTGGTCAGGTACAAAATTTACAATTAGTAGTGGTTCAAGTAGACTGTGGTGGGCTTTGGTCATGTTTTGAAGTTCTGTTTGTCACACATTCACCGAACCTAATGGCAGCTGTGTATTGTTAAGAGCTTGATATCTTTGTTGTCACTGTTATTCTGGGGATTGCAATAGCTTATTCCACGTTGAATAAGTTTTTCCAAAATTGCACGAGGGCATGCTTTTGATTTTACAAATTGACACATGCAACTGAAGTTGACGTGGACAAAACAGTCGTAAAAGAGTTATTTCTAAGGAGCATGTTATGCATTTTTATTTTGTTTAGGACGTAAATCTTTCAATGGAGAGGTTGACATCCAACAAAGCTTTTACCAATAAGTTGTGGAATGCTGGAAAATTTATTTTACTCAATTTGCCACCAACATCTGACATATCCGCATGGGAGCACATCCGAGAGCATGAGGTAGACATGTGGGACATCTAATTCCAGCAGTTATTGCAGTCAGTCCTTTTTTGTGACACCCAAACTTCTCAACATTTTGACGGCATACATCATGAAGTGTGCTGTAGGAGAGATCTGGACATTAACTCCCGAAATGTTACTGTTTCTTTCTGCAGTTTGATACCGAAGCAGGAGTGGCTAGCCTCCCTTTATCCGAGCGCTGGGTGGTAAGTAAATATCTCGAATGCCAACCTTTGCAGTTTGGTCACTTCCCGGTGCATTGCCGTCGAAGATAATTGTAGAGTATGTACCTGAAATTTTCTGAGAATTTATCATTCATTAACAATGTAGGTAAAGCATCAGTTGGATTTTTTATGTAGGTGTCAAAGCTGCATGAGCTAGTTGACTCTGTCACTACCGACTACGAGAAGTATTTTTTTAACGAAGCTGGAAGGGCCATTTACGATTTCTTTTGGAGTGATTTTGCTGATTGGTATGAAACTTTTCAGTTTTTAAAATCTTGGTATAACATGTTCTGATTCTTTTAATTGCTTACATGAACGTGTATTATGGGTGGATTTGTGAACTTAAAGCCTTTTTGGTCGTCATGGGAAGATTTGAGACTTGTTCTTTAACTTAAAAGCATCACAGTAGGGGCATTATCCTCGTTTACTGTACATTTTCGTGGAAATATCTACTTACAATTCTTATGATCTCGGTTCGTTGGTCAGGTACATTGAAGCAAGTAAAACTAGACTCTACAAGAACGAGGATGTAACGTCCTTGTCAAGGACTCGGGCGGTTCTATCTTATGTGTTTGAAACCGTGTTGAGATTGCTTCACCCCTTTATGCCGTTTGTCACTGAAGAGCTTTGGCAGGTGAACTGGTTACATTACTGAAAGAGATTTTCGTATTCAGCTTCCCAATCTTGCCGGAGCTTTTGCTGGACATGCATGTAGATTTTCAGCTCGTTCTGCATGATAAAATCTGCTAGCCAACTGCTAGTCTTGCGATGTTTTCGACTAAAACTTTGTTGGATCCTTCGAGAAGAATGTATTTTCTTATCAACTAGGATTCTATAGACTCACTTTGGGATGTGCTCTTGGGTTGGTTTATGTGTAGGGTATGCCGCATGAAGGTGCAGCTCTAATTGTGTCACCATGGCCTAAACGTGGCCGTCCTAAAGACTTGAAGGCTTTACAAGACTTTGACTCCTTGCAGTCTCTGGTATGATAATTGCAAGCAATAGACAGTCTTATAGAATGGCTTAAATAATTAAGCATATTACGTCCGACTCCGGAATTATAATTCCCGTAGCACTTATAGAGTTTCGGCTCTTTCTAGCTTGCTTGACGGAGGTACTTCATTTATGCATCATAATTGCTCATCTTTAACATGAGAGAAATGATGGGCAGGTGCGTAGCATCAGGAATGCGCGAGCTGAATACTCTGTGGAACCAGCCAAGCGCATCTCCGCATTTATTGTAGCCAGCTCTGCAAATCAGACTTTCATCGAGGTGTGCCTTGAGACTCCTCCCTGGTCAAACGTTGCTCCTCATTTATTTGCTTACACCATCGTCTGGCTCAACCTGTGCTTCGATCCACTCACTATCTTGTTCATTAAATATCGAGAGACTTCTATGCAACTATTTGTGTTTTTCTGATCCTGCCACATTTCTTGAGGATGTTTTGCAGGAAGAAAAGGCTGTACTGGTGATGCTTTCAAGGCTTGACCCTGACAGTGTTAACGTAGTTTCTTCGCCTCCAGGTACGATATCCGTTCGCATTGGAGTGGCATGTTTAGGTGATTAGTCTTAGCGCGCATTCTTAATGGTCTTGATATCAGGGGTTTCTGGTAGCTATTACCGGCATTGGGTATGACGAATTTCTTAGAATGTGTTTAGAATGATAATCTGACCACTATCTGATGATGTAACCTATAATTAATTGGTCCTTTTAATTTATTTATCTATACGTTTAATAGGATCCCTGTTCGCCGACACTTCGCAATTTAACGATAGTTAAGATAGTTAAGATTTCTCGGATGTTGGGAACTGAAGTGGTTACCAAGAAAGCTTTCAAGTCGGATGTTTGATTAGCTCTGTGACATTATTAGAACTGTAATCTGATCATATTAAATTTTGTTTACCTTGCAGGTAATGCGGATCAAGCTGTCCACCTGGTGATTGCGGAAGGTTTAGAAGCTTACTTACCATCAGCTGACTTGGTAGACATCGGGAAAGAAGTCGAACGTCTAAAGAAACAAGCCGCGAAATTGCAGACTGATTACGATTCAAGCATGAAGCGGCTTTCTTCCAGCAAAGTAAGTAAATCGAAACACTCGGTGCGCTTGTGTCATTTCAAACATTCCTAATAACCATGCCCAATCCCTACGCTTGTTCCATTAGTCAAGCATAGTCCCCTATTTCATGTAATGCTCACAAACCAGACACCATTATCGTAGGGAGATGAAAAATTTCAAAGTTTAAATCTACAAATGATCTTATCCTCACATACTTTACATTTATATTTTCCAAAGTATTATAGAATTCACTACGATATGCAATTCTATATTGCCGCCAACTTCTCTTCATCGTTGTGGTACTTTTGGTTTTACAGGCCTAACGTTTGCAACTGTCTTAGTCAACGATCTTTTCTCTCATTTAATTGAATGACTTGGCAGTTTGTGGAGAAAGCGCCTGCAGCAGTAGTGCAAGGTGTAAGGGAACAAGCAAAGGAAGCACAAGAGAAACTCAACATTATAAACTCACGACTAGAGCTCTTAAAATCTATGGCTGTTAGCTCCTCGCAATAAGGAAATCATTTATTCTCATTCATCTTAGAGTCTGGATTCCATAATATTTTCTGTTAGGGACTGATATACAACTTCAAGATATTTGTTTCTACGCACATTTCTTGTGTTAATTTTCTTGTGTATTTCCTTGTTACTATTAGTGCACACTGAAGTTTGCATCATGTCATTATTTGTTTGACTCAAGTAAGATTTCGGATTATAGAGAAGTAATTCGCTATCGAAACTTTGCAAATAGCGGGCAGAGGGCGTTTTGTATCCAGGATCACCTATGCTGTTTGTCTCAATGATGTGGCTGACCTGGCATTTGCTCAAATGACGATTTCGGGGATTGTGAAGTCACAGATCTCTTTGCAGATAATCTTGACATGGACATTGGTTTGCAACTGAATTTGTTCTATTAGTATCTTGTAATGACTTCAAACATAAAAATTGAAATGAAAACTTCAAAACTGTAACAACATACTTGAGGAAAATGAATTCCTATACCCCTACCCGGAATACAGTGCAGGTGCAGGCAGGCTGATTTACTTGCTGGAGCATGAAAAGGATGGATATGTGCAGCAATATAGTAATGCTTTGACGCGAGCTTATGTGAACCTGGATATCAACCTCGCCTTATTTAACAAAAAAACCTACAACCAAAGACGCTCTGAACAAACCCAGTTCTCAGAGAAGCAGTTGCAGCAGCAATATCCTCATTCTTCTGACAGAAGTTGGTCTCAGATTGAACAGAACTGCTTCTCAAAGTGATCCTATATCGATCTCATTGCAGCTTCAGAATCCTCCCTTCACCAAGGTTCATGGAGGACACGGTCTCTTGTTGTCATCGTCATGAGGAGGCTTGTGAGGAGGCTTGCGAGGAGGCTTTTCGTCATCGTGAGGAGGCTTGTGAGGAGGTTTTTCGCCATCCTGAGGAGGTTTGTGTGGAGGCTTATCACCACCAAGAGAAGACTTGTGAGGAGGCTTGTCACAGTGGTAGAGTGCCATGTCGGGTTCAGAAGGCTTCGCCCACTTCTCATACGCTTCCACCAGCGTTCGCCCTTCCACCGCTCCACCGTCTTTGGCGAAGATCGTAACTGCCAACACCAGAGCCACTGCAATGGCCAGGACTTGACCAACTTTCACCACCGCCATACCTGACCGACTGATAGGTTCCTGCTATGATTGAAATTTTGAAGTGAGTTCAAACAGCATTTAAAAAGTTCAGTGGCAATCAACATGTACAAAACTAGCACAGCCTTCCATTGAAGTTCTAGCAAGTCGATCATGTTAGCACGCACACAAGTGATGCATCAAGGATGTAGTGTCAACAAAATTATATTAAATAAAGTAGAAAATAGAAATAGGAAAAGACGATTTAGCGTCAAATGCTAATGAGAGTTGAGTGACATGAAAACAAAAAATGAGACGAAACAGAAGTGGCAAGAGCTGAAACTACCACCAAGGATGCATAGAATGGCTAAGATTGGCAAAGGAGGCAGAGCGAGATAACTTGACCAGATACAGAGCAGGAAGCATTTTATGGATGTAGAGATAGGTGATGGGGCCGAGCAACTGATGACGAGAACACAGAAGTGTGTAAAATATCTAATTTCCTGTTGATGTGAGATGCCCTCTTGCAGTCACAACCTGCAGGTTTTGTGTAACGCAGTACAATCTGGCAATGTACAACAAGGAAAGTGACGTGCACTTGGCCCTTTGGAGATTCATGGAGCTGCAGTCACTGTGGGATCAAGAGGAGGAACTCAAGGGAGCACGGCTAATGCCGTCGCAGAGATGGATTGCAGATAGAGTGGCAAGACGAGCAAGACAGAAAGCAAAGTGATTAGTTGAAAAGACGCACATAAAGCTACCATGACTGGTAGACACAAAATACAGGTTAAAAAAGTGAGGAAAGACTAGCATATTCTGATCCATCTTCACCCAAATTAAGCTGATTCATGTCCAGGCTTCATGTTACAGTCTACGCCCGTGTTTCTTAACGTTGATATATTTGAAGGTAGACCATTCCTTGAGCAGTGATGAATGCATACACTCGTGGAAATCCCAGCAAGCCACAAGGCAGAACACCGTTTCCTTTAATAATGGTCGCCAGGAAATCCATTTTCAAAAGGCGCCTAATTCACCCATCACTGCAATTTAACAACCTAAAAGGCAGGGCAAGATTAGACAGACGTTGAGGAAGGAGGCAGATTAGCCACATGGAAAGGATTCAACTACGACGTTTGTCAGTTCGTTGACATAGATTCATCTGCCTCCTTCCAGTCCCCTCGCGGTACAGACATATCAAGCTGTTTCAAAAGAAATCGCAGACTGGTCCTCCACAAAAGCAGATTGGCATGTTCGGTTCCGAAACCGATGTACAAGTCGTATCAACGATGCCCCATTATGAAGAACTTGCAAGCTTGGAAGTGGGTCTCAGTAACCACCAAGTCCCTCTGGCTTCCATCCTCACGGCACCATTGCAGATCATAGCGTCAGCAGCGAAACATCCCATTCACAGACATCACAAAGCTTGTATCTCTCAGTATATCATCATGACACCAACTTCAACCTCAGCTATTTGCAGAGGGTCGGTGCATCCTCCACTGCAGTGTGATTTTGCAGTCTCTTTCGACGTGTTCTGGGCTAAGCTGCAGTCTGCATATCCATTTCATACTTCAAAGAAACTGTTTGAAGACAAGCTGAAGGTTATGTTATGATAAATATGTTCTTCATTGCAGTGTGAGTTTTCAGTGCTTTTGAATACATCCTGAGCTAAGCCGCAACTTCGGAGAGGCTTTTCGAAGATCAGCCATGACAGGACTGTGTGTCAAGCAACTGCAGTCCATCATGTTGAGAATTCACGGAGCATCTTGATCGATCTCGCTTCTGTCTATTTGATGCTGTAAACTGCACAGCATTTTGCTAGATTCTTGTAGCAAAAATCTAACGATACCATGTTTCGCTGTTTCTAATTATGAAGGTGAGATGATCATGATTTTGATGTCACCGATTCCTTGTAGGAAACAAAAGGACATAAATTCATTGGTACAGTTGATATGCATATAACTTATCATTGTGTTACTATAGTTTAATTACATAATGTAAAACCATGAATAACATGACTGCAAGTAACTCTCATTACCTCACTTTTGACTACATATTATGACTATATATTGTTTTTTTTTTTTTTTTTTTTTTTTTTTTCTATTTTTTTTACTTTGTAGTCATGCATCAACATTCAAAGGATTTTCCTAAAAATATTTATAGGTAAAAATAAATCACACTAATTTTGAAGATTAATTCAACAAAATAGATTGCAAATTGAAATAAAATTTCTGAAATATATTGATTAATTACATCAAATTAATCTTTTTTGATGAAAATAATCATTCTATATATATATATATATATATATATATTTAATATAATATTCTCTTGATTATTAATTTTTTAAAATTTATTAATAAATTAATAATTACTTTTGGAAAAGTATATGGAATAATAGTATATATATATATATATATATATATATAATTGTTTCATATAGAAAATAATTTATGTTTTGTACTTGTAAAGGTCTTCAAACAATTTGTATTACAAATTTGTAAAATTATATTTATAGATTTTTTTATGAATGGAGCACCGTAGTAGATGCTACAAAGATAGCCAAAGATATTTATCAATTGTTCATTATACCAATGATTAATATAAAATTGTAAAAATCAAAATAAAAGTTTATACTTGATCTTTGCACATCTGATTTAATTGTTTAAGTAATTCATTTATTTTCCTTGTAGTTTGTTTCAAGTTAATAATGGTTAATGATACTTGTTTACAAAACGATGTAATTTAATGGTGCAATGTACAATTGTTTTTATGTAGAATAAAAATGTTAACAACAACATGAAGATTTGTAACTTTTTTGTATTGTTTGAATAATTTTAATGTGCATAAGAAAATTTTAAAATATAAAATTACAAAAATTAATATATTTTAATGAAAGATATATAAATAAAATCAGAACATAAAAATTGATAAACAAATACCATTTATTTTATTTCATTTTTTAATTCTTTATGTTGAAGTTAGTTGTATATATATATATATATATATAATTGTAGAAAATCAATATTTTAATATATTTAATGCTACATCCCAATTTATTTTAAATAATTTTAAAAAATTGAGTATACAATCTTATTATAAAAAAATAAAGAGTACAATCTTATAAAAAAAACTTCATTTATGATTTTTATAGATTTTAAGAATAAAATTTTATTTTTGATAAATAGTTTAACACTTAAATTTAAAAAATAAGATATATGTATACCCACATTTAACAAGGTTTATAAGTTAATTTTAAAGTAGTATGCTATATGTTTCATGAAAGAATTAGAAATAGTTTAAATCTAATACCTGTATGTATTTTTTGCAAGAATATAACTTTATTGTGATTTTAATATATATATATATATATATATCTGCATATTTTTATATATACATTCATATTTAGTAAAAAAATTATATTTTTTTTAAAAAGATAATGTAGTATTTTTTTGGAAAAAAAATCAGTTTAATAATTAAGTCAACAATATAGATTACAATTTATTATTATCATTTTAACTGATTGTTTGATAACATTGCAATAAAATTATTTGATGTTTAATTAATTTAATAAATTATTAGTGGTGTATAGATCTTACAAGTCAAGAATAAAATTTGATGTTTAAAATTAATCTATATTTATACTTCACAAGTGTCTTTGTATATGATTTGCAGGCAATTTTGCTAGAAGATATTAAAAATGTATATGTCTTTTATCATTATCTTTTAAAAAATACTTAATATGCTATTAAATATATTTGTATTTATTGTTCAATTCTAAACCCTTAATGGTGGTGGTGGTGTGTGACGGGGTTGCTGTGCAGCAAGCGGGAAGTTTGAAACCCTAAACCCCCAAACGAGGCATCGCATGTCATGCTTCGTCCACGTCTCGTGCCATCGGTTGCAGCCCATTTCCCCTCACATTTCGCCACAGTCGTGGTTGTTGTTCTTGCTGCTGTTGCTGGGAGAGAGAGAGAGAGAGAGAGAGCGCGAGCGAGAGTGTGGGAGAGTGCGCCGAGGTTGTATGTGAGAACAGTAAGAGGAAGAGGAGGAGGCTCCTGCGTCCTCTCCATGACGACGCGCATCACGCCCGGTGTGGGTGCCAACCTCCTTGGCCAACACGCCGCTGAGCGCAACCAGGATGCGACCGCTTACGTCGGCAACCTCGACCCTCAGGTGTTTGGTTTCGCGCCTCTTCACTTCATGAATTTACTGTCAGTCTTCTTTCTCCTGTGGAACCCGCTTTTGGGAATAGCCACTCGGCCAGTGGGTGGGTATGGGAGGATTGGGCAAGCTCGTGTTGTGCGAATGTTTGACAGGTGAAAATAAGTCCTGTTTGACGGAGTTTTTGTTTCGGATCGTGGGTTTCGTATCGGAATGGATTGGCCGTGAGCTGGATTTTGAACATGGCTTATCAAGTATATTGGCAGTAGCATGGTGTTAAAAGGTTTTTTTTCTTCTTAGGGCTTTGTTAAGGAAGTCATTTCTGCCAGTAATGCTGGGAGATTCGGCAACATACAATACATGAGCGACAGAGTATTTTTTTCGCATGCAAAAGATTTAAGAAGTACATCTTGTCTCTGAAGTCGCACCTTTCTTTTGATCACATTGTGAGGGAGCACCTTTTTAAAAGTGATCATGTTTGAGTGGCGAAGCTAATTCTCAGCTATTGTCTTCAACGGAGCAGGTTTCGGAAGAGTTGTTGTGGGAGTTGTTCGTACAGGCTGGACCTGTAGGTTAGTGATTCCTACTCCTTAGCTCTCTTCTGTTGTCCAAGAACGCGCGAAACTCAATTAGTATATCCCATCAGTATAATCATTTGAATGATAACGAATAGGATATGAAATTGTGAATTAATGATTCAGTCAAGTGTCGTGCGCACTGATTATCTGTATACGATTATCGCTACTCTTTCTTTTTGCTACGAGAGCTGCGTAACCTGTTTTGAAATTTGTATTGCTTTTTGGTCATTATAGTCTGATAGATGTCTTGTGTAACTGGTTGGAACAGTTAATGTATATGTACCGAAGGACAGGGTCACGAATTTGCACCAGGGTTATGGATTTATCGAGTTCCGAAGTGAAGATGATGCCGATTATGTAAGTACCCTAACATCGTCTTTTCCTGATATTCCATAATGCGTTGCCATACATTTTTTTATATTTTTTGTTAATTTCTTTGAGCACTTATAAATATCTGGAAACCAATCGCAGGCTATCAAGATCTTGAACATGATCAAGTTGTATGGAAAACCTATTCGAGTAAATAAGGTGAGCTTTAGTAAGCGTGCGTTATATCCTATTTTCTGACCTTGCCACAGAATGGGCAATAATCAAATGTCTGTAAGCACACAGGGCTGGCCAGATTGATGTGTGGTTAGGCAAGTTATATTTTAAGCACTTTTTCATTTTCATTTTATTTTTATTTTTTATGAATAAAACTGGCTTATGTTCTGTTCATGAAACTTGAAGCAAGGTCGGCGACTGCTTGTTGATATAAGGTCTGTCATTGATGCAGGCGTCCCAAGACAAAAAGAGTTTGGATGTTGGTGCGAACTTGTTCGTGGGTAACTTAGATCCTGTAAGTCACACTAATGGTTATTTTGTTCAATGGGTGAAACAGTGATTTTTTTGGTTTTAGGTTATACCTTTTGTACTTTTTTACAGCCTATGTTCGTGAATTTTCTAGTGACAGCGGAGCCTAGTGCTTTAAAATCTTGAGAATGAGCTCATGATTTCCCTTGGCTGTGCAGGATGTGGATGAGAAACTATTGTACGATACTTTCAGTGCCTTTGGCGTGATAGTCACTAACCCTAAGGTATGGATATCATCTTGCGTTTGTTTGGATGTCTGGTTTGCGCGCTTGTTCGTTCTCCTAAGTAATCTTGAGGTTTGTAGAGTATGTATTTTATCCAGTAATAAGATAAGGTTTAAAACTGTGCTTCCGATTTAAAATTTTGGTGGAATTCAGATCATGAGGGATCCAGATTCTGGTAATTCACGAGGATTTGGCTTCATCAGCTACGATTCATTTGAAGCTTCAGACTCTGCAATTGAGGTAAGCTTGATGGATGCCAATACGCCCTTTCATACTTTCCCTTTATTGAAATAGGTCAATCGATTTTTTGGGTCAAGTGAGTGTCTTGTAAATTTCATAAGTACAGCACGGTACAAGAATAGGAATCGCTAGGTTTTCATTAGTAGTGTTCGAATTGTGCAGGCCATGAACGGGCAATATTTGTGCAATCGGGCTATCACTGTCTCCTATGCTTACAAGAAAGATACGAAAGGTGAACGTCACGGGACACTTGCAGGTGTGTATTCACTCCACCTAACTTTGTTTATTCACTATGTCTACTTTTGTACTTGACTTTTAGTTATTTTTTACTGAATTTGATCCTGCTGAGGTGTTCACGAAATTCCATTATGTTATTATCTGCCAAACTAGATTGTAACCTTCTTGAGGATCGAACTTGGCAGAGCGCATGTTGGCATCTAGCAATCCCAACACAACGAAAAGTCGACCACACACTCTGTTTGCAAGTGGACCTCCATCATTGGTTGGTCCTCCACAACTTGGACAAGGCCTTCCTCCTGCTCCTCCTCAAGCTAACGGCAACATGGGCTTGCCCATGAATGGGCACATGCATCCCCCACCATTCGCTGGTGGTCCTCCGCCAATGCCTCCTCCTCCACAAGGGAAGATGATGCAAGGTCAGCCAGCACCCCCACAGGGCTATGGGGGCCCTATGCAGCAACCACAACATCCCACCCAGGGTTCTCATCAAATACAAGGTGGTCAAGGTCCTCCTCCTCAATGGGGGAATCAGCCCCAACAAATGATGCAGCAACAAGGCATGCCTCCACAAGGGATGCCACCTCCGCAATTCAGAGCTGGTCCTCCAGGTTCACGTCCTCCCAACATGCCTCCACCTCCTCACGGTTTTCATGTTGGCCCACCGGGGGGCCCTCCACCTATGGGTATGGGAGGACCCCCTCCTTGGGGCAGAGGGCCACCACCACAGGGCATGCGTCCACCTCCACCAGGCATGCAGCAGCAGCAGCAGCAGATTAATCAACAACAGATGCAACAAGGTTTGCCTCCACCTCCTCGAGGTCCTCCTGGTATACCCCCACCTCCTCCAGGTAGCATGATGGGAGGTTCTGGTGTTCGGCCACCTCCGCCACCTGATAGCCAGGGTAGATAGAAAACCAGTCTAGGTAGGTTATTCGTTTAGAGAGTACTGTAGTAAATTGTGAGAGCAATGTGGAGAATGTCTTGTAGTTTCTTACGGGATATGGTTTTGGCTGCACCATGTGAAGTAACTCTTAACCTTGTATCACTTCGGGCTACGACCTTCAGTGTACATCTCAACTCATTCCGAAAGTTGAAAAATATGAGTTTGCGGTGTGTCCAGCATGGGATTCATTGATTGCTATGTAGTATGTTACTCGAGTGATGATTGTGGGTTCATAGATTGTGTAGTAACGGGTTACCGAAAATTGGCAAACATCCCTTTGTGTGTGTTCTATTTGGCATCACCTCTGCCGCAAGTCGCAAATGGTACAGGAAATTGCTTGCTGACTCGACTCGAAACCTCTCAATTGTTTTCACTATCCTTCCAACGTTGGTGTGGAGCAGAACTTGACCAACCGACGCAATGACTATGAGAGATCGTCTATTTTCTTCTCTAAGACTGGTTTTTTATATCAGCGCTTCCGGAGCAAATTCAAGATACATCAAGGGCAATTGTGTGGTAATAAACCACACCAACAATCTTGATCCCGCACACACACACATTGTACAATTTAGGCATGGTTGCGGTGTTAATGTCTACAGAGTTCTGAGGTTCAGAATAAGAATTGTCAATACAAATACTCATGAACTTTAGAGTACTGTCAACAGCTGTGTTTTGAAACTGTTAATGATATATCCAAATACTTTAAAAATCATATATCAACTATAAGAGATGAGGCCTAATTGAAGCGTTTGACGAGTTTAGATAACCCTGCACTACCCTCCAAACGTTTACTTGTTATTGTTGCACACAGGATAAAGAAACAATAAATAAATTTTGTGAAGATGAGAGTCTCTACTTTGAATATAAGAAAAAATTTAAATTTAAAAAAAAAAAAATTAAAAAAATCTAATCAACTACTAAAAAGCATAAAATTTTGAACAAATAGAATTATTTACTACTTTAAATTGACAGCAAATTATTTTCTATTTAAATAAATTATATCTAAAGAAGTGATTTTAATATACAGAAAAAATGCTAATATAAATATAATGATAATATATAATTTTAAAAAATAGAAAAACATATAAAATTAATTTTTTATTTATAGCAATAATAAATTGATTAATTAATCTTATCTAACAAAGAGACTTGTATTACTTAATTAAATCCAACAAAAGCATTCTTATTAACAAATCAAATCTAACAAAGACACTTTTGCATAAAGAATAAAAATTTAAAAAATACAAATATATAAATAAAACTGAAAATTTCTTTAAAATGAAGGTTAATCAATTATTACAAAAAAACTGAATTCAATAATTAGTAAAATGGTAAGTAGAGGGGAATAGGGTCCAATTAAAAAATATCAAAAAGAATAAAACAATGATTCCTAGAGATGAATCTTTCCTACTATAAAAGAATAAAAACAATTAAAAAAACCTTCAATGAAGTAAAATATTATTAATAAAAAAATATCCATTATAATAAAATAAGTTTATTTATTAATCAAATCGAGTAATAATTGAATAATATATTATATATAAAAAATTCATAATAAAATAAAAAAATAATAAATAAAAAATTTGAAATTTATAGATAAGGATTTTGGAATTTAGATTTAGCATTAAGAAGTTAGAGATTTAAGATTTATGGTTTAGAAATTAGAGATTTAGATTATAGAATTTTTAAGATATATGATTAAGGATTTTTAAAGTTTAGAGTCTAAAATTTAGTGATTTAGAGAACTTAGGTTGGTGAATGGACTAACTTAAAATATGGCATGATCTAGCATTTTACAAGTTTTGTAAACCCACTTGTAAAGGCTAATCAAAACTTCAAAAGTCAATTTTATATTTCATATCAAATTAGAAGTTAATTATATTTTTTATGTCAAATTTATAAGTTAATTATATTTTTTATATTAAATTTATAATTTGATTATATTTTTTATGTCAAATTTATATGTTAATTATATTTTTTATGAGAAATTTGAGATAGTTGAGAATCTATCTTCATTGTTACATTTTTTTCAAAAAATAAAGAAAATTCAAAAATAAAAAATTATAGTGATTATATTCTTCTTATAATTAGTATATATATATATATATATATATATATATTTTGAAATATAGACAAGACAAGAAATAAATAAATGTAAAAAATATAATGTTTTACAAACTTGTAACAAAAAAATATATTTTTTAGGATTTAAAATATATCTCTCTCTCTATCTCTCTCTCTCTCTCTCTCTCTCTCTATATATATATATAATAAAAAATAAAAAAACCATAAATAAAATTTAGAAGTTCTCTTTTATTCTAATTAGCACACAAAAATTCTCACATTGACCAACATCTTGTAAAGAAAAAGAAAGAAAAAGAATAAAATAATAATAATATTCAGATATTAATTAAATTTATATTACCATTAGAGTTTAAAATTTTAGTTAGATTTTAAAATTTAAAAAATATTAGTATTATAACTATTAATTTAAAAAAAAATTATAATCTAATTAGACATAATCTTGTAAATAAAATAAATAAACAAATACCATAGTCAAAATCATCTACCTTTTAGATGAATTATAATTTGAGAAAAAAGAAAAGAATAACATTAAATTATAATTAGCTTAAAAATCCGAAATATCAGCTATTAAAATATGATTCAAGATTTTTTTTAGAAAATCTAATTTTAAAAATCTAATTATAGATAGAAAATTATATATAAAATCTTTTATTAATAATATTATTTTAATATATATACTTTTATGCATATTTTAAATATATATATATAATTATTAATATATATATAATTATTAATATATAATAATTATAAATATATAATTATATTTTCAAAAAATAATATTTTTATAATCCATTCTTTTGATTGAAAAATATTATCTATATAGGATTAAAAGTTTTAAGAAAACACCTTCAGTTATTTCTACTCCAAAAATACCAAAAATAATAATTTATAGATTAGTAAAGATTAATCAAGTGTCTACATGGGTCTTATGCTTGCTATTGTTATTATATTTAAATAACATCTTTTAACTATTATAATAATAATCAAAACCTTTATAATGAGGCATTTAATCATGTTAACTTAGGAATCTATTGGGATACCAATATAGAAGCATTGATGTTTTCTTGAGTTCTTTTTTTTTTTTGGTAGTTATCTGAAAATTTCAATTTGCATGATTTCTAAATAATATAAAATAATCTTAGAAATTTGTTTAACGAAGCTTTAAATAAAGAGAGAATTAGATTTTAAGATTCTTGTTTGATAATGTTTTTTATTATTATAATGATTCATATTTAATAATTTAAATGATTACAAGCATATTATAGTTGAAATTATTATCTATTTTAGACCATTTATTATATTAGTCTAAATAAAATTAGATTATTATAAGGAACAAATATAATTAGAAATCAACTTGGTTTTTAATTAAGTCTATTATAAGTTTATTTGGTTTATTTATTGGTTCTTAATATGTAATTTGTTTAAAACCAAGGTATGAAGTATATTGTAGTGATAGCAATTAAACAAAGATATTAGTATAAATCATATATCTTTTTTGATTTAGGATTTAGAATTAGATTTTAAGATTTAAGATTTTAAAGTTTAGAATTTAGGATTTATTTTTTATTTTTTATTTTGAGATAAAAGAATAAGATGTATTTAATACATTAATAGAATAGAAAAAGTATAATTGACCACTTAACTCTTTATATCTGAAATCAAAGCTAAGAGTATTAAAAACAAAGAGCAACTACTAAAACAAGCTTATCTACACTTTTGTGTATGATTACATTATATTAAAGTATTTTTAAAGTTTTATTTAATTTCTTTGTTCTTTTTAGAACCAAGTATGTATTTAGCCATCCAAAAGTTTTTCCATCTCTTAAATAGGGAAGACTCATGTTGCAAGTGTTTTGCTAATTTTTTTTGACAAATTTCCAATAAATTTGTCTATATTCAATAAGATCCTTCTAAACTATGCTTCTATTATGGTGTATACACCATACTTCACTTTTAAAGACAAACTTGTTTCTTTGAATCCAAATAGTCCATAAACAAAGTTCCTTTAATAAGGACCAAAATTTATAAAAATATTTGAATTTAGAAAAAAGAATTTCTACAAAAATAGCTTATTATCAAGTAAAGAATTTCTAAGGATTCTAATTTTAAGAATTGAATGTTAATGGAACTTGTATAAAATAAAAATGGCCTAATTTTAAATATAATGGGCTTAATGATAGTCCCAAAACCAATAGGGGATGGATTTAGACATTTGGAGTTGATATATAATATAGTGAATATCAATATTTGGACTAATTTTTTTCTTCCAAGTATTAACTACTATATCTTTGTATTATATAAGCTAAATAAACATACCCTCTTTATAAAAATGGGAGTTGGATCAAGTATCTTTTTAATTAAATAAAAAATCTTAAGCAAGGAGAGAAGTCCATGTTTGTGCCACTAGATTAGTAGTATAGCTATTGTTAGGAACATACACTTTGGAGGTTCATAGAATCTTTTAGAACATTCTAAAAGCTTCTTGAATTAGTGAAAGTCAGTTGAGAAGCTTCTTAGTCGATAAAAGTCAATTGAGAAGTTTCATAATTAGTAGAAGGAGCTTAAGAAGCTTCCCAGTTGGTAGAGGCTGCTTGAGATGCTTCTTAGTTTGATGGTAGCTGCTTAGAAAACATCCTAGACAGTAGTATATATAGAGGTCAAGGCTGAAGAGTTCCTCAGTCTCAATAGCACATCTCTTGGAGTTCTGGTTCACCTTTCTTGATGTTGTTTGTGTATTCATTTGGTGAATTTAAATTCTTGTTGATTTCTTCTAGAAACCTTATCCTAGTTTAAGTTTCTTGTTTTGTATTCTCATGTCCTTGACAATTTGTTGAAACTGCCTTCATCTTCAATATCAAAGTTGAATCCTTCTTGTTAGAGAGTGGATCATCAATCTTCTTGAAAGTCTTAAAGAATTTTAGAGGTTGCGGATTACCTTCCTCTAAACTGATATTGCCTTCTTACAGATTCATTTCTTCTTTTTCTTAGAATGGCTGATGGTCAAGATATTAATATGACCGAATTTTTTTAATCCAAGTTAGGCACCATTATAAGTGCTCTTATATTATGGATAAAAGATTTATTCCAATAACTATCTAGTTAATATAGATTAATAGAAGTAGATAAAATAAATTAATTTGATAATATCTTAAAAAAAAGCTTCCTAGAAGCTTCATAGATACGGAATCATCTTTATACATGTCTAAAGGTGATTGATAAGTTAGAAACTCGGTCAACAAGCTAACCACGTGTCGCACATATTGGTAGCTTCTGGAACAAGCTAGCCATGTATTGCATATCTTGGTAGCTTACGGAAGAAGCCAAATACATGGCGCACATGTGGAAAACTTGTCTTATAAGTTTGACACGTGTGTTACAAATTAGACACGTGTAGGAGGTCCTATAGAATACTGCCACGTAGCTCTTAGATAGATAATATAAATAGAGACAAGAGTGAAGCCTTCTTCATTCGTGTCAACTCATTTCTTGCTTATAGTCCAGTTTCAAGAATCTATAGTTTTCTTGTCTTGTGGCAATAGCCATTCTAATTTTTTTTAATATATATACTTTCTTATTTCTATTTTGTTATACTTCTTAATAGAAGTTTCATATATTTATTTGTTTTCATCGAGTTCTTGTCCTTGACATCTTATTACTTTATCTACTTGGATACGGAGATTGAAGGGATTGTTGGAAAACTTTGTAACAATGCAACATTCAAAGTGCCACAATCTAGGCTGCATTCACCTCCAACTTTTGTACTTGAAGATGCAATACTAGCTACGCTACACCAAAAAAATCTACATGTTCAACAATATAAGGAGCCTCGAGTTAGTCTTCCAAAGAAATATGATGATACACCTTCAAAGTTTTAAAGGTTTGTCAATCAAATTTGATTAATAATGGTCCTACAATATGATAATTATCCGACAAAAGAATCATGTGTTGGATTGGTTGGCACCTTGCTTACGGGACAAATATTATCATGATTTGCTTCTTTGTTTGAAAAAAGATCAGTAATTTTGAGTAATTTCAAAGTTTTTATAGAAGAATTTGTGGAAGTATTTTGAAAATTTGATAAGGCTTATTGGACAACAGCTAAGATCCTAGCATTATGTCAAAGGGCACATTCTATATCAGTCTATGCATTCAATTTTAGGCAATTAGCGTGTGATATCAATTAGGATAAAAAAGCTCTAATGATCCAATTTTATTGGAGATTAAAAGATAATATGAAGGATTTATTATTGTTGCTTCCATATCCATAATTGCTCAATGAAGCTATTAGCCAAGCCGTAAAATGTGATAACCGATTATTTCAACATTGACAAGATCAACATTCATAGGCTTCAACAAGACAACACATAATCCAACATACCCTTGCTACATTGACAAGCATTTCAAATTCATACTCAGAAGTAGAAAATATGCAATTTGATTCAGTACAATTTAAATCTCTTAGTCCACAAGAAGAGAAGCATTAGATGGAAGAAGGTTTATATTTGTATTGTAGCAAGAAAGGTCATAAGGTTGGCAATTGCTTAAAGAAACAAAATCAACTTATTACCAAAATCAAGAATACAATTATTCAAGAAAACGACAATTTTTAGCTACAGTAAGGACCATGTGGCTGGACAATACAATATTACAAAATAATTCAAGTTCCTCTCTTTCTACTCAATCTGATTATTGTTTTATAATTCCTTCGTATTTTGGCCTTCAAAAGCTTCAGATGTTTGTTTTGTTAGATTTAGGGGCGTTTGCTTGTTTCATAGATGAGGCATTTATTAAGCTTCATAAATTTCCTCTAGTATAGAAATCCAAACCTATTTATGTAGAGATAATAGATGGATGACTCTTATCCTCTGATAGTATCACCTATGAAACCACTCCTATAGAAGTGTCATTTAAAGATCATAGAAGCTAGATTGTATTCACAGTTATTAGGATTCCTTCAAATCCTATTATTCTTAGACTGTCTTGGTTGGAAAAGCATAATCTATCTATAGATTGGAGATTGCAAAGAATAATATTTTTAATAGAGATCCTCATTAAAAAAAAAATTGTAAAAAGCCACAAATTGATAAATCTTTATTTATTGGAGCAAAGACTTTTATAAAATCAACCAAAAAAAGTACACTGTTTGTTATTTATACATCTCCAATTAAAAAAGATACAAGTTTGTATGCCAAACTAGAGAAATGTGTATTTCATCAATCTAAGATAGGATTTTTGAAATATATCATATCTATTGAAGGTTTGACGATGGATCCCAAGAAGATAGAGGCGGTTATATAATAAGTCATTCCAAAAACTATGAGAGATGTACAATGTTTTTTTGAATTTGTTAATTTCTATCAGATCTTCATTTAAAATTATTCTCAAATTGCTACCTTTTATATTTGATTGACATGTAAAGACAAGTTAGAATAGGGGCCTCAAGTAGAGAAGGCATTCCAAGATCTCAAGACGGCATTTATTATAGCTCTAATATTGGTGGATCTAGACTTTATAAAGACATATTATATGAAAACTAATGCCTCAGATTTTACATTAGGGGCTGTACTTTCACAAATGGGTATAGACAACAAATTCTATCCTATTACATTTTATTCTCAAAAATTCTTCGCTACCAAAATTAACTATCAAATCCATAATAATGAGCTTTTTGTTATTGTGGATTCCTTTCAAGAATGGTGTTATTTTTTTGAAGGAACAATGTATTTTATAATTCTATATACAAATCATAAGAACTTGAAATATTTTATGTCTTAATCACTGCCAAGCTTGATGGAATATGTTGCTATCTCAATTTAACTTTGTTATTACTTATCAACCTAGGAGGGAATAAGGATTGTTTGATGCTCTATCAAAGAGATCATATCTTGTACCAAGGATAGAAGAGGCAGTGTTTTATGAACACTATACAACTTTGTTGAAACCGGAATAATTTCACCTTTGTGCTACTATTACATTGGTACCTATTGATTCTAGTTTCTTCAATGAGGTGCATGCTCCAACCACTAATGATGTTTTGGCTCTTGATACCAAATGTGGTTTGAAAAAATATGTTAACAAGTTCAAACTTGAAGAAGACCTTCTATACTTTGAAGAATGTTTGAATATCTCAAGAGGACCAACACGGCAATGCGTTCTTTAATCTTTCCATAACTTTCCAACCGCGGATCACTTTGGATTCAACAAGACCTTGAAATTTATTTCCAAAGATTTTTGGTGGCGTCAAATGTGGAAGGCAATGAAGAACTTTGTGCCCTCTTGTGACATTTATTCAAGGTCCAAAAATCCTTGACATCACTTTTATAGACTCTTACAATCCTTGCCCATTTTAAGACAATGTTGTATTATGTGTTGTCTTATTTAGGAATGCACCGGGCACCTGGCTGTAGAAGGTAAAGTTATGTTTGCTAATAATCAAAAAATCCTAATAGGTTTCATCCATATATAAAGAATATAATTCAAATTTCAATTCAAAATTGTTTATAAACACTCCTCTTAATAACATCAACCATACATATATTCCAATTGCCTTATTTCTTTTATAATTAAGCAACTTTTATTTTTCTTTGCAAGTCCTAATCTTAATCAATGAGATTTGTTAAGCTATAACTTTTAATTCAACCATCCACTTAGTGTAAAATTTTGCACACAAATGTTGATATAAGCCTTCTATATGCTTAGAAAAATTCAGCCCAATCCAACTTACAAATTGCAAGAAAATATCCAAAAACTGCACTGATGATACTCGGCCATCAACTTGAAAATTGGTGCAGAAATTCTACTGGTGATTTCTCCTTCTTCCAATTATTAACTTCAGCTAAAACTTGGTGTGTAGCTTGATCTATAAGTCTTCTATCACTATGCCAAAGTTTACATTAATCCAATTGGTAGAGCTTTAGTTATCATAGAAATCCTATCCAACCCTAAACTGCCAACTTCCAACAATCCTTTGTATCAAAGCTCAAATATCTCGTGATTGCATCCTTAGATTAATACAAAATTTTGTACATATTTAGTACATCTAACAATCTAGATAATATCAAATTTTGAACTATAGATGCTACACAAATTACATGAATTAGTCAAGAATGCAAGCCATCATTGTCTTACATAAAATCCAAAATACCAATATAAAATACTAACTTTGAATAGCGATTGCAAAGTCATCTAAAATCCTATGGTAATAAATTAAATGCCTTTGAAACAAGCTTTAAGCTGGCTATCCAATTCTAATTGCCAATTTCCGAATATCCTTGATCCTTGCCTTCGGTGGTCATTTTTGTCCTTAGAGGTCTAATTTTGACCATGTCTCATACTCGGTCTTTCCTTGGATATCAATTCAACTAATTCTAACAATTTTTAAGTTTAATCCTATCTTCAATTTAATTTTAGTATCAACCATATTAACTATTTATCTTTTCTATCCTATTTTTATTAACTTATGGCTTTTCAAAAGCAATAATAGAGTTTGTACATCCTAGAAGGAAACTTTAATAACTAACTTTTATCTGTTAGCTATTAAAACAAGAAAATAATCTAAGAGGCTTCCATAAATCTTTTCTTAAGTATTCTAAGTTCCTATTGAACCAAGATAATCAAGTATTAAATATAATTTACTCTTATCTATACCTTTCACTATATAAACGTACTGCAACATGAGAACAATCATGGTCTTCTATCTCAATAGATTTCATCACAGATCTACCACCATCCAATTCATTAGACAACATCTTTGTAGTAGTTGATCGACTTACAAAAATGGCTCATTTCATTCCTTACAAAAAGTTTGCATCTAGTGAAGAAACAACAAGGCTCTTTCTTGACAATATATATTCATATCATGGCCTACCAGATGATATCATATCCAATTCAGGGCCTCAATTCATATCTAAGTTTTAGAAATGTCTTTTTGAAATATTGAAGGTGAATATTAAACTTTCTTCAACTTTCCATTTTCAAATTAACGGCCAAATAGAACAAGTTAATTAAGTTTTAGAGCAGTATTTACGATGCAATATCAACTATTAGTAAGATGATTGGAGCTTGTATCTACCATTAGCAAAGTTTATATATAATAATATTATTCATATTTTAATTCAACAAATGTCATTTTATTCCAACTATGGATATCATCCGAAGCTTGATCTGTAGAATACATCAAAGAATAACAATTTAGCAGCTAAAGGATTTCCAAAGCATCTATCACAACACCAAACAATCTTGAAGCTTCAATTATAAATAGCTCAAGATGCATACAAGGCATCTCCAAATAAATTCAAGAATCAACTACCTACTTTTTAAATTGGAGATAAAGTATGATTTCTTTGACAAAACATCAAGACCAAGCGGCCATGCAATAAGTTGGACTATCAAAGATTCGGACAATTTTCTATCTAAAAGCAAATCAATCTACTGGCATATCACTTAAAATTACCATCTATTATAAAGGTACATCCAATTTTTCATGTCTCTCTTTTAAAATCTTATCAAGAGTTGTATATTCCGAAAAGAGTACAACAATTGCGATCTAATATTGAAATTTAAGACCATGAAGAATATGAGGTTGAAAATATACTTGATTCATGGCAAAGGTGGAATAAATTAGAATATCTTATTCACTGGCAGAGCTATGATATCAATGAGCATACATAGAAACCAACAAAAAATCTTGTAAATGCGCCTTAAAAGATATATGAATTTTATTGATTCTATCTCCACAAACCTAAATGTATTTGATGATAACTTCTTAGTGAAGATTGGATTCAACAAATATTTATAAGAGGAGGAGAGTTAAACTAAAGCTTTTATTAATATGTAGTCATCTATTCCAAGATAGAATAGAGTAGTAGAAGCAAATTAGTCACCATGTCAAATCTTCAAGCATTGAAAGAACAAGACTCAAAAGATTTGTTTGCCATGCAAGCTTCAAACAAACTAGTATAGTTTTTACAACCTTCAATTGAGCAAAGTGAGGACAATACATTTCAGTATCAAATACGACCTTCATTGGAATCATTAGGAGCAAGATCCAATGATGCAAGTCTTGATTTCAATGCTCAAGCTTTAGTAATATTGCTTGAGCTTGAAAAGCCAAATATTTTTAGTCTTGAAATCTTATTTGGAAGATGTTTTGAAGGTTGCAATGAAGATCAAATCCTTGGATCGGATATTTCAACAATGGAGGTACTAGTTCAAGGCTATAGGCAATTTCTTCAAGGACTAGTAGAATCTATTATTCAAGAACAGAAAACAGAATGTATAGCTTCACTAGTACAACGTATTCTTGATTTCTTACTTATGTAATAAGATTGAGCTTCTTTTGAAACTCATCTCTAGAAAAGGAGGTGATGTTAGGGACATATACTTTGGAGATTCACAAAACCTTCTAGAATATTTTAGAAGTTTTTTAAATTAGTAAAAGTCAATTGAGAAGCTTCCTAGTTGGTGAAAGTCAGTTGACAAGTTTCTTGGTTAATAGAAGGAGCTCAAGAAGCTTCTCAGTTGGTAGAAGCTACTTGAAAAGCTTTTTAATTTGATGGTAGTCACTCAAAAAATATCCTAAACAAGAGTATATATAGACGTTGTTGTACTGTAATTGCTTACAATATGTAAAATCCACTCAAAATGCCTAATATGTTTATAGATTTAGATATGTATTAGAATGGTTAGTAAGTTAAATTAAAAATGGTTGATAGAAGAAACTTTATTTTATTTTATTTTACCTATTTAGTTATGGTATTTAAAAATTATAAGATCTAAATGTTTAGTATGAAGCCTTGAGAGAAGGTGGGGACTTAAGGATGAAAATTTAAGCTAATAAGAGGCTAATTGGGAGAGATGAAATCAAGCCATGGTCGGATGAAGGCAAGGAATAGGGAACTTCATCCCTATTGGTCGAATACCATGCCCAATGGGCTTTGAGGAGGCTGCCCGCGACCTTAACAGGGGTTTTCGGCGACTTCAAAAAGAGGATTCGCAATTTCAGAGGTAGGGTTGTAAAGTTTAGGGTTTTGGGTATAGTTTGAGAGGAAATTTTAGGCGATTTGGAGTTAGGGTGAAGAAGTTATACTTGTTCAAAGTTAAAGAGTGGATTTCATACATACTGTCACTCTTTTGGGATTTTGCGGAGTTGTACGGAGGCTTTTGGAGATCGGACGGTGCGGTTGGAAAGGTGATTTCAAGATCTACGTCTATTACGAAGGAATTCTTAAGTTTTGAGTTTAGACAAAGGAGATATGAAGAGTTGAAGACAGCGCATCCAATTCCAAGGCAGTAAGTAGACCGTTTTGTTGATGGTGATGGGGTTTGCCATATCTTAAGTTTTTGGACGAATTTTTGTCTCAAAATTTCCAAGAAGGTGTATTATTGTGCTAAGAAGCTATACATCAAAGTTTCATAGCATTTGAACTTTTAGATTGTGAGATATGAAGAATTTAGTACACGGGTGTTTGTAAATAAGGGTTTAAAGCTACTGCTAGGGTTTTGGCGATATCTAAAGATCGATAATGAATCAACGGTTGAAATTTGTGGTGGTAGTTGTGAAGAATATATCAGTACTTCATGTAAATTTGGAGTAGTTTTGGACGGTTGGATTAAAAGTTATGGGTTATTGAAGTTCGGGAAAAATTCCCTTCCTACGGGGGAATGAGGGTTTAGAGTATTTTGTTATGTTTTGAGTGGTTTGAGGAAATTAGGCTTGTGTATTGGGTGTAATAGCCCTATGGAGATCTCTTTTATATAAAATTGGGGGTTTTTATTATACTTGAATCTTGCTTGAGTAATTAGTGGCAGCCAGAAGCCCAGCGCTTTCTTGAGGCAGATTCTCTCTACCCCGACAACGTCGAGGATGAAGAATTCTTCAGTCTCGACAATATATCTCTTAGAGTTTCTAGCTCACCTTTTTTAGTATTATTCATGTACTCATTTGGTTAATTCAAGTTCTTGTTGGTTTCTTCTAGAAACCTTGTCTTTGTTCAAATCTCTTGTTCTGTATTCTCATATCCTTGACAGCTATTGCTTTGAAGTAACTTTCTATCAAATTTGGTGGAATAAATTATAAATTCTTCTTTAGTAATCCAAAAATATTATAGAAGATCAAAAGTCAAATCTCTAACTAGAACATAGAAGAAATCAAGACTAAAAACTCTTTTTTTGGTTGGTTTTTTTTTTGGAATAATTTTAATAATTTTCAAAAAACCTTCCATTTAATTTACGTTGTCTTTTAAGCCTTATTCAAGCAAAAAAAATTCATCAAAGTATAGGATTCTAGATTGAACATTTACTCAAAAAAATTTAATTTTTGTCGAATGAGGTAGGATAAATTATTTATTTTCTTCCACTCCTATATATTCTAAAAGAAGTTGAAATACCATATTAGAAAGATGATCTGAACTTGATTTATATAATCAATCCAATTGTTGGATTTTAGAAAGATATTATCATATTAATGTATATTTTTCCAAGAGATTGAAAAATAAATGTAGAAGCAATTCCAAATCAAGCTATAAAATTATTAGATGTGGTAAGAATTTAGAATTTAGAGTTATAAAAGTGTCATAGAATAAAAGTTTAGAATTTATAATTTAGAATTTAAGGTTTTAGGATTATATAGATGTGTCCAATTTTTATATATCATTTATTTTTATTTTTATTTTTATTATTTAAATATATAATTATTTATTTTTAGAAATCAAAATTTTAATAATATGAATAATATATTCTATAAGTTTTTAGATTTATAAACTTAATAACTTTAATTTTATATTTTTTAAATTGATTTTGTAAATATAAGATTTTTTAAAAGTTTTAAGTCTATTAATTATTTTTATTTTAGAGTCTTGAATTATAATTGTATAATCAAATTATTTTAAAGTTTTTAGATTGGTAGATATTAAAGATTTGATTTATTTGGTTTTTAGATTGATATTACAAATATGTGGTATTTTTAAGTTTTAATTAGATCTATATCTTTATTTTTGGATTATATAAATCTAATAATAGTCTTAAAATAATTTACTAGTTTTTAGATTTTTAAATATAAAGACTTTTATTTGTTGAATTTTTTGACTACTTATTTATTTTTATATTTAAAAAAAATAAATTATTGTTCTACTCTCTTAATTTTAATATTTCTAATTCTTATGACACATTTAGAATCCTAAATATATTTATGGCTTAAAAAATATTAAACATTTAAAATATTAAATATCCAAAATATTAAAATAATTTATTTTTTTATTACTATTTATAAAAATATATATTATTTTCAGACTTACTTAAATTTTATAAGTAAAATATATATTTTATATAAGAATTTATTTATAATTTAGGATTTAGATTTAGAAATATAAAAATATCCTAAAAATATTTGTCATATTTATTTTAAAGTTTTGAATTTATTTACCTTCTAATTTTTAATATTTATATTTTTAATAGTTTAATTAGGAATTTTATCATGTTTTTATTTTAGGATTTATGAGGTTTTAAAAAAGAATAAATTAACTTTTTTTAAATTATCATTTTTAAAAAGTTAATTTTGAGTTTAAACTTGTTCATACTATGAACACAAAATAACTATTTTGAAATGGTTTCTTTTACATTAAACATAGAACTTCTAATTTGGAATGGTGTGTATTTATACTAGACCTAAAATAACTAATTCAAAGGTCTATCTATTCATATAAGATTTAAGGTTTATTCTTTAATATTAGAAGAGTATGTCAAAAGATTTTTAAAAAAAATCTTTTAGTTTTGAGTTGACTTATCTTCTTATTTCAATGCTTGCAATTCTAATGGTATACTTAGGAACTTAGATTACATGGATGTCTCCACTTTCTTTTTATTTCTAATTTTTATTTTAGATTTTATCTATATTTTTATTTTTGGAGACTTGGCTTTTAGAATTCAGAATTTTAAAAATCCAAGTGAATAGCATAACTTGACAATTTATAAGATTTGTAAAATCAAAAGGCTAACCAAAACTTGAACAAGTTAGAATTCAAATAATAAAAAAATAAGAATTACAAGAATTTAAGGAGTTTTTTTATTATTGTTAATATATATATATATAATTTAAAAAGATCCGATTTTTTTTGGTTATTAATTTTTCTAAAAATAAAAATAAAAATAAAAACTTTTTATTAGATTTAAAACTTTTAAACTCTCTAAAGAAATAAAATCTAATTAAGATTTTTTAAATTTAATGTACATATATATATATATATATATATATATATGTATATAATAGCCAAATTTACATGAAGATTATCTCCCTTGTGGTAAAAGGCAATAGGAAAGGATTACAATAATAGACTTCATGCAAAAGATAAAATAAAATAAAATTTGTAGGTCTAAAACTATCAAACTTTCAAAAGAATTGAGATTTGATGAGAATTGTATTAAATAAATAAATAAAAACTACAACTCAAAAAAGATGGGATTCTAAAAGTTAGGGATGAATTAACTAAACAAATTAAGAGAGAAGAATTGGAGGTGCAAACTAGAGCTGTGATATCAAGGATACAAGTGGTTTCGATTTCTGTGTGGGATGAATCTGGTTGTGTTCTTCGACGAGATCATCTTGGTCGGATGCGGTTTCACAACGTGGTGCACGCGGCTACTTCCAGAGCTCACATCATGCGGCGGTAATTCCGGCGCGGTGACGGGCACGCCAATGCAGTGGATGTCTCCGTCGACACTTCATTCGTCTCACGGATGATGATCAGGTTTCAGTCTCATTCTCATCCTCGCCTGGCCTCAACCACAGTTGCTTAAAGCCTTGCCTCGTGTTCGCTGAAAGCTGCGTGTTTTCTCTCTTACACGCATATGCACACGCTGTGACGTTGCTCTCTTTGGTGCAAGTGGCGCCGTCGCCGGAGTAGTTGATGAAGATTTCTCTGCCTCGCCTGCTTCCTCCGCAAAACAGGCAGTTGTCTATACCCGCTTGGATTAGGGATTAGGGAGTGTTGAGGGTGTGGTGTATTGGATGGATTGCAGAGTGAGATCAAGTATTTGAAAATAGAATCTTTAGGGCCTAGTTGCTACCTATTTGAAGTGTTTCATTTTGTTTTATATATGTCCCAGATTTGCTCCATTTGTCGTTCAAAGCATTTGCATCAGGCTTTTCTTTCAGGATGACGGCGACAGGAAGGGTCTCTCTCATAGAGAATTACATGGCGTATAGTGACACTGAGATTTTCTTCCCCAACATTCTCACTTGCGCTGCTGTCGCCATTCGCTTGGAAACTGGGTTCCTCGGATTGCACTTAACACCAACTGTCCCCATGAAGCTCATAATCGAAGCTCTCACGTATATGTACTATAAGGCCGGGCAGCCATCTCTCCAACCTCAAGGAAATGCAGCTCAGGAAGTGGTCTTCTATGCAAACGATTATTGGAAATCGACGGACAAAATTCCTGCTGAGAAAATCACTATGAAAAACAAGAAGGATTTGGTATTGGCGAATTTGACGGCAAACTTTGGGGTGACACCCCGTGTCGTTGATAAGTTGAATACTCATGGTCCAGATGTGTGGCTGCATGCCCCGGTGCCCCCCAGTGATTCGTGGATGAGGGTAATTATGTCCGGCGCCCCAGCAACTTACTCACAACCATCAGAGGGCAATTCCACCGTCCGAAAATTATATTATGGAGATGTTGGCGACGAGAGCACGTACAGAGTGGACCCACCCAATTACGGCCTGCCACCCCTGCTGAATTCTGCAGCGCAGGATTTCACTAGATGGATTGACCTGTAGTTCGAGAATTAACGGGTGGTGTGGTATCTTCAAGGGGCTTGTGAGAGGTGCCAGAGAGGGACTGTAGATCTGAGAGTGTGCACAGTCTTGTGTTTTGAGGTTGGATGTGTGTAGCTTGCAACATAATTACCCTCATCCATGAATTTGTAGGTGGCAACACGTTGTAAATTATTCTCATGCGAGACCCAAATGTATTCGTCATTGCAAGCTATGAAGCATGTTGATGTTAATAATACGACTTTCAATCACTGTGATGCACAACCAGTAAGTGCCAGCGACGATTGCACAACCAGTGAATGTTTCTTCAGCTTTCATTCACAGGGAACTCGGAGATTGCTTCACAAAATTTTGCTCTTTTGCAGGAATATGACACCAGTACTACGAATCACAACTAGTAGAAACTAAAAGAAAAACAATTGCTCTCAACCCAAACAGAAGTTTGTCGTGGCAAGGAAAGCTTAATGCATGTTGTTTTGTCAAACTTTCTAAGTTATTGGCCAAGATTGGACCATTACAAAGAACGTAAAACTTGCAAGACTAAACGGTCACATAGTTGGACAATTTGTTCAAATTTCCATCTCCACCAACTTCCAGCATCTCAATAAAATTCTTGCCAATCTGCTGATCTAGGTATTTTCACTAGCAAAAGATGGTTTAATCCAATCTGCTGATCTAGGTATTTTCACTAGCAAAGATGGTTTAACCCAATCTGCTGATCTAGGTATTTTCACTAGCAAAAGATGGTTTAACTCATTATAGAGTCTCTTATTTTGATGTCCTTATAGAGTTTCTTATTTTGATGTCCTTATTTGTGTTTACAATGGCATCCTTCTTAATATCCAGTTGGTAATTTTGTCTTTCTTTGATTGTCTTATATTAGTAAATATTTTCAATCTAATTTCAAAGATATTAGATATTTTGTTTTTCTATTGTGGCATAATAAACTCATTTGTATGAGCTCTAATGGCAAAAACACAATGACAAGTAGAATCAAAGGAATTGTTACGCTTCTTAAAAAAGAAGCAACAAACTTCATATTTGGGATTTGGTATTTGCCTCATCACTTCAATCTTGTTATTAAGAGAGTTACTAAAGAAATTAACAATGAGATTTTTTATACTACTGCTCATGTATTCTTGTTTTATCTTTGTGTTCAAAAAAATCTAATTATTACAATAAAGTCCTAGTGCCCAAAGGATATGATGCAATGGATACAAATTAGAAAGATGATTGGGTGGATGTTATACAGTTGTCAACATCTTTTAGAACACATTGAACAAAAGAGACCAATCTACACCCCATTCATAAGTTGGTGGATTATTGCAGCCGCAATCTTACCTCTCTATAATTTATGTAGTATTATATTTGTCACCTTGTAATCAAAAGAATTGGTGTTGTTTCAAGAGACATGTGAAATTCTTGGTTTTATAGATAAACTATGCACTTGCATTGAAATCCATTAGCCCAATAATATATCCTATGTCAAGTGGAACCAATTGTTTGTTTTATAGGCAATAGCAATAGATGGATCCTTTTTGAATTTATCATTTAGCATCTCTATGACCAAGAGTTATAGATTCAAGATAGTTTCATTGTATTGTCCAGCCCTAATTGATCTTTTGTGTTGCTTTAAGTTGCACTTTTTGCAACTTATTTAGTTAGTTATTTCTTGGCCATCCAAGCCAAATGTGACAATAGCAATAACACTACTTACAAGGAAGCTCTATCAATGATGCTTGTGCAACTTAAGAAGCTTTACATTGGCACTTTCATCAATAACATTTTTAATTGGTACCATAATCATGTTGTCCAATTCAAGTGTGAACATGATTACTAATAGCTTCTTAAAAGTATATGCTATAGAACCTACTTTAAAGGTGACTATTGATGGCTAATGTAAGAAAGTAGCCTTTAATGAGACTTGGGATGCATTGAAGGGCCAATTTTCTATCTTACAAAAAAATTTAAGTGATTTGGCTATTGCTTTGATTAATACAACATTGGTAGAGTTTGACTTCTCCATCCTAAAATAAAAAAAAGATTCCAATAGATTGTCATTGAAGGCATCTTCTAAGCCAAACAACATGCTCTTTTGAATAAAATCTAATAAGATTGCAATTATATTAAAAATAAATTTTGATACCTACCAATATTGGCTTATTTTTGGTAATTTTGGCATATGCCAACTTTTAGATTACTTGTTATATTCTCAAAGCCAACTTGAGGATGTATTTTCAATTAGAAAAATGATTTTGTGCACCAAATTTGTATGTGTATGTGTTTATAAATAATGAAATAAATAAAGAGAGAGAGAGAGAGAATAGAAAGCTTCAAGTGTTTTTGATCTCAAAAAGCTTTAAGTGAATCTAAATTTATTTATCTTTTGTTGTAAAAAATCAATAGTTTAGACAATTTCGGTGTATTCAATCTTAATAGATGGGAAAAAAATATATTAATTTTTAACTTTAGCAAAATAGAACCTACAAAAATTTAGATATCTTTTAGTAATAATATAAGAAAATATTCAGTATACATTATAATATACTACTTTCTAATATATTAAATTGGTTTTTAGCAATGACTCAATAGTTTTATGAAGATTGTTATAAAAACCAAGAGACAACTTTCATTGTAATTACAATAACTTGTGTTATTCTAATCATTTTATATGCCAAAATTTTAATTTCTAATTTTTATGAACTCAATTTTGTAGCATATTATCTATCTAAAAGTAATATTTGTAGGACGTTTAAAAATTACTACCAACTTCTATATCTGTTGAACTTAAATAACAGGCTTGTAAAATCCTTCTTTTATAATTTGATGATGTAATTGACTTCTCAAAGCTCTAAGTATTTTTCATGTTTTTTCTACCCACTCATATACATATATAGTTTTATTACAAAATAATGATTTTTTTGGTTTCTTTTATTTTAGTATCTATTTCTTACAAAACTATTTAATATATTGGTTTAAAATATTAATTGTTTTATAAATTCTTCTAGAATGTTAAGTACTTCTTTGATCAAGAAATAGTATTTTGATTAAATAATATAAAATTTATAAAAATAAATAGCCTCATGTCTTGTATCTAGCAATAAAAAATTTTGTTCTTGTAATATATAGAAAGTGCAATATATTTTATTCAAAATTCAAAACCTCTTGCTTTATCATTCAGTTGCAAAATATAAAATCATATAAAATATTTTTCAATATATTTTAATTAATATGAATTTAAAAAATAAAATAAATTCATATTAGTTAATATATATATATATATATATATATATGGACACAAATATAAATATGTATGTATGTATGAATGTAAATTTATACATACATATCTATCTTCAATCTTTTTAAAATTTGTAATAAGTAATTTAAAAAGAACATATTGAGTTGCTTTAGATCCTATGCAAAAAACCATTTACAAAAACTGCAAATTGTAATATATATATATATATATATATATATACATATATAAGGGTTTCTGTAATGTGTATATGTATTTATATTTATATTTATATGTTAGTTTATGTAATCTATTGGAATTAAGTTTTTAGTCTAAAAACTAAAATTTTGGTAATATTTAATAAATAAAATTGTTTAATCCTCTTGTGTTTGAATAACTCTTCTTTTTTTTTAATTTTCTAAAAAATCGTTTATTTTTATTATGTTGCAGTTTACTCTCATAAAATCTAAATGAAGTGTACAAATCAAGGACACAACTTGTTAAAATTTCTCAATATAAAAAATATGTCTCTAAAAAATTTTAAGTTGATTCGTACTGACCTCTAAGACTCTAGAATTTATAAAGAAACATGTGAACCCCAAACCAATAATTCAGATGATACAACTGTCAACAAACAAATTAGGTGATCGTCCTGCACGGCACCGAGGTACGATCCTCGCCAAGGTATCATCCCCACCGATGTACCAACCTCACCGAGGTATTACCCTCGCCGCGGTACCAGGCACACCTGGGTAAGAGCCTCGGAGCAAGAGAGGGCGAGGAGCCTTGTGCGACAAGGAATATGCTGCGTCGCTGGGTGTCGCAGGAACCGCATCAAATGGGAGCGGAGTGTAAAGGAAGGGGGCACGGGGGAGATCCCCGGTTGCGATGATGGCCTTCATCAGCCCCAGATCTTCTTCGCCTCGGATGTTGGTGCCATTACTTTTTGTGTCCACGAGTCCATGGTCGTCTTCGCCCCTCCGTCTCGAATCAGATTTTTTGCAGCATTTTCTCATTTCCTGCTTCTGGTCGTGGTCGACGAGACCAGTTGCTACACTTGGTGGCAGGAACAGAATCTTTCGAATTGGTTGATGTGCTCGGGGGTTATAGCTCTGGCTTGAGCGCAGGGCTGTTGGTGGTGAGCGTCGCAGCTGGTGGAGTTCTCAGTGGGTGTGATCAAGTTTGTGCATTTGAGATTCGACTTGTAAGAACGTGTGCAAATTCTTATGTGGGTCCACTTTGGAAATCAATTGTTGGCTGTAATCTGGATTAGCTTCTGGATTAGCTGGCCGTTAGTGCTGGTGGTACGTGTGTGCAGGTGTTCGTGTATGATCTTTGTGATTGGGTCAAATTTTAGCGAATCGAGGTTAAAGTCTGGTCTCGTATCGGATTGCAGATTGCTTCGCTGTCGGGATTCGTTAATTTTGGGGTGTTCGGTGTTTCTACGCAGTAGTGGGTCATGCTGCGGGTGATGTGTGTTGTTTTTGATGACTAGGCTTTTTGATGCTGCAATGCCAGACTTTGGAGCTTGGATTCTAGCGTCTATTCTTGTAAATGACGAATTCGACTACTTTGTAATAGCTCGGAGGATTGAAACGTAATACGAGGGATCTTCATAGTTTTTAAGGAACTCAACATTGATTATCTGGTTGTTGGTTTCGTTTTGTATGGGATGCTTTGTGCATCTTGTTTTGTACGACCTTATATTGTTCGGCTTGAAGTTTTGAGCTGGTTTACTTCATTGGATTTGGTAATTTTGCGGTGATAGTCTCCAGAGTTTATCCCCTGACCAATCAATGCACATTCCCGATATATTGAAATTGTTGGGTTGCTTGTTAGCTGCAATGTTCTTGCCAAAGATTCCCGTCTCTTGAGATTCCCTTCAGGTCGATGTTCTTTGTTGTCCAAGTATTTTTCCTTGATGACTTCATGTATACTTCTTCTCTTCTTCAATCTTATCTAATGACATTGAGAATTTCACATGCTGAAGACGAAGGAGAAAAACTAGTCTTCAAGTGTATTCCGTTGCAGCTATTAAAATTCTTAATTTAGTTTATTTGAATTTGATTTACCAGTTTTGCACCTCTTCTTTTTTGTTGTAGTAGTAATAGCGCGGCTTATGCTTCCACGCTTTCTGTTCATGTGCTTGTTTCAAAACCCCTCGACCTTGATTTTTAGCTTCTGACCTTATTCTAGGCTCTATTGCTGTAGGTGATCTGCATTACATGTTGATGGTGCCATTGTACGTCAATAATTATAAATAGATATTTAAGAGAAGCAGCCAGTAATCGAACAACGTGAGAGCGGCAGTATTAGCAGCCATGAGTCTTACGAAGGCCCAAGCTCTCTATGCCCACAGTAGCTGCCAGCTCTCTCTGGAACGAAATCTTTTTCAAGGACACAACAGGAGCGCTCAGTCCGCCGTTCTTTCATCGTTTCAAGTTGGCAATTTGAATGGAGCATTACGCAAACGTCACATTGTAAGTGGTATTCTGATAAGGTGTAGTGGGACACAGGTCAAAAGCTCTTCGCATCATGGCAAAGGTACGAAGAAAAATAGTAAAGAAAAGTTGGGAAGTACATTGAAGAATACCAAAACGGATGACTCCAATGGCCACATGATAACTAACTCCCTTGCCACGGGAAACTCGTCCTTAGCTCCAGCTGACTTTTGTACTGTTGAAGAGGAGCTTGATGAGGTTGATGAAGATGATGAACTAAAAGTTTACCGAGGTCTTGTGCTCGACCTTTCATATAGGTAATTCTGCCTACATTTCCTGAAATTCCAATTTTCAATTAGTGGGAATCAAACTTCTTTCCTTGATCGACAGAGTGTAACTAAGGTGTGTAACTGGCAGGAGGAAGTACTAGTTTGTTAGTAGCTATTAGCCGCTAGTCTTCTAGTCTGTTAGTCTGCTAATAGTTGTTAGTCTGTTAGTACGTATCAAAGTCGGACACAGAATTGATCGTGTAGCAGTCTCTTATATTAGCGTTGAATTCTTTAGTGTGCCTGTGTTGGTCGTCATTTTGGAGCTTTGCTGACGAGGTATGGTTATTTCGTAATGACTTTGTGTGGCAGACCAATCAATGTAGTAAGCTGGAAGCGAGCACTATGTCTAGAAATCATGGAGAGGGTAAGAGATCGGAGCCACCACTGTCTTGGTCCTTTGCAGTCTTCACTCCGTTATTACTTGTGCGCTTAATCTCATATTTGCTAGTATCTCGGTTAATCTTGTCTATGTTATCGCTCTCTACATACTCTCTAGTATCATTTATGTAGCAAGAAGCGGCATAATTGTAGGTCCGAAATTCGAACTGACGACTCATCAACATTTCTTGTTCCTCTGATATTTCGGTGTATTTGGTTGCAGGCAGACGTATTGGAATATTACGAACAAGCCGTTGTAGCAGTCTCCAAAACCTATTATATTCCAGCAGTTCTTAGGGTGTGTCATTGATTCTATCTCTTTCACTCTTGCATTGCTAATTTTAAACATTCAGTACAGTACATCGCATCCATCACCATAGAAATCAATGCAGGTCACTTCAATCTTCTGCTTACCGAGGGGTACTGTTTACATTTCAGGTTAGCAGCTTTGTCCATGCTCCAAAAGGCAAGAAGGTCAAGCTCTCCCTGAATCGTAACAATATCTTTTTGAGAGATAAGTACAAATGCCAGTAAGTGCCTCCTAACTGTAGGTGGGATCCTTGCCTTCAGTGAAATTGAGGTCTTTCTTGTTGTGCCGCCAACTTATTCATACTTCATCAAGATCTCTCAATTAGTAATGGGGATATGGAATGTTATGGTTTTTCAGGTATTGTAGTAAGAGGGAAGAAGATATGACTATTGATCACGTGCTGGCAGCCTCTCGTGGAGGCGGTTGGGAATGGGAGAATCTGGTAAAATGGGTGTTTTTATAACAGTGCATTATTTGACAGAGGATTATTGCGTTGGTACATGTATTTTATTTGATTGCATTATTCAGAATCAGGGTTTCCGATATAAACAAGATTAGTCTTGGTATCTGTGGCTGAGTGGCATTCGGCTGATATTTTTGAACATATTCTTATCAGGTCACTGCTTGCTCATCTTGTAATGTAAAAAAAGGAGACAAGACTCTTGAGGAGTGTCGCATGAAACTTTTAAAACAACCTCGGGTGAGTATGGTTGGAGCTTTAGAAATTTTTTTTGCACTTGGTCATTTGGTGACGTTAATGTTCGAACTTCAGGATTGTAGAAATTTCATACAGATCATATATTTGCGTATTTTGAATATATCCGGTATCTTCTATAATACCAGTCTTTTTCAGCAATTTATTGCTACTGCGCAGTCATTGTACTATATTACATTATAACATGTTATGTTGTCATTAATGGTAAATTAATCTCGATTTATTTATTTATTTATTTATTTGTGAACAGGAGCCTAAGGAGCTTGATAGTTTAGACCTGCCACCGAACTACAGGACATTTAGAGTCCTCCACCAAAACAATTCTACACCTGCAGAATGGTTAGATTATCTACAACATCAGAAACCACTTTTCTGATCGACAAATGCGTTGGTTGGTGGATAGGATTGTTGATTGATTCTTTTACAAGTGTAAACATTCTGTATTTAGTGTATGTATGTGTAGAGATGCAGCATAAGCTGACTGTTTTCAAGATCATAGCAACGATTGGTCAGCTCTGTGACTCTGAACATTTTGTACATTAATCTGTAAACCTGTTAACCTGAGGTTTTTGGAAATGTGATTACGGTCCGCTGAACTTGGCTACTCATGCAAGCTTTCTTCGTCTATGATGGTAATGTATGAAACTGCCTCCAGGGTTTGTGCAAAATAACAATGTTGCATCTGCTAGTGATTCTTATTTACTGTTCTCTTACATTCTTACAATTGGCACTTGACCTGCATGGTTTCGTAGATCATTCAGGGACGGTGTCCTGAATTATCTGTGTTCCACATGAATTCTAAATTAAGCACATGAGCAGTAAAATTTGGAGTGCATAAGCAAATTCTTCAATAATCACCAAAATGATATTTAAAATGTCTATTGAATTTTTTATTTTGAAAAATTAAACTTTAGGCCTAGAAAGTAAAGGGCTAATTCCCAGTATGAACCTGCTCACAAATGTCTGTTTGCTTTTTTTTATACATCTTCCTTCAAATTGAATAAAAAAGTCTTCTTGAGATCTTCTCGCAGTTTCCTTCAATTGTTCATCCAATGGCAAACTAGTTTGAACACAAAAAACAGTTAACCTTTTAACGACAAAATGTCCAAATCGTTCAAAAAGAATTCCAAGGAAATAATATACATCTGAAAAACATACACAACCATAAAATAATGAGGATTTTGGAACTTGCATCTTGGTATTCGAAAATGTATTTTGAAGTACAAGATTATATTATAATTGTAATTATAAAAATCTTGCAATAAAAATGCCACTGTTTTTATTATTTTTCGAGAGAATAAAATGTACACAGATAGCTAATGTCTTTCTTTAACGCCATAAGCGAGACCCCAAAAAATAATTTTCTGTTGTTGTTGTTGTTTATTGTTGTGGTGGTAATCGTTGTTATCTTCCTGTAGCAGCGCTAGAAGAAAGGACTGTCCACGGTGGGTCCAACAGCAATGGCGGTTCTCACGCGGTGGCTGCCATCATCCCAGATCAGAGCCCCGAACACCCAGTTCTTCAGCCATGGCTTCGTGTCCATGGGCTCCAGTGTCGCAGTGTAGGAGAGCACCTTTGTGTCCGTGGTGAAGTTCAGCACATCCGGACACACCCACACTCGCACCCCAGCTGGGTTATCGATCTCAGCTCGGTAGGTTGCGGTCGGAGCTCCAACATTTGTCACAGTCCGAACCACCGTGATGGTATTGGTGTAGTTCGAGGCCGCAATGGTGGGGTAATTGAGGCTGGAGGCTGATACCCTTGCCTTGGGGCACGTCACGTGAGCTGTGTCGTTGCCTGTGACGAGCCTGACCTGGCTGTCTGTGTAGTTCATGCTGCATAGGAATAATTTGTAGTCGACACTCGTTGTGTTGTAGACCAAGCCTGGGTCGAGTGCTCCCTTGAGATCAATATGACCCGAACCCCATGTCAGGTCCCCGTGTGAGTTTTGCTTGTGTTTTGTGTCGAGCGGTGTTGCTGGTGGAAAAGAAATACGACATTGGTTAAGACGTATTTTGAGTGGTGTCTTCCATCTGAGATTTTTAATTCTGTTGCGTGACGTGACGGTTTGATGAAGCTTTCTTTCACGTATTGTGAAGGTTGAGGGTTAGGGCTGAGAGAAGGGGAAAAAAAAACCTGTTGTCATAAGTGCAGATTTGATTGCTGCGGGGCTCCAGTCGGGATGTTCAGCTTTCAGCAGAGCTGCGACTCCTGCGATGTGTGGCGTTGACATTGAAGTTCCAGACAGAAAGTTGTATTGGAATCCCCGTATGTCCGAGGGATCCTCGGATGGTGATGCTGCTGGTGACCATCCAGCCAAAATCGACACTCCTGGTGCGATAACATCAGGCTACAAGACCATGAAGTGGTGAGTTGCGGATTGCTTTACGACTTTTGATGATTACTTGATCATAACTTTGCACATATGAACCTAGTGATGCTGCACCTAATGTACGTATCACCTGAAAGCCTCACATCACCACTGGGATGTGGTATGAGCAACGGAATTTGGTGCTGTTTTCTTACGAACTAGATCTTCTAGAGTGTGTGGGTTCAACCTCGAGAAAGACTGACATAATTACCTTCAAAACATCAGGTGAGATTACATTTGGGCCACGGGATGAGAACTTAGCCGCAATAGGAGCCGGAATCCCCAGGTGTTGAAGAGAGAGTGTCATTGTTGCAACTGGATTCCTGCTCCACAATTAAAATTAAACAAGTGATAATTTTGTATTGCTGGTTTCCTTGCCTTGACACGAGGCAACTGCACAAGTTATCCTTGCAAACCTGAAGCAGAATAGCAACAACACCAAGAGTATAAGAAATTGTGTCACCTTTACCTTGTGGTGTTGATGTATGATAGAATATGACTGCCAACTGCATGACTTACGACCGTCACTGCTGGGTGGCGAAAAACCTGTGCATAAGAATTCAGTTCGTCGTCTATCATAATGGTGGCAACCCCGCCCTTATCATAGACCTCCACTTCTGGATAGTTGATTCCCAACATGTCCCCAGGTACACAAACAACAATGTTGCCCTTCACCTTCTTTGCATCCAATGAGTCTGGGCCGCACAACCTGAAACCATTCATATGTTTACTTAAATGTCTCGTGAAATGCTACCGACAGATGGCATGATGGAGTGTTATGGTTTACATAAAAGAGTAGTACCTGGCATCTGTGGATGTGATGTTTTGTGCTGGTATGTTTCCCGCGTAGACGAGTGGATACACGTTAGGATCAATTTTTTGAGTGTTCAGGCTTGGACCCTACCAACAGCCCCAAATCAGGTCATCATCAGAAATTTGAAACTTTCTCGTAGGAACTGCAGAATCGCATTGATGGATTGATTGATGTCCATAGTCTTACAGAGTACGTGACGTTGTTTCCGAGGTGGATGTCGGATAGAAACTCTCGATCAATGGAACTTGCTGCAGCTGTAAGAATCCACGGTGCACCGTTGCTGACTGTAGCTTTGGAAGGTCCCGAATTCCCTCCTGCCGCCACTACAAGTATCCCTTTTTCCGTGGCATGAAATGCCCCAATTGCGATAGAATCGTAGAAGTAGTCAACAGCTGAAGCGCCTAAAGAGATGCTAATCACATCGACCCCATCGTGGATGGCCATGTCGAATGCTGCGAGAATGTCGGCGGTCTGGCACGACCCGGGCCAGCAAACTTTGTACGCAGCCAGTCTTGCATTTGATGCACCTCCTCTTGCAGTTCCTACAGCCAGACCTGTTCCCTGGAAGCTAACATTAGCGATTCTGGAGCCTCCCAATGTGGTTATGGTGTGTGTGCCATGGCCTTCTGTGTCGCGTGGAGACAGGCTAGCAGTTGGATCCGAGGTGTTAATTTTTCCCCAAATTGCTTCATAACCCTCTGAGAAATATCTGGCGCCTATGAGCTTCCTGTTGCAGTAAAATTCGGGGAAGCTCTGGCCTGTTTCACATTCTCCCTTCCACTTTTCTGGGATTGGACCCATACCTTCGTCATCAAAGCTCTCGTGCTCTGGCCAAACTCCTGCATTGGTGCACAATAAAGGTAAGAAGTCTCGACGGTGGTTTTGGAAGAATGTGCTTGCATGAAGCGGTTTCAACTTTCGAAAGTTGAGTGATGTTAGTACCAGTGTCAATGGTAGCCACGATGATGTCTTTGCCAAAGTTAGTTGATGTCCACGGTTCACCTTCAAGATTAACGCCCATATAATCCCATGTCCTTGTCGTTTGCAGTGAACAGCTGACACTGGGAAATGCGGAGACCACACCCGGCATTTCTGCACAGTACAATTGTTATTGAAATGAATAACCACTGGAATTAAGTTTACCTCTGGTTCATATTCGAGTACATGAAACAAGCATGAAGCTGTTGGTTTAAACAGACGTTTTCTGGGAAAATTTTCATGTGCAAATAGAGTTACCTGATATTTGTGCAGCTTCGGACGCAGATAGCATGGCTGAAAATCCATTCAGTCCGTGTTCGTAGTTGTGCACTAAAACAGTCTTTCCCGTCGCTGCACTGTGATTCTCCACATCGATTCAATTCCCGTGTCAGTGTGATGAAATGGTTTTTTTTTTTTTTTTTTTTTTTTTTTTTTTCTCAGAACCCATTCTGGTGGTCTCACAAGTAGAGTTCTAGAAACAAGTGGGTACCTGCCGAGGACGCTTGAGAGAAGGTCGTTGTGTGTCTCTGCAGTAATTCCAACTGCATGCGTACTCTTGTTACTTCCCATGTACACAATGTACAGCTGCACATGTACGCCACAACAGATTATTCCCTGCAGTCCTCAAATATCATGTCATATTTGCTACAACTAACAGCTCCAATTGCAGCATTGGAAACTTTTTCTTAAATCTTAATATAGAAATAAAAAGTGAATGTTTTACAAAACATTTAAACCGATATTCTGTGTAGGTTTGTAAAGCTTATCACTGCGCTAATCCCCACGTGGCTTGCAAAAAAGCGTCGTCATGCCTAATCGCGGTACCTGTTTCTCTGAGGTTGGGATTGAATGAACAGCCGACATATTCATGAGCACTAGCAACCCCAGAGTCCACAGGATTAGTCGCTTCAATTGGCTGCCATTATGAGCAGCCATGGCCGTTTCTCTGCCCAAGTGACCACTTCGGGCATTAGATTTGGTACGATGCAAAAGCGAGCACACAGACACCCGCTGCTGACACTGATCTAATAGAAAATCATGTCTTCTTGTGAATAATTACATCCCAGGAGGTTTCTTCCTAACCAATTGTAACTCTTTAGCCCAAATAAGAGTGAATTGCGTTGTATAGTAGCGCATGATTAGGACCAGTTTTTCCTGAATGCAGAAGTTGCATAGCAATGCGTGTGAGGCACATCGATTGCTTCTAGCTAACTTCGATGTAACAGAGGCACAAAATTTGGAAGGGGAAATGAATCCACAACGTTTTGAAAACCGGAGCGATGAAATCTGGGGACCAGAATATGGCCTTCAGTTGCAGATATGGAGTAGGCTCTCTCTGCTCAAATTAAGGAAAGAAACGTAGGCACAGCCTCAGAAACTTGAGCATCTGAAATCCGGGAGACCTCCTAAGGAGAACTTGCTCTGAAAGAGAACCGAATTCCTCTGGTTCTTGAAGTCATACGGCGGAGACTCACGTGATCAAGCCTAATTACTTAGATTTGTATGGTCAGAACACTATGAACGCTTGTAATGAAGCAGAACATTCGAGCAGATGCTTGCAATGAAATTCAACATTCAAGTAAACATTTGCAAGGGAATTCAGCATCCAACTGCAAGTTCTAATCACGTAGCTCGTTTCTCGTTGATATCCATTAGAAAGCCAAGTCATGATGCATCGGAACGCACGACCTTGAAAGTCTAGCACACGTAAAAACACGGTGTTGGTGAAACGGAACGACCTCTAATATATAGGGGACTTCGTGCAGCAGGTAGAAATGAGACTTAATCCGAATTCTCGTTTCCGAATTCAACCACATCAAATCAAGAACATAATCACCGGGGTGAAAAACTGAGATATCCAGAAACCTGTACTGCGTTTCGACATGTTCAAGATGACGCGAATCACGTGTACACAAATGTATCATTCTGCCGATTTTAGCTGATTGATTGCTGCCTGCAGCTACCTAGTTCATAGCTACCTAGGAGCAAACGACGTGCTTCACACGCGTTTTTATGTAGCTTTCAGCTATAATTGAGGAATGTTGTATTCATCCTCGCGCTACTACGAAGCGACGCAATTCATTCTTCTATTTTATGTAGAGCCGACCTCACGATCAAGAAGGCCCTAAATCAAATCCTCGTACGCAAGATCAGTTCAATTATCCGGCACTAATCTCAAGGTTCCAAACCAGGAATAACCAGAGCGTGGACCAAGAATGACACCTCCCAAACGAAAAATCTGGATCATACTACGTCCTGTACGCCTTGAAACATATTCGTATCCATTGTGATAGAATTCTGGCCAATCCCAACCATAGCTCGATCGAATCAAGCATCCACCCCCAACACAAACAAAAACTGCGTCATCCACACACAAGAGAAAGAGAATGCTACCCCGCACTTCACCAGCTCTCATGCAGAATCTATGGAAATCAAAACGCAGGGCGCGATTCTGCATGCACGTATTCAACGATGTCAACCCAGTTGGTTGTATAGGGCGCACACACGATCAACTCCAAATCAATGCAGCAACCTCTGAATCTCCCCGCAGCGACCGGGGTGGTTGCTACCATCCAGAAAACGCCGCGAATCAACCCAGATGGCAAGTACCGATTCCTCCGACTTCACCAGCGTCAGGCTTGTATGTACCGATGGGGAGTATCAGCAAGGGTGTTGCGAAGATCCGGCGAGGACGTCCAAAATCGGGAGGGGATGTGTGTGTGTGAGAGAGTGTGAGAATCCCCGCCACATCCTCTAGACTGTCGGCCACTAACTCACAAGGTCTCCGCAGTCGTGGAATCCGAGCAACACTGCTGCTCCTGCTGCTGCTTCTGCTGCATGTTGTCAAGGATTGCGCGCAGCTTCTTCACAGCTGCGCGGCGAAAAGTAGAAAGTGGGTGTGGGGCCAGATGAAAGTTGGCGATCCCTCTTTGGCCGAGCGGTTTTACGTCACAGCCTGAGGGGGCCAGGGCTTCTCTCATTATTAGGCCCCTCCATGGCCGCCCCTGCACTCCCCCTTGGAAAGGACGCTCCCACCCGCGCACTGCCGCCTTTGGCACATTCGCTGTCTGTTTGTAAAAGGAACTGAGAATATATACATACACAGATATATATATATATATATATATGCAAGTTGTAGAGGAGATGGGTTACTTTTCCCAGTGTGCCTCCCAATCTTGAACTGGATGAGTGAGGATAGAAACGATAGAAGTATTACAGGAAAAAAACAGGACAATGACTTCTTTACTTGTTTGCTTCAAATTTCTTTCGGTGGATTGATTTTGAGGTACATGAGACTGGAGTCGGGATGATGTATTTCGGAACAGCATCGAATAATCCAACTGGGTGATACAGTGTGTTTTGTAGAGTTTTTTCTTCTTCTGGATAAGACTTTGACAAATCTTTTCATTTTACTGTCATACATCAACTTATGATAGATGCTTGGATTGTCTATTCTTTTGCCTACAGTAAATGTTGGATAGTACATGGATGAATTACAAAGAAACCAAAAGTTTTGTTGTTCATGCTTTTTTTTTACTTATTGTTTGTTGTATTCATCCTCTGTTGTAATGTGTTATTTTTGCTGAAGAGAGTTGAGATTAAAAAATTAAAAAATTAAAAGAATGAAGTTAACACCTAGATTAAAGCCTATCACTTAGAGAGTTTGGATATTAAGTATTATTAGATTAGATGGCTTATACACTTCTAATTGTGGAATGTCCAAAATTATTTTGATTTAGACATATGGAAAAGAAATTATAAATCTTTTAGGTGAATGGTAAAAAATGTAACAAATCATTAAAATCTTTAAAAGAATAGCATATCAACTAAGTACCTTTAAAAGGATGTATCTCTTTTATAATTTATAGGAATAAGGACAATAAAAAATTAATTTATATACATAGAAAGTATATACAACCATAAATATTTATACTTTCTTATTTAGATTAATGGTTAAAGAGAGACAAAAGTATCATTTAGTATTATGTTTGATGGAATTTTAAACAAATAATAATATCTAAGAATTTGTTTGGTATCTTAGGAGATAGGAACAAATTGAATGTTTTAAATGATATTATAAAAAATATATTTGTCTTCTTTTTATTGTTGTGGTATAAAAATATTAGCTTGAAGATGGTTTGTAATACTTTAAAAAATTTGACCACGAGCTTTTGGACAGAATGGACTTCTATTGAAGTTGCATTGTAATAGTAAGTTTATTCAAATTTGTATCAATTAAAATGCCAAATTTATTTTAATATGTCAAAAAGTTTTGAGGTTATAGAAGAATGTAGAAGAAAAACTTATAAATTAATGAATTAATGTAACATGAGGTTACCACAAAGGATTCTAATTTTTAAGCCAATATCATGTGAAAGACTAAGGCTACAATTTGCTTCTTTTGCACTTTAATAGAACACTCCTTGCTTGTGTTCCTTGTGGATGTCCACCCATTGCAAATAGGCATGTCTACTTGTTTATTAGTAGCAAGTTCTCAAAGACAAGTCTCTATAAAAACTACAACTTTGTTTTAAAATATTATCCATCTAATCTCCAATCATTGAATTAAGCAAGGGAGAGACAACCCTCATACTTATACCTAGAGATGATATATTTTTTTATGGATATCTATAATAGACATTTATCTAATTAAATAATTTGGTATAATCTAAAATCCTTCAAAATGTCTAATTTGTTTTGTAGTTACTATTGTATTGAAGTATCAAAGCACCCTTACAAGGGTAAAGAGAGTGTAAGAAAGTTTCTACTAGCACAAAGGCAAGAGAATTTGGACCCAAGGCCTTTGGTGCTACATATATACCACTTAATACATACTTATAGTCTCCATCTCTTATACTTCATTATATATATATATATTTGCACACACAAAAATGATAATAATGATAAGCTATAATAAGCTTTTTTTTATAAATTTTTTTCCTATTGTCATCCTTGTGGACAATCATCCACATAGCAATGTTAATATACAAAGTGCAAACCAGAGGTTGTTTTGCCAAAGTGGGTCAGACATAAAGTGGGTGGGGAAGAGGATTCTGGCAAAACCCAAAGCCTTGCAGTAGATGGATGCCTCTGTCCATCCAGAAGACACAAAAGATCCCTGCAAAGGCAAGGGTATCATGTCCTACTCCTCCTTTGCCAACCCCACCCCCCTCCTTGCAAGCTTTTGGCATGCCTTGCAACCAAGTGACAGTCAACAACCAGAATGTTGGTTGGAAGGAAGGGATACAAGGAAGGAATGCCATTTGGTACCTTCTATAATCTCTAGCTTGAAGCATGCAAACTGTATTGTGTGCAAGCATCCAAGACAACAATAAAACACAAACCCTTCATGAATCCAGCTTCTCTGCCATGTGGGCATTGTGTGAAATGCTGGGTCTTGTGTGACTCACAATGTACTCCTCCTCACTCACATGGAGTTTGACTCTGGAGCATGAGGAAGTGGGGAAGTCCAAAAAAAACCAAAGGAAAAAAATAGGAAACCTAAAAAGCCAAATTTCAATAATGTGAGTTTATATATATATTTTTATTTTTTATTTTTATTTTTTATTTTTTATTTTTGTTTCTTGACAAAAGTGTAGGTTGTTACCATCAAAGGGGGCCAGCTTCATGAGCCACTTTCCTATCCCACCATAGTCTTGGAAGTTTGTGTTTGCCTGAACTGGCAACATTAGAATTTCAAGGAATTTGTTGAATGGTTGGAAACTATACAGTTGTTGGAATTTGTCTCACTTCATGTATGCTTGCCCAAATCAAAGAGAGCTGCTGGCAAAACAACTCACAAATTTTGTTCAAGTACCCTGTGAGGGTAAGAGTGTGGTGGTGAAATCATTTAAAATTTGAGAAAATGAACTCTACTTTAAAGAGACTTCTATTCAAAATTGAGGAGTTTTTTTTTTTTTTTTCAATTTTTTTTCAATTTTTTCAATTTTTTTTCAATTTTTTGTGTCTGGAACTTGATTCCAATTTTTAAAGGAAGGGGAGGGAGGACTGCACCCTTGGGAGAAAATCACATGATTATTGGGGATTTAGGTGGTGCCCATATTTGGTGATCACAGAGTCAGTTTTATGCTTTGTGGCTTGGAATTCATGCACAGTGGGCCCTTAGTTTCAAACTTAGTTGCCACCACCATTTTGGAGGAGTAATGCCTAATTCCTCTTACTTTGTTTTGGTTTGTGTTTATTTTTTACCTTTTTCTATAAAAAGAAAGAAAGAAAAAGAAATGCCAATAATGTGTACTACTTTTAAAATGTCCCTGAAAGAACACTTTTCATTTTTCATCCAGGATTTTGCCAAGTACAATAGAAGTGCACTTGACTAGATCTCAGAAACAAACCAAAAGTATCATCTTGATTGAAGCTTTTAACATGGATGAAATTTGTTGGGAATTTGCAGTAGAAAGTGAAGTAACTTTGGCAATGCATTGGTTGCACTGTAGTGAACACATAATTGAATAAACTATAAAACAATTCTCTCTCTCTCCCTATCCATCTATATATATGTTTGTTAGAAAAAAAGCTGCTCATTTAAAATATTCACAATTTTTTCAAATACAGACACAAAATGGCATGAATGTACAACTTCTCATTTGAATACCTTTCTCTGCTCTTGACTTATAAATCTTGAAAAAATAACAATGTCCAATGCGTAATAAACTAAAATTCTACAGATTATCTATCTATTTAACATGTGGTTTTCCCCAGTCACAAGATAATCAGAATCCATGATCCTCACAAAAATAATAAAATAAAAACCTCATCATCAATTACCGCAAATTGCCTACAATATGAAAACCACATTAATCAACTCTGTAAAAGATTTAAAAAAAAAAATTGAAACTACAATTATTCCAACGTTTTGTATTATGCATATGCTCACTTCACATTGCTGCTGCGGATACACATGTGTTTTTGAATGCCGAACAAGAACCTAGAAGCTGCAGAAGAGTAGACTAAAGGATCAGGGAATTCAACCTCTGCGTCGCCGTTTGTTATTCGCATCGAAGCATGTCAACGAGTCGCAGTGATGAGCGTGGAGGAAATCCGAATGCTCTAGATTCTAGAATTTGTGTTTGTGCCGGTTCCTTCAATTGAATTGCGGTTACCGAATGATCGCGGTTGCCGGAGTTGCTGCAAATATCGAGGTATGTGTCACTATCTGAGCTGCACAGTGAGATTCGTCGTAGACATGAAGGGTATCTGGGCAATTCCTTTTCTCATTCATTCGCTAGCCGCCATTGAAGTCTTGTTTTGACGCGACTAGGCATGCAGCTGGAACCTGTCGCCATTCGCACTGGAGTAAAGCAAGGGCGAGAAAAGAATCTTGATGAAAAAATCGCTAAAGCTGTCACAAGTAGCACAGATCTTGCAAACCCTAACTCGATGTTACAAGTTAACAGCAATTCACTCTACTGCAATCATGCAAGTGCGAGGGTTTCCTGACGCGGCTGTCGTTACGGCACTTTAGAACTCAATCACAAGAGTAGGTTGGCTACGTGTGACGCAAGTCACTGACCCGAGCATACGAGGAACAAAGTTGGATCAATGTGTGGTGAGCAGTGTTCCCCACGTCTATGACGCAGCCACCGGCAAAAACCTTCTAACACAGTTTCCACTACCTCGCAGTACGACACCAGGGGCTCACACACCCTGTGTCGAGTGTCGAAAGCAGATTTTGCGATCAGCTCAAGGATTTTGGCAGCAATCGGTCACGCCGATGGCGCTGACCACTTCACCATCAGACGTGCAACCGCAACCTCTCTCACGCTCTCTCTTTCTCATCACTCATCGACGAGTCAATTCCCCGAACTCTGGCGGAGTTCGATGCTCAAACCGCATCGACCATCGACGGAAACTGGCAACTCGCGGTGTGAGTGATCTGAACGTCGACATCGCTGCACACACAAGCCTGAGCACACTCAAGAATTAGGATTAGGATTTCCTTACCGAGGTTCTTTCCGGTCCCATGGCCAAAACCCTCACACGATTCGGGTATCACATTTGAGCATGTCTCCAGAAATCTGGTTATCCAAAATCATTATGTCACTTGTGAATTCAAATAACATTCTTTTGGCAAATTTGTTATTTTGCCATGTCAAGTTGATTCATTTTGCATGTCAACTTCTAAATTTCTAACTCCTTTATCATCTAAATTTTTTAATATTTTTTAATATGTTGTATTTGTTTTAAGGCTTGTTAATGTAAATCTTATTACAAATTTGTTGTTGATATCATATATTAGATTCTAAAGTACACAATTCACCATTATAAGAGTTATGAATACTTAATTTGTTCAAATAATTATGATTAATATAATTAAAAGTGCTATTTAAATTTTTCTTTTGTAATGAGAAGATTGAAGCAACATGTGTAGATTTTGTGGTGATTTATGCATTATACTTTATTATATATCTATAATTAGAAATAAAACCACAAAAGAGAAAGGATCAATAACACAATGAAACCAAAGAAACCAAATAACATAATATATTTTGCAAACTACAATAATGATGAAACTACAAGCTTCCAATATTAATGCTGCATTTTTGTTTTAGTTCTTTGTTCATTAATTCTAAAAATGTATTATGACAATCCATTATTTCATTTTACATCACATGCTATATATATATATATATATATATATATATAACTTTCATTAAAATATGTTGTAAGACAAAATAACTACAAACTTAATCTGAATGATTTTATAATTTATTTTGATCACTTCAAATTTTAGTGTCTTTTTAAAGCACTACATAGTAATGTATTGATTTGGAAGCTCTCTCATCTCATGATAATTTTATAACTTTTAAATATTTAGGTATATTAGCATGGCATATGATAATTTGCATTTCTTTACTGCATTGAATCCTTTCTTTTAATCATCACTTAAATTTATTATTTATTCAGATATTATATTTGTGTCTTGTATATATGCATAGAAAAATATTAATTTGTTTAATTTTATTCTTTCTAAGCATTTGGTACTGTATGTTAATACTTGAAAATAAGTCATGATTTTTTTTCAACCTCCCTCCCCCTGCTTATTAAAATAAAAATAAAAATCAGTTTGAAGTTATCACTAAATCATCACTTACTTGGTCAGAGAACAAATTTATTTTGGAATCTCAAACATTTTGAAATTTTACATCATTAAAATGTGCGTAAGTTTTATAATCGCACTTGTGGAAATAAACAACAAACGCACATTCAAAAGATATCATGGTCTTTCATATGATATTTTTGCATCGCACACAATAAAACAACATTTTCTTTTCTTTATGTGGCCATAAAAAAAAGATAAAGTTAAAAGGAAATAAGGAGGAGATGGGAGGGTTCGCTTGACAGGGCCATGTTGGATCATCGCCCTCAAGGCACAATCTGGAGCACCTCCCAGCTAAAACCCAACAAGCAGAATGGCAAAAGTGCAATTTTTAGGGTTGGGATAGGGAGGAAATGGGAGAAAAACCTGGCACCCAGATTTAGGGCGGAGCAATGGCATCAACCCATCTCGCACAATCGTCCCTCATGCTCATGGGCAATGCCGTGTCCATCTCGATGTTTATGCCTATCTCTCTCAATGCTCCATGTCCCTTCTCCCTTGTGTTTGCATGTGTGAATGTGTATATCATATTCTACTCTTTACTCATCAGACTTTCTCGAAGCCTCGGTGCCTCCATTCCTCTTTCTGCAATCCATTCCATCGTCCTCACCTCGACCTCTCCTTGTCTTGATGCATTGCATTGTCCCACTCTAGCTTGAAGTTGGAGGACAATCGGTCCAAGACACAGCTCTGCATGAGTGTAAGTTAGCTGGAGACGCTGTTGTGCCAGTGTGTCTGTGTTTTTCTTAGCTTGTGTTGGTGTTGAGTATTTTGGTCTTGAGTGAAATTGCTGCTCTTCGGGACACGCGTGTTTGTGGAACGTGTAGTGGATTAGGGTTGCTGAAGCAGGGGAGCGGTTTTCTGTGGGGTTCAGGGACGTGGGGGTCTTTGAAGCTGGAAGTGGAAAACCCTCGGGTGTAAAGTTGGGGGTGATCCGGAACTGTCGTTTGGCGCATGTGTTGAGGGAGCAGGTGGAGCTGTGGAGAAGTTTTAAGGGATGTGTGAGGGTTGAGAAAATTTGCACTACCTGCATCGCCAGAAAGGATCGCCTCCATCTACACACGCATGCGTGGTTTTGATCCCAGTTGGTATCTCTCACTGCTTCGTCTTCTTCTAGATGTCAACCCTACTTTCTCATCACGCACATTGTTTCACGCTGGGTCCGTTTAGTGTGGGCAATAGTCCCTAGTTATATTTGTTGAGTGGGTTAGCCCGTAAAGGTATTTTGAACAATGTGATGCTTCGGTTAGCTGTATAAGTTTTGCTGCACCTGTGATCCTTCTATAAAATCTGCTCTGAGCAAGCTCCAATACTGCGAATTGATGGTATTCGAACTCGGCGCACTGATGATCGACGTCAACTCTCGCACTCGTTGTAATCCTCACATTTCGTGAATGTACAGTGATTTCTTAGCCTAATCAAACGTAACACACCGAATGGGTCGCGGATATGGATCTTGCAACACTGCATGTCTGATTCATTAGTATCTTTGTTGTGCCTGGTTTTCGAGGGTTGTTGGAAATAATCGCTTGAATCACCTCTCTGCATAAATGATTCAGAGGCGCTTTTTTAATGAGAAGAGGTGATTATTGTGGGTTCTTAGGTGATCAACGCGAGGAAGAAATATGCTAGGGTCAACGGCCCGCCGTCCGGGGTTACCAATCAGGCGACCCCCTGGGACTTCACAACTTGGCATCGGCACCACTCCACCTCCCAAATCTCGATTTTCCCCCATAGTTTCCATCTGCTTCCTAGCAGTGGTGTGTAATATACTTCTCTCTATATACCCCCGTAATCTCATTTAAAAAAAAATGAGATCTCGATGGTTCAGTGTCATTGGATAATTTCTTGTGGATTGAGGTTGTAGCCATTAAACTGTCTAGTATTCTTGATGTTGGACCTAAGTGACTTTGTCCATCTGCAGTTTTTGCCCATAGAACTATGATGTGAAGGGAAGCAATCCGAAAACTTGTGGTCGCAGTGTTGTCAATTATCTTGCTCATAGTGCGACATGCTTTGTGATTTTGTAGGGTGCAATTCTGCTGATTGGTTATTCGTATGGAGATTTGGGTAACATTCTTACTTGATATGGAATTTCCTGCGTTTTTTCTACCTTTACTGTGTATGTATGAACACCCGCTTGTACACTTCACTTTGTTGTCGATTACAGTTTTGAGCAACCTGTATGTTCATTCATCTCATGCCTTCTAACTCTTTTGCGTGGGAGATTCAAGTTTTTCAGAGTCCACAGTCCAATGATCCCGAGATAAAGGTCACAGAGGCCAAGAATACAGGTGCCAAGGAAGTAACGCAAACGACGCCCGATAATTTTGAGGAGGCACCTCAGCTTGTTTGGGATGGTGAGACCTTTTAAACAATATTTTACCAAAATATCTCCCTTTACCGACATTCTATGCATTACAGACTCCAGGTCTGGTATTTCTTTAAAGGGAAGTCGATTTAGACAATCATGACAAAGTATAACCTTTTCGTTTTGGGATACAGGTGTCAAAGCTTCATCACAATCTGAGTGCACAGCATCTGTATGTGGGGTTATAGATATTCTTCAAGACATGTATGGAAAGAACATGCTCCGTTTACTTCACATTGGTCCTGGGACTTGCGGCATTGTCTCTAAGCTTTTGGAAGAGAGTAGCTCTGAAGTGTGGGGTATCCAGCCTTTCCCAATGAAATCACCTGTTCAGAAAAAATGTCAAACCCTCGTCAAGAAGGGCCTTATCCGAGTTGCAGAAGTTAACCAGGCATTGCCATACCGCTCTCGCTCTTTCTCATTCGTTTTAGTAACAGACACTCTGGACATCATGAAAAAGCGAGACTTAAATACAACCCTACCCGAACTCTCACGGTTATCAGCACATGATCTCGTTGTGATTGTGGGTAAAGTTCTCGAGCCCATAAATTTGAACCATGTGCTTGCCCTCCGATTTCGTTGATTTTGATATTCACTAGTGGAGAACTTGGATTTTTCTGTATGCTGCATACCGTCTTTTTCTTACTAGATTACCGTTCGCATGAGAAAACATGTGGTTTAGTGTGCCTAAGACTCCCTTCTTGTAGTGCAAATGCTCTCTGTAGTATCTCAGTCATCATGCAATGCTTGACTTTGCAGACGTCAACTTGTTAGTTTACGTATTCATCTCATGACCTTTTCCTAAATCCTAGATAACTCTTGAGAGGTAGCTTTAAGCGTCTTTAAAGCTTGAAGATTTTGACATTTGTCTTTGCAGGCAATAGCAGACCTCAACCGATCGAAAATACGGGGTTAGCTGGACAACCTGGAAAATTGGTAAGTGACTAAACTAGGCTTACTACTCCTTTGATTGTATGAGGTGTTTGGGCACCTTGCATTTTCTATTGCAACTTTTCCTCCGTGATCGTATTAACCTCATTTCGTCGCAGAGCAAACCAAGGACGCGAGATTGGTGGTTGCAACAGTTCCATGCAGCTGGTTTGAAAGAAGATGAAGAAAAGAAGACTCATTTCGAGGCAGCCATTTCTGAGCGTGGAAATAAGTCCAGCTTTCACATCTTCCACTTAATCGTTCCTTCCTTCAGCAGTCCGATATAGGTATGGCCACCGATCCATCACTGTTGATTGGTTTTAGTTGGATACGTTGTTCGGTGGAATGGCTCTCAATTATTTTGCTTTCCTTACAATTGAATGTTACAAATTTTTCGGCGAGAGGAAGAGTCGCACTGCATGTTTGGATAGTGTCTTCTTTGGCCAAGGAGATCTCAGTAGCTGGATTTGGTAGCCTCTTCATTGGCGGAATGTGATGTTAAGTTACGTCTGTTCTGTATGCAGGTAGTCGACCTGAAAACTCTTAAGTTATTTCAAATATCAGTTTTTGATGGAGGAATGGTGCTCATGAAGTGCCTCATTTTTTTCTGTATTAAATGGAGTTTAGAGAGACTTTCATGTGATGGTGAATGCCTCCAGGTCAGGTTTGTCGTCCCTGATGACACTGTTTGTATCGGACAAAAACTTAGGTTGTTTATTAAACTCTAACTAGCTGAATGTCAAGCTTTATACATAGAAATCTGTTATGGCGTTAAGACCACGCATCACAATGCTGGCTTAACTGAGAACCCTGGTCAAAGGAGATCCTTGACTTGTGGCAGGTGCCGCAGTGCGCTGGTAGCTACACTTGCCTTATTGACTTTTGTTGGTTTTATATTTCATCATTTGTGACACCATTAATCGGTATTATTGTACTAGTGAACTTTTTCTTACCATATGGGCAGCCTGGTGAGAACAATTGATTCACCACAATTTGAACTGGTGCTTTTCTTTTGTAGTGTCTGCTGCGAACTTTTAGCATGAAGGCTAACTAATACCCAATTACTTCTTTTGTATAAAATACATCTTCACTTACTTCGTACTCTTATGTAAAACAAAGTCTAGCTTTTCAATGCTGAGATTTTCATTCCAACATCTCTGATGATGATCTCAAAAACCCATACATCAGCCTGCATGCGTTTCTTTATTTTTGCATTTTTGAATAAGAGATTCAATACTAAGTAACTAGCTCTCTAAAACTATCTAAAAGTGTCTTTGTGTTCCAAAAATGTAAAGAAAACATTTTTAGATTCACATGTTTGAGAATATTAATGGGTTTATCACCATTGCACATTATCTATAAGATTCAAGGATTCAAAGGATTCAAATTTAGTATGCCACACTAATAATATCTCTTCATGGAAAAATTATGAATCCAAAATATTTGAAATGAAGATGACAATTATCTATTAATAAATTAGTATTTATACTATTAATACATAATAAGCTTAATTTATCAAATATAAGTATAATATTCTTTTGACAAAAACTTTATTTGCAAGAAGAGAGAGAGAAAAAAGAAAAAAGAAAAAAACCAAATAATTTAGTTTATGTGAGATTTGTGATGTGGCTGATGTTGTGATTAAGGATAAAGTACAATTCTTAAATTGGAAGATTCACACTATTGGTAAATGTATCAAAAATTAGTTAGGTGCCCTTGTTGCAAAAAATTCTTGTTCTAAAAAGACTTTGTTTAAATTGTTATAAGCTTGAGTTACCAAAATTTATGATGTGCTTGTGATTTTATACTAAAATCTTCACTGTATTAGAATCAACTTCCTCCTATTACAAAATGATAAGCTCTAACAGTTTAATTTTTTGTTTAATCTTCAATCTTCTACTTTATTAAGAAGTGTGGGTCCACTTTGTTATAAAGTAGGGGCTTAGGAATCAAGAATTTAATAGCGCTTTGGCTTAGTCTGTGTCTTTTTGTTTGTTTCTTTAAGTACATATTAATGAAGTTATTTTCACCTAAAGATTTATCTAGAAGACTTAAAAGCTTAAAAACACAGCACATAATTTGCAATCAATAAGCCAACATGGAAGTTAAAAATTGCCATTATGTAATATTATTTTGCAAGCCAAATTTTACAGTTGTCTTTCTTATTGTGTCATGGATTACAAAAAAATTTACTTATGAATTTGTGTTGGTTTTATTTTCTATACATGGTTAACATTTCTTACTTTAAAGCACTTGTAATATACAAAATTAGAAAAATGGATTGTATTTTTGTGTAAAATATGTTCAATGACATGTAAAACAACTCAAAGTGAAACATTCTCTGATTTGTAAGTTCACCCATATTTGTTATGTAAAAAAAAAATTCTACTAGTCACAAAATTTTATATGTTGGAAAATCTTGGAATCTAAAAATACTTAAACTATGCAAAGTTAGAACATTAGCATTTGTAATTTGACACTAAGATTGGTAAAATACATCTTTTTTCTTATAACAAGTTGTAGAAATACATTTGCAAGGAAGTGTATATTATTTTTGTTTTTTTTTTTTTTTAAGTATTATAATATCCTATTGATTCTTCACCCTTGTAATGTTAGCATATAAATAAATAAATATTTTTAAGAACAAAGAAATAAAACTACATCAAGTATTGTATCAACGAGAGTTTCATAAACATCTTTACTATATTGAAAGATCAATCTTTTTTGAGTATTGATTAATGTCTTTGTAATAATTTAAGCCAAAATAATTAACCTAGAAGAAAAGCATAATTTGAAATTATATTTATATATATTTAATATCACAAATAATATAATATTGTATAATCAATTTTTTTTTTTTAAGAATACACTTATGTTTAGAATTTTTTTATAATTGGTCGCAAGTGTTAGTTAAGTTAGTGTAACAATACCAGTTCTTTCTATTCAATAAAGATGAGAATAAATCATCTGGAAGTAAATGAGCAAATATTTCTCTAACTTCTACCTTATTTTTACTATCATATCTACTGCAGAAAATATTTAAATTAAAAATTAAAACAAAAACAAACAGTGAAACCAAAATATATTCCTACAATAAATTCAATAACTGAGTGTGCATTACTGTAGATGTGCATGGGAACAAAACATTGTAACTGTTGTTAGAAATGGGGAACAAGACCTCATTTAAGAAAACCTTAAATATAAAAAAGCTTCTGATCCTTTCTCCGACAATTGACTTGAGCCACAACTCCCATTTGCGCAGCAAAAGGAGCATGCAAAATGAACGTCGCCATTCACAAATTTTAAAGCCTTTTGGCTTCCTGAAGTTTCCATGCTGAGTTGACTCCCTTTGTACCAATCTGCACACCTAATTGTCAACTAGCGAATTCCTTGCACTTTCAACGCATTGCACCCTCCTATTAATTTTCCATCTGAAAAAAGTGGAAGTCAGAAATGCAAATTGAGCAGTATGGAGTATGAAAGCAGCATTCAGATGCTCAGGTTTTGTACCGAAATCAGTGACATGGTGGGTGCAGTTTGCTTGTTACACTTGTAAAAACTCCAGCTTTGATTGGAACTGAGATGCGGAACTGAAAAGCATCGCTTCACCGTTTCAAGTTGATAGTCCACATTGCACACACACACACACACACACAAGGTTTTCTGTTCCTTGGCATTCTCACTGCTGCTGAAATGCGAAAAAGAAAAGATGATGTGTGATGAAGAGGGGAGCGGTGCTCAGTGATGAGAAGTGTGATGTGTGTAGAGTTTGAACTGCATTGAATACTCCGCCGCCGTTTAGCACCGTGCGGGGATTTTTCAGCGAGGGGAGTGATGCCTTTGGGCATGCGCTCGATGTCGAGGCGCCGTCTCTGGCAGCTCCAGCATCCATGCCTGCAGATGCACAGCGTGCGATACATGGTGGCTAGGTGCCGTCCAGCCTGTTCGTTGCGATGAGTTGAGAGGGTCGACAATGCCGTTGCTGGTGGAAGTGTGATGGGTGGAGATGTTGGAGTGTGATTGTGAACAATCTAATCGCTCGTTTGGATTCAGATTCCTCTTATCTCGTCTTCGCCGACGCCACCCTGATCGACTCCTACATGAATTGACCCAGGATCTGAAGCTGTGATATGGTGACGGTGTATGAGAAAGGGCTGTGCGGCATTTTTGGACAAACACTGTAGCGCCCAGCAGATTTCTATGTAATATCGTTTATCTTCGATGACTTCGAGAGTGTTTTTAGCGAGCTAGTGGATCACCCAATGTTTCAAGGCACTCTTGTAACGAGCACGAGTGTTACCAAGTGAAGCTGAATGTAAGACAATGGGGGTGTGTCTCAGTAGATGTGGCGAGGCGCAGCAAAAAGCTGGAGTGGTGGCGGCGTCTATTTCACATCGCAACTGCCTGGAGCAGACGGCTACATCGCCGCATGATCCCAACCATTCCCTCAAGAAATTCCTTCATCTTCATGCCTCTTCTTCCAGGAGGAGCCTCGGCGAAGAGTCGCTGTTGATCCCGCACAGCAGCGAGCACTTCTCTCTCCTGGATTCTGACGTCGGGCGATCTAGCTGCGCCATGTCGCCATCCTCGGCGCGAACGAGTCGAGCGTCCGTCTCGTCCAGGGTAACATCCTCCCCAAAGTCCCGAAACTCGTTCAGCGTGTGGGGCGGGAGATTGTCCACCGATAGGGCCTCAGGGGGATGCAGAAAGCGGACTCGGCCATCGCGGAACTCGTCGGCGTTTGTGGGCGACCACGACCTCGCGGCTTACCTGCGTCTCGTGGAGGCGATTGCGCGACTGCAACGGTTGAGTGATGGGAAGAATCTGCAGTTGCGAGGCTCTTCTGTCCGCGGGTCGGACGTTGAGCGAGTGTCGAAGCCCGTCCTTCAGAAAACTCGGTCGGGGAAACTCGAGAGACCAAATTTTCTGTCCCACCGAAGCCGCCATACTCGCCATTACCAGCTTGCCCTGCAACGTCCGAAATTCACGATGTGTCCCGCGGACCACAACTCTCAGAATAAACTTGGTGATGATGCAGCGGCCATGACGAGTCCCCCGCCGCCTTCTCAGTCGATGACTCTGAACAGCCCCGCCTCTCTCGCAGAACTGGAAACCAAGCAAATGCCACTTGATAAGACAGCCACAAATCTCTCGTGCAAACCGCAGAATTCCACATCGTTCATCGAGAAGCCACTGTTGTCATCGTCATTGGCAAGCAGGTTGAAGAGGAATGACGAGCCGTCGACCAACACGACTTATCCAAAACGCGTTGAGGAAAGCAAATGTGTGTGGCCCTGCTCCCCAGCAACAGCTTTTACGATGCAGACAGCGACGAGATGTTTACGTTCTTTGAGGCCACCTTCAACGATTCTCACGTGAAGAGAAAATTCTTCCCCCGAGCGAAGTCTCTCCAGCAAATGGTTCAATACGCTGCTCAAGGATGTCATTCGAGCTACTCGGTAGGTTGCTTCCAATGCTTATTTCAGTATGAAGAATGTGCGAAGCTCTTATCCAACGATCCAATGATCAAGGAACGAAGCTCCTAATGTTCGTGTCAATTTCTCTACATAGAAATTTCCTGCCGCTGAGAAAGCCAGTGCATCACAGAATTTGGAGTTGGTGAAGAGAACGACAGGGAGCAAAAATCCCTCCCAGAAGCCAGTCCCCGTGGATCTATCCGCCGAAAAGGCCACGGGTCCAGACATTGAGGTGAGTATCTCAGTGTTTGCAACCCATCTTGCGATGCGATTGTGCTTCTGCTTTGTAATTCATTCATGTTCATGGTCTCCATATCTATGGTTGCGCCTTCCAGCATTCTTCTAACTCGGTCTGCTATTGTTTCCAATCAGTCAAACAGAATGGAAAAAGCAGCGAGGCCAGCTTTCTTAGAAATCAACACCAGCGTCATGTCGGTGATGAAGAAGTCGTCCTCCAAACTGACACCTCTGAAAGGCTTCAGGCGAGGAGTTTCACGCTCTTTGGATTTAAGAGAGATCGCAGCTGCGCATACAGATTTTGGCTTGCTGAGAAATGGTTCGGCACGTCACTCAGCTAGTCGGTTTTTCAACCCGTCCGAAAGCAAACGTGACGTTCAAGGTTTCTTTCACTCTCCAGTTGTCGCAATTAGCATGTCTGCATGTTGCATCTGCTTTCACACCGAGTGCTACGAACATTACAATATTGTAACGAAACTCCACCCAGCAATGTAGAATCCTTTTACATCCGTACACACACACACACATATATGTATGTATATATATGCACATTTTCAAGCTCTAAGCTGTATTACGAATCAATTGACTTCGAGCTCATTTTCTCTGTTGCTTAAGCAGCGAGCTCAGTTGAAGCAAAGAGCACGGAGTTGAGGTTATCACCTGCAGTCAACATATGCAGCCTAGATGTCAAACTGGAACAAGCTGATTGTGGACAACAGGAAGGCGGTGCCATCGCTTTAGAGCCTTCTTCAACTGTCGATCGCTACCCCAGAGCCATTGACTTCACGAGTGTTGGTTGTACGAATGATACCTCCCATCATTCTCATTGGAAAATCACAGTTTATTTTATTTGCTAGTCTTCGTAATGACATTTCTGTCGGATATGCAGGCCACAGCATAGTCACTAATCTCTTCAAGTATGAAACGCGTTCACGAGCAGGTTCTACCCACTGACGCAGACTGCAACTCCAGCAACTCTGAGAAGATGGACGACGACAAAACTCTAGAGCTTCCAGAGACAAACTCTTCCTGTGCGGTGACGACACCAACTGGAAACACCCAGTGCTCAGAATCAGTGTCTGCGTCCATTTCGAGCACCAACTCTCCCCCACATGAGCGTGACCCCGGCGAAGGCGTTCACAGCTCAAGGCCAGATGCGGCTGCCGATTCTCAGAGGTTTTTGTGCAAGGCCTTCAACAGCCTTCTAACGCTCCTGCAACCCTTTGTCAGCGAGCAACCTCCTGAGCAAGGTGGGGAAGAAATGGGCACCCGGTGACTAGCAAAACGAACATGAAACATTTCATTACTTGTGACGAAACCGCAACACCATGCTTCGTGGAGTAAATGGAACTTAGTACATTTGGGCACGTCGGTGACTATCTCAACACCAAAGCAACGATCTGCCAGCTCCCTCCCAAATCCTGGTGGGAAATTTGCACCACTTTGGGTTTGCAAAGCTACGAAACAAGCGGCATCCACCAGCACCACAGCCGAAGCCGTTTCGCCACGTTCAAACATCGGTGGACAACTTTGCACAATCACTCAACATCGACGCCTCAAAACGTGGGGTGAACCATTGCCAGTTTGCCATGAATCGCATGCTAAGGGTCTCTTATCTTGCTCGGATTCGAATGGTGGAAAGATAAAAGCATTTGTATCTTCATTATTTTTTCATTTATTTTTTTATTTTTTTGAAAGAAGAAACAATGAAGTTGAATATCTCTATGTTGATTTTTGTGGGTAGATGAGGAACTTGCTTGCCGCAAGTTGTCGGTTGAATGCAGTGCCGAATGTTGCGCTCTGCCTCCCACATTTCTATATGAAAAACTATGTTTCGACATTCGTCTTCATTCTCACTACAATTGCGCATCTTCTTTCACAGTTTTGCCACAGCGTGAACATTATTATTGTGTGTGTTTTTTTAATCTATTTGATACCATAAATTACTTATATTTAGGATAAAGAACAAGAAAATAATAGAAAAGTTAATCAACATGTGCAAATTCGATTTTGTTGTCTTAACAATGTCGTATGCCAACACATTTTTTAGATACTAAAGTAAATAAATTAATATGTTGATGCAAAAATAGCTATTTCTACTTCAAATTATGATTCATTGCATGTGTCTTGGAAGTCTAAAGATTTTGTAAACACAATCTGTTCTTATAATGGCTAAGGCTGTTTGTATTAATGAGATGATGAGAGTAATATTAAAATACTATAGATTGTTGTAAATAAATAAAATTGATAAATATTCATCCCCGTATGAAAAATATGTTTAAGAGGAAAAATGTAATATTGTAAATTTTCAATGTAACTTCACCTATTTTACGTTTTAGAATTAAATGCATATCATTATCAATGGATTTTTATTATAGTATTTTTATGTGGTTGTTTTTTTGCATCATAAGATCTTAAGTGTATTTTATTTTTAAAAAAAATTTATTCTTTGCTTGTGTGCAATGTGATTTTTTTTGTAGTGAAAAATTAATCATTTTTTTGTGCATGAAAAAGTTCCAAAGAAATTGCAATATATGTAGACATACATACATATATATATATATATATATATATATATGGGTTTTGCATTTCTGTAGATTTCTATCTTACCACATTTTTTAAGTTCTTGAAATTTGTGATTGGCTTCTTAATTTATAGGTTACCATAAATACATGTGCATTTTAAAACGTTCTTTTTTTGAATAAAGATCATGCAATAAAGAATTGTGCTTTATATGATACCATCATGATGCATCATAAAAACTGATACAATTTTATCATTTTTATGAACATTAACTTTGAAAATTATGTCAAGTTGCAAAAAGACCACTTTGATAATCAAGTTGAAAAAGTTGAAAATACAGCACTATACATCATATTCATATGTTTTTCAGTTTGACTTTTTTTCTTCTTCTGTTTTTTCTTTTCTTTTCCCCCAGTATTTATTAGTTTCTGAGAAAATTGTTTCACATTGATCAAATGTGGGCATAAAACAAGTGGAAAGAAACAAACACTTCATCTTTCACAAAGCAAAATTACCTGGGGATCTCAATCTGCAATGCATTTCTAACATTCAACATTGTCACAGTCTTCACATCAAGCACAATACAATGCAAAGACATTCATACAAGAGTCTATGGCCATATAGCCACAACATCCAGACTATGTTGTGATCTTCACACTAGTGTTGAGTAAGTGGGCCATTGAGGAGGCCAATTCTCAAGAGCAAGTGTGGCTGATGTGTACAGGGAGACATATTTTTCTATGGCTTGAGGTTGGTATTTTGCCAGTCTCTTGCCAGTCCCTGAAGCTTTGACATAGAGGGTGATGACTTCAAATGAGAAAATGAATGCTGCAGCATTTAAGTATTTGCCCCACTCTCTGTCTGTTCTCCTAGTCCACTGTAGTCCCTCAAGCTTGTCTCTAGACTCCTATCTTACTCCCTAGTCTGTTTCCAAGCTAGTCCTATACTTAGATTCCATTGCCCTGCCTACCTTGCATGTACTAACCCCCAATTTTATGCCTCATTGTCACCACAAATCTTTAATATTGTTTCTCACTCTACTTCTTTGTCCCACATTCAACTGCTGATTTTGAAGTTAGTTCTTAATTCCATGTTTTGCTTTAGTGATGGGCTAAATTTGGTGCCAAGTCCTATTGCAACTAGACTTTGTCTTCTATTTCTTCTCTTTTTTGTCACTCCTAGTCCAATGATGAGTTTGTATATGCCAAGTTAGTAAAAATGTTGACTTGGATATGAGACTCTTTATTGTATCTATGATTTGAAGAATAAAATATAAAAATAAATAAATAAATCATATTCAAACTTTTAATTCAACTCCTTTTCAACTTTGGAGTAGCATAATAGTATACATCATTACCTAGATTGTTACATCATCCTATTGTAGATGTGGATTGCTACTTAGACATTTATGCCATACAATCTCTTTTGTCAATAATTGTGCCAAGTAGTAGTCTATATCACAACAAATGACATATTATAGAGTCACATTTATTGGAAGTATTATATACATATAAATTTTTTTTAAAACTATAATCATGTATTATGTTTGTATTTTTTATTATATATTTTTGATATTTTTAATGTTTTTTTCTTGCAATTATTAATCTTTTGGATGTAATTCTTTTTACAAATACCTTAAATTTTTTGTATATTTTTATTGTTTAATATCTTCTTTAATAAGATAAATTTTACATCCTCTGTGATATATTTAATTTTTTGATGATTTTAAATAACATATTTAAATAATACAAATAATAATTATTATTATATATAAAAATATTAAAATCTTAAGTTCTCATCCTTAAAAATATATTTTAAATTTAAATTTAAATTTATTATTTGATTATTTAATTTATCATATTTTGGTATTATTTCTTATTATTTCTTATTATTTTTTTGTGATACAAATTTTATAGTTCTTTTTAGATAATTCTATTAGATTATATGTTATTAGTATTATTGTAATGAATAATTTTCTATTATAATTAAAATAGTATATTAATAGGATATTATATTAAATTTTTTATTAAATATGTATTTATTATCTATTGTTTAACATTGTGTCATTATTTTTTAATTAGATAGTAGTTATTTCAGCAAAACATGGATAAATGTAAGAATATTTAATTATTTGTAATCCACTTTTTGTTTATTGAACGGATAAATGTAAGAATATTTTCTTATTTTTTATGTTATTATATATTTAGAGATGTTTTAAAAATATAATTCTATCATTTATGGCTAGATATTACTGTTTGAATGTTTTTATAATTTATTAAAAAGATTTTTCTTAAAAAAAGTATCAAGAAAATAATGATGGCTTATTACATATATAATTTAATAATTTTTATCCAACTCTTAATTTTTTTTCTTATTATATTAATTACACTAAGAAAAGCAACAAGATTCTATAGACATTGATTTAAGAAGTAGATAAAATAAAGTAGTGTCATGTGTATAATTGGAGCTAAGATATTCAAAAGTATCTGAGTTGGAAAATAGACTTATAATTAGATAAGTCTTTAAAGAAAATAAAAAATAAAAAAAATAGTCAAATTTTTGAACAAATAAAAATAAAAATTTACAAAAGACAATATTTTGCTTTGTAAGCGCATTAGACATTACAAAGATGTAGCAAGAAGAGACGTACAACAAAAAAATTCTTTAGTATATACTAATTTTTAAAAGTTGGAGAATTTATATATATATATATATATATATATAAACACATAAAAATATTACATCTATTTAAAAATAATATAATACTTATTTTTTAAATAATTAATTAATATTATATGAATTTAATATCTATATATAAATATCATATACAATATTATATATAATTTATTCATTATATATTTGATCCTTAAAATATAATTCAAGCTTAAATTTTATTATAAATTTTATAAATACTATGTAAATAATTTGAATATATATATATATATATATAGAGAGAGAGAGAGAGAGAGAGAGAGAGAATTGCTAATTATTGCTTTATTGAGATTAATCAGAGCAAGGTTTAGTTACATGTTGTTAATTTTGTTAGCAATTATTCTTATAATTGAGTATTAGACAAATACTACTTATACAAGGAGTAAGTAGTGTGCAATTGATGGACTTATTTTTTCCCATTTTTTAAGATGGATATCTTTAAATTTCAATTTAAAGTACAACATTCTTTAAGAGAATAGCTTGATCTATTTGCTGTCATATAAGTTGAAAAATGTGTGCTGGATTATCATAAAGATATTTTTTTTTATAAGAAATAATAAATTAATTAAATAGTTTAATTAATTTTGGACACTTAATTTAAAAACATTAAATTGAAGAACTTAGAAAGAACAAAGAATTAAAACTTAATACATATTTAGAAATCCTAAAAACTTAAGCTCTTATATTCAAAAAATAGAAATATTTGATTTTTGTTACACTTTTGTAAGAATATTTTCTTATTCATCTATTTTTCTACACATAAAAGAATTTCTTTTAGAAAATTGATTACACTTCAAAATTAAAAATTAAATCAACTAGTTTAAATTATTTAATTTTTTCTTTCTAATATCTTTTATTTGAAAAATAAAATAAAATTGATAAGTAGATCGGATGGATTTAATAAAATATTGCAACAAATTTTTAGACCACATTCCAATTATATCATATATATTTCCAAATTTAATTCTATATCTAAAAAGGTAATCATAATTTTATTTGATATTAGAAGATTATAGAATCATTTATTACTATCATTCTTAAAAGGAAAATATGTTATCTCATTTTTTTATTTTTAAAAATTTTGCTACAATGTCATGAGATTGGAAACAAAGCAAATAAAATGTATAATATTTTTAAAAATATTATTGAATTATCTACATTATTTCAGTAATAGATTATTATTTGTTACCGATATTTTTAAAATTAAGAGCAACGTATCCATCATAAATGTACAATTGTGCATAACTTGGTCCTTTTTCTTTTTCTTTTTTTTTTTCTTTTGAAATAAAAGTGCTCTTATTTGATATTGGAGTTCTCTAAGTATCTAAAAACAGAAAAGATTATATTTTTTTAAGAATAATACTATGAATACATATTCTAATGAATTTTGATACATAAGTTGCATTGTACTACCAAACAAGTTTTTAAAACTCTCTACTTAGTTTGTTAACTTTATCTAAGAGTTTTTTTTTTTTTAATTATTAGCAGTGGATCATAAAAAAAACAAAAATTGAAACAATACGATCTAAACCATAGATTTGTTTTACTTAGAGTAATTGATTTTTTATCCATCTAATGTGATGCAAAATAATTTTTATAATATATGTTTATACCTCCAATAATATAGTGTCTTTTAAAATTTAAACTTTTACTATAATTTCTATCTTTGAAATTAAGTTTATTTTTCTTTTAAAAGTTGTTCTTACTTTTTAGAAGATTTATTTCTTTATTTCTTTGTTTATTTCATATGTTCTCTATCTTTGTTGCACAATCATTTTATCTATTCTATATATTGACTATTATCTTTAACTACCTCACTTATTTGTTGATATTGTTAATTAATTTTTTTAATAGATTGCTTATATTTTTATACTTAAAAGAAATTATAATATTATCTCTTTTATATATGTTGAATTTTTATTTATTCTGAACTTATATTTGACTAATATTTTTTAATTTTAGAAAAAAACTAAATAGCTCTATCAATCTTATTTTGTTTAAAAACTATAGATAGTATAAACAACCATTAATAGACTATTATATATTAATGATATATATTCAATTATAAAATATTCATCTAATCATTAAATACATCAATATTAGTATAACCATCATCTTCTTGTATTTTAAAATAAAAATTTTACTTCTTAATTTAAATCTTAAATTGGTAAAAGTTATTTGATCTAAAATCAATTAAGATCTACCATATTGAACATATTTAAAAAACAAAAAAAATATATTAATTTTAAATAAGAATAAAATTAATATATAATATTAATTTTATAAATACTTATCAAATTAATAAATAGTTATATTTTTTTTTTACAAAAGTGTATTTTGTATGCAAAAAGTTCTAGATACTCTAAAAAAATTAAGAATTCAATAAATAACTATATTACATAGTATATAGAAAATCTTTAATATTTAAAATGTAATAGCACTTCTTAAGATGGATCTAATACAAATTCCTACGAATGACACTATACATGCCATTGCATTTCATTTTTTTTCCTCTTATGACTTTTTAGTTGATTTTTTAAATTATAAAGTCAAGATACAAGATGATTGGCTTTATAATTTAAATATAAGATGCTTAGCTTTATAGGATGAAAGTTGTAGTATCTTATTTTTTTCTTCTTAGTATAAAGATCTTCTAAGCATAGAATTTTATAATTAATGAAAATATATTATAATAATAATTAAAAATATATCCACATTCTACAATCAAAATTGTAAAACTAATACGATTTAAAAGATCCACATGCAAATCATTTACAATCTTCTTTGTATTGCCATTACAAGATTGTGTGTTATCTACAGCCACAATTTGTTAAGGCTTTTTATTTTTGATGAAAATAAAGATGAAATCCATGATAACAACATCAATAATATATTACCATGGTAAGAAAAAATATATTTCTAAGGCCATTTTTAATCATGTGATACCATTTAAAAATTTATAATTATTTATTATTTCTTATAGATTAGTTATTATATTCTATAGTATAACTTTATAAGATTATTTCACCAAACAATAAATGAATCTTAGTTAGTCAAAGATCAAAATAAAATTTTTATTCTAAAAAGCTCTTCCAACTACCTACACAATAAATTCTAGCTACGACATCAATCTACATTTTGTAAAAAATGTTATTCACATATACGAATAGTCTACAATTTACAAAAATATTTTAAAAGTAAAAGTGTTATAAAAACTCCATACAAAATGTATGAGATTTCAAATCCAATACCATTAGAGCTTCACTTAAATTGCAAATACTCCCTCAATCACCAATCAAATGGCTTGTTTATCTTGTTTATCCCAATTTTCCCAATCTCCCTCAATCTCCCCAATTTATCTCTCACATTTATTTATGTATTAACTTACCATACAAATATTCATAAATGTTATCATATACATATTTCTTTTTTGAATTGAAACATATATGAAACCCACCAATACAAAAGCATATATCATGATGTATATGAGAAGGCATAACCAAACAAGATAACTTCAATCCAAAACATGGGCAATTTTACACACAATTCTTCACAAGAGTGGAAAAGAAGTAGAGTGAGAGGTGAGAAAAGTGGGTTGTGAGAGGGTTGGAGTGCGCCAATGCGCGGCACCAGCGGCGACCACGAGGGGCCGTCCGATGGAGGGAGCTGACTTGCAATACAAAAAGCAAGAGGCCACCATCGTCGATCAAACCGGTGGGTCCGGAGCACACCCACATCGCACCAATTTGCGGATGCCGCTTTTGAGAAGCAAAAGAAACGCAGATGGTTGCACATCCAGATAGCAACGTGATAACACGATGACGAGCACACTCCCAAGTCAATTCCGGAATCCCGAGTCTGTGAACAGAAGGCCACACTCAAGGAACAGGAATGTGCGTCGATTAATTGCGACAGAATGTTTTGAGATTCAACGAGACAAGTGCATGTATCGCAAAGGTGGGGCCTTTGACTATTTGATGGTTGTCAGAGGATTCATTCTTTTTATAAACCTGCCCGGGACCTAATGCAAAAGAGCTCGCTAATAATAAAATCTCGATAAGCTGTCGCTGTGCGTGGCAAAGCGAGGCTGGCGACTCTTTCTTTAGCCTATTTCTCAGAACAATTATAGGCAAGGCCCTTGCCATCGTCTGACTTTGCAAAAGACCCACTGGGATTTTGCAGATTCGGAGAACGGCGGCATCTCCCTTCAAGAGATCGTTCGCGTCTCACTAGCATAAGTTCGGTGGCTAAGTGAGGAGCGATTTCCTTCGACGTAATTCCGACGGTCGGAACTCGAAGGACTCCCGGAGGAGTACACAACTCTTGGGCTGACAACTCCTGGCTGTGAGGATGACGGCATCTGTACGATTTGCCGGTCTCGGTTTCTAATTCCTTCCTTGAGAACGGTATTTGTGGGGTCTTGAGAGGGGCGTTGAGGTTTCAGTATACGAGTTTGTCATGACTATTGTGGTTTCGAGGTGGAACAAACTTAGATCGGTATAGGAATCTCAACCAGTTTTTTTTACCCATCTGGGCTTCTTGAGACGCAGTGATGTAAAGTTCAGGAACGAGAACCGGCATCGTAGTAGCATCACAACTTTGCAGTCGACGCTAGCATGTTGGGTGAGGGTATATCTTATTAGATGGAGTGCGGCGTCCAATCCAGCTTGCCGTATCTTCGCGGGCATACTGGGAATCGCATGCGCAGTTCTTGTGATAGAATAGATGTGAAGGATTCTATCTCGAGGACTCGGGATTTGCTTCCATCATGGCGGTGGCTGGTTACGTTTTGTCTTGTGACCATGTTGTTCTCTGAGGCTCCATCGGTTGCTTCGCAAGCTGTTGATCAAGGTACAAGAGAGCGTAGGCTCAAGATATTCTATGTTGCATTTGTCGTTTTGCTAATCACGAGAACGCACTCCTTTTTCTCCTAAAGATATAAGAACTCTCAAGTCTGCAATACGTTCTGCAATAGGTTCAGCTTTGAAGAGTTTGGCACGCGATTGGAACGCACAAGACTTGCTTGCGGATTGGGAGCGGAATCCGCTTCCTGACCCGTGTCTTGGAGCATGGACGGGTGTCTTTTGCGACAACGCGACAAACACGAATGTTGTCATCTTGTAAGTTCACAAAACACACAAGCACACAATAATGTGCAGAGAGTTCTTGCACATTCACTTCAGATCAATTCAACAGTCGGGGATTGTTATGGATACTAGTAGGATGCGTGAGAAGGCCGCCTTTCTATTCACTAGAGGCACAGTCAGACCTGGGATTTCTTTATTGAGAGCGAAGGTTTGACACCTTAAGAAGGCAGATTCCACTTCATCAGAGTATTTAGTTTCATGAACACAGCCGATGGTCCACACTGTAGCCAGAAATATGTCCTTGTGTATTGCTTCAGTACTCATGAATTCCTCGTTTTAAATTCTTTTACTCACGAGAATAATACGAATGTGATGGCTTGTGCATGTCATCTGGATATGAAGAAATTTTACAGCAAAGGGACTCAAAGGTCCTATGCCCTCCCGGATAAGTCAGCTTGTGCACTTAGAGGAATTGACTCTCGATGACAATCGTATAGAAGATCCAATACCGTCGGAGATTGGCAGACTTAGTCACCTGAGGAGATTGAGTATGAACAATAACAGCCTTACGTCCCTTCCTCCAGAAGAACTTTTAATGTGCAATTTAACCTACCTGTAAGCAACACTCTTCATTTCATATTTTGACTTCTTAGTTTTCTCAAGAGCATAGGATGATGATACAAACATGTTGAACGCAAGCTTTATGTTGCCCACTGTGAAAGCAATTGCCTAGGGGTAAAGATAGACTAATCCTCGAGCACCGCAGTAGAACCTTCATGTGCTTGCTTCATTGCAATCCTTTTGCACTTACTGCTTAAGTCAAATCCTGCCTGTTCCTGAAACTTAGAGGCATACTAGTTCTCTTTTGTAGGGCAATGCACAGGAATAACATTTATGGACAGCTTCCTCTATGGATCAGCAAAATGGTCACCCTTGAAAAACTGTAAGTGCATCCATGAACAGCTGCTACTTGGTCAATATTCGGTGGCACAATATGTTTCCATGCATCGCGTATTGGGACATTGCGGAGTTGAGAATCACTTTAAACCGTAAACTTTGAACTTGCGAATAGTAATCTTTTGGTACTCGTTGATGGTGATGAATTGTCGAGCATCCAGGGACATGTACGCGAACAAGCTTTGGGGTGGCCTTCCACCGGAGTATGGGAGGCTGACGAACATGAAATCCATGTAAGCGTAGTTTAGCTGCGAAGAACAATTCAGTTTCTCCCAAGATGGTTGATTAGATTAAAGGACCTCAAAGTCCTGTGTTATATCCTGTGACCTGATTCAACCCTCCTTTCATTGGCTTCCGATACAGGCAACTGTGGGAGAATCAGCTGTCTGGTTTCATACCCGTTGAGTGGAGTAACATGAAGATGATGCTCAACTAGTAAGTTCTGAACGCTCCTTCTTGGATTGGCTCAACTCGTATTGTTCCAAATTTAGGTATCTAATTCGCCGAGCGTCACTTAATATAGTCGTGAAGTTTTCTCCTAGTGGAACAGACCAATTCAAAATCGAATGGAGCAACTACAGTGATGTAAATGCTCGAATTGGATCCCACCTCTTCACCCGACGGACTTAGTACTTGCGACGAAACGCTGATAGTACCCATGCTGTGGTTCCCTGCGGTCTGATCCCACATAAGGTTAGGTAGTCTACCCGAGCGATTGTTTTCAACCTTCGTCTTCCCAAACGCGCCCTCCTAGGCGCACAACACTAAGTAAACCACAGCCAAGCAATTTTCTCACTTGACGATGTCAGATGAGAAATTCAGTAGAATAAGCTTGGATGATGCCAAGTTGGTCCCACTTCGGTCCCATCTCGAAGTACATTCATACACGCGCACTCAGATTTCGGGGCGAGACCGAAGTGGGACCAAATTAGCACAAACCGTGTTGGACCGATGCAGGAGTCAATCTGGTGGAAATACATTTGGTTTTTCAGTTCAGCTCCCAGTCATCTAAATTGTCACTTGGCTTCCCGTTGATTAAGTATGTGACAGTAAAGTCTAATGTATGTAAACTTCGTGTGCTATTGAGGAGCTACACCTGATTGGAAAACAATGGGGACGATATGTATAGCACCGTGATTACTAGTAAGAAGTGGGAGCAGGAATCCTAATGACTATTGATTAAAGCAGTTCGATAACAGCTTCAGCTCTTTTTGCACAACTCTTGTCACAACTGCGTTTTCTGCCCCTAAAGGCATGTGAGTAATGTTTGTTTTCGCTACCATATGGCAGTGGTTTGGGTCATCTCTACCTCACGGGCAATGTACCGGATTGGTTATTTGAGCTTCCATCCTTAACAACTGCGTACGACTCTTACTTATCCCTCCTTTTTGAGTTCTCGACCAAACCAGTCTGCAAGCTTCTATTTTCTTTTTGTCAGCCGTGTTTTTTAAGCGGCTTCTCCTGTATTTTCTTTTCTTTCTTTCTACTTTTACTCATTGAGATTGACGCGGTTTGCTAAACTTAGGATCTGAGATGTCTTTGCTCGAAGGGCAGCATAATTCTAACAGCTTTTCTTTGCCCATATTTTATGTTCCTGCAACAGGACGCTTTCTCGCAATCAGTTTATTGGGTCATTTCCGAATCTCACGAATTTGCTGAATAATGAGAATCCCAATTTCACCAAATTGTGAGTGTGATCATGCATTGGTCTACCGGCTGAAGGATCTCATGTTTATGTAATATCTGCTATTTTGCATACCTTTCAGCCACCAATTTGAATATTTTACGTGCATTTGTTTTCGAATCGCTTGTTTTCAATCATGGTTCACATAATTTACCGTACAACTAACGTTATGTTTACTTTTCTCAGGGACTTGAGTTGCAATTATATTACTGGAGCGTACCCCACAATTCGCAACACTGCAGCTCCCAACATTACAGTGTGAGTCTTTGTTCCGTCTCCTTCCTGTTAGGGCATGTATCTGCATTCTCTGGATCCATGTTTCTGAGACGTTGTACTGGTGGTTTGAAATATGTGTGTGGAGCTATAGTATCTCATTTTATGGTAGTAATGGTCGTCACTTGGTGGCTCTTTCGTGTCTCATTTGATAGTGATTAGTTTTTTGAAAAATGTGACGCAGGCTTTATTACAGCAACTGTTATGACAACGAGACAGATTCCAGCGCCACGATTAATACACCTATAAACGCGACCCAGAATACTCCGCAGAACTGCAGTAGGAGTTGGGACTGCGCTAGTTTTTACAATCAATTTTCTGTGACCCGAAGTGAGCTTATTTACCATGCTTAAGCTTACATTGCGCTGTTTATGAAACATTCATCGCTTGCAGCACTCCAGATGTAAGTTGTAGCGTCAAGGTAAAGACAGAGCAATCGTGCATGTGAAGATTGTATCGTACTCTTGCTCTCTTCCACTAATTCGATTCTCTCTCTTTGTGCAGATGAGTGTCCCCCTTGTCCTTCGTCCCAAACTCTCACCGACCCCAGCAAATGTGTGTGTGGAAAAGGTAGGCCATCTTAGGTGAAGTCTGGAGAACGTCACCGAACTTGATATTAGTATGCGATAGTCTCCGCATTTTCTCTTTCGGAACTGTTCAGAGGTTCATCCTGTTACATGTTTGTATGGTAATTCTAAACACTCTTCACATTCTTAACATAAACATGACAGACCTTGATGTTGGGTCAAGAAAAGCATTAGTTTACTACTAGAATTGCTAAAGCTAGACTGACTAACGTCTGATCATTTTCGTTGTGTTTTACAAAAGTAATTTTCTTGAGAGATAACTAATGATCATAACAATAATAGTAATAATAATAACAACAATCTTTTATGAGGTTGCAGGTTTCTCAAGCAATGGGACTTCTCCTGCACCATTTATTGGGGCTGGTGTCGGAGGATTTTTGGTTATGGTCACCGTCTTTGTTCTGACTGTTGCGTGTATGAAGATGAGGAAGCCCAAATACCCTCAATTTGGGAGGAAAATCGACGGTATGCTCTAGAAGTCACAAATGAGTTCTGCACCCAAAACTGAAGTGCGCTGTGAATGTTGACTTACCTGGTTTGATCTTATTAGTTACAGTCATTCTCATTCGATCTAGCTGGCTTGTGTGGTTAGGCGTCGATGATCCTTGGATAATTCCAGAGGGGCTGCGCAGATTTCGGTTGCAAGAGCTGGAGAAAGCCACCCAAAAGTTTAGTCAGAAGCATTTCCTCGGTATGGGTGGTTTTGGAAATGTATACCAAGGATTCCTGAACGACGGGAAAATTGTGGCCATAAAGTGTGCGTCATTGCGGAGTGCACAAGGTCATAAAGAGTTCCAAAATGAGCTTACATTGCTCGCTCGGTTGCACCATCGCAATCTCGTTGGACTTTTAGGCTTCTGCGATGATGGAGGACTCCAGGTTTGTCCTCTTGATGCGTTACTGCGACATGTGCTACCCCGTAATGTAGTTTTATCACATATGGCCAAATCTTACGATCCTCTGCTTTTGCATGGTCAATGTTCAGGTATTAGTGTATGAATACATGTCGAACGGTGATCTTTACGACAACTTGTTCGGTGAGTCTGCCTGTCTTGAAACCAAAATAAAACAGGGTTGTTTTCCTTGATCTTTCTGCTAAGCAAGGGTTGGTACTGGTGCAATCGTCATAGTTATGTTAATCAACAAATTCGTGTTTGAAGTACAGCATTTGAAGTGTGAGAAGTTAGCTTAGTCAGTCTTATCAACCATTGTTAGTGTATATTCAAGTATGTTTATCTTGCTCAAGATGTAGTGTGTGCTTTTGACTGGTCTGAAGGTACTGACGGTAGACCATCCCTTAACTCGTACCAGCGGGTTGAAGTTGCTCTTGGCATTGCGCGGGGTTTAGATTATCTCCACTCATTTGCGGTATGATTCATCCGTCTGATTTTATAGGACACAAATTTTTTGCAAATTTGTTATTCAACTGGCTAATGGCTTCCTCCCAGAATCTGTTTCAAAAAGTGCTTGTCAAAAATTTCCGTGCCTGTGTGAAGCATGTTTTGCAACCTAATATGATGTTTCGCAGGATCCACCAGTTATCCACAGAGACATCAAGGCATCTAACGTCCTTCTCGATGAGTTTATGGTAGCGAAGCTAGCGGACTTTGGCGTGTCGAAGATATCACCTGAGCTTTACTCCCACATATCCACACGACCAGTAGGAACTATGGGGTACGTTGCAGCAGCTTATTTCTTACATTACTTGATTCAGCGTTACTTTTTCACCTGTGCGCATTTCGTGGGGGCGTTGAAATGTGCTGCTTACTATCTGTTCATTAAGTTCGTATCGCTGACAGTTGTTTTTCGTGTTTTCTAATTTATCTACAGGTATGTTGACCCTGAATATTTCAGAACGAATCAAGTAACAGTTTCGAGTGACATATACTCATTCGGCATAGTTCTTCTGGAAATCATCACAGGAAAACCCATAATCGACAACCAACGAGGGGAGGATACGAATTTAGAAGACTGGGTACGGAGTGCCCAATACTCATCTTGTCTTGCTCAACCGGAATTGTGAACAATATTGAGGAAAATTTTTCCAACCAACCCTTTCAGATCTGTACCGTTTCTTAACATATTTTTATCGTATGGCCGACCCAAACTATCACACTACATTCATCAGTTCAATTTTTTCATGATTTTGGCTCTGATGATCAGTTCTTTTCTTCAAGTTTAACTGGTTTGTGTTGGACTTCTCGCATACTCCTACCCATTTCATCAACAACTAAATCATCTTCCTTCTGGAGTACATAAAATGGTTATGTGAGCCATTTTTTGAGGGTAGACATGAATTTGACACCTTGGATGGGATCGTGTAGGTGAAACCAAGATTCATACTCAGAGGAGTGAAAGAGATTATTGACCCAAAACTTAAGGATGATTATGATGAGGAGCTTTTTACAAAAATGACTGAACTGGCGATTCGATGTTCTTCAGCTAAGAGGAACGACCGACCAACGATGAAGGTAAATCAAAACTTCGACCTCAGCCGGGACTTCATTTCCTTTTATTTAAACATCTCTGCGTCATTTTTGTTGTTTGTAAGAGTAAGCCACTTTTGAAAACATATCAACGAGTCATTCGTATTTGTCATCCAAAGGTGATAGGCTGTCAATAACATTAGCAGCTTTTAAAAAAACACAATATATAAAAATGCAGCATATTTCTATTTTCAGTTTTGAGGTTTGTAAATAATTATGTGGATCGGACTTATGCAGGAGGTATTGAATGTCCTGGAGCCATTAGCTAGGGCATCCTTAGAAGCTTTGTCAGAACGAATGCACTCAGTCTCACAGTCCATCGACAAGTCTCTGTCTGATGAGAGATCTGAGTTTGGCTCCAATTATGAGAGTAAGAATCCCCCACTACTAGGGGAGAGTCCTGAAGCAGGCGAGTCTAGTAGTGATGGTAGTATAGTCACCAAGTATTTGGATAACCTCGCCACTACCCAACAGGTTCCCCGATAACCTCCATCATATGCCTTTTGTCACTTTAATCCGTAACAAAAACCTATTTGAATGGGTAGATTCTGAGTGGAGCAATAATTTTCTTCCAAGGGTTGATAGGAATTGTAAATTTGCTTCAGGCAGGTTGGAGTGAGCCCTTTTTTAGGGTTTCTGAGGCTTCATGTATAGTTTGGTGTGCAGCAAGTTAAAAACTGTCGAACAAATAATACTTCAGCTGTTGGTACATTCTGGACAGGAAACGCCAACCCCTCACATTTGAAATCATGTTAGAAGCTAAACTTGATTGACACCAGAATTCTCTCCTACAGTGTTGTTCCTTACATGATTTTCTATGATTACCAGCATGCAACACTTCTCTAAAAACCAACCCACTCATCAATTAAGTACAAATCAGATGAAGAAGGTAGATTTCAACAGCTTTGGACTCATACAAACTCAGCGCTAACGAAGCCTGCATATTGATGAAAATCCAGGGTCACTGGAATAGGAGAAAAGATAAACTCCTCCAACGAAATGTAGGTACAGTCTCAAAAGCGTATTGGGTCCTAACTTTCACGACTACCACCAGCGTCTAGTAACAGCAACAGTGACACTATTGCAGTGCACTGAAGAAACATGGTGCCGACTGCATGCATTCCCTGCACATCATACCTACCAGTTATCATACAGGCGCAGTCAGTTCTACACTAGATGCAACAAAACAACGGCAAGTTTGGATTAACAAACATTAGAACTGTCACATCGCATTGAAGAATCTGTGGACGCACTTTCTTCGGGTGAAATTTAGAATTTGAAAGCCACTGCAACTACAACTACAACAAGTGCTGTGAGCGTCAATCCCTAGCACAGTGCAGTGGAAACACAGGGTAATAAAACGGACGTGACCCCAAGTGACGGAATTGGGTGCCCCCATTTGGGTTCCCCGCCGAATGATTGGGAATGAGCGCCATTGGGAACCGAGAACCAGTTGTGATGCGTACCGCGTCTCTGCGAAACCCTAAATCTTTACCTTCCTTGTCTTCTTTCCTGCTTGCTTCCTTCCCTTTGTGAAGCCTCTATGAAGGCTAGACTCATTGGTCGCATCGCTCCAACTCCGCAGCCATGGCAGTCAAGCTTCAGCCCGTCCAAGTGCTCTACTGCCCTGGTAGCTTTCTCCCCCTTCTTACGCCACGAAGAATTATGCCGATTTGTGTTAATACAAGTTCCTGCAAGTCTATCCCTAGATTTGAATTGGGTCGTCTTGTTTACTGGTCGGTGCTCGGTGTTTTCCGGATTATGGATGTGCAGTTTGCTCGATGCCGGCGGAGTATTGCGAGTTCAGTCCCGATTTCGAGAAGTGCAAGCCTTGGCTTATCAAGAACGCGCCGGATTTGTATCCGCAACTAGGGAAAGGTGAATTCTGTTGCTTGGTGAAGTTCCTGTGGTGGCAGCGAATGTTGTGGATGCGGTGAAAGCGAAGGCATTTTTCCATTCAAATTTTGAGCTAGATCGGTGAGGGCATATGTTCGGGTTGTTCGTGTCCATCGGACCCTAGGTTGGGATTTGATTAGTTTTACATTAGGAAGGCAATTCGATTCATTTGGTAGCCATCTATGAAGCAATGGAGAAGTGAGCATGGAATTGATGTCATAACCTGCTCCTTGTTTGGCAATTCATCGAATTCGGCCGTGGAACACGTTTTGAACTAGTTCAGTTGGCTCGTGAACACATGTGCCATTTCTTGTTCTGAACTCTTGAGAAAAGTCATTTCATTAAAAAAGTATTGAGAAGGGCCATTGGCTAGATAGTTTCAGAAACAGAGCATGGTGCTGGTCTGTGCTAAGGTTTTCAGTAGTAAATATGGATCCTTTTCTACATTACTATATTCCAAGACTAAAAAGTCACGTTTTAGTCTTGAGCAGCAAAGTTTGCTGCTTTAATTTGAACTAGCTTAGTGTTCTGAATCAATGGACTTCATTTTCGGTGAGATAAGAAAGGCATTTCTGTTGGAATGTCAAATTCCTTCATCAGCAGGAAAGTCAGGATGGGAGTAATTCTGGAGCCATTTCTACTTTAATTGGTTTTTGAAACCTAGGTGCTAATGTAATAAGTTCAATAATCATCAGTCTTCACAGCTATAAGCATATTGCTCATTATGCATAGCTTATCTGAAAAGGTCTAGTTCATCGAAGTTAGAGTGCTTTTATGTCTGATCGGAACCACTGAATGAGTGGTTCGTTCAGTTGATGTCATTAGTCTTCCATATATAGTTGTACTGTTCAGGTTTAGATTAAAGGTGAATGACGGATGTTAGTTGGTTGTGTGTTTTGCAGAGGCTGCTGAGAAAACAGCAGAACAATTGAATAGTCTGACTGTAGGAGGAGAGAACGATGGTGCTAAAGGAGAAGGTATCAATCTTGGTACTCTCACAATATAGCTGGGAATTGCCACATTAAGTTAATGTTTGAACAGTTTCTGATTCTTTGAGCAGCAGATTCGAATAGCTATGTCATGTGTGATAAGGCCATATATGTCACCAATTGTTTATTTCTCTTATTCTCCTCTAATGGTTTTTAAAGACATCTTAAGTGCCCCCATTGTTGGTCTTTCCGGAAGGGGAGAATTCGTTATTTGATTATCTTCGTTGTATTGCAGGAAGTTCATCCGAGCCGAAAAAGGACGATGAAGTCAAGAGGCTACCGGGTGGGAAAGTGAAGAAAAAGGTAGACTTCCACGTGCTTATGTTCCAATTATTTCGGAACCTATACCCATATCTTTACATATTCGTTTTCATGACTTCTCATTCATTTGTGTTGTATTGTCACTTCAGGAAAAACCTGAGGTGGTCGTGGAGAAAATAGTCAGAAACAAGCGTAAATGTGTAACTATCATAAAGGGCCTCGATATGTTTGGTAAGTGTGGTATTGTCGTTTTATTTATTTGGATTCATTTGGAAGGTTGAGTTTTTGAGTCTAAGATCTTTTCCGACCACTTCTTACTCATGTTGTACAAAAAAAACTGTTGGATGCAGTACATAATCGCTAAAGTTGATTTCATTCCAATTGCAGGAATCAAGTTGAGTGAAGCTTCCAAGAAATTGGGCAAGAAATTTGCAAGTGGTGCTTCTGTTGTGAAGGTCAGTATCATCATCCTCATTACTTAATGATAATTGGCGTTAGCCGATTATATGAGATTATGTTTTGCACCTTCAGCCATTTAATCGATGAGATTGGCCTCGACTTTTACTATTAATGATCAGATGTTTCATAACTGGGAATTTTAGACTGATGCTCCCATTCTGTATATGCTGGGACTGTGGCAATGTTGAGAACTTGGCCAATGTTCAACTTATGTGAAGCTCACAAATTATGTTCTAATTTGTGGCTTCTGTCCTGGATCCACTGATCTGGGAGAACGCTTGAAGACCTTGATTTCTTGTTTTGTGTTTTTCTTTTGCAGGGCCCAACAGAGAAAGAACAAATAGATGTTCAAGGAGATATCATGTATGACATTGTGGAGTTCATTACAGATACTTGGAAGAATGTAAGTATCTTGGTCATCCCCTGATCTCCACTGAATGTGGCTATTGATTTTCAGCATGATTGGTGATAGCTGATGTTCTTCAAAGGCGTAAAATATGATGATCTCGAAATACTGAGGGCTGTTTGTATGGTTTTGCAGGTTCCAGAATCAGCAATTTACTTCATTGAGGATGGAAAGAAAGTTTCAGCCAGTGGGTAGGATTGCTAAGCTAGCTCGTGTATTATTTAAGCTCTCAAATGAGGGTAATCTTAGCTCTAGTGGAGTGCCACATGATCACGTTATGTTGAACCTGGGCTGGAAAAATACGACTTTCAAGGCATGTGATTTGAATCGGTCAAGAATGCCTTAATTTTTTAATGTGGCAATTTGCTTGTTTTCTAGTCCTGTGAAATTCAGTGCGAATAAAATTTCCTACGCTCTTGTTCCACCCCATCGTTAGAGTAGACGCATGTCATCCATTATAATTTCAGGCGGTCTGCTAGGTTCCAGAGTTTTAATGAAGTGTCGCAGAACGATATAGCTTTGTATTTGAAAAGTACTATTTCAATGTCCAGTTACACAACCATCTCATCTTTGAAGACCTCGTGTGTATGCTCTCTATTTACTATTTTGGTCCCCTTTCTATTCACCTGGGCATGTCTCGCGTATCAGGTACTGCAACCTTACACTTAGTGTACATACGTTTTCGTATCAAAATACATTGCCTTGAGGGGAAGGCTGCTCTGACTTAATAGGAAGTCGCTTTACTCAGTGCGATCTTTAATATTATAGAATAATTGACTAACGGGAAGCATATGTCTTTTGCAGCGAACTAGGGTACCAATACCAGCATTTTATCGAAGTTTTTCTCAATTTTTGCGTGAGTTACCTGTCCACAACTCCGATTGCAACGTCCCATGTTTAGAAGAGACCTAGTCACGAATTTGCACCGTTAAGCGTACAATTTCTCCAGCTAACACAACCTACCACTTCCACACATCAAAATCGTCAGCTCTCCAACTAGCACATATAACTTCACTCGTTTTACATCTGGAGGCTAGTCTATAAAATAGACCATCGATCTCTTGATATCACTGTACACATCATATTATTCCCCATGTTGACAGACTGCTGCGCAGGATACACATTCCACGGAAGATACCGCTGGATATGATTCGAGAGTGCGCTGCCGCACATCCTGCAGCCCGCCACGTAGATGGCCGCTACCATCCAGCCTTACGATCTAAGAGAATGTCTAGCAACGGACACAAGGAGGCAGCAACAAAGGCATGTTTCGTAGTCACGTGCGGGAGAATCTGATATCGCACATGCAGGTTGACCCAAGGGTTTGATGCACGAAGCACGTTGGGCTGCAAGAGAGTGGGACCATGAGTTCAATTACTCATGGGCCACGCCAACGGGCGAGAATCAACACACGTACCTCCTCTTTGCTCGACCCCCCTCGCGTGAAATCAGCTGCTCCATCTCGAAATGTCGACCATCTCTCTCAACACCCACAATTGGTGGCGGTCGGATCCTGCAGCAGCAGCGCCCGATGCAATCAGCATTCAGATGGTTAAAGATGATCTGTCGTGACCCATATGCGTTTGAAGATCCACCGAATCACGCCACGACGAAGAAACAAGCCCCATTTTCTATTATCTCCGCTTGCTGCTGCAGCAGCCATGCTTTGCGCCACCTTGAAATGCGAGAAAGTATCACCAGAAATGCATGGCAGTCTGACGAGATCAGCAGGCTGGTTGAAGCAACTCCAACGTTGGCATCGCCATGTCTGGGTTTCGGCGTCCAAGAGCTTGAGCCCACAGCAGCTTGCGAAGCTTCTGGCATCGAGATTGTAGACTGCTCAGCGTGCACTGTGGAGGCTGGAAACACAATGAACCACTTGCAAAATTGGTATATATATATATATATATATATGATTATTTCAATTTGTGAAATGAGTAAGATGTGTGTTGAAAATTGTGAGTTGGTTGAGGGTTGATGTTACGTGTATATTTTGGGTGTAGATTGGTAGTAGAGATACTACAGTAAAGATTGTGACACATGGTGTTGGGAAAAGTTTCCAAATTATTATGCAAAGCATGGAAAAATATGAGAGAAGAGAGTTACATATTTATATCATATTTTTGATGTATATAATATATACATCATATTTTTCAACTCTTTTTTGGTTTTCTTCTAATGTGCTTCTTTAAGAGAATGCATATTTGTTCTAATCTGGAAATTAATATACATAAAAAGATAAAACATATAGCTGTCTATCTCCTTCAAAATTCACTCATTCTAATCTAATAAAAAAAATAACCTTAAGGTTTAAAAGAATAATTAGTATAACTAGATATGTACTAATCATTTATTATATATGAAGCTTGATTTTTTGAACTAAAATTATATATATATATATATAATATAATTAAAGATTAAATAATCAATTTGATATTATTTTTTATAAAAAATTATTATAATAGATGATAAAAATAATAAATAATAAATAAAATAAAAAATACAAATTGGACTATTAAGGTGCATACACAATATAACATGTGAGATGGATATACAATTAAAGAAGGTTCTAAAAGATTTTAGAAGGTTCTACTTAATTTTAGAATATTCTAGAAGGTTCTAAAAGATCCTTGATGATTTTTAATGATTCTAAGAATGCCCTAATAGATCCTAATAAGTTCCAAAAAGATTTTAGAAGATCTTAGAAGGTTCTAGGGAATCTTAGATGGTTATAGAAGGATCTTATGCTTGCTTTATTTCTAAGCATCAAGAAAACTCTTCAAGGAGCTTCTTTGCATTTAGTATATATATATGAGTCGAGGTTGAGAGGATCTTTAGTTTCAACAATACAAACCTTTTGATTTAGTTTGGACCTTTTGGTCTTGTTCTTGTACCTTGTCATAGCAATGAGCTATAGCTTATGATATAAAGTAAACCTCTTATATTTGAGTTCTTTAAACTTTTGGAATTTTGTTCTACTTAAGTGATATGTTTATAACAATTTGTCAAGACTAACATAACATAATATTGAAACTTGATCTTTTTGGATAGAAAGTAGATTATGCCTCTTCTTGGAAGTACTATAGTGCTGTAATAATTACAGATTATCTTCCTCTAGATCAATATTATTTTTTATTTTTTATATTTATTTTTTCTTGTTTCATTTTCATGGCAAGAAATGAAAGATTCAATATGATGGATTTCAAAAAAGCCAAATTGGATTCAGTTATAAATAATCTTAAAGCATTGAAAATCAAAACAAAGACTTTGTCTGAGAAAAATAAAGAACTTTATATAACCATATATAATAGTCAAAGTACAAAACCATCTTAGTTATTATTACAAGTCTATTATTAAGATCTACTTCATTAAAAGACATATGTATTTGAGATGATAATTTAATATCTGTCAAAAATATGAAAATATAAAATAAGAGACTTGAACTAAGAAGAGGTTTTAAGAAGAAACTAATAAAGACTTGAATTATCTAAATGAATACATGAACAATATCAAGAAATGTGAGTTAGAATTCCAAAAAATGCATTGTCAAGACTGAAGAATATTTCAGCCTTGACTCCAATATATATCTATGTTTAAAAAGCTCCTTCAATAGCTTCCATCAAACTAAAAAGCTTCCGAGTAGCTTCTACCAACTTAGAAGCTTCTCAAGCTCCTTCTACCAGCTTGAAAGCTTCTCAAGCTCCTTCTATCAACTTGGAAGCTTGTTGAGCTCCTTCTACTCATTATAAATCTTCTTGAGCTACTTCTACTAACTAGGAAGCTTCTCAAGTAACTTCCACTAACTAAAAAATCTCTAGAATATTTTAGAAGGTTTTGTGAACTTATGAAATGTATGTTTCTAACATCATCCTCTTTTCTAGCAACAAGCTCTAAGAAGAGCTCATGCTTTTAGAAATCTTCTTATATACGTAAAAAATCATTGTTGAAACATCCCATCTAAGGATTTGATCTTGATTAAGACCTTTAAAACATCTTTCAAATAAGATCTCAAGTTTAAGAGGATTTATCTTTTCAAGCTCAAGCAATATCATTAAAATTCAAGTATTGGCATTGAGATTTGTATAGTTGAATGTTACTCCTAATAGTTCTAACCATAGTTGTATTTTGAACTAAAATATATTATTTTCACTTTGTTCAATTAAAGGCTATGAAAGCTGTACTGATTCATTTAAAGCTTGTATAACAAATGAATCTTTTAAATCTTGTTTTGCTAAATCTTTCAATACTTGAAGGTTTGATATGATAATTGATTTGTTTTTACAATTCTATTCTATCTTAGAACAGAATGATTGTATATTAATAAAGACTTTGGTTTGATTCTCTCTCTATTATAGAAATTTTTTAAATCTAATTTTTTAAATCTAATTAAATTGTTGTTCTTTGGCATATTCTATAGTGTTAAGGATATGAGAATACAGAACAAGTGACTTGAGCTACAAGAAGGTTTCAAGAAGAAATCGACAAGGACTTGAATTAACTAGATGAGTACATAAATAATATCAAGAAAGGTGAGGTAAAACTCCAAAAGATGCGTTGTTGAGAGTGAAGAACTCTTCAGCCTTGATTCTAATGTATATCCTTATTTAAGAAGCTTCTTGAGTAGCTTCTACTAACTTAAAAGCTTCACGAGCTCTTTTTACTAATTATAAAGCTTTTTGAACTACTCCTATTAATTAAGAAGCTTCTTGAGCTACTTCCACTAATTAGAAAGCTTTTCAAGTGACTTCCACTGATTTGGAAGCTTTTTGAATATTTTAGAAGATTTTGTGAATTTCCGAAGTGTATATCTTTAATATCACTTCTTTCTCTAGCAACGAATTCTAAGAAGAGCTCATACCTTTCGAAATCTTTTTACATATATAAAAAATCAAGAATACGTTGAACTAATAAAGCTATATATTTTATTTTTTATTTTTAGACAATAGATTCTATTGATCTTCAAAGAAATCACCTATGGCCTTAGCTAGTACCTCTGTTATTAAAACATCCCATCTAAGGATCTAATTTTCATTGTAGCCTTCAAAATATCATCTGAATAAAATCTCAGGCTTAGAAAAATTCATCTTTCTAAGCTCAAGCAATATTATTAAAACTCGAGCATTAGAATTGAGACTTGCATGGTTGGATATTGCTTCTAATGGCTCTAACCGTGATCATACTTAGCATTGAAATATATCATTTTTACTTTGCTCAATTGAAGGCTGTGAAAATTACATTGATTTGTTTGAAGTTTGCATTGTAAGTAAATCTTCTAAATCTTGTTCTGTTAAATCTTTCAATACTTAAAGGTTGGACATGGTAATTGACTTGCTTCTACCACTCTATTCTATCTTGGAATAGATGACTGTATACTAATGAAGGCTTTAGTTTAACTCTCTTCTTCTTATGAATATTTTTCAAATCCAAACTTTACCAAGAAATTATCATTAAACACGTTTGGATTTGTGAAAATAGAATTGATGAAATTTTTGTACCTTTTAAGGTACATTGGCAAGATTTTTGGTTGATTCCTATGTACGTTCATTGATATCATAGCCATGCAAATGAACAAAATATTCCAATTTATTCCATCTTTGTTGTGAATCTAATACCTTTTTGACCTTGTATTCTTTATAATTTATGATTTTGATATTAGCCAACAATTATTGTATTCTTCTCGAAATATGTAATTCTTTATAGGGTTCTAAAAGAAAGATATAAAAATTGAATATATTTTTTCAGAAGTTAGTAGTTCTAAGCAATATGCCATTAGATTAATTTACTTTTGGATAGAAAATGGTCCTAGCTTTTGATAGTCCAACTTATCGCATGGCCGCTTGATTTTGATGTTTTGTCAAAGAAGCCATATTTTATCTCTAATATAAAAAGCAAGTAGTTGATTTTTAAATTTATTTATAGATACCTTGTAAGTATCTTGAGGTGCTTGTAATTGAAGCTTCAAGGTTGTTTGGTGTTATAATAGATGCTTTGCAAATCCTTTAGCTACTAGATTCTTATTCTTTGATGTACTCTATAGATCAAGCTTTGGATGATATCTATACTTGAAATAAAATAACATTTATTAAGTTGGAATATATTAAATAATATTAATATAATAAATAATATTTACTAAGTTGGACTATATTAAATAATATTAATATAATAAACAATATTATTATATACAAACTCCACTAACAACACATACAAGATCCAATCGTCTTATTGATAGTTGATACTACATTGTAAATATTGCTGTATAAATTTGATTAACTTGTTTTGTTTGGCTGTCAATTTGAGGATGGAAAGCCAAAAAAAATTTAATATCGATCTTCAATATTTCAAAAAGACATCTTCAAAACTTAGATATGAATTGAGATCCTTGATTGGATACAATATCATCTAATTGGCCATGATATCAATATATATTGTCAAAAAAGAGCCTTGCTATTTCTTCACTAAAAATAATATTTTTACAAAAAATGAAATGAGCCATCTTTGTGAGTTGATCAACTACCACAAGGATGTTGTCCAATGAATTAAATGGCAATAGATCCTTGATAAAATCCATCAAGATAGAAGATTATAATCATTTTAAAATAAGCAAGGACTATAAGAGTCTATAAAGGTGATTTCAAGGATTCTTGGACCTTGAATAGATGTCACAAGAGAGCATAAAGACCTTCACAGCCTTCCACATTTGAGGCCACCAAAAATCTTAGAAAATAAGTTTTAAGGTCTTATTAAATCCAAAGTGACCTGTAGTTGAAAAATCATGGCAAGATTGAAGAATGCGTAATCATGAAAGTTCTTCTAGGATATACAAATATTCTTCAAAATATAAAAGGCCTTCTTCAAGCTTAAACTTGTCAATATTTTCATTAAAACAATATTTGATATCAAGGGCCAAAGCATCATTAGTAGTTGTAGTACACACCTCATTGAAGAAATTAAAATCAATAGGTACTGACATAATAGTAGCATAAAAGCAAAATTGCTTTGGCTTCTACAAAGTTGCATATTGTTGATCAAACACTACCTCTCTTGTACTTGATATAAGATACGATCTCCTTGATAAAATATCAAATAATCTTTATTGCTTCTCAGGTTGATAAGTGATAACAAAGTTAAATTGAAATAATGACATATTCCATCAAGTTTGATGGCAATTAAGAATCCAAGCTAACATAAAATATTTTAAGTTCTTGTGATTTCTATATACAATTAGGGGATGCATTGCACTTTCAAGAAAATGACACCATTCTTTAAAAAAATCCACATTAGCAAAAAATTCCTTATTATGGATTTCATAATTAATTTTGATAGCAAAAAAATTTTGAAAATAAAATACAATAGGATGGAATTTATTGTCTATATTCATTTATAAAAATACGGTCTCTAGTACAAAATACAAAGTATTAATTTTCATATAGAATGCTTTTATAAAGTCTAAATACATCAAGATTGGGGCTATGACAAATGCCTTCTTAAGTTCTTGGAATGCCTTCTCTACTTGAGGCCTCTATTTCAACTTATCTTTGCATATCAATCAAGTAAGAGGGATGGCAATTTGATAGTAATTTTTTATGAAGATCCGATAGAAGTTAGCAAATCCAAGAAAATATTGTACGTCTTTCACAATCTTTGAGATGGCCCATTATATAACCACCTCCATCTTCTTGGAATCCATCATCAAATCCTCAGTAGATATAATATATACCAAAAGTTCCATCTTTGGTTGATGAAATACATATTTCTCTAGCTTGGCATACAAACTTGTATCTCATAATTTTTATAATACCAACTTTGTAAGCTCCTCACGTTCCTCCAAATTTTTTGAGTAGGTCAAGTTGTGATCAAGATAGATTACCAAAAACTTGTCTAGATGCTTTCAAAAGATGTCATTTATTAAATGTTAAAAGATAGCGGATGTATTTATTAATTCAAAAGGCATAACATTATATTCAAAATGTTCATATCTTATCCAAAATGCAATCTTCTATTTGTCTCTCTTATTGATCTATATTAAGTTGTATCTTCTACAAAGATCTATTTTAGTATAGATCTTGGCTTGACCAAGTTGTTTCAAAAATCTTGAGATTAATAGTAGTGGATAATAATTCTTTATCATTATCTTATTTAATTTCTAATAATTAATATACATATATAAAGAACTATTTTTTTTTCTTTATAAAGAATATAAATACACCTACTGGAGATTTTAAATGCTTAATGAAGTTCTTTGTAAGATTTTTATCAATATAATCTTTCAATATTGATAGCTTATTTTTAAAAAGATTATAAATTGGGCCAAAAAGTGGTTGAGTTTCTTCCTGAAGATTTATGGTACAATCATATGGTTGGTGCTTTAATAATATATTAACATTCTTCTTTTGAAAAACATCTTGAAATTTGCTATACTACTTTAGAATATTTGCTAATAAAGTCATATCTTCTTTAGTTGGAATAGCATAAATAACAAATGATGTATCTTCTTTAGCCAATCTTATAAAAGCCCATGTTGCAATAAATAAAGGCTTACTAATTCATGACTTTTTATAAAATTTTCTTACAGAGATTTCTATTAAAAATATTATTCTTTATGACTTTCAATCTATAAATGGATTATATTTTTTTAACTAAGAAAGTTTGAAAATAACAATATTTGAAGGAGTCCTAATAATATTAAATATAATTTGATTGTTATAATCTTTAAATAATATTTTTATAGACATTATTTTTTAATTGATACTATTAGAAGATAAAGATTGTCCATCTATTACTTCTACATGAATAGGTTTGGATTTCTATATTAAAAGAATTTTATGAATCTTCATAAACACTTTGTCTAAAAAATAAGTGGATGCCTGTAAATCGAACAAGGAGATTGTTTAAAGCTTTTTGAGGGCTAAAACACAAAGAAATTGTAAAGCAGTGAATAGATTGAGCAAAAAGAGAGGAACTTGAATAATTTTGTAATGTTGAATTGTCCAACCGCATGGTTCTTACTATAGCTAAACATCTTTGTTTTCTTGAACAATTGTATTCTTAATTTTGGTGATGTGTCAATTTTATTTTTTTAGACAATTATCAATCTCGTGGCCTTTTTTGTTACAATACAGGCATAGACCTTCTTATATCCAATGCTTCTTTTTTTATAAACTAACAGCTTCAAAACATATTGCATCAAGTTGTATATCTTCTACTTCTGAATGTGAATTCAAAATATTTATCAATGTAACAAGAATATATTGGATTGCGTGTTGTCTTGTTGAAGCCTATGAACATTGATTTTGATGACATTGAAATAATTGATTATCAAATTTTACGACTTGGTTGATGGCTTCATTGAATGATTGTGAATTCAAAAGTGATAATAAAAAATCATTTACATTGTCTTTTAATCTCCAATAGAATTGACTCATTAAAGCTTCTTTGTTTCAATTGATGTTGAATATTAATTGCCTAAAATTGGATACATAAACTAATATAGAGCGTGCCCCTTTACACAATGCTCAAATCTTGGTTGTTGTCCAACAAGTCTTGTCATGTTTTTCAAATACTTCTATGAAAACTTCAAAGTTGTTTAAAATTGGTGATCTCTTTTTAAACAAGGAAGCAAAGTATGATAATACTTATCTTGTAAGCAAGGTGCCAACCAATCCAATCTAGGATTCTTTTGTTAAATAAATGTTAAGTTGTAGAACCATTATCAAACAAATTTGGTTGACAAATCCTTGAAATTTTGAACACATACCATCATATTTTTTTAAAAGACTAACTTGAGGCTCCTTATATTGTTGAACAAGTAAAATTCTTTGGTGCAACATAAATAGTATTGTATCTTCAAGTGCAAAAGTTGGAGGTAGATACAATTTAGATTGTAGTACTTCAAATATTGAATTATTTTGAAGTTTTGCAACAATCTCTTCAATCTCCATAGTCCTAGCAAATAAAATAATAAGAACATTTATAATAGCATCTAACTTGGACTAGAAAGATTTGGTTATACTAATGTCTTGGCTTTCAGCCATTCTAAAAGAAAGAAAAAATAGATCTATAAAAAGATAATATCAATACAAAGAGATGTATTGTCAAGACTGAAGAACTCTTCAACCTCAACTCCAATATATATCCATGTCTAGGAAGCTTCTTGAATAGCTTCTACCAACTTGGAGGCTTATTAAATTCTTTCTACCAATTGCAAAGCTTTTTGAATTACTTCTACTAATTAGGAAGCTTCTTGAGCTACTTCTACCAATTAAAAAGCTTCCCAAGTGACTTCCACTAACTTGGAAGCTTTTAGAATGTTTTAGAAGGTTTTTTGAACTCCCAAAGTATATGTCCCTAATATATAGATCAAGCTTTGGATAATATCTACAGTTGGAGTAAAATGATATTTATTAAATTAAAGCATGATAGTTTTATTATATATAAACTTTACTAATAATAAATATAAAATCTAATTGTTTTAATGATAGTTGATACTATATTGTAAATATTGCTTCAAAACTTAATTAACTCATTTTATTTGGCTGTTAATTTGAAGATGGAAAGTCAAAGAAAGTTTAATATCCATCTCCAATATTTCAAAAGTTAGATACAAACTAGGATCCTTGTTCAAATATGATATCATTTGATAGGCCATGATATCAATATATATATATATATATATATATATATATATATATATATATATTGTTAAGAAAGAATCTTATTATTTCTTCATTAGAAATATTTTTCTTACAAGAAATAAAATGAGCCATTTTTGTGAATTAATCAACCACCACAAAAATGATATTCAATAAATTAGATGGTAATAGATCCCTGATAAAATCCATCAAGATAGAAGATCATGATCATTTTAGAATAGGCAAGGACTATAAGAGTCCATAAGGGTGATGTCAAGGATTCTTGGACCTTGAATAAATATCATAAGAAAGCACAAAGTTTTTCACAACCTTTTATATTTGAGACAACCAAGAATCTTAGAAAATAAATTTCAAGGTCTTATTAAATCTAAATAGACCCGTAATTGGAAAGTCATGGCAAGATTGAAGAATACAATGTTGTAATATGTAAAGTCTTATTTGAGAATGCTTTGGGCACCTGACTGTAGAAGATAAAAAAGAAATACGCAACAACAAGATCCTAACAACTCTAATAGAATCCTAAATAACTTCTATTAAATCTTAATAATATTAATCAAGCTTTGATCCAATCTTTAAAAAATTACAAAAGAAAAATAAATGAATCATATATTAATCATAAAAAAATAATATATAAAATAATAATTTTTAAAAATATTAAAAATAGAAATTTTAAAATCTTAATCAAATCTTGGTCAAATTCTAAGTCAATCCTTGGTCAAATCTTAAGTCAAACCTTGATCAAATTTTAAATCAAACCTTGGTCAAATCCTAAGTCAAATCCTAAATCAAATTTTATTCAAATCTTAAGTCAAACCTTGGTCAAATCCTAAGTCAAATCTTGATTAAATCCTTAATCAAATCCTAGTCAAATCTGAAGTCAAAACCTAAATCAAATCCTAATTCTAATGAAATCCTAATGAAATCCTAACCAAATCTTAATAAATCCTAATCAAATATTAAATCCTAAATCCAAATTCTAATCAAATCCTAGTCAAATTCTAATCCTAATCAAATCCTAATCAAATCCTAATTAAACACTAAATCCTAAATCCAAATTTTAATGGAATATTAATCAAATCTTAACTCTAATGAAATCCTAATCAAATACTAATCAAATACTAAATCCTAAATCCAAATTCTATTTCTAATCAAATCCTAATCAAATCCTAATCAAATACTAAATCCTAAATCCAAATCATAAACCCTAACCAAATCCTAACCAAGCCCTTAGTAATTCCTAAGGTAATTTTAGAACTTCAATAACTACCAAATAAACCATTGATCTTAATTAAAAATTTACACATGCCTTAACAACTAAATTGATAAGAAATATATTAAATTTGAAGAAAATCGAACTTACCAAAAAGAAGAAAAACATATAAATCTGCTCGGGTATCAGTTGACCTCTTTCTCCAATCTTGATGCCAATATTCCAATGCCTAAAGCTCCTGTTCTCACCATTAAATTGCTTATAAATTTCATATGTATATAGGAAATTAAGTCTTCTATCCATAAACATAAATTTCATTCATATCCAATTAGCAAATTGCTCAAAATTTGTGAAATCCTAACTAACCCTCAAAATCCAATTCCTGAGACCTTAATCCACTTAGATCTCAATTACTTACAATTAAATCATTAGATTAAGTTAAAATTTGTAGCACAAATTGACAACAACAATACCAACCAATCTACAAAATTTTAGCCATAGATCTATTGTAAAACTTTTGTAATTGTCCAAAGCATAAATCCTATTTTATTTTTTAAAATCCAAAGTCGCCCAAAACAACCCTGACTTTGTAAAGCTCTTACAAAGTCATTTTTGATCTAAATCACTCCAAATTAAGTCCTATGCAAAATTTCTCAAGTCTGCTTTCTATTTGCATTCTTCGATCTACCAAAAAGCCGTTCATCTACTGTAGGCATGCTATTTTGTGCCTCATAGTCTGATTTCAACCAATGTTCATAACTGGCCCTCTTTGGGTATCAACTCTTAGAAATTTGTAGTAGATTTTTTTGAAACCTATTCTCAACCCCTTTCTAAAGATGCTTGTATTATTTATTTTTCTAATCTACTTTGTTTTGCCTTATTTATGGCAATACAAAGAAATTAGAAGTCACTTCTATAAAAGGCAGTATTAACATCTTTTGATTTTTTTCTACCTCCTTTTCTATTATTTATTTTTCTAAGATAATTTTCTCAAATATTCTCATTTGAGCTTTCTATAATATAACCACTCCTTTCTTCTTTTATCTAATGGTCATATTTCTATATAACAATGGAGTCATGTTGGTCCTTTTAGAATATATAAATATTCTTCAAAATATAAAAGGTCTTTTTCAAACTTAAACTTGTCAACATTTTTATTGAGGTGACGCTTGATTTAAAAGGCAAAAGCATCATTAGTAGTTGTAATATGCACCTCATTATGAAAACTAAAATTAATAGATACCTATATAATAATAGCATAGAAATAAAATTGCTCAGGCTTCAATAAAATTGCATATTATTGATAAAACATTACCTTTACTGCCTTTGGTAGAAGATATGATTTCTTTGATAAAGCATCAAACAATCTTTATTGCTTTGCATGTCAATAAGTCATAACAAAGTTAAATAAAGATAATGATATATTCCATTGAACTTGATAATAATTAAGAATCCAAACTGACATAAAATCCATACGATCTTTGGAATGGCCCATTCAATAACCACCTCCACCTTCTTAGAATCCATCATCAAATTTCAATAGATATGATGTATCTCAAAATTTCCATCTTTGATTAAAAAAATACACATTTTTCTAGATTAGCATATAGACCTACATCTTGTAGCTTTTACAATACCAATTTTATATGCTCCTCATGTTCCTCTAAATTTTTTGAATAGATCAAGATATTATGAAGATCAATCACCATCAACTTATCTAGATGCTATCAAAAGATGTTATTTATTGAATGTTGAAAGATAGCTGGTATATTTGTTAATCTAAAAGACATGACATTATATTCAAAATATCCATACTTTATTCAAAATGTAGTCTTTTATTTATCTCCTTCTTTAATTTGTACCAAGTTATATGCTCTATAAAGATCTATTTTAATATAGATCTTGGCTTGGCCAAGTTGTTCCAAAAATCTTGAGATTAACGGTAGTGGATAACGATTCTTCATCATTATCTTATTCAATCTCTAATAATCAATATATATATATATATATAAAGAACCATCTTTTTTCTTTACAAAGAGTATAGGTATACATGTTGGAGATTTTGAATGCTTAACGAAGTTCTTTGTAAGATTTTTATCAATATAATCCTTCAACACTCATAATTTATTTTTAAAAAGGTTATAAATTGGGCCAAAAGGTGGTTGCGTTTCTTCCTAAAGATCTATGGTATAACCATATGGTTGATGCTCTGATAATATATCAATATTTTTTTTAAAAAAATATCTTAAAATTTAGTATATTAATCTAGAATAATTGCCAATAAAGTCATATCTTCTTTAGTTGGAGTCGCATAAATAACAACTGATATACCTTCTTTGATCAATCTTATAAAAATCCTTATTCCAACAAATAAAGGCTTACCAATTTGTGATTTTTCATGAAATTTTCTTACAAGGATTTCTATTAAAAATGTCATTTTTTGTAACATCCAATCTATAGATAGATTATGTTTTTTCAACCAAGAAAGCCTAAGAATAATAGGATTTGAAGGAGTCCTAATAACACTGAATATAATTTGGCTACTATGGTCTTCAAATGCCACTTCTATTGGCATTATTTTATGGATGATACTATTAGAAGATAAGGATCATTTATCTATTATTTCTACATGAATGGGTTTGAATTTCTATACTAGTAGAGTTTTATGAAGATTAACAAATGCCTCATATAAAAAACAATTGGATTCTCCAAAATCCAATAATACAATTGTCTGAAGCTTCTAAGAGATAAAATATAAAAGAATTATAGAGTAACAAGCAAGCTGAGAAGAAAGAGAGGATCTTGAATAGTTTTGCAATGTCAAATTGTTTAGCCACATAGTCCCTATTATGGTTGAATATCTTTGTTTTTTTTAAACAATTATATTGTTGATTTTGGTGATGCATTGATTTTGTTTCTTCAAACAATTGTCAATCTTTTGGCCTTCCTCGCCACAATACAAACATAGACCTTCTCCCATCTAACGCTTCTTTTTTTGTAGACTAAAAAATTTAAAACATATTGTATCAAGCTGCAGATTTTTTACTTTTGAATGTGAATTCATATTGCTTGCTAATGTAATAGGAGTGTATTGGATTATGTATTGTCTTATTGAAGCCTATAAACATTGATTCTAACAATATTATAATAATCAATTATCACATTTTATGGTATCATGTGGCATGATCTTCAATCTAAGAATACATTGGATACCTAGTTGTAAAGAATTTACTTGTAATTTAATGGTAAGATTCTAATAAGTGATTTGTCTTTAAAAAAAAAAAAAGACAAATAATATGATGATATTATAAAAAAAAAAAAAATTATACCAATAAAACCACTTGCATTTAAATAGATTTGTATATAAAGTCTTTCTATGGCATATAAAAAATCTTTAATACCCCCTTTCTTTATAAAATTACAAATAATCAATTGATGATAAGTTAGATTGCCAATAATTTTTAAGAAAAATCTATATTCTCCTTATAAAATCCCATCTTCATATCAAAATTTTATTATAACTCCATACATCCATTTTTTCACCTCCATAAAGTCTTGGCTACTAAAAAATCTCTTTAATTTGTATAAAAGGCTCAAATTGCAACAAAAATCTTCAATAGCTTATTCATCGAAAAAGATTTATTTTTTTTTCAAACTTTTAAGTTTAATAATTCTTGATCTAGCCATTTAGTTTCTATAAAAAATTTCCAAAGTATAGGTAATATTCTTAAGCTTCACTACAAAAAAAATTCAACTATAGATTTACTTTTAATTGTTTGATATCTTTAAAATCCTACCAAGTGCTTAAAATCCTAATTTATAAATACTTAAGTACTATTTTTTTTATATCTTACAAATCAAAAATCTTAATGCTACAAAAAATTTGCACATAATTTTGTAATATGAACATATACACTTTTAAAATTTTTGAGCCAAAAACTTATCAAATTATCAAAGATATAGCTCAAAATACAACCACTAATTAAATAGGGTCACTTATTGCCTTTAAATTGTAAGCACTGATTTCAACTTCTAATATCTTCTTTATTTTAGCTTATATTTCATTAAGCCATATATAAAAGTATAGTTAAAAAAGTGTTCTTTTCAATCCTAGTTGTTGATCTTCTATTGCTTTTTGTATGCGCTAGTTATGCCCAAAAGAATGATAGTAGGTACAATTTTGATACCTTAATTTTGAGCACTTATATCTCTTTTAAAAATAATCTAAATTACATGATTTTTATACCAAAACCATAGCCAAAAACCCAAACTTATTAATCTTAGCCTTTGATGTTTAAATGCCTTCAAAAAAAAAAAAAAAAAGACCCCCCTAATTTCTAATAAGCCTTTGAACAACCTCAAAGCCCATTGGGCATGACTTTTGGCCAATAGGAATAGAGGTTTCTATCATCCATCTCCATTCATCTATATGGATGGTCTAACTACTCTTTTTTATACTAAAAATTCCTTTCCAATCTTTTTTTTAATAAGATTTATATAATATATATTCTAAATACCAAATAAAAGAAGTAAATAAGATATCAAACATCACTAATGTTTAACAAATGTGACTCAAAATATATAAAGTTATTATCAATATAAGATCAATCTCAAAAGTCACTATCAAAAAAAAAAGATTGTATAAATCTCAATAATAGCCTTTTTAACAGATTCCTTTTAAACTAACAATCTAATCACATTTTGTAATCAATAAAAATCCACTGATACGGCTATCACTTAATTGTGTAATAAATTATATATTAGATATATATATACAATATTTTCACATAGTAGTCAAACCACAACATAACAACTACTTTGCTAATGGCATCATTGAATAATTATGGATTCAAAAGCAATAATAACAAATCTTTTACATTGTCTCTTAATCTCCAATAGAATTAATTCATCAAAGCTTCTTCATTCTAATTGATGTTGCATACTAGTTGCCTAAAATTGAATGCATAGATTGATGTAGAGCGCGTCTCTTATTGCAATGCTTGGATCTTAGCTATTGCTTAATAAGCCTTATCATGTCCTCCAAATGCTTCTATGAAAGTTTTAAAGTTGCTTAAAATTAGTAATTTCTTCTCAAACAAGAGAGCATATTATAAAAATGCTTTGCATTATAAAAAAGGCGCCAACCAATCCAACCCATGATTCTTTTGTCGGATAAATATCAAGTTGTAGAACCATTATCAATTGAATTTGATTGATAAATCTTTGGAACTTCAAATGTATATCATTATATTTTTTCAAAAGATTAATTGAAGGTTCCTTATTTTGCTAAACAAGTAGATTTCTTTGGCACAATATAAGTAGTAGTACATCTTCAAGTATAAAAGTTGGAGGCGGGTGCAGTCTAAGGTATGGTATTCCAGATGTTGCATTATTATGAAGTTTTACAATAATCCCTTCAATCTCCGTAGTCTTAGCAGATAAAGTAGTAAGAGTGCTTATGATAGTAGTTAATTTAGACTCAAAAGATTTGGTCATATTAATATCTTAACCTCTAGCCATTCTTAAAAAAAAAAAAAAAAAAAAAAAAAAAACCTTTAAAAAGATAATATCAATTTAGAAGAGGATAATCCACAATCTCTAAAATGCCTTAAGACCTTCAAAGAGAAGAATGATCTACTTTCTCATAAGAAGAATAAAGCTCCAATATTATGATGAAAAAAATATTAGCTTAAAGGAGGGTAATTCTTAATCTCTAAAGCACTAGAATACCTTTAAGAAGAGAAATAATTCATTTTTTAACAAGAAAGATTTAATTCTAATATTTAAGATGAAGGCAATCTTAACAAATTATCAAAGATATAAGAATATATATATATATATATATATATATATATATATAAGAGATTTATCAAATATGTTGCAATTAGATTAGTACTTTCCAACTATAATAAGATGAAGCTCACTTAATATACAACTTATATGCCTCCAAATCTTTGCCAAAAACTAAATAAGAAGCTTTTATTTTAAAACATGTTTGAGAAGCAAGAGACTTGAATTAAAAAGAGGTTTCAAGAAGAAACTAATAATAAATTAAATTATCTAAATGAATATACAAAAAACACCAAAAAATGTGAGCTAAAACTTTAAAAGATGTGTTGTTAAGATTGAAGAACTCTTTAATCTTGACTCTAATATATATCCATATTTAAAAAGCTTTTTGAACAACTTCTATCAAACTAAGAAGCTTCTTAAACAGCTTCTACTAATTTGAAAGCTTCTCAAGTTTTTTCTACTAACTAAAAAGCTTATCAAGTTACTTTTATTAACTAGAAAGTTTTTCAAGCAACTTCTACAACTTAAAAAACCTCTAGAATATTCTAGAAAGTTTTATACATTTTTGAAGTATATATCTTTAACAATATCAATAGCAAAAGAATAAAAAATTAGCCTCTTAAAGAAGTTTGATAGAACTTGTTTAAAGTTTTGCGGCTTTGTAAATCAAGTGTAATTTATTACTTTATTCCAATTTCAGCAATATTCAATAGAAGCATCTTGTGTTGGTTTGGTTGAAACCTTGTTCTCAAGTCAAGCTTTGTCTTAATTTGCTCTATTATTTGAATAGAATTCTTCCATATTGTATAACTTTAAAACATTTTTAGTGGTATTTGCAAAAGCTTTTGGAGAACATGATAAGATTTACTATGTCAAAAATAAAATTTGAATCCTTCAAAAAATATATATATTTTGCATCTATTTGTACTTAAAAATTTGAAAAATTAGCATATAATATCAATTAAATTAAAGACACATTGATAAGTCAACTTTATTGGAAATTATAAGATAATACAAAGGATCTATTATTATTATTTATATCTAATCTTCAAATTCTTAATGAAACTATCAATTAAATAATGAAATCTAATAAGCACCTATTTTAATGTTAACAAAAAAAACATCTACTATTTGTACTACAAATTTATACCAATTACTTGACATCTTCTATATTTTCTAATCCTAGTAAATATTTGGAAGTAGAGAATATATAAATTGATGCAATTTGCTCCAAATCTCTTTTTGAATAAAAAAAGAAGTGTCAAAAAAAATATGGCTTATATTTGCATCTTAGAAAATTTGGCCACAAGGCTAATAATTATTACAAAAAGCATCGACATACATATTGAATGAGAAGTATAGTCACATCATCAAATGCTTTATAAAAAAATGATGGTGTCTAGTTATAATAAGGACCATGTAATTAGATTTTTTATTCTACAAATCAAAAAAGATCATATATTATTATTTAATCTTTCTTATTGCTTTATCATATCAATATGTTAAAAAGTCTAAAAACTCAAAACCTTTGCTTTAATAGATTTAGAAGCCTCTACTTACTTTATTAATTTAAATTTTTTAAAAGTCTATAAAATTCATATAGCCAAGAAATCCAAGGTTGTTCATGTGAAGATCATAGATGGTCAATTCTTATCCTCTAGAGATGTTATTTACAAAACCAATCGATTAGAAGTAATATTAAAGAATCACAATAGTCAAGTTGTATTTAATAATATTAGGTCTTTATCTAATTTTATTATTTTAGGATTTTTTTTATATTTAAAAGATATAATTTTTATATAAGTTGAATATCTTCTAATATAAAATTTCTTAAAATATCACATCTTTTTATTATTAAACTTGATAGAAAAGACCATATATCTTATAGATCTAAAACCATAAATCTTCTGTTTATTGAAATTAGAGTTTTTATAAGAGCAACCAAAAAAGACATTTCTTTTGTTGTTTATGCAATTCTAACATTTGAAGCAAGAAGTATTCTAATAATCTTTTTAAAATAATATAAATATTTTTAAGATGTATTTGAAAAAAAAAAAAACACTAATATCTTGCCAAAAGATTCTTTATATGGCTATACTATTGATCTTCAAGATAGTGCACAACCACCTTTTGGCCCAATTTATAACTTATCATAGAATGAATTTAAAGCATTGAAGGAGTATATTAATGAAAATTTAGCAAAGAATTTTATTTGACATTTAAAATCTCATGTTTATGCACTTATATTCTTTGTGAAGAAAAAAAGATAGATCTCTACAAATATATATTGACTATCATGGCCTCAACAAAGTGATGATAAAAATCATTATCTTTTGCTATTGATATCTAGGCTCCTTGACCAATTGGGCCAAATTAAGATTTATATCAAAATAGATCTCCGCAAAGCTTATAATCTAGTACACATGAAAAAAGAGGAAAAATAAAAGATTATTTTTTGTACAAGATATGGACACTTCAAATATAATGTCATGTCTTTTGGTCTTACAAATATGCCAACCATTTTCTAATGTTTGATGAATGATATATTTTGTGAATTCTTTAATGACTTTGTTATATGTTATTTGGACAACATCTTAACTTATTCTAAGACTCTAGAGAACATAAACAACATGTTTGCCTTATCTTATAAAGGTTAAAAAATACTAAATTATATACCAAATTAAATATATATATATATATATAAGCTTCAAATAAATTTTTTTGATTATATCATTTCAAATAAAGGTTTAATGATAAATCCAAATAAGATTAAGACCATTTGTGATTGGACAATTTTAAAATTGGTATGTGACATCCAATACTTTCTTAAATTTATAAATTTCTATAAGATCTTTATTAATAATTATTTTCAAATAGTTTCTTTGCTTATATAATTGATATACAAGAATAAATTTAAATAAAGATTAAAAATTGAGAAAGCCTTTGAATGCTTAAAAATAATATTTATTATAGCCCTTATTTTAATTCATCTATGCTTTTTTCAAGCCATTTTTTATATAAATCAATGCTTTGAACTTTATATTAAAAGAAATCTTATCCTAATTTAAAAGATAAAAAAAATTGCATCCAATTGCATTCTATTTCAAAAAATTCTTGGTTCCAAAGATTAATTATAAGATCTACAATAAAAAAACTTCTTGCTAGTATAAATTCTTTTTAAGAATGGTGCCATTTTCTTAAAAATGCTTCACATCCAATGATTGTATATACAAATCACAAAAATCTTAAATATTTTATATTGGCTCTTATTTTAAATTATCATAAAGCCTATTGAAGCATGTTTCTTTTTTTGTTTCAGCTTCAACATCTCATGTTGATTCAAGAAGAAACAAGGATTGTTAAAAGATTTATAAAGAAATCAAGAAGAAAAAATAATATATGACCAGCAACAGACAATACTCTTGAAACTTGAGAAATTTTATATTTGAACAAATTTTATATTAATTTCAATAAATTCTTTATTTTTTAATCATATTCATACAACCTTAACTATGAATCTATTATTTTAGATATTAAATATTGTTCTAATAATATCCATAATGATTTAAATAATTCAAGTCTGAAGATAGTCTTATCTACTTTGAAAAATATTTGTATATCTCAAAAGGCCAATTATATCTTTGTGTTCTCCAAATATATTATGACTTTTTAATTGTGAGATATTTTAGGTTCAACAAGACATTAGAACTTATTTCTAAAGATTTTTTGTTATCTCAAATGTGAAAAGCTATCAAAAAAATTATTTTCTTTTGCGACACATGTTTTAGATCAAAAAATCCTAAACATCATCTATATGGATTCTTCAAGTGCTACTAATTTTGAAGCAATCATGGTCTTTTATTTCTATGGAATTCATCATAAATCTTCCACCATTAAAATCCTTTGATGCCATATATTTAATTGTCGACCAATTTATCACAATGGGTCATCATGTCCCTTGCAAGAAGACCATTATTAATGAAAAAATGGCCAAACTCTTTAATGATATAAATTATAGCATATCAATTGATATGTAGAGGAAGGAACAACCTCCATTTTAAGTTGGCAATAAAATATAATTGCTTTGATACTATATAAAGACTACTCATCTATATAATAAATTGGACTATCAAAAGCTGGAGCTATTTTCTATTAAAAATTAAATAAATATTATTATTTATTAATTAAAACTATTAACATTCAAAAAGATACACTCTATTTTTTATACATCTCTTTTAGAATCTTATAATGAATCAAGTATATCAAAAAGAATACAACCACCACTGCCTTATATTAAAATAGATATCCATAAAGAATTTGAGATAGAAGAAATATTTAATTTGAAGCTAAGACAAAGACAATTAGAGTACTTTGTGTATTAGTACCGTTACAATATTAGTGAATGCACATGGGAGCCAATTTCAAACTTAGTCAACGCATTGCAAAAGATATAAAATTTTTATCAATGACATTCTTTTAAACCTAAAGTAACAATATATATTACATAATATTCTTATTTGGCATATCCAAATATAATATATTCTAAAATTTATAATTTTTTGTAAGAAGGGTAGAAGCAATTCCAAAAATTTCAAAGCTCAACTTTCATATACATATAAATTAATAAATTCAAAAGTAATTCCATTCTACTTTAAGATTATGACACACCTTTGATTTAGCTTATATAGTGAGATATGAATAGTCAAGAAGACAATATCATATTAATTTAGCCATCTCAGTTGAACATTTTTCATTATTGACAGTAAGATAAAGAACTCTTTGAATCAAAAAGAAGCAAATAGAATATCCAATAGTTATTTTATAATAATCATTATCAAAATAGAACCTATCTATGAAGGACACTTAGAAATAATTTTTGAAGGACATTTTTGCAATAAAAATATTGAAGTTCAAATTTGATATATGATAAAAGGCATCAATTGTAAAGATCGATGAATCTTCTAATTTGCAAAAGACAACTTGAATATGTGGAAGATACTATATGACATATTTTTTACTTCCTTCACTTTTGATCAACTTCAATTCTATCCTTTTTTATAGAACTCACAGCTAAAGAGGGAGGTAATATCATGAATATACAACAAAAGAAGGTTTTAGAAGACTTTAGAAGGTTCTACTTAATCTCAAAAGATTTTAGAAGGTTCATTTGATTCTAGAAGGTTCTGGTAGATTTTACTTAATCCTAGAAGATTTTAGAAGGTTTCCAATGATTTTGAGAAGGCCCTAGTAGATTCTAGTAGATTCTAAGAAGATTTTGTAAGATCCTAGAAGATTTTGGAAGGTTTTAGAAGGTTCTAAGAGATCTTAGATGTCATAGAAGGATCTTAGGCTTACTTTACTTCCAAGCATCAAAAAAACTCTTCAAAAAAATTTCTTACATCTAATATATATAGGAATTGAGATTAAAGGTATTCTCAATCTTGACAATGCAATTCTTGTAGCTCAATTTAGTCCTTCTAGTCTTATTCTTGTATCTTGTTGTAGCTCCTTACTTATGATATAAAATAAATTTTTTATATTTCAATTTTTTGAACTTTTGAAGTCTTATTCTATATGAGTGGTGTATCTATAATAATATGTGAAATAAAATAAAATATTATATTTAACACTTGTTACTTATAACTAAAGAATATATATTAAAAAATCTTATAATTGGTCATTACAAGATTTTATACAAATAAGATTCTTTCTTTATAATTAGTCTTTATTAGATTTTTTATTAATGATATTATTTCTATGTAACTGATTACTATAAGATCCTACTTAGATAATAGTATCTAAAAGCCAATCTTTTGAAATCCCAAGTTTTTAGATTATTTAAATATCATTTAAATCTTAGCTACTATTTATTCTTTTATTTATAAAAAAAGAATTTTCTTAGAAGCTTTTAAACCTTGATTTAGCCAAACATATATAATTTATTTTTTATAATATTATCTTTAATATTATTACTTTATAAATAGTTAAAAAATATTAATTTAATAATTTTATCAATTTTTTTATTCTTATCTTTTATAAATATTTTGATAAGAACATCAACAATTATATCTTTAGAATATATGTTCTATTATGGATCTACAATAATTTGTGCTATTAGCCTAATATGAATCACAATAATCTTATAAAATAATTTTTTTACTTCTAAGGCATAATTTTCAGTCTAGTGTTTCTTTTAAGTACCTCATAATTTTTTTTACTATCTTTTATTATATGGACCTAGCCTTTAATATATTATAAATTATAACACTCATTATATATACAAGATATATTTTTGTATCCATTGTTGTATATATAAATAAGCTTACTATTGTTTTATATAAATTTTCTTCTATTTTATTTTAATCTAATGAAAAATCTTATCCTAAAAGTTTCATCAACTTCAAATTAGATTAAAAAAAAATACCCTCATATTTTTTTTCAAATTTGGCTTTCATTTATTTTATCTTTTATAATTTTTTTGCTAAAATAATTAAATCATCAATATAAAGAATCATAACTAATAATAATTTGTTTGATTATATCATCTATACAGATGATTTTTTCTAATTTTTTATTTAAAAAGCTTGTCTTTACATTTATTTGATGAATTTTCAAGACTATTGCTACTCTAATAGCCATAATTTTTCTAATGGTGGTGAAATTGGTAATATATAAAAAGATTTTATTAAAATCTTTATTCTTATTTGTAAATTTTTTTACCAACAAATCTTATTTTTACCTCATGTTTTTATCTAATAAATCTTATTTGGTATAAAATACTAACTTGAAACTAATACTTGTGTGGTTTTGAAATAATTAAGCTAATTTCTATCTTTTATTATCAATAAAGGATTTTTATTAGTCTTCTATAGTCTTTTGTTACTTACTTGTATTTGTAGAACACATGGCTTAACACAATTTTAATGGATCAACAAACAAAGTTATATTTATATGTATGTGTATTTAAGTATTTTAAAAAAAATATAATTCTTCAACCATTCTCAAAATATATGTTGTTCTCTTATAAAACATCAAAATCATTAGAAGGTTGGTTCTAATAGTACATATCTTCTATATGTAGTAATTCTTTTAGAATTTCTTTATTAGTCTTTAGAAGTATCAAAGTCTTATTTTTTATAAAAATTGGCTTTTGATTTTATTTTTTTCTACCAAAAAATTTTAATTTTTAATATTAAATTAATTACATTTTGGCATCTTTTATCTTTTGAATACCTTTTCTTCTATCTATTTGTAAGAATCTATATTATAGATGAATGATTTTTTTTAAAATTAACTTAAATTTATATTAATTAATTTATTAAATTAAATTTTAATCTATTCATTAATTACTTTTATTTTTATGTATATTAAAAAATTCTTAAAATAATATTAAATTTTTATAAAATTAGAATTATTTATAATATTAATAAAATAATATCAATAAATTATTTAATACATCCATTAATAAAATAATAGTAATTCAAAATATACTTAGGAATACAAGATTTACTTCTCTTAAAAAATTATTTATGTTCTAAAATATTCTCAAATAATTTTTACTTTATATAAACAATAAAAAACTTATAATATTAGGTAGATAATATCTTACTTAAGTAACATCAAAAAAAAATTTGAAGTTAAAAAAAATTAGACACAAATTGGAGCTATAGGTACATCATGTAGCTACAATAACTTTTTAAAGAAGTTTTCTACTTCTTAGCAGCCACCAAAAAAGCCTCTTGTAACTTTGGCATTTGTCTTACAAACCTTAAGATCCTTAAAAAACTATCACATAGATTTTTTATTAGCTACTACATATAATGGCAAGACTAAGTCCATTTTCACTCTTGTCAATGTTTTATTTTGTATTTTATTTTTTATTCAAGATTTTCTTATTTCTTATATTAAAAAATAATTATTCTTATATCTTCTTTTTTCATAAATATATTTCTTGGTCTTTTTTTTTTTTTTTGATTACATGTGATTATATTTTTTTTATTTTAGCAAATTTAACTAGATATATGCTCTTACCAATTTGACAAAACTAAAAATTATAATATCAAGGCTTGATCTTTTTTTGACAAAAAAAAGAATGTTTATTTTTTGTGAAAGCAACAAAGTATTTTTAAATTTTAATCTTTTGTTTGTTAGATTGATGTTGTTTCTGTATTTTAATTTTATATGCTTTCTTCTCATCTATTTTTTCATATAGAATTCTTTTATATTCCTTGAATTTTTTTATCTATAAAAAAAAATTAATATAAAATATTACCATCATCATTAAAATATAATAGCATCCATTAAAGTATTAAAATTTTATTTTTTATAAGAATAGATATTAATAGATTCAACTTTTATAAATTTATCAATAAATTTTAAGATATTATTAAATTTCAACTACAAAATTATCCAACTTTACCATCTCAAGTGAATTTATTAGAACATTATTTAATAGACTAGCTTCATTTTAATTTATTATCATTTTTTAATAAAATAAAATCTATTATCAAATAATTTGAATGCATTTTTGGCAAAACTTTGATCTATGTATAAAAAACATAATACACTTAGTGCAAAAATTAATAAGATATGAATCTTACAATAGAGTATTTGATTCATATTTTTGTATGTTTTGCAATTTTAACAACTAGCATTCAATGTCAAGTACAATGATGCTACATTTATCAACCAATTTTTTTATATAGTACAATATAGTATAAAGAAATTATTATTAAATCTATATTATTTTTAAAAATTAAATCAAGAAATCAACTTTATTGTTAAGTGTAGCAATAATATCTTCAAACTAATTTTTAAAAGTTATATAATTTTATCTCAATATTTTAATAACTTCTTAATAATAGATATGACTTTTAAAAATATATAACTATAAATTTAAGACATCTAAATTAATTTTGTATCATTTTAATTTTTAAAAATAGAAAAAAAAACTTAATATTAGCAAGAAGATTTGTCTTTGAAAAGAAGAGAGACTAAACATAAAGTTCAACATTGTCCAAAGAAGCAACGCATTTACAAAATAAAAAGCTTAATTATTAAAGAAAAAAATATATTAAAAAATATGTTTGCAAAATTATAATAAAAATGATGAAATTAGAATCTCATATAATATTATTTTATATGGATTATGTATTGTTATTCCAACACTTTCTTTGCTTTATAATACAAGATTGTTTGCAACAAAAAAGCCACATTGTTTCTACATTTTCTTTGTTAGATATTTAAACCTTTTTTTTTTGTTTGTATTTTATTTTTTTAATAAAGAATTTTTTAAACATCAAAAAATATCTTCAATAATTTTTTAAAAAAATTATGTTTTTATTTATACTTCCAAACAAGGACTTTCTTTGTTAAATTATATTATTAATATAAAAATTATTAATTAATATTTGATTTTATTAAAAAATTAAATTTATATCAAAGTTTTGAATCATTTTTATTTAAAGTATTAAATATAAAAAGTAAGTTATTATTAATTTTTTATCTTTAAGTTAATAAAATATATAAATCTCTAAATCAAATATTAAAGAATTTTTTCTAATATACTATTTGAGTCTCATAAAAAAATTAGATAAATACTTTTTTATTTAAAAAATATTTTATTTATTAATATGGAGTATTATCATATTAAAAAATACCAGTATTTGACAATTATAGTTGCTATCTTTAATTTTATATATTTAACTTTATAAAATTTGATGATATTATAATAAAATATTTTATAAATAAACTTGCTAAATTTCAAACAATATTAAAAAATAAGCTAAAAGAAACTCAAGAATGATAACAATAAAAAATAAAATAAATAAAAATAAAATAAATAAAAACCAATGTTGATATTTTAAATGAAAATCAACTTTTATTCAAAGTTGGTGATAAGGTATGGTTACTTTGTTGTAATATCAATTCCAATTGATTTTATAACAAGTTAGATTATTAAAAGCTTAAAATTTTTATTATCAAATAATAATAATAATCATAATAAATTATATATAAGTTACAATTACTAAAATTTTGAGAGATTTATTATATTTTTATATTTTTTAAAAATAAAATAATCAACTCTAAAAAAATTAAACAAACTTGCATATGGGCATGGATATAATATTAATAAGCATATATGGGAGCCATTTAAAAATATTCTAAATGCACCAAAAACAAGTTTGGTTTTTTATCAATATCCATCAAAACTAAAGACTATCTATTGATAATAATAATGAACTAATATAAACTAATATATATATATATACTAATATATATAAATATATATATATAAACTAATATATATATATATATATATATATATATATTATATTTATATTTATATTTATTTATAGAGCTAATTTAAGCAAGAAAAAAATCAATTGCCAATAAACTCATCTCTAAAGCTATTATTTGCAAAACTATTAAATGAACTACTTTTGTTGCCACACCCTTTAGAATATCAAAATCAAAATGAAGATCTTTAAGAAAGGCATGTTATTTCTTAAATAGATTATAAGATATGAAGCATCCAATGTTACAACTTTAAAAAACCAATCTTGTTGTATAGCAATATTCTTAGAAGTAGATACTATATTAAATAACTTTTAAAATGTATTATTTGATAGAAATTATAAAGGCCTTAATAATAATCAAATAATCTAATAGTCTTCTTTTAATATATAAAATATTATTAATGGTTTAAAGATATTTCAATAACATGGATTAAAATTTGTAGTAAATACTATTTTGTAGATTTTGGATTTTGTCAACTTATGATACTATTTAGAATTTAATTACTTTTTATGAAATTCTTAAAAAAATATATAAAAAATAAAAAAAAAAATCACTAATATCTATTTTACTTAAGTAGGTAGAAGTAAGTAGAAACATCAAAAAAAATTCAAATGTAGATTGAATCTATTAGTACATCATGTGACTATAGTAATTTTTCTAAGAAGTTTTTTACTTCTAAGAATTTACTAAAGAAGTGTCTTATAATTTAGACATTTGATCTTTAAATCTCATGGTTCTTAAAAATCTTCTTTGTTATATGATTACTCACCAATATATATATGGCAAAAAGATTAAAATCATTATTAGTCTTTTCAACACTTTTTTTGTATTCTAATTTTAATTTAAGATACTTAATTTTCTTGTATTTAGCAATAGCTATTTTACTACCTTATTATCTTATAAATATATTTATTGGTTATATATATGTATATATATATATATATATCAAATATATTTAGATTCATGAGCCTAAAATACCATATTAATTTTAGAATGATTTTATGAATTCTATAATTATAAAGTTTTTTTTTTTTAAATAAAGAAATATTTAACAACATTTGCTAATCTAAACAAAGGCTATGTATGACAATTTCAAAAGTCATGATCACTTATACCAAAGTTACATAGTCAACTACTAAGACCAATATTAAACATAAATCAAATATCCACTAAAGTTTTGTCAAATTTTTTGACAGAAATTGGAGTATAAATGATATATTCTGTTTTAGCAATCATATACTCCTCTTCAGATCAATTGGCTTTAGTAAAACCTTGTCTTATCATTACTTTAACATGCTCACTAATTACAAATCCCATCTAAACTTAATCCTTAATTGGACTATCACGTCAATAGATTTTGCACCAATTTCTAACAAATAGAATTAAATTCCATTTATTCTAAAAGAAAATTATACATATTTTTAATAAAAATAATATTGCAAAATTTTTATGAGTTGTTAATTCCTGTAGTGAAACTTTTCCTCTTCCAGGAACTTTTAAGTATAGTCCCGAACAATCACAAAGCACGCTCACAGGACGGAATAGCCCTCGGTTTCAGGCACAGCAAGAGGAGGGTCCTAAGACCGAGAGCGAGGGGAACAAAAAAGGCAGGGGGGAGGGAAGGGTCCAGGAAGGGGAAAGGGTGGAGTAGGGGGTGTGGAGACCTCGGTGTCGGAAAGGGCTCCACACAAGCCCTAACCCTGGCCCTGCCCATGCCCTGCCCCTGCTCTTGCTCCTCCCCCCCTTGCTCCTCTTGCTCCTCCTCCACCTTGACGGCTCTCGATTCCCCTCCCCCACGCACCATCTCCCTTCCCATTCTCGCTCCCACTGCCTGCCTGCCTGCCTGCCTCCGACCCCGCAATTGACTCTCACACGCACTTACACACTACTTCCCTTTCAGGTATTCTACCTTCCTCTTTCAGGCGCTGTTGGGTTGAGTTGGTGCCACGAGTTTCGTTCTCAGTCGGGCGAGTAAGCGTAGTAGACAAGCAGGGGTATATTTCTCTGGAGGTGATGTTCGTGTCGTGTTAGGGTTTTAGAGGGTGGCTCGTGTCGGTGGTTGTTGCTATGTAATGCAATAGTGTGTGTCGCGTTGGCTGGTTTTGTCGTCTGCTTTGTTTTTGCGTGTGTTGTGTTGCTTGTGTCGATCATGCACGTCACATGCTTTTACTAGTGATTTGGGAGGAAGTGTCTCTTTCTGATTAGTGGTAGAACGATGTTTGGCTGCTTGTAAGGGTTTGCGTGCTCTTTTGGTTTTGTGTTCTGCAATTGGGTTTAGTTTGTCGATGCAGAGTAGGGTTGAAACAATTGGGGTCAGAATAGCCTTAGCCATTTCTGGGCATCGGAGTTACAATTCAAAGTTCTGGGATGATACTGTTTCATGTATTTCGTGACATCTTTGCCAGATTTTTGGTTCTACCCTAATTCGGCGGCACTTCATTCCGTTCACATGCCTACAACAGTAGACTAGCTTTACCCGGTGGCTGTTATTTTACATGCTCTTGGTACCGTAGGAATTGTGGAAAGGGAGTCAGATTTGTGGCTGTGATGGAGTTTTCCGTTACGTTTTCCCTTCCGTGGGGTTTTTCTGTTCCATGTGTATTTTTTCTGAATCTTTTACCGAACGGTTGTCTTTCTGAATTGTAGTCAGAATTTTGTCGAAGTCAGCATGGACCAGAAGAAGAGGAAGTTAGAAGACTCGCCAGCGACGAATGTGAAAGAAGAGCATGTTTCTGCAGCTGGGGTACCAGCTGCGCCTGTTCCTACTTTCGTGATCACGAAGGAGGACGTGAAGAAGCTGGTGGAGCCTTTTACAAAGGAGCAGTTAATGGAATTATTAGAAAACGCTGCCCTTGTTCATGCAGGTTATTTACATTCCAATTATCTCTTATCCTATACCAGGCCTTGGATGTTGTATTGCATTGTGATGATAATGAATGGACACAGAACAAGGCAGAAATATTAATGGTGATTGTGTTCATGTGTTGCTTGACGCATTCACATTTACTCGTTGGGTGCTACTGTTGGCCTCTGCAGATGTCCTTCAGGAAATTCGCAAACTAGCTGACAAAGACCCTGGTCATCGGAAGATTTTCGTAAGGGGACTTGGTTGGGATACAACTACTGAGACCTTGAAAACAGTGTTCTCACAGTTTGGAGAAGTTGAGGAGGGGGCAGTTATCATGGACAAGGCAACTGGAAAGAGCAGAGGTTTTGGATTTGTGACATTCAAGCACATGGATGGTGCTCAACGGTCACTGAAGGAACCTAGCAAGCGGATTGATGGACGGATGACGGTTTGTCAGTTGGCATCAACTGGGGCTTTGCAAGTGAACCCCAATCAAGAAGTTTCGCAGAGGAAAATTTATGTTGGCAATGTACCCATTGATCTTTCTGCCGATAGGCTGCTTGCTTTGTTCGCAGGGTATGGGGAAATTGAAGAGGGCCCTTTAGGGTTTGATAAATTTACCGGACGCTCACGAGGATTTGCTTTAATTATCTACAAGACGGTTGAAGCTGCTAAAAGGGCATTGCTAGAGCCTATCAAGACTTTAGATGGTATTCAAATGTATTGTAAACTAGCTGCAGAGAATCAGAAGCAGGGGCAGGGAAGACAAGGCACTGCAGGGAAAAACGACAGTGATATGATGCTGGGCAGGCAGCAAGTAATCTTCTTCACCCATTACGTTCCTTCAATGATATGCATTACAGTTGGGCTGGGGCTACCCTGCATCCTAAAGCTGAAAGACTCATTTGTTTCTTCTTCTGTATTAATGGTAGTGAAAGTAGTCTATGTGTTCATACTTTTTTGTTGATATGCATATGTGCAGGTGTCCACTCCTCAGTCACTCTCAAACGGACAGAACATGCCATACGGCTCCATGAATACTGGTCTAATAACTACCGGAATTCCTCTTAACCAGGGTGCGAATCAAGGAATTAGCCAAGGAAATCATTTAGGCCTTAGTAGCCACAACCAAGGTCTTAGTGGCTTGAACAGTACCTTGAACCCATCCCTTAACTACCCACTGAATTCATCACTATCTTCAATAGGACAGTTGTCGAACCCCTCGTTAAATAATTCTTTTAACTCCAGTCTCCCACAAACATCCCTTGGAATGGGATCCTATGGTTCACAATTGGGTATGTCTCAATATGGAGGTCAACCATCTGGTCTTGGTGGGCAGCCTACATACTCTTCGATGAATGGGGTTTTGTATGGATCAGCAGCGAACTCAGTAGCTTCTCAGCAGGTATCTATGTACATTTAAACTGATCCCACGCTGTTGATAATGGTGCAGTGTAGATCCACTGATTAGATTTCTTTTTCGTATTGTATTTCCTTGAATGAGGTTTTAGGGTTGATTTGAACATCTTGTAACTTTGGAGGACTTGTTTATATAGAATTTACGTGGCATTGTTCAGTTCTGTTTTTTTTTTCTTATTTTACCTTACCTTTGCCATAAAATTCTGTGTTCCTCAGCAAGCAGCGCTTCAGGTAGCCGGAGGTCACTACGGATATGGGTCGTATCAAAATCCTCAACTTCCTGCTTCATCTGCTCCTCGTGCTCCTCCTGTTGGAAATATGTATTTACCTTCTAGCAATTACGGCATATGAGGTTTGTAGTGATTTCATTCATTTATTTGCATTTGGCTGCTTTCTGTTCATGTCTCGCACTTGTTAAACTTGATTAGTTTCATCTCTGTTCTCAAACATGAAAGCTGTATGCGTTTGTGTTAATCGTGACATCTTCTTGCTCTTCTACCCCTTCGAGCAAGAAGATCAGCGAATTTCTTTGGTTGTTGTCGTCCTATTTCCACCCGTTTCTCAATTGGTTGATGTGATGAAGTTTACGTTAAGTGTTTTGAGTCTATTTTAGCATTTGGATTTTGGTTTGTTTACGTTTGCCTCAGGATTTTAGTGTGATCAAGTGTTGTTATCTGGTAGCCCCATCTTAGACGTGTGATGTTTTTGACTTTCTGAAGTTATGCTATGATTTTCATTACTCAGATAACTCGGCTCGCTATCGTGAATGTCCATTGTTTTGATGGCCTGGTGTATCTGGACTTCAGAATTTTGATGGTGCTGCCGATTCACTCTCGTTCTTCGCCCGTCATGTCAACAACTAGTAGGATATCTTGGAGATGTTAACATTGGCTGAATCTCCACTCTTGTGAAGTGGGAAGTCTGTTTGTATGATGGACGTGTTTGAGCCACATCTTATTCTTGAGACCCTGCAACTGTACCTTTTCTGGAGGGTGGTGCTTTTTATGTACATGACTCACTAGATTTGGGTTGTACAGAGTTTCATGATATGCCTGTAGGTAGACACTAGACACGCAAGTGAGGATAGAGCTGGTGCTATTGGAGTCTTTCTTTGGAATGCTGTTTCGTATTTTTGTGGTTCTTTTAGTACTCTTATTGCGAGACTAGCATTGACAAAGCAACATTTTATGATGAGGCATAGATTTGCAGAGTGAGAGATACGTTAGAGTTCAGCATTCCTATTTTTGAGGAACTTGGGTTGCTTGTACTTGAAACTATTTTTGAAGGTTCTGCACTTGTGTGCGCTGTTTTCTAAATTGACCAACTGTGGGATCGCAAGATGAGATATGTTGGAATGTTATCGTCTTTCCTTTCAAAGCTCTGAGTCTGTTTCTGTTACGCCTGAAAAATTATGCAAATCTTGTGTGACTGCTAAATCAAATAGTTTGGATTATGAAAAAAAATTCAGCAGTGACATTTGTTGCGTCTGTGATTGTGTACATGTCTCTGATTTCTTTCTATGTAATCTCGAGTTTTTTATTTTTTTTTATTTTTTTTATTTTTAGATTTTGAGTTTTTGTAATGTGGATGGTTATGGTTATTGCACATTGGACAATAAATGTGCGTTTGTGAGAGATTAGAATTTAATACTTAATATTATGTGTTTTTTCTAGTGTTTTGGCGCGGATTCAAGCCTTTCGACCTTCTAAGTTGGGTTTTTTGTCACATGTTGCTGTGGAACTTCTTTATCTGATTTATAATGCCAGAACACATGAATTGATATTTCATTTGTTTGAGTGGTAGAACTTGCCAGTGGGTGATATGTGCAGATTGCCAGCAGGCAAAAAATAAAGACAAAAAATATGAAACAAAAATGCCCCAAAAAAATGATTAGAAGTTGAAACATTTGCTCGCTTCGCTTCCGAATGCTAATAATTTTAATCTCTGTGACACTATTAATCTTCAACATTTATGTACGTTATCAATTTGCCCCATCAAATACCAGGTTCCACTTGTGGTGTTGGTGGATTTCTGCTGTTGTCAGTGAACGAGAGATTATCATGAGGGAAGCTGCATGCCTGATGGACTGAACTGTTGAGGACATTTTAACAAGCTTTAGTGTGTTCAAGCTATAAAGTGATCTCTTGGCATGTTTTCTGTCAAGAAACTGCTCATTACCTGTTTGAAGAAATCAATTCTGTAATTGAGAATGGGTAGCAGAGACTTCCACTCAACTGCTTCGATTGTGTCCCTAATTGGCAGCAGTTGATTGAGCCTGGGATACTAGATGCGAGTTGTACTATGAGGATGGCCTCAAACATGAGTTTTGGAGCCTTGCACTGGTGGCCTTCTTTGTGGAGACCAGCTGTCTAAGACTCAGGCTGTTTATCTGAATGTCTGCTGGCTCACGTTTGTAATTATTGAGGGGAAGTGTGGGGACGTCCCTAGACTTAAACTGGTGTCTCACGTTTGGATTCTTAGCATCTGTGGAGATGAGTAAGAGCTTGTCGGCCACGAGGGTGCAGATTTTCTTAGGACGTATATGTTGGGCTGAGCGCTTTCCTTTTACTGTGCTTGCTTGGATTGTATTGAGATAAAGTCGGGCCAAGCATGTGTGCTTTGTGAGCATGCCTCTGAGTACCGGACTGGAGTGGCAAGAGTAAGCGATTGAGGTATGCTTCATATCATGTCCATCATATGGTTTTTTTTCGTTATTCTGTATGTCTGCAATTATGTCGCTGACCCAGTGAACAACCGTTGATAGGATTGTGAACTCTTCCTTTTAATGGAGTTTTTCACATTCGCCATGTGTTGTTTCTTAAGTCGTGGACTTCTACCACATACTGACGTGTGGCTTTGTGCCAGTATATTAGATGCGTTGCGCCATAGTGATTTCTGTGATTGACATGGTTTATTCATGAATGGTAGTTTGTGGATACAAGTAAGTGGCGTGGTGCTTCATTTTCTTTTCATTTTTATTTTGCGTTGAGTCTGATACAACCTGGACAGTCACCATTTTGGCTGTTCGTTGAACCGTTATATTTTATTTTATTTTATTTTTTGGGTGTGCTTTTGTTTTGTTCAATGATGTGAATTGTTCATTAGTTCTGTACTAATTTGCTTTGAAGCTTCGGTTTTGATTAGTTCCTTTCTATTTGGCTATCTTTTTATTGAGTCGTCATTGAGATTTTTGGTTCTGTTTTTTTCTCCTCATTTCGTTTTTTCGTCGAGATATTTTTACACGCTGTAACTGATCCATGAATTCAAGGACAGTACTTTTTTGTTAGCTGGAGTCTGTATTACTACTAATTACTAGAAGTCTGAGAATCTAGTTTTTGTGTTTCATTTAGTTCTCAGTAGCAATATCAGGTTTTTATGGATATTTTCATTGTGTAGGATTCCTTCGTTCTAAAATTCCTTGTTTCTGATGCTGTAATGTATTGTTGATTGTACTCATTGGTTGCTAGATTTCGATAGACCTACATGTATGAGTTGCTCTACAATTCTCTTTGGCCAGTTAACTTTTCATGAGTCTGTTCCATTTTTCTCATGATTTTTCATGTTGCAGGCATGAATGCAGGCAAGGCTAGGCTGCAATTGGGCAGCTCATCATTTTAATGTGGGTTCGATTCCCACTGGCCTTATATCTATGATAGTGATATAATGTGATATATATGCCGTTCTTGACTTGTTTCCAGGGATCTGCTGAGTCAAAAAATAATTGTGGAGTTGCCAAATGGTGGTATCTGAAAAGTAATTTACCAAGAATCTTTGTCACGAATTTCTGGGTGACTTGTTGACGGGAGTGAGACGTTTCTGGTGCTAATCATCTTGGACTTGCTACCTGGACTGGTGTGACTACATCAGAATTCGCAACACCTTTGTATGACGTCGACATCATAAGATACTCTTAAAACTATTTGATTGAGGTGAGTGCAATACCGTAATATGATGGATTGAATCAACTGTTGCATTAGCTGCTTCTCCCATCCTATTAGGCCGATCTGTTGGCTCCCTTGGAAATATCTTCTGAAAGCCTGTTGGCGATCAATGAGTTTTCTACGAATGTGCAAATTAAACCTCGCTAGGTTAGTAGTTGCTAATTCGTTAACCAAACTTTGTCGTCGTGCATGAGTATCAATGATGCTATCAGAATTACTTCTAGCATTGCAACTCTTTTTCTACCCTCTCTCGACTGTAGGCAATCTTGAAATACAGAATAGTAGTAATAGTTTCCAGAGGTCTGCACACATACATCTTCTAGACTGATATTGCTGGAGTTATTAAAAATGTGTAAAATGTATTTTACTGTGGTCAAATTATCAAATTGTCAGGTTGAATTGGGTACTAAAGCAAAACTTGACAACTTTTACCACCAAGAGAATTTACTCCCAAATTGGACACCAGGGGGATAGATATTTTCAATACAATGCATATCTAAATTTGGGGGGAAAATATCTTCAATAGAATATTTATTTAAATAAAGAATTTGGATACTATATTCTAAAGTCCAAAAAAATTCATGTCTAGTTAAGTTGGTAGTCTAATAGTGATGTATAGTGATGGTAGGCCAAGAGAAGATGTTAAAATACTAGTCAAAATAGTTAAAATAGTTCAAGAGAAGATGCAATGTATAGTATATTCTTTTGAACTATATTGTTTTGATATTGTAATATGTAGTATAGGGCATAACTAAATACATCCCCAACTTAAAATTTCTAGTTGGTGAAGGTGACTTATATCAATTATCCTAAGACTCAAGTATCCTAAGACTCATACATAGAGGCCAAGTTTGAATAAAGGATTTTGTTTTTTGCTTCTTGCACCTAAGATTGGATAGTTTGGCACAAGAGTTTTTGAAAGATATTACCTATAATGTTAAAAATCTTAGGTTTAAGATCTCAATACAACCATACCTATATGCTTTGAAGTGGTTAGATATCCAAGGTTATGAAAGTTAAACGATTGTTTGTACATATAAAATAAATTAAGAATGTTTTTTAAATTTTTTATTATAATAGTTATTTAGAATTAGGAGTAAATTTTAAATAAATTGTAGCATTAAATTAAGAAAATAAAAATATTTGGTATTTTTTTTATTTTTTAAGATATAATTTTCTTTATTTAAATTAATTTAAAAAGAATAGCTAATGCATCCATTATTATTCTTTACATTAAATAAATATTGTTTACATGTTGCCAAAATTTCTGCAATTTTGCCAAGTAATTTTTATCTATATAATGGAGTATGTTTAAAACAATATCTAAGTTCAATAACATATTAAAAAATAATTTCTAATATGCACATTTGTATGTGTGAATATATATATATATATATATATATATATCTATAATTAAATTATAAAATTAAATTATATAATTGTCATCATTTTAAAACTTATTAAAAATATAGCAATAAATATAAATTAAAAACTTAATATCAAACCACTTTTTAAAGATTCTCCTATCTATAGGTTTTTAATTTTTTACAAGTATATTTTATTTCAATAATTAGTATATATTTTAAATTTTTATATATATTATGATTATTAATATTTAAAAGTTTTAAACATTTGAATAATACATGTGATTTACTCAATGCACAAATAATATCTTATACAAAATAAATGCAATTAGAACTTTGCAAGGCCAATAGATATATGTATATATCTATCATATTAAAATGGTTTTGTAATCTATCATCATATAATAGCTTCTTTGTTTTTTTTTTTAGTTACACATTATAATAATTTTATAAAATCATAATAAAAATAAAGAGTGATTTCTTTGGAGAAAGATATTAGTTTTTTATATAAAATAAAATTGGTTAATAATTAAAAATTAATATAATAATTTATTTTACTAAAATTATTAATTATTCTATATTTTAAACTTCAAATTATATAATAAGTATATCACCAACAAATTGTTTAAATAAAAAGACGAAAAAATAATAATGATAATTTTTTTTAATATTTATAAAATAATATAATCAATTATTTTAGAATGCTAATGTAATTTTAAAAATTATTTTGTTGAGTCTTATACTTTATATATTTTTTACATAATTTAAAACTTTGTGAGTGGTATATAATAGTGTATTTGATTATATATATATATATAAAATTTAAAGTGGTGTTAGAAATGACTAAGAGATTTGTAGCTTAAATTGGTTGCTAACATCTTCTACAAGACAAATGGCTAAAATAAACCAATATAAATATTTTGATAACTAATACTACAATCTTTATGTACTTTGTTACACTATGTAAATTAATCTTCAATATTATGTGCCATCAAGATTTTAAGTCAAAAAGTATCTTAAAGATGCAAATTTGTTATACTTAGATATATTAATTTAAAAAATCTATGATTGATTAATAATAGCTTTGATATAAGTGATCTCCATAATATTTTTTTTTATTTATATTTAAAAAATAAATACTTCTAATATTTAATCCTTCAATAACTATTATAAGCTTATTTTAAATAGAATAAATAAATAAATAAGGCTTATCTAGAAAAATAGATTAGATTATTATGCATATTGACCTTCCAAATTTTAAGTTTAGTATTTTAAAAGATGCCATTCATTTTTATTGCAATAAATCTTATATTTTTTTTATATGCCAATCTTTTCAAATGATTGAAATACCTAAATTTTTAACTATTCCAATGTATTTTTAATAGAAATACATTCAATAATATATAGTTTAAAATCAGATACATCTATTATTAAATGAAGTGTTACTACTTAGACTTTATTATTTGTAAAGACCAAAGAAAGAATAGAAAAGAAGAAAATTCTAATATAATTGATTGTATTATAGATAATAATAATCATTTTATAATATTTTAAAAATTAATAATAATTTAAAAATTAATAATAATTGGCATAGAAAAGCTTTTAATGGCTTCTTTGTATATTAAAATATTCTTCCAAAATTTCGAATTATATTATATAAGCTTTCAATCTAAGCAAAGCAGATATTTTTTCTTTTAAATATCATATATACCACCTTGAAGAAAAATATTGATAAGTTTTATAATAGAATATTCACAAAATATCAATAATAATTTTTATTGGGATAAGATGTGGAGATTTTTTAAAGTCCAAAGTCTTCATTTATCTTATTGAGTTTTAGATGGAGTATTCTTCTACTTCCAATCTAATCAACAATAATTAAATATATGTTTTTTTGAAGTGGCAATCCCTTAAACTTATGAGGCATAAAATCATTAGAGATTTCCAAGATACATATAAGAGTAGCAACAACTTGAATAGTATATTCACAAGATAATAGCTTAAATAGTATATTCACAAGATAATAGCTTAAATAGTATATTCACAATTTAATAGCTTAAATTTATATGATAATTAATCTTCATGCTAAAGCACAACATATTGTGCAAACATATAAAAAAAATGCTTTGTAAAACACCCATGATAAACATCCAAGCATGTACACAAATACTAAATAATTTTTAAGTGATAATCTTATAACTCAATGAGTTACAATGGTTTTATCAATAGACATCTAACCTCAAATATTTCTTTTATCTTCTGCTTTGATAAATTTTATATATGATTTTTCAAAATTAAAATTGTGAAAAAATCATTTTAGAAAAATGCATGAGCAACACATTGATAGACACCAATCTACTAATTACTGAAGGAAGCAGAAGAAAAGTAATAGAGAATTTAAAATAAAAATGAAATAAAATAACACTCTAGGAAAAACTAAAAAATTGTTGAACTTTGTATGTCCACAATGGTGTTGCAACACATGTATTGTGTACTTTTTATTTGTGGTTGTTGATTGGACATCAAAATTGCATGGTTTTCCAAGTAAATTTATGCCATTGTAGAAATCAAAAATTATAAACATAGTGAATAAAAAATATTTACAGTTTGAAAATCTTCGTTTGCCATAAGGGATTTTGATATTTGGACTTTGTCATCCACTATTTTGTCATCACCAAAGGAATCATCACTCCTGACAAAGATTGAAAATTTTCTTAGCAGTTGGAGGGCCAAAGCCATTACAGCATGATGCTATAGAATCAACATAGTAGTGGCATGATAGATCACATGTTAGTGGTTTGACTAATCAATGATGAAGGAACTAATATTTTGAGAATGAATAAAATTACAAAAGATATGGATAAAATTTCGTATTTTTATTCAGGTTCACAAGAAGGAAAATGAAGAATATTGAATGACAAGAATTGCGCTTGAATATACTATACACTTACAATTACATTTCATAAATTGGTCATGTATGTGAGTGGTTTCTATGTAATGATATTTGCATGCTGAAAACTACATCAAACCGGAATTAAGGTCCACCCTTCCTGCAGCCAATGTATTCTAAATCCCGTACTCAAGCAACTAATTCTACCGACATCTGCATTCCCTGTTGGTAAGAACCTATTTGGTACGAGAACTGAAAGCAGGAGAACGCACAAGTTGACGGAAAAAACTTGTCTAAATTAACGAATCAATAGGAGATTTCATCAACTCTATGATGTAAATCACTCACTCCATCATTGCACCTGCATATCAAAACCCTGAGATTTCCAGTCTGCCAATCGAAGTCAACAATATGAAACAACCATTGATAAGTGATAATAACAGCACACATTCAATTAAGGACAGTACACCAGAAAGAAAACGCATAAAGTCCTTTCAAACTCAGATTGATGACCAACTTAAATATGAGCACATCACCCACTGCAGCCATTCAGTCATGAAATTTGATCGATAGACATTAGAATCGGTTTACCATATATACAAAATGTATCACAGCCTAAAATGTATAAGCTATAGAAACAAATAATACATTACAATGGTTGGCTTTCATACATCAATTTCACTACTTTGTATCTTCTCAGCAACCATGCACCTCCCACAAGCATAACCAAGCATGCAGAAAGTGTCATAAACCCAGGATGCTCGTAAGCAGCCTTATTGCTCCTTCCGTTCGGTGTCACCTTTCTGAACCTTCACATAAGGTACAACTCCCAACAAGTAATCTATCCTTGGATTCCAGTTCAGCTGCTGTGCTCGGCAATACTGCAGGAATGTGTTGCCAAAATATGAGTTGAAACCCTCAAGAATATGCCACAAAGCATGCCCTTGGGGATTCACCTTTAACTTGCATATCCAGCTGCACAAGTGCCGATCGGCCAGCCAACAAATTGCACCAAGTGCAAGACAGAGAACATAGAGATGAGCTAATTTTCTCGCCAACGGATCTTTCGTGTACATATAATACTTGTACATCCTTGGAAGACAGAGCAACGCCAGGAAAACATAATGTAGTTGGAACCCTGCAACAAATCTAAACTGCGAGTGCAGAATGGCAAAGATAGTTCCGTACAGGAACAGGACAGTGGGCATTGTACTGCGATAATGCCAATCGGGAGAGTAAAGTACATAGATGTAAAGAAGCATTGCCCATACCATAGGCGTCTCATCGCTTTGCTGCTGACTGCTCGTAATAAGTTGATCACATGCACAGACAAATGACAAGTGTGTAAGAATCTTATAGGACTTCCAAATACAAGATGTAACTTGCTGCATGATGAATACCTAGGCCAATCAATGGAAGTGAGTTCGTGCGGAAGAAAAACCACATTAATTCACTTATTTAACAAACGATAACTAGAGATTCAAAGATGTGCTGAATAGTTTGACCAAGGAAATCTCACAAGGTATTTTAACGTTAAACCTTACATGAAGGACTCAGTAAATCGGTTCGACAAAACAAATTAAAATGTAAAAAAGGAATTTTACTGAATGATTCCAGTTCTCTCTAAAGAAATCCTCAAATAAGAAAAGGTAAGAGAGCTTACGCATATTTAAGGGTGGCATGGAAGAGAATGCTACCGATGCCCAGCGCGATTGTTGATAAGTGAAGAACACTGAACCGCCTCTCAAATTTTTGACTGATGGAATAATAGACACCTAAGAATGCAAGAATGATACCCGGAATATTGGATATGGTATTGTAGAACTCAGCCACTAGTGGCGTGACCTGATAGTTCTTTTCACACCATTCTGTGCTTGCAGTAATGGGACCCCAGAACCCTCGAGTCACAGAGGGGGTAAAAGCCTCCCCAGCCATGGAAGCGAGAGAGAGCCCAGAAGTCGAATTGCCTCTCTCCCCCTCTGACTCTTAGCATGAACTCTTGCGGACGCTCTTCTCCATTTTGGCTACACGTTCAACTGAATCTGTTAACTCGAGATTGACCTGCATACAGAAGATATTCAGAATGACAACTGTTCAACATGAAAGAAACCGAATCTTGAACATGTAAACTACCTAATGAAATTGTAAAAAGCGTGTGGGCACAAATTAACAAAACGCACTACAGAATCTATCTCCATTCAATACCCACTCAACTGGAGTTCTAAACCTCAAGGAAATAATCGAGTGGGAAAGAGGCACCTAAAAAGACAAATGAGGCAATCAATACGTAGGGCAAATAGGATTTCCGAACCTGCTAGAGAATCACATATCAGAAGCTGTCACTCACACAAGTTTTTCGCCGAGACTCTCTGTCCATCAAAAGCTCTACCCAGTGCAAGCTAACAGTGCTGAATTGTACCTGAGACCACGAAATGAAAGAATGAAAAACTGGGTATATTGAATGTCAAGCCTAGTGTCACACTTCGTAAAAACTTTAGCATTAAATCCACGGTAACCGAAGATTTTGAGATCAATCCAAAAGCTCTAGAAATCCTTCGTTCCAGTATCCAACACCTCAACAAATTTTGAACTGCTCAACCAGAAAACGACTGCTTCTTGCAGCTTAAGCGACTGAAATTCGACTGATGTCTTGTCCTAGAGAAGTCATAATACTCGAGAGTGAACCAAAAATTCATTCAAGAATTCCACGAATATGACCGACTCTCTCAACCAAGCGAACTACTAGTGTAGATGAAAACAAAAAGAAAGGAGACCTCTAATTGGTGATCTCTACCCTGAGCGTCTGCTTTCCCAGTTAAAAAAATGAGAATCAATAGAAAATCTTTCAGATCGAGTCGCACACGAACACACAAAGACGGCAACAAAGCTAAAGAGTCTGGAGACTGAAGATCTTGTCCAGCTTACACACACGATGAAGGCTGACAATAAATTCCTCTCAGCAGTTCAAACACAGCCTTCAAGGAGGTGCACAACACACCCTATGAACTCAGATCGCTTACATAAGGACGAGCATCACACATAGATGGACCTCACCTACTATTTCAACCTTTTTGAATTAATTTAGCCCAATCTACTGAAAAACGCCATCAACCCTACAGCTTCTCAGAAAACCTCCGCACCACGACATAAAAAGAGTCGGAAACTTTGTTAAGAAAACACGAACACTGTTCATCTCATCACTCCGTTTCTCTTAACACTCCTTCCGTTCAAACACCCAAAAAATCCCACCAACATAATTTTCCTAAGATCTGCTACTAAAATTTTAATTATTCACAAAGGAGTTAAAATTTCGAAGAAGGAGAAAGAAGAAGATCGGGACTACAATCACGTACTCCGTTCACAAGAGTACTGAGAAAAATCGCCCCCCTCGCATGCAACACTGATGAGCTAAGCAGGAGCAGGAAACCCTAACACATAGAGAGATCGCAACCCTCACAGCACACTCACTCAACACGAGAGTCTCGAAATCGCTCGAACTCTCGCACTCGCACTCGCACTCGCCGCGACTCACATGCGGAGAGCGACAACACAAATGAGACACTTCCGCAGGAGATTCTGCCCACTTGATTTGCCTCGCCGCTGTGAGGTAGCGGCGGCGGTTAAAGTGGTGAAGCCAAGTGCCCCAGCCATCACGAGAATTAAGATACAGGGAGCCGGGCAGGAAAGGAGAGAGAGGGAGAGGGGGAGTGGGGGAATTTCGGGGGTAAAAGTATGCACGCACCTAAGAGCACTCTCTCTCTCTGATCTCGTCAAGGAAGGGAAGGGAAGGTGGGGGATTTGGGGTACGGGGAAAATTCCTTTGGCCAGCCCCCCCTCCGCCTTCCCCCTCTCCCCCTGCTTCTCCGACGCTCTCCTACGTTCTACTCCGTTCCCCTTCCGCTCCTTTCGGCGGTAACGTGGAATCTTGAGTGGAACCCCCGGGAACGCGCATGGTGCTAATACCTGTTCCTGGGGCTTTTCGGCTCCTTTTCCGTTCTCGTCTTTTTACTTTTGGTCTCGGTACTGGGGCAGGAGGAGGATGACTGAGAGAAAATAGTAAAAGTATCTTGCTTGCTTGCCCCAAGCTTCGCATTGTACGATCCTTGACTTTGCTATTTTATTTTTCATTATCTGATTTTTTCTGTCTCTGTCTGTCTGTATGTTCGTGTATGGATCCCCAACAATCCACCACATCCTACTCATAATAGGAGGGAGTTAATTTTTGTTTGCACTGCCCTCATTACCACTATTTTTGACAACTTGACAAGTTTTTCTAGAACAATTTTATTTTTGTTACAAAATTTTATCATTTTTTCAGACATGTTTTTTTCTTAGAACATAAAAATTCGTAGTTTGTTGTTTCTACTTGATAAAATGAAAAGAACAAAGAACAAAGAAAAGTAATGGGTGGGGGCAAGGAAGAGTAGGGTGCTGTTTATTTTGCTCTGTATGTAAGGACTTAGAATGTGTGGATAAAATATAAAAATAATTTTTTTTCCATGCATGTAATGATATTTGCTACTCTGTTTTGCTAACTTTATTTTAATAACAAAAAGGATGTTACTTGTTTAGAAAAGTACAAGGTTTTCTGCTACAGTAAGTCTTGGTGACTTGCATGTGTACTTCTGTGTCCCCTTGTGTGAAAGTTGTTCTTTGGCTGTGCCAAATTTCTCATCCACGTTGAATGCTAAAAGTTTATAACATCATACATCACTTTGATTTGGTCTCTTTCACTTTGGTTTTTTGCAGCTCATACTTTCCTTACTCGGATACACCAAGCTTTTGGTGCATGTTATACATGTCATTAAAGATTCTAACACCAATTTGAATGAATTATACACCCTACACAGTTCCTAAGGTTTTTTTTTAAAATTTTTAATCCTCCAAAAATTAATCAAGATTTTAAAAGCCAACTCCAACTAAAATCTAGATATCTATTGTTGTTTGTTGTTTTGATAATAAATAATCTTTGATAATTAATACTTTTTTAAAATTTCAATGTTTAATAAAATTCAATATTATATTTAGAATTAATACAATCAAAACATACTATTCTTTAAAATTTTGTAATATATATATTTAAAAATATATAATTATATAGCAATTTTGAAAGAGTTAATATTTTGAAAAAAATTGTCAATTTAAAGATATCCACCACCTTTATGGAACGCACAGTAAAAGAATTGAATTTTGTGTATTAATCATACAGTGAAGAAGTAATAATGACTAAACATTTCTAAGAGGATTTTGCTAATTTTTTATGTATCACCTTATCATCAGATTCTTATATAAAAAGAATTCATGTGCTTTCAAAAAGAATTGTATGCTTTTATTCAAATATTTTAATTTATACCAATTTTTTTAATACAAAATATGGTTTAAAAAAAATTGATGTGAGTGTTTAAAAAAAGGTACAAATATTATATTATTGAATTGTAAAGATAGGAATTATCTATGACCTCATGAATCTAATTGGATGTCCTACATGAAATAACATTGATACTTCTTATGTTGTTAATTTGAATATAATATATATATAGGTTCTTGCTAATGTCATCATAGTTTTTGCTACTGCCACCACAACCCACCACCCATTTCACATATTTTTTTAGTTTTTTTTTATTCCAATAAAAAATTCTATTAATATTTATAATATATATATTTTTTGTCGAATCATATCAAAAGTAAGATTAATTTTAATTTAAAAAAATTAAAAAATTATTAAGAATAAGTTGTGGTGGCAATAACAAAAATGTGGTGGTATTAACAATAACAAAAATGTGGTGGTACAAATATATATTTATATATGATTTTTTTTGTAATATAATTAACAAATTATTTAATATTTATTAATATATATATTTTTCAACTAATAATCATGAAAATACAATATGTATATATATATATATATATATATATGTGTGTGTGTGATTTTTTATTTTAAAAAAATGTATATGTTCTTTAACTTCTGGAAGTTGTATGTTAAACATTTTTCAAACTGCAGTGGATGTACGACAGTTGCTTTTATCATCCATCGAACACGTCAAGTTACCATGTTGCCCACTGTTATTATCCATCTATTACTTCTTCATCTAAACGCACGTATGTGGGATCCTTTTACATTCATCCATTTTGCACTGGGGGCAGTGAATCTTCACAAAAGGTATGTCGGTAGTCTAGTAGGTCGCTAACAAACAAACTATTGTCCTTTTTCTTTTTTTAAGGTCTTGTTAAAAGCGAATTTTTTCATTTAAGGCATCTTTTGCACCTTCGTAATTTTGAAATCTATAAATGCTCCAAATATACAACACTAGTATTTTAAGAGTAAAGACAAAGAAATTTTAGCACTAATGTCCTTAACCGAAATGACTTTGCTCTATGCAAAACTTTTTTGGATTCCTATTTCATGAGAACTTTCTAAAATTATAAATAGAATAACTATGTTGTAATTATTGTTACGTTGAACAATTCAAGGTTAGGCAAATCATATGTTATTGCGTTATTATTGTAAGTTTCAGTGTTCTAAAGAAAGTATGTGAGAGGTAATTTACAAAGAAATTACGTGTAAACTTTATTGGGAATTTTTACCAAACAAGATAAGACAGAGAAAAAGACATATGAGAAAAGATAAGGCAAAATTGGAACAGAACTGAAAAGGAAAAGGAAAAGATAGAAATCAGTAGAGAACTATTCAAACCTCAATTTGAAATTACACATATGTTTCACAGTTGTGAATGGATCTTAAAAGTAAATGACACAGTGTGCCAAAAGTTTAGTATAGACAGGTACGTACAAGTGTATGTTATTGTTTTTTAAGAGAAAATATTTAAGATTTCTTGATACTCATGTACATGTACAACAATTTTTTTACATTCATGACAGATATGTTTTGCAAAAATAATATCAAATTCATAACTTTATCTTATTACATATAGACCACAAAAGGAAAAAATCATATCAAAATCATTCATGGTTTTTTTCACTTTTTTTTTTTATGTATTTATTTATTCCAGATTCAAGTGAAAAATACTGCATATACTCTGAGACTAATGTTTTCCATTGCATAATTTGAAACCAGTTGTTTCCATGTAGGGTCTAATACACATTGAGCAATTTGTACCATTAAGACATTTAAAAATAAAATACACAAATTTTTTTCCAAAACCTAAATATCAGTTTTTTTTTTTTTTTTTTTTTTTTTTTTTTAAACTGCATTTTCTTCCAGTGCATGAGAAAGTATAAAGTCAGATAACCAGTCATGTGAATTATTTTTATTTTAACTCTTCACTTCAGAAAACTATTTTGCATGTCTTCAACATCCAAAAAGCTTTTTTTTTTTCCCCAAATATACCATGGCATCTATACCTCTCAAATCCAATAAGACAAACCAAAAATTACAAAATTAAAAGTTGATTAATGAGCAACATGTCATGATCATGACATTGGTCACAACAATTACATACTTGCATATATCTACAAGTATATAAATAAATAATGTACAACTTTTAGATGAAATGCTACTTTTAAAAATGAAAATAAAATTATTGCCATGCAAGTGTTTTTAGAGAACAAACTGAATAATATTAATGCTTGTTACATGCTAATATTTTTCAAAGCAACATGGCACAGTTTCCCTACATGTTACATAGAACCTTTTTATGATGTTAATAGAAGCTGGCATTCTATAAAAAGTTAAAAAAAAAAAAAAAACACACACACACACACACACACACAAAATAGCATAATTGTTTTTCAAAACATCATACAATTTCAAGATCATGAGGGATCCATTAACCAACCATTTGGATCATTGCAAATGATTGAAAGCACCAATCAATCATGAAAGCAAAAAACAAAGCACCTTAAGTGTCATCTTTTCTTTGACAACACATCTAGTTCTAAAAAACTGTACATTTTTACAAACCACAGTTTTTTTTTTTTCTCATAAAAAAACTGGTACCACAAATAAAAGTGATGTCATCTATGCAAAGAAATAACAAACCAGAAGAAAGATATGTCGGCAGGGTCGTCGACTGTGCATCTTACCAGTAAGTCCTCAACAGCAACGTCGTGGGAAGATCTGCACCAATGAAGCACGTTGGGCGTGAACGGCATCGGCGTGCCTCGCCCTGTTGCGAGGTAGGGCAGGGCTGGATTAGGGTTTGTAGGAGACGCACACAACAGAGATCGCATTTGCAATGGAAGCAGCGGCATTGCGGAGCGGCATGGAGCCCACTGGCTTCCACGCTGCCGCACCGGCAGAGACAGAGGCAGGAAGACCTCAGAGTGGCCGGCACTCTCCACTCCCAGAACCTCCCGCGTTGTCCAGGATGTTGGACTCCGACATGCGAGGTAGCGTCATGACAGAGTTGATTGTTGACAAACTGAAGCTTCTCCACTATGAGCAGCAGTTTTGCAGTTCTAGGTCCCCGCCCTGGCCGCGCCTCCACAAGTTCTACTTCGCCCTGCCATCGGTTCACCGTAACGAACAGTTTCTTTATTTCTCAAGCTTGGCCGCGTGGCTTTTTGGACTGCTTGGTTGCCAATTCGCCCCTCCTTCCGAAGTCGATGACCCTAATATGACGTGTGCTAAAATAATGATGGAGCTCATGAATTTGGGACTTGCACCGCCCAGTTGGCTTCCTGCTCGATTGAAGCAGGGATACGGAGATGCGGTCTGTAGCGTTTTGGATACCTTGTGCAGTTTGGTTCTCGACGCGATCAAATTTGAGTTCCCGCCCGTTGCACACTCATGTCAGGAAGACTTGCTCCTGGAGACTGGAGACAACGAGAGCACATCTGAGCTGTACATTGCAGATGAAGAAAACCCAGAGGAGACATATGGTGACGGTGACACGCCACGGATAGTACATCCGCAGATGCTGAATGATTCAAACACAATACTGGCTGCAAATCTCAATGCAAACAAATGGAAGTTGGACCTCGAACGGATTGCCCCGCATTTGCGTGTCGCTGTGGCTTCCGATGGTAATGACTGGAGGACACATTTAGATCGAGCGAAGAAGCTCTATGAGGAGACTTCCTCAAGCTTCACCCGCGGCAAAACAGACTTAAACAGGTTCGAAAAGAATGTTACCTCGTCGTTGGAGAAACTAGGGACTCATGAAAACTTCATTAACCAGCAGTTTGAGTCGTTGATATCGGAGTACGTTGCAGTGAAAGGTCAGCTGTCAGGAGTCCAGCAGAAACAGAACCAAAGTGGAGAGACGTTGTCGAGGTTAACAATTGAGCATGCAAACCTTCTCGAGTCTCTTGAACAAATAAAACAGAAGATGGTCGACAAAGGCAATGAAATCTCCGACCTCACGCCTCTTCTACAAATCAAGTCTGCAATGCAAAGGCTCAAGTCGGAGCTTCGGGAGATGGAGGTCCAGATCGGCGTGTTGGAGCACTCTCTGGTGCGAGTCAGTATTAGACAAGCCAAAGGTGGCCTTGATGATGCGAAGGGATAAATCGCCTTTTTCCTTCACAAAACTTGACACTCTCCTTCACAAAGCAAAGCAAATGGAAACCATGAAATGAAAAGGCGCTGAAGGAGGTCTCTCCGGTACTAAGGGGGGATGTCGAAGCTCACCTTCCTCCTCTCATCACTATCACTAGTATCATGTGCCACATCCCCATCCTTCTTTCTTTCTTTGCAAATACAATGCCATGTCATCATTCATACACTAGGAGTGAGTGAGATTGTAAGTAAGAAAATCACAAAATCAAACCTTGTTTTGTTACTCAATTTCTTATTATCTTGCTTTGCACATTACATTTTGAATGGCACCTCTATATTGTTGATTTGTTGAGGTGGTTAATTCCAAAAAGAAAAGAAAAGAAAACTATTTTGATGATTGTTCCTTATATATATATATATATATATTTATTTGAATAAATTATTAAAAAAAGTTAATAACACTATAATTATGTTATATTTTTAATTTTTGTAGTGATAAAACTAAAAAAATATGCATGGTTATAATTGTGTGCACATGTTTATATACATTCATGATTTAATAGAGTCATATTTAAATTAGTAAGTATAAAATATAAAAGAAAGAATACTTGGTTAATAAAGAATGTTTTAAAATTGCTCTTATCATAAAAAGAGAAAAAAATAATTAATTGATTGAAGAACATGACATTACTTACAAATTTATACTTGTCATATCAAGAATTTGGATGAAATTAGATATAACATCATATTTATGACATAGTTTTAAAATACAAGGCATAGTTTTAAAAATAAATTATTCAAATTTATATTTCTATTTATTAGATTATAATATATAAAATACTTTAAATAATAAAAACTTAGTAACAAATATTATCAAATAAACTATCTTTTTAAATAGGTATTCCATGACTTTGAAAAAATATATAATTAAAAAATTCAACAATATTTTTTAAAAAAGTTGGTAGAATACTATTCAATATAGACATAGTATGTTTGTTCAATTTAGCACCATTATTAGTGTTTTCTTGGCTTTGTGATATTCCATACCTCACAAATTCTCATTCATTTTTTTTTTTTTTTTTTTTTTTTTTTTAAATTTAAATTTTATTTTATTTTATTTTATTAATAGTTAAAAAACTTATTTTGAAGAATAATTAATCTTACTAGTTACTAGCCATAAGGACTCCCTAGTATTTAGAATCCCTAGTATTTAGTATTTAGTAGTTGTTAATAATAAATAAATAATTATAAATAATTAAAATAAACTCTAATTTTTTTTAAAATATAAGACAAGTTTATTCTATATGTTTGTATAATTTAATAGTCTAATCCAAATAAATTTGTTGTAATACTTAATAAGTTTAAATTTGTAAGAGTGTATATATATATATATATATATATATATGTGTGTGTGTGTGTGTGAACTTCTATTAGTATAAATTATGTGAGACTCATTGATGGTTTTTATAAATACTTAGAATAATAAGATTTTAATATAAAAGGCTTAAGACACTAGCACATATCATGCTTACACCATAGTTTTAATATAATAATCTATTTTTATTTCTTAGTGATACTTTTATGCTTTTTAATTTTTAATTTAGATAAAAATATAATTTGAGTATATTGGTAGTGTAGATTGCATAAGATATCATGTATTATTGCCTAATTCTTAGGCTTATTCATTGTCAATAGTATATTTTTAAACATGGTTTAATTTATCTATTTTTTTCTTATTATTATCATATTATAATTGCATTCTTAGTTTTAGTAATCTTACTTAGCCATGGCATCAAGGTTTGTTTAAAAAACTTTATATTGATGAATGTAAACTTAGTCTTTACATTACTTTATTATATCTTCATAGAATCAAATCCTTCACATAACTTATTTTAGCTTAAAATTTGTTTGGTTCTATAAAGATTTTAGAATTAATAACGTTGCTACATTAAAACCTCAAAAATATTAAATATTTTAACAATTAATATTTTTATATTTATAAATAGTAATTGTTTTAAAAAAAAACTCTTAAAGACTGGTAAAGATACATACATCAAATTATTAGTTGCTACAAAGATAATATAGAAAGACAAATAGTAAAAAAAAAAAAATTATAAATATAAAGATATTAAAAATATCAGAATTTTAGAAATAAACATACAATAAAATTAAATATTGACTAGATCAAGTTTCAATAAGGTCTATAATTTAATAGATACCGAAGACTTGTTTTTGTAATTAAAATTATGATGCTTGAGATAAAAAAATTCAAAACTAGCATGGTGTATATTGTAATTTATAATAATTTATTTTAATTATATATAAATATTTATTTTACATTCAAATTTTTATTCACTATTTTATTATTATTATTTTTTATATCCATCATTGCATGTAGTTCTTAATGAATTGGTAGTAAATTCTTATATAAAATTTTCTATTTTTTGTATCTATATATATATTATAAATAAATTAAATTTATATGTATCAAATAAAATATACATATATATATATATATATATATATATATACATACACATATATATGTGTGTATGTGTGTGTTTGTGTGTGTGTTTATGTACACATAGGTAATAGCAGGCATTAATTATAAATATTAAAATTTAAACTGAAAATTATAATATTAGGATAATAATATTTGTATTAAAAAAATACTTCATTTTATTTCTTTTATTATTGACTAAACCAATTATCTTATAATTAAAAAATAAGAAATAAATTTTAATTTAGATTTAATAATATAAAATTTATATATATGTATGTATGTATATATATATATATATATATATATATGAACATATTTCTTTGATAACAAAGAATTCAAGTTATATCTAAAAAAAGACAACTATTCCATGATTTATATTAGTTTATTTTTTTAAATTTAAAACAGAAAAGAATTAAATTTGATAAACAAGGAGAAGTCATAGAAACATATTTATATAAAATGTTATATTTTTATTTAATAAAAAATTATCTAAATAAATAAATAATTTATTTTAATATATATATATATATATATATATATATATATAATTTATTTTTGAAATATTATTATGAGAAAAATATTTTATTTTGTTTTTATTAAGAATTTATCATAAATATCTTTGTATTTTTTAAAAATTACAAATATGATTTTGCTTCCAAAAATATTCCTACTTCTTTTTAAATTTTTTTAATAATAAAATATCATTTGACTAATTTATTTTTTAGCCTCAAAAATTCTCAAGCCTGAAATCCAAAAAAATTCTAATTTTATTTTGAAACTTTTTAGTCAAAATTGGTATACTTTTGAAAATTTAAGCCATCTTACTCCTTTCAATACTTTACAAATAATAATAAAAAAAAAATTATTTTATTACACGTCATATTATTTACAAAATTTTTGATATAAAAATTACTATTAGAATCATAAAAGCATTTTTTAAAATTTTTTTGCCAAATAGTTTTAGAACCAATTCTTAAAATTATTCTTAGAACAAAACTTTTAATTCAACCAAATAATCTAATATAATTGTTCTTGTTTTGATAAAAATATATAATTTTAGATTAACTTTTGTTTTTGAAAAAATTTCTTGAAATCTTCTTATAGAAAATTTATAAACCAAGGGTTATTTAAAAGCTTTAATAATAATAATTTTTATTTTATTTTATTTTATTTTTTAAACAATTTTGTTAAAATACCTAATCAAAATGTTTTTCTGAAAAGCTCCTTTTAAAACTAAGACCATCTTCAATTTGATCAATACTTGTCTTAAGGTTTGTTTTTCCTTTAACTTATAAGTTTCTTATATATTAAAAATAAAAATAAAAATTTTAAATTCTAATTTAGTTCTTCCTTTGCTTAGACTTTGTGGTTCTTTTATCTAAATTTTTGGTTTTATGATCATATTTATAAGTTATATCCTTGACCATTTAGTAAGATTGATATTTGTCATATTTTTTTATTTTGTTCCACCCAAATTTTAAAAAATTATTTTATTTTAAAAAGATCCAATAAATTATATATTTTGTGTTTTTTTGAGTTTTATATTGATATTTTATTGATATAATTTATATTATTTTTAAAGTTATATTATTTTAATATTTTTATTTTGACTTAAATGGTAAAAATAAAAAGTATATAAATACATATATAAGAAAAAAATAAAAGAGTGAATAAGAAACATGTAATTTTTTTTTTTCTTTTTTCTTTTTTTTTTAATTAAAAAAAAATGACTTCTTCTAAAAATATCCTTCAGCAATTGAAACACTTTATATAATGTCTTTAACTTAAAAAGTGCTAATTTTTTGCAACTAAAGAATTACAAATTGGTCTTTTAGAAAAGCATAAAAGAATGAAATCTTAATTTTAATGATTTATTAATCAAAAGAAACTTCTTATTGATTTTCAATCTTAAAATTCAAAGATCTCAAGTTGGAATTTATTAGAAGTTATTTAAAGTATTATTATTATTTTTATTATTATTTCTTTTATAGTAAAAAAATTATAATTTTATCTATTTTTTTATTTTTCTAAAAGACTTATATATATATATATATATATATATATATATATAAGAAAATTACAATGTAATTTGAGCATTAATTAATATTTTTTTATATTTTATACCAAAACAATTGTTTGATATTTATTTATATATTAAAACTGAGCTAACTAATTATTAATATAAAAACAATGGTATACTTATAAATAAGTTTTTCAATGAATTAAAGTATTATATAAACTATTATATAAGCTGTTTTAAAATCTTATAGTATGGCTTCTATATCTTTATTCCTTTTCAAATTTTTTTTAAAATTTAATTGTGTAAGTAAAGTAGTAATTTAAAAAAAAAAATCTTAATAAATATTTTATAATTTATTTTTAAATTATCATTAGATATAATATATTTTAAAAAAATTACTTATATTATGTAAAATACATATTTCTCTATCTTGGCATATAATCTTGTATTTCAAAGTTTTTATAATATAAGACAAATATGTTGTTTATGTTTCTCTATATTCTTAGAATAGAAGAGGATGTTAAAATAACAAACAAAAAAATTATTTAGAAATTTATAAAATGTATCATTCATCAAATGCTAGAAAGTACTTGGAGCATTTATAAGTCCAAAAGACATGACATTATATTCAAAATAGCCATACCTAATTTAAAATCTAATCTTCTATTTATCCTTTTCTTCTAATATATACCAAATTGTATGTTTCTTCTAGATCTATTTTATTATAAATCTTAGCTTCATTTAATTGATTAATAAGTCTTGATATCAAAGGCAAAGGGATAACAATTCTTAATGGTTAATTTCATGAGTCCATATTAACCTATATACATTTGCAAGGATCTATTTTATTTTATTTTTAAATTCGTGCACTTGTAAGAGATTTTAAATATCAAATAAAGTTCTTTGTAAGATTTTTGCTAATATATTCTTTTAAAGCATAAGTTTATTTTGTAATAAGTTATAAATTGGTCCAAATGATAGTTGAGTTTTTTTAAATATATTGATTACATAATTATATGGTTGATGTTTTGATAATATATCAATATTTTTTTTTAAAATACATCTTGATATTTCTTATATTACTCTAGGATTCTATTGCAACCTCCATTTGAATAAAGACTTAATGTTGTATAAATGATAAACAAATCTTTTTGTTTTGCAATTTGTAAAAATGCCTTAGCTCCAACTCATAAAAATTGAGATGATTTGCTGGAATTTGGATTAATTTTTTAAACGACCTTTTATAATTTTTAATCAATATTAAGATTATATAATTCAAATCAAAAAAGATTAAGTACCATTCAATTTATAGGACATTAAATAATGTTGAAGATAATATTAGATACTTAATTTCCTAATGCCACTTTTAATAGCTTGGTTTTATTAATAATATCTTTAAATATAAGTAATTATCTACTAATAACTTCTACTTAAGTTAGTTGTATCTTCTTTAAGAATAATGATTTTTGTCATAATACAAAGTCTATATCTATAAAACATGCTAAGCTTTTAGTTGTTAAGAACATAAATTTTAAAAAAATCTAAAATATAATACATTCATATATTATTAAATAAATAAAGAAATAAAAAAAATAGATATAGATATAAGATATAAAAAAAATAGAATGACTATTGTCAAATATAAAAAAACTACATAGTTTTAAACCAAGACTAGAATACAAAAAAAAACATTGAAAAGACTAAGAATGGCCACATTCTTGTTTCCATATATATTAGCTATTTAGAAGTCCTTGTGGAAGCTTTCTAAGGACCATGAGACTTGTGGCTAAGCATCAAGTTATAGGTTGCTTCTAACATAGTTTTCTAAAAGTGAAAAAATTGTGAAACAAGTTTTAATTGCTGCATGACTTATCTATAGAAATCTAAAGATTTAATTAGCATTTATAAAACTTCTTTAAATTTTTTTAAAGAAAATATTTTCTACCTAACTTATTCTATCAGCTTCAACTTATTTTTATTTATTTCAATTTATTTAAATAATACAGACATCTATTGTTGTATTATATAAATTCTAGCTTGAAAATGTGTCGGGCATCTAATCATAGAAGAAATTTATATAAATCCTAAAATATTTCTTATAATCTAAAAATAAATAAATGAAGTGTTTAAAAATATTTGTCTTAACAATCTTGATTTTATTAGAAATTCCAAATTCAATCAATTCTGAATTTCAAATCTAAGTAATCCTAAGTAATCCAGAAAAATCCTTTAAAAACCTTGAGTAAATCCTAATCAAAACTTAAAGAAACCTTATCAAATCCTAAGCAAATCCTGAACAAAATCTAATGAAATCTTATCAAATTTGAAGCAAATCCTATCAAACTCCATTAAACCATATTAAATCTAAAAATAAACCTTATTAAACCTAAAAAATCCTTAAAAAATCCTATTAAATCCTAAATAAATCTTAAAATTTAATCATGAATTTTAATAAACTATGACTCTTAATTGTATTATTAATTTATCTTCTAACTTTTTATACTATTAAATATATTAGTTTTAAATAAACTTATAAATTTTAAACAAGATCTAAGTTATAAATTAAAAACAATGAAAAAAAACCACTCAAATATCAAGCAACCTCATTTTCCAATTTAAATGTTTAACTTCCAACAACAAGATCTTCTTGGTCCATTATTAATTTTTATTAAAACTTAGCATCAATGTAGCATTTTAAATTATTTATTAGTATATTAATTTATAATTAAATATAATTTATAGATCTTTTTAAAAGATTGATACTCTTGTTGATCCTCAAACTATCTACTATTGGTACCCTATTATATTTAAATTTTAATAACCTTAAATTTAACCAATAATTTGAGCCAAAATTTCAAATATGCACTTATAACAAATATATCTATTAATATAAGATCTAGTACAAAGCTCAAGATATAATTAAAATTGTAGACTTTAAATTTATTGATTAAAATAATATTTTGAAATCAAAAACCTTAATTTTGATTAGCTCTCACAAAGTCATCCTAAATCTATTCACATCTAATATCTCTAAAATCTTCCTAAAGTCTTTTTTTTTTTTTTTTTTTTTTTTTTTTCTATCTCTAAAAGATTTTTTTTTTATTTTTTATGGATGTTTGTTTTTGTACCTTAAGGTTTGATTTTAACCTTGTCTTACAAATGGTCCTCTCTAGGTATAAGTCTAATTTTTTTTGATGATAATTTTTATAAAAAGCTATTTTTAACTTTAATTTAAAGATAATTTTATTGATTTTATATTTATTCTACTGTTATGAACACATTACCTAAATAGAATAAGACTCTAAAAATTTAAAGAATTGAAATAAAAGAGGTTTATTTTATATTATAAGCAAAGAGTTAAAACAAGGAACTAAAATAAGATTAGAAGATTCAAGCTAAGTCACAAGGATTGTATTGTTGAAATTGAGGATCCCTTCAATCTCAATTTTTATATATATTAGGTGCAAGGGAGCTCCTTGAGGAGTTTTTTTGATGCTTGGAGATGAAGCAAGCCTAAGATCCTTCTTTGATAACTTTCTAAAATATCTAAGCCTCTAAAAACCTTCTATGATTGTCTAATATTCCCTAGAACCTTCTAGGACCTTTTAAAACCTTCTTAGAACTTACTAGGGCCTATAAGAATCTTCTTAGAATCATCTACTATTTTTTAGAACCTTCTAGGATAAAATAAATTTTTTTAAAACCTTCTTCCATTATATGTCTATGATATCACCTCTTATTTTAGGTCCAAGTTCCATAAGGAGGAATAGAGTTGAAGTCAATTAAAGATATGTTGCATGGTATCTGTCACATACTTAAGTTGTCTTTAGCAAATCAGAAGATTCATTGGTCTTTACCATCAATGATAGTAACCAATGCTTACTACTATAAACCAAGTTTGAACTTTTGAGTCTTTATTGTAAAAACATCTTGTAAAAATTATTTCAAGGTATTTTTTATAAAAAGATTCTATTTTAAAGATGATTGCCATAAAATAATTGTTGAATATTCTTTGGTATCTTTTTAGTTCAGGAAATTCTTTATCTCAAGATTGATGACATAAAATGCTCAATTGAGATGATATAATTGACACAATATTATCTTCTTGATAATACATATCTAAATGTATAAGCTAAATCAAAGATATATCATAATTTTAAGATAGAATAGGACAACTTTGAATTTGTTAGATTATTTGTATATAAAGATTAAACTTTGAAATTTTTAAAATTGCTTCTATTTTTTTAATAAAAAAATTGTAAAGTCTAGAATACACCATATTTGAGTATACTAGATAAGAGTATTATCTAATATGTTGTGTTATGATTCAACTACCATATAAACATAATATATAGATATAATTAATATATAATTTATTATACAACTAAATAAGAGCCATATTAGTAGATTTTAATTTGTTACAAAATATGATTAAATTACTATTTTGAAAGGAATTTCTTTAAAAAGATTACAATTGAGATTTGTATAACCTCAAATTTATTTTCATAGTGATTTTTGACATTAATTTTATATTGATAATAACTTTTATATATTTTGAGTCATCTTTGTTAGACCTTAGTGATCCTTGAAATCTTATTTTATTTTATTTATTTAATATTTAGAATGCATATTATATAAATCCTATTAAAAAAAAGATTAAAAAAGAGTCTTAGTATCAAAAAGAATAGTTAGGCCATCCAAGCAGATGATAGAAATCTTCATTCTTATCGGCCAAAAGTCATGCCCAATGGATTTCAAGAAAGATGTTTGAGGTCTTATTAGGAACTAGGAATTTTTTTTCAAAGTCATTCAAATATCAAAGGTTAGAATCAATAAGATTAGAATCAACAATTTTAGATTTTTGGCTATGGTTTTGATATAAAGATTGAGTAATTCGGATTATTTTTTAAAGAGATATAAATGCTCAAAGATAAGGTATTAAATTTGTACCTAGTATCACTCTTTAGGGCATAATTTATACATAAGAAAAACATTAAAGGATTAGCAACCTAGATTAGATAGAGCACTTTTTTGGCTATATTATATATATATGATTCAATAAATTGTATGCAAGGATGAAGGAGATAATAGGAGTTGAAGTTAGTACTTACAATTTAAGGATAGTAAGTAACCTACTTAATTAGTAGTTGTATTTTGAGCTCTATCATAAGCAATTTGATAAGATTTTCACTCAAAATTTTTAAAAATATATATTTTCATATTACAAAGCTATATACAAAATTTTTGTAGGATTAGGATTTTGGATTTTTGAGATATGAAGGAAATAGTGCTCAAATATCTATTAACTAGGATTTTAAATACCTATTGGGATTTTTGAGATAACAGACAATTGAAAGCAAATCTATCCTTGCATTTTCTTGTAATATAGCTTAAGAATATAAGCTACACTTTCAAGAAATTAGAAAAAATATGAATAATTGGATTAAGAGTTATTAAATCCTAAAATTCAAGAAGAAATCAATCTTTTGTAGGTAAATAAAATATTGAAGGGTTTTGTTATAATTTGAATATTTTATACAAACTAAGGGGATTTTTAGAAGGTAAGACTTTATAGAGTTGAAAAGATGGATATTTGGAGCTATGATACTATTTTTATTATAAAAAAAATTAAAAAAAATTATGGATTTTTTAGAAGTTATTAAAATTTTTATTTATTAAAATTTAATTAGTTATGATTTGGCATAAAAAAGATATTAGATATTTTTTACATACCATAAAAAAGATATTATATATTTTTTACATACCATTTATATATTTATATATATAAATATATATATTTAATATTATAATATTTATTTGTCTTTTTTATTTAGGACAAATTGCTTATTAGAGCGTAGCCAATAAGTTACAAGTAAACTCTCTATAACTAAGTATCTATTGTATTTCCAAATAAAAATGACACTACACAACAACTTATTACTATTTTAGATCTAGAAAGATGTCATTAATAAAATTTGTATATCTTTTACAGTGCATTAGCTAAATTTGAAGTTGGCTCCTATATATGCTTATTAATGTTGTAACTATGCCGATACACAAAATATTCTAGCTGTCAATGCTTTAATCTTGAATCAAATACTTCTTCCACCTCAAATTTTTTATAGCTATTTACTTTAATATAAAGCAATGGCAGTTGTATTTTTTATGATATACTTGATTTTCAATAAGATTTTATAAGAAGTGTAAAAAATAAGATGTACTTTTACGGATGGTAGTAGTTCCAATTAATAAGCTTTAGAGTTAATTTGTTTTTGATTAGAAAATAGCTCCAACTTTTGGAAGTCTAATTTATCAAATAGTCAAGTAATTTTTATATTACATTAAAACAACCATACTTTATTGTCAACTTGAAATAGAGGTTTTTCTTTCCTTTGCATGTTAGTTGATTCTTTGAAACATATTTGAGCTTCTTTCAATTGAAGTTTCAAGGTAGCTTAGATATTAACTATTTGATTTGCAAAATCTTTTGCAATTAGATTTTTGGATCTACCAACAAATAACATATTCAATTTTAGATAGCAATCATGATTGGAGTATAATAGAGTTTGTTGAATAGATGCGTGAATTATATTATTGTAGAAAAATTTGGCTAAAAATAAGTAAGATATCCAATCGTCTTGTTGATAATTGATAGTATATCGTAAGTATTATTCTAAGATTTAGTTGACTTGGTCTATTTGGCCATCAATTTGTAGATGAAACTTTAAAAAAAGCTTGATGTCTACTTGAAGAATTTCAAAAAGTGACTTCTAAAACTTAGATACAAATTACAATTTTTAATCTAATATAATATCATTTAGCAATCCATGGTATCAATAGACATTATGAATAAAGAATTTGGCTATTTTTTCACAAGTAATGGTTTTCTTGTAAGGGACAAAATATGACATCTTAATAAATTGGGTGACAACTACATATATTGTATCAATAAAATTTGATGGTAGAAGATCTGTAATAAAGTCCATAGAGATAAAAAACTACAATTTTTTTGAAATTATTAGCAATTGAAAAAGTCCATAAGGACAATATTAATGATTCTTTAATCTAAAATATATACTACAAAGAAGACAAAATTTTTGATAGCTTTTCACATTTAAGGCCACCAAATTTTTTTAGAAATAAGTTCCAATATCTTATTGAATCCAAAATGTCTTGTGGTTAGAAAGTCCTCACATATTTGAAGAACACAAAGGCACAATGGTTCTTTTAGAATATATAAATATTCTTTAAAATAAAATAAAATATTTTCAAATTTGAATTTATTTGAATCATTGTAAATATTGCTGGAATAATATTTAATATCAAAAATAATAGGTCCATAGTTAAGGTTGCACAAATATGATAAAAAAAACAAAGAATCTATTGGAGCTAATTCAATAGTTGTTTAAATACAAAATTTCTTAGATTTCAAGAGTATTGTTTGTTGTTGGTCATATGCTATCTTATCTTCTTTTTATACAAGGTATAATTATTGTTGTTTTACAAGATTTCTTATTTGGAAATGCATTGGACATTTGGTTGTGAAAGGTAAAGTTGTATCTTATAATTATTTTAAATAAAATATAATAAATTTCAACCATCTAAAAATAAATACAAAATCTCAATTTTAATTCAATAAAACTTAATGCCAATATAAAGTGCTAAAAAATACTCTATATAATAATCTCAATTATTAATAAACTTTAATTATCTCCATTTTTTTATTCTTTTGCAACTTTGAATCTTCTTAGCATTTCTTAACTCAAGTCAATGACCTTCAATAAGCCATAGCTTTCAATCTAATTATTTAGTTGGTGTAAAATTTTGCACACTAGTGCTACTATATATCTTTTATGTACTCACAATATTTGAGTCTAATCCAACTTACAAGTAGAAAAAAAATGAAAAATAATCACATCAATGTTCCTTGGCTATCCGCCTTAAAGTTGATGATGAATCTTTGACAACAATTTTTCCTACTTCAATTGTTGACTTCTACTCTAATTTGGTATATAGCTTGATCTTTAAATCTTCAATTATAGTACCAAATTCTAGCTTCATCCAACTAATAGATCTCTTGATATCTTAAAAATCCTAATAGATCCCAAACTACTTACTTCTAATAATCCCTTGTACTAAAAGTTAGATTTCTTTTAATTGTACTATCACAATGATACAAAATTTAGCACATAAATACCACACATCAGCATCTATAGATCCACAAAATTTTAATTATTGATGTTGTGCAAATTGCATGAACCAATTAATAATAATAACTCCAAGTTTATTGCCAAAAATCCAACATCATTAAAAAAACCTTGACTTCCAATAATATTTCTAAAGTTTTTCCTAATTTAATCAAGAAAAGCCTTATACTTCTAAAATCCCTTCAAAGTTAGTTCTCCAATGCCACTTTTTAATCTCCAAAAATATTCTTATTCTACCTCCGGCAGCCATTTGAGTACTTTAGGATCAAAATTCGACCTTGCCTTACAAACGGTTTTCATCCGGGTATCAATCCTACTTTTGCTACAAATCTACTTATCTAATCTTATATTTAACTTTTCTTAGAGCCAACTATATCAAATTTTTATCTATTTAATTTTATTTAGATCAAATTATGATTTTATAAAAGATGTAGAAGTAATTTAATAATAAATTTTAACCTAAAAATTAAAATGCTATCCAATTTTAAAATTTTTTCTAATAAAATAAATAAAATGAAGTTAAGAGACTTCCATAAAAGTTTTTTTGAAATATCTTTAATACTTATCAATCTAAGATGAAAGAATAATAATCCAAAAGTCAATTAAATTGATATTTTCACCATATAGCCGTATTATAGTATAACATTGTTTTGATAAACCTTCTAATAATCTTTGTTACTCTCTAGATTGATATGTAATGTTAAAATTGAAATAAGATAGATACATGCTCTAATAGGCTTAACAATAATTTAAAATACAAGCTGACATAAAATACTCAAGATTCTTGGAACTCATATACACAGTTATTAGATATAAAGCGCTGTCGTGTTGTGGTTCGGCTACTATGTGAAAAAAATTATACATGTATATTTAATGTACAATTTACTACTTAGCTAAATGAAAGTCATATCAGTGGATTTTATTGGTTATAGGATGTGATTAGGTTGATGGTTTAGAAAGGATCTATTAAAAGGATTATTATTAAGGTTTATACAACCTTATTTTCTTTTTAGTAGTGACTTTTGAAGTTAATTTTATATTGATAGTAACTTGTATATATCTTAAGTCACCTATGTTAGACATTGGTGATCCTTAAGATCTTATTTACTTCTTTTATTTGATGCTTAAAGCACCAAGTATGTAAATCTTATAAGAAGAAGGGTTAGAAAAGGATTTTTAGTGTAAAAAGGGTAGTTTGGCCATCCATGTGGATGAATAGAGGTGGATGATAGAAATCTCTATTCTAATTGGCCAAAAATCATGCCCAATGGGCTTCAAGGAGGCTGCCTGAGGGTTTATTAGGAGTTAGGGTTTGTTTTTCGGGAGGAGTTGAACATCGGAGGCTAGGATCATAAGGTTTAGGTTTTTGGATCTGGTTTAGGTGCGAATTTTGTGTGATTTGCACTTTTTATAAAGAAGTTATAGGCACCCAAAGTTAAGGTATCAATTCTGGACCTACTGTTTTTCTTTTGAGTATAACTCGCGCATACAGAGAGCAATTGAGAATCGGCGACTAGGATTGGAGAGAGCACTTTCACGGCTACACTTGTCATGTACGGCTTGATAAAATCCAAGCTAGGGTGAAGGAGATATTGGGAGTTGAAGTTAGTGCTTACAACCTTAAGGGCAGTAAGTGACCCGCTTATATAGTGGTTACATTTTGAGCTATATCTAATGAAATTTGATAGATTTTTGGCTCAAAATTTTCAGGAGTGTATATGTTTATGTCACAAGACTATGTGCAAAAATTTTGTGGCATTAGAATTTTGGGTTTGTGAGATATAAGGAAAATAGTGCTCGGATGTCTCTGAGCTAGGGTTTTAAGCACCTGCTAGGGGTTTTGAGATATCAGACGATCGCAAACGAATTTGCGGTTGATTCTTTCTTGTGATGAAATTTAAGGGAATTATTTACACTCTAAACTAAATTTTATAGAAATTGAACGGTTGGATCAAGAGTTATTGGACTCTAAAGTTTAGCAAGAAATAGGTCCTTGCGGGTGAATAAAGTTTTGAAGGGTTTTTGTGGAAATTTGAACCCTTTTTGTACAAACTTACTTGAATACAAGAGGGTTTACATATATAACTTCTCTTTTGTGAGATTTTGTTATTATTTGTCCTTTTTATTGAGGACAAAAGACCTGTTGGATTTTGCCATCAAATTTCAAATAAACTCTCCGTAGCCAGGTACCCAGTATATTCCCAGATAGAAGGCCACGTCATACGACAGCGCCTTCAAGCAAATGACACCATTCTTGAAAAGAATCCACAATAGCAAGAAGTTTCTTATTATAGATTTTATACTTAATCTTTGTAGCTGAGAATTTTATAGAATAAAATACAATTAGATATAGTCTCTTTTTTCTTCCAAGTTGTGATAAGATTACTTCTAATACAAAATCCTAAGCATTGGTTTCTATAAAAATTGGCTTAAAATTTTTTAAGTGAATCAAGATAGAAATTATAATAAATACTATTTTTAAGAATTCAAAGGCTTTTTTAGCTTTTAATTATTATTTGAGCTTATCTTTATATATCAATTATGTAAGTGAAGTGGCTATTTGAAAATATTTTATTGATAAAGAACTTATAGAAGTTTATAAATTTAAAAAAAAATTGGATGTTATATATCAATTTTAAATTTTTTTAATTATTAATCATCTTAATCTTCTTTGGATCTATTATTAAGTCTTTATTTGAGATGATATAGCAAAAAAATTCTACTTGAGATTCATAAAATATGCATTCCTTCAATTTGGCATGTAATCCAATATCTTGTAATCTTTATAAGACAAGGGAGATATATTATTCATATTCTTTTTGAATCTTAGAATAAATTAAGATATCATCTCAATAGCATATAACAAAATCATCAAAAAATTTATGGAATAAATTATTCATCAAATGTTAGAAAATGGCTCGCATATTTTTAAGGCCAAAAGATATGATATTGTATTTAAAGTGTCCATATCTTATACAAAAAACAATCTTTCATTTGTCCTCTTCTTTGATGTGGACTAGATTATAAGCTCTACAGAAAATTATTTTGATATAGATTTTAGGTTGATTCAATTGGTCAAGAAGCCTAAATATTAATAGCAAAGGATAATAATTTTTTATTGTTACTTTGTTGAGACCATGGTAGTTGATACACATTTATAAAGATCCATCTTTTTTCTTCATAAAGAGTATAAGTACACCAATAGAAGATTTTGAATGTCAAATAAAATTCTTTGCTGAATTCTCATCAATATATTCTATTAATGCTGTAAGCTTGTTTTGTGGTAAGTAATAAATTGGACCAAAAGATGGTTGTATTATGTATTATTGTTTGAAAATACATTAGACACTTAGTTGTGGAAGGTAAAGTTATATTTTTTAATTAATCAAGATCCTAACAACCTTAAAAAAATCTTAAATAAATTCTAATTATCTTAGTAATTTCTAATTAAATCCTAATTGAATCCTAAAGAAATCTTAAAGAAATTCTAAAGAAATCATAAAGAATCTTTAAAAAATCATAAAAAAATGATAAAAAACTTTTAAAAAATCTTAATTAAATTTTAAAAATTCTATTCAAATCCTAATCAATTCTAAAGAAATCTTAAGTAAATCCTAATTGAATCCTAACCAAATTCAAAATAATTTGAATAAATCCTAATAAAATTTTTAAAATATTTTAAATAAATTCTAATAAAATTCTAATAAAATTCTAATCAATTCTAATCAGATTTTATTATAATTTTAAAATCTTAATAATTATTAAATCAATCATTGACCTTGTTTAAAAAAATTTATAATTCTTATTCTATTAATTAATAAGAAGCATACAAAATTTGAAAAAAAAATTAAATTTACAAATTAGAAGAAACAATTTCTAATATGCTTAGGTGCTAATTGTCCTCTTTTTCTAACCATGATGTCAATCTTCCAATGTCAATAATTCTTGTTTGCACTATTCACTTGTTTCAAATATTTACATTAATATTAAGAACTATGTCAACTATTAGCTTATAAAAAATCACTTCAATCCAATCGGCACGTTGTTTAAAATCATAGAAACCTTGATTGACCTTTAAAATTCAATTTTTGAAATCCTATTCTACTTGAATTTCAATAACCTTTAATCTAATCATTCAATTAACTTTAAATTCATAAAAAACATTTAACACAACTTTGTTCATAAACCCATATAACTTGAACTATAAATTTGCTACAAAATGCAAACAATTCTTCAAAATATAAATCCCTTTTTTATTTTACAAAATCCAAAATCATCCAAAATAAATCTGGTTTTGTAAAGCTCTAACAAAGTCATTATCTACTCAAATGACTTAAAAGCAACACTTAAAAAAACTTTATTAAGTTTGCTCTCAAATCCCATTCTTTAATCAACTAAAGAACTGTTCATTTGCTGTAGGCATGCAATTTTGTGCTTTAGAGTCTGATTTTGATCTTAGTTCACAACCAGTCCTTTCCATATATTATTCTAAATTTTTTCTAGATAGTTTTTGCTGAAATCTATTCTTTATTTTCATCTTAAGATGCCTATAGTATTATTTTTGTTAATCTAATTTGTTTTTTTTTTTTGTTTTTTTTTTTTTTTTAATCCTATAGCCATATTACAATATAATAGCGCCATCTTAGAGATCACTAGTATATTCATATGAATGATGTTTTGATAAGGTATTTACATTCTTTTTTTTAAATACATCTTAAAAATCTCTATATTCTTTTATAAGGTTGTTCGAATATTTATTGCTTTAAATGTTAGAATTGTATAAACAACAAAAAAAATGTCTTTCTTGGTTGCTCTTATACAAGCTCTAGCTTTAATAAAGAGAGACTTTATGGTTTTAAATCTATAAGGTATATGATATTTTTTATTAAATTTAATAATAATAGATTATAATATTCTAAAATTTTATTTTATGGCATATTCAATCTATAAGAAGATTATATCTTTCAAGATAGAAAAGTCTTAAAATAATAGAATTAGATGAAAATCTAATGATATTAAATATGACCTAATTATTATAATTCTTTAATGTTACTTCTAATTGATTGGTTTTATAAGTAATATCTTCAAAGGATAAGGATTGACCATCTACAACCTCTACATGAATAGCCTTAGGTTCTTTAACTAAAGGAATTTTATAGATTCTTAAAAATTATAAATCAATAAAATAAACAAAGGCTTTTAAATCTATTAAAACAAGGATTTTGAATTTTTGGACATTCAAATATACTAGTATGATAAAGCATCAATATACATAGCAAGAGCATTTATAATTGAATCCAATTTGGCTTCTTTAGAATATATCATATTAAACTCTTCACTTCCTATCATAAAAATGAAACAATAAAAAACAAATATAAAAAATTAAGAACAATATCACTCTAAAAGAGAATAATTTATAACTTCTAGAGCACTATAGTACTTCCAAAAAGAATAATAATTTGCTCTCTATTTATAAAAAGTAAGCTCTAATATTAAGCCATGTTAATCTCAAAAAATTATTACAAATACATTATTCAAGTAGAATAAGATTTCAAAAATTCTAAGAATTGAAATAAAAGAAATTTACTTTATATCACAAATAAAGAGCTATAATAAGGCACAAAAATAAGCCTAGAAGGTCCAAGCTAAGCCACAAGGATTGCATTATCAAGACTAAGGATCTCCTTAGGCTTGACTCTCATATATACTAGATTTAAAGAAGCTTCTTAAAAAGTTTTTTTTGATGCTTGGAGGTGAAAAAAGCCTAAGATCTTTCTTTGGTGACTTTCTAAAATATTTAAACTTCAAAGAATCCACAGCCATCTAAGATTTTTTAGAATCTTTAGAGACCTTTTAAAACCTTCTTGGAACCTACTAAGGTATTCTCAAAACCATTAAGAATCTTTTAGAATCTTTTGGGATCAAGTAGAACCTTCTTCCATTATATTTTTGTAACATCTAATATATATTTTTTCATTTAAAGTCTTGCAAAGTAAATAGAAGTCTTTTTTAAAAAATAATAGCATCAAATATTAGATTTTTTTACTATCTTTAATTTATTAGCTATGACTTCAAAAAAAAATCTCTATTAATCTTTTAATTAATTTATATATATATATATATATATATATATCGGTCTTCATTTATTTTTTAACCTAACAATTGTATTGCAACATAACAATGTCAAATTTTTGCTTAAATAATATTAAAAAATTTTAAAAAATCTATAATAGTTATAAGTTTGTTCTCATTTCTTTTAAATATAGCATCTATAATTTATTTTATTTCCATCTAAGTTGATTTAGATTTAGAATGAACAACACTAAGAAGCACATAAATCAAATTGAGGGAAGATAATCTACAACCTCTAATATCAAATAAAAATTTTGAAAAAAATAATAATCTATAATTTAAAAAAAAATCAATGTTAGTTAATTTATAACCTTTAAAATACATTAATATTTTTGAAGAAAAAAACTAATCTATTTATTGCTTAAAAAAAGCTATGATAAATTAATAGTCTTATTAAATTTTCAAGGATAAAATTTTTATAAGATAATACACTCTTGTATCATTGAAGAAGGAAAAAATAAACAAAGAATAGATGATTATAAAATAAAAAAAGAACTAGAATGACTATTGCCAATTACAAAGAAATAAAAGAATCTTGAATCAGGACTAAAACATAAAAAAAGAATTAACAAGATTGAAAATGGCTACAATCTTATCTCTATATATACTAGCTACTAAAAAAGTCTTATAGAAGCTTTTTTAGAAATGCAAGGCTTACATTCAAGCATCAAGTTGCAAATTACTTCTAATATAATTTCTTAAAAGTAAAAAAAATTGTATGACAAGTTTCAATATCCACATGTTATATCTTCAAAAGTCTAAATATTTAATCAACGTCTAAGAAACTTCTTCAAAGCTCTTTAAAGAAGATATTATTTACCTAATATATTTTTATCTACTTCTATTTATTTCTATTTATTTTTATTTATTTAAATAATATAAGCATCTATTACACATTCAACTTATTTATAACATATATATTTTTCATCTTAAAAGAATCTATAGAGGTTTTGTCCAAAAATACTCATAATATTTTATTATCATTTAATATAATAATTAATAAAATTTAAAATTTAAATAATAGAATTAATAATTATACATATTCTCCTTTTGTTAATATTATTTATTATGTAGTTATATAAGAGAGTTTTTTTTAAAAGAATGTAGCACTCTACTTTATTTTATGGATTTTATTTTAGCTCTATAACTTAAGTGTTGTTAAATTTATATTCTTGAAAGAAAAATTTGTCACAGAATCATTGAAAAAATCTTATATAGTTATGTAATTGATGTACTTTGTCCAAATTTTTAGACCACAAATATAATACAAAATAAAATTTTATTTTATAATAAATTAATAAAAGAAGAATTTTTTTAATTAATATTTAAAATCTATAAATATCCATGGAAGAAAAAAGATTCTATCTATATAAGATTTGTTGATAATTCTAAGTAAATTTTTTATGTAATAACATCCTTTGTTTTAATTAGAGGAGATTAAAAGGATATAAATTATACTTTGAAGCAAATAATAGATAATCTTAGTAACTTTGTTGGATCAATTTTCATCTTTATATATTCTAATTAATATTATATATTTAAATATTATTATTAAAAAATAAAAGAGGAGAGAAGAGGTTTTATAAAATCACTTAATGATTATTACAAAGTAATAAAGAATTATTGGCACCAAAAATATGTGGTGTTGCTTTGATAGTCCTAAATTAACAAATTTTAAAAGATCTTCTTATAATTAGGATGTAAAGAAGATTAAATGAGTATAAAATTTGATATTTATATTGATTGAATCTATAATTGAAAAAAATAATAAAGACTAATATTAATGTTTGAAATATTTTTTTGTCTAATCTCTATTAATAATATTTTTTAATCATTCTTTTTAAATGAAAGAATTTTTTAAAGATACATTAGCTTTATAGAGTTCCTAATAGATGCAAAGTTAGGTTTTGTAATTAATAATATTTTAAAAGAATTTTATATCTCTATTTTATAGTAGGAGCTATTTTAATATTATTGTATAAAGATTTCAATTAAGTTTAAATTATAGTATGGTTGGCAATATTCATTATGTATTCCAATAAATTTTTTGTTGCAAATTGCTATTGAAAGGACATCTATGAAAAATAAGACAAAATATTTTTTTTTCTTAAGTAGAAATATTTTTGAATGTAGATCAATTGAATATTATAGATTATTAGCAAAAAAATATACTAGGATATATTGGTCACAATTATCATGGACATATTCTAAATTATCACTTTCTAAAATCTTCTAGAATATTTTTTTAGTCTTCTAGAATCATTTTCAGTCTTCTAGAATCTTCTTCAATCTTCTAGAATCTTTTTTAATCTTCTAAAATCTTTTAAGATATTCTTAGAACCTTCTATAGATGCTTCATAGATTTCTAGAAACTTCTTAATTTCTTTCTTAGTTAGAATCTTTTAAAAATATTTCCATCAAATTAAAGAAGCTTTTATAGAAGGTTTAATAAGACATAGACTTTATAGTTTAAATAGGAGGCAAGACCAAGGTACACTTTAGTCTTGTCAATATAAATCTTTGAGCAATCCAAAATATTGTCTTGTTTCTTGATATTAGTCTAATTGTTGCTCTTATCAATCATCTACTTCTTTGTTCTTGTTAACCATGTAGTTCTTTGTTCTTAAAATCAATCTAATTCTACATTCTTTTCTTTGTCTATTTGCTAATCAATTGTCTTATATCTTTGACAATTTGGCAAGATTGCTAAATAATCATATCAAAGCTTTGATTTTTTGATAGAAAGTCAATTATCTTTCTTTTTGAAGATATTATTGAGTTCTAAAAGAATACAAATTATCCCCTCTTTTAAATTGATATACTTACTTATTGCAGTTTAATCTTTCTTTGGAAAGAGTGAATTATCTCTTTTTTAGGATATATCACTATATTTTAGAAATTTCAAATTATCCTCTTTTAAATTAATATTGTTTAGTAATATTTCTTTTCAATATAGAAAATATTATATTAAAAGCTTGTTGATTTTTTTTTATCAATATAGAAGTAAATCAAATCATTGAAGGTACATCTTTACAAATAGAGAATAGAATGGTGATTCTTACAAATCTTCAAGTTCTTTTGGATAATATATGAGAAAAAATGGCATTCTTTTTCAATCCAAAAAAAAAATTACAAATGGAATTAATACCTAAAGAAACTAAATAAGTGATTTATAATTTGTAGCAAGAGATTATTTGATTGAAAGAAGTAGGTAATAGACAAGCTATGCACATGATCCCTATAAAATTTTTAAGGATTATTATGAAAGAGTCAAAGGCTAGTATGTTTGATAAATTTGATGGAACAAGATCCAACTCTTAAGGATTTATATAACAAGTACGGTTCTACTTATAATTATATCCTTCTTGTTATTTGGATGGTTTTACTCAAGTTGCTTTTGTAAATATCTTTTTATCAAGAAATGCTTGATCATGATTTATTCTATTATTGAAAAAAGATTCTTTAATTTTTTATAATTTTGAGATTTTTATGGAAAGATTTATTATTATATTTGGAAATAGTGATTGGAAGAAGGTAGCAAAAAAAAAAAATCCAAAACCTACGACAAAAATAACATTCAACTGCAATTTATATTACAAAATTTTAACAACTTATTTGTGATCTTGATTAGAATAATAAGACTTTTATGATTCAATTTTGTTATAGCCTACAAGATAATGTGAAGAATTTATTGATCACAATACTAAGAGTTGAAAGCTTAGAAGAACTCATGTCTCAAGCTATTACTTGTGATAATCACCTATTTGAATTGCAATAAGAGAGGCGATCAATTTTTAATAATGCCTATCAAGATACAATTACTACATTTTCAATAACATCAAAGAAGCCATCAATATATCTTGAATCCATGTAGATTGATGTAACTCAATTCAAGCCATTAACACCTGCAAAAAATGTTAGATATCAATATGAGAATTTATATCTATATTGTGGAAGATTTAATCATAAGGTAACAAATTATCCAAACAAGTTTAGGAAATTCAAGGCACAAAGTATAATATCTGAATTGAAAAGATCAAAAAACAAAGACATCCAACCACAATAAAAACCTTGCGGTTGGACATTTCTAAATCTAAATTACCAAAAAAAAATCTCTTCCTATCTTCAAATCCAATATCTTGTTTTATACTTCTTCTATATATAAGAACCTCAAGACAAGAGATTTTTGTTAGTCTTTTTAGATATTGGAGCATCAACATGCTTTATAAATAAAGATTTTATAACCAAGTATAATTTAATATTTATAAAAAAGATCCATCCCACACCTATTGAAATCATTGATGGATAAAACTTTGCATTAGAAGATCTTATTAAAAAAATCCAATAGTACTAAAAAATCAAATATCACACATTATCTTTAATATTATTTAATATTCAATAAATCCTATTATTATTAGACTTCCTTGGTTTGGATTACATAATCTTGATATTGATTGGAGTTTGTAAAAGATTTTTTCAAGGCCCAAACATCAAAAGAAGAAACAAGGTGCAACTTCATTTCTTGGAGCTAAAGTATTTATGTAGATTACAAAGAAAAAAATTGCATTTGCATTGTATGCTACTCTAATGAAAGATCCAATTAGGCAACTCAAACAAGATATTTTCAATCAATACTGAAATTTTGAAGATATATTTGAGAAAAAAAAAAAAAAAAACAAACATGTTATCAAAACATCGTCCTTATGATTGTACAATTGAATTACAATTGATCTATTTGGTCCAATTTATAATCTCTTTTAGACAAAGTTTACAACCTTGTAAGAATACATTGATAGAAATCTAGTTAAAAATTTCATTAGACACTTGAAATTGCTTGCTGAAGTATTTATCTTGTTTATGAAAAAAAATGATGGTTCTTTACATATATTCATTAACTATCAAGGTTTGAATAAGGTAATTGTAAAAAATTGCTATTCATTACCATTAATCTTAGGATTATTGGAACAACTACCATAAGCAAAGATTTTTACAAAGATTGATTTGAGAGGTGCCTATAACTTAGTCAAGATCAAAGAAAGAGATCAATAGAAGATAGCATTTTGTAGAAGGTATGGACATTTTGAATACAATATTATGTCTTTTGGACTTATGAATGTACAAATAATCTTTTAATATATAATAAATAATATTGTTCAAGAATATTTAGATGACTTTGTAGTCATTTATTTAAAAAATATCTTCATCTTTTCTAAGAACAAATAAGATCATAAACTTCACATATGTATGGTATTAGAAAATTATGAAAAAATAGATTGTATACCAAATTAAAGAAGTGCTCTTTTTATCAACCATTAATTGAGTTTTTGGAATATATTGCTTCTAAAAATAAAATTTTTATAGATCCAAAAAAATACAAACTATTATAGAGTGGAAACAACCATCATCAATTAAAAATATATAATATTTTTTGAGATTTATAATTTTTTATAGAATCTTTATCAAAGATTATTTTAAGATTGTAATTCTATTAATAAAACTTATTATAAAGAAAAAAATTATTTGGAACAATAAGGCTCAAGAAGCATTCAAGAAGCTAAAAAAATCTTTTATTTTAGCTTCTATACTTATTTATGCAGATTCAACAAAACCATTTATTTTGGAAATAGATGCCTTGGATTTTGAATTTAGATCTAATTTCTCTCAAATTAATAATGATAGTCAATTTCACTTGGTAGTATTCCACTCTCAAAAATTTATAATTGCAAAAATCAATTATGAGATCTATGACAAGGAACTATTGGCAATTGTTGATGTTTTTGAAAAATGGTGCTATTTGTTAGAAGGAGATCAATACAAGATCATAATATATATTGATCACAAAAACTTAGAATATTTTATAAGTGCTTGAATTTTGAATTATCATCAAGCATAATAAAGCATGTTATTATCTTGATTTAGTTTTATGATTATATATTGTCTAAAAAAACTTCAAGGAGAACCAAATGCCTTTTTTCAACATTCATATCTTGTACCAAGAATATGAGATATTATATTAGATCAATAAAAATCAATCATATTAAAATCATCTAATTTATAATTAAAAATATTGACAATATCTATCTATACATATATAATTTTTAAATTAGAAATTCGAAGAACAATGAAGATAAATCTATTTGTAGATAGCATTTAGTGGCATCTAAAAAACAAAAAGGTGGAAGAAAATAATAATTTCAAATTTGAAGATAGATTGTTGTATTTCAAAGATCTCTTATATATTCTTCCAAGTCCTGTAAGATTTCAAGTTCTTCAAGCACAACATAATCTTTCAATAATTGGACATTTTAGCTTCAATAAGACCTTAGAATTAATATCAAGAAATTATTGGTGGCCTCAAATATGGAAATTGGTGAAGGAATTTATCAAATCATATAAAATTTGTGCTTGAGCAAAGATCCTAAGACACCAATTATATAGACTTTTCCAACCACTTCTAGTTCCTAAAGATTGGTATTTATGGACTTAATTACAAATATCTTGATTTCTAATAGTAAAAACTTAATTTTTGTTGTAATAGACTATCTTATCAAAATAACACATTTTATCTCATGTAGTAAGATTATTTTTGAGGAAGAAATAGTCAAGCTTTTAATTGATAATATTTATCAAATATATAGCCTTCTAAATGACATCATTTTGGATTAAGGACCATAATTTGTATCAAAATTTTAAAAATAACTATTTCAACTTTTGAAGGTCAAGATCAACCTTTCATTAGCTTATCATCTTTAGATTGATGGTTAAATAGAACAAGTAAATTAGATCTTGGAATAGTCTCTTTATTGCAATATAAATTACTAATAAGATAATTAGATGGATTTTTTATCATTAGCCAAATTTGTATATAATAACACTGAATGTTTTTTGACAAAACAAACTCCATTCTTTTTAAATTATAGACACCACTTTATAGCAAATCCATTCCAAATTAAAGATATGGAAAGTCTTGCTATAAAAAATCTAACTACCTATTTGAAGGCCATCTATGAAGAATTACAATTTCAACTACAAATGGCTCAAGTCCAATATAAAGATGTGCAAACATCTATTGTAAGAGCTAACCAAAGTTCAAGGCAGGAGATTATATCTAACTACTTTGACAAAGTATACAAATAAATCAACCATCATGAAAGTTAGATTATCAAAGACTTAGACTATTTATAATTCTATATTAAATAAATCCAATAAATTTCTTTCTTAAACTATCAAGTAGTATATGCATTCATCTAGTCTTCCATATCTTGCTTTATAAAAATCTATTATAAATCAAATATTATTGGAAGAATTTTTCCACCATCAACTCTAATTGAAGTCAATCAAGAGCTTGAATACGAAATAGATAAAATATTAGATTTGCATATAAGATATGGATGATTGAAATGCTTTATTTATTGGAAGGACTATGGAATTAACAAAAGAACATAGGAACCTTCAAATAACCTTAAAAATACACTTGAGAAAATTTATGAATTCCATCAACAATATCTTAGAAAACCTAGATTCAATTTCCATTAAAAAATTTAAAGACACCAACATCTCTTGGCTTTTAAATGACACTTTTCTTTTAAAAATAAAAAACCAATATAAAAAAGAGAGAGTCACGCCAAGACCTTCACTTGTATATAGTTATTTTTTTAAAGATAGAATAGATCTTGCTAGAAGTTTGCTAACTACTATATCAAATCTTTACATTTTGAAGAACTTATAAGAATACAAATTAGAAGATCCTTCTACTATACAAGCATCTAATGAATCATTGCGCCTTTTACAATTCATTAGGTTTAAAGAACATAGGCAAGATAAAGAAGAAATATTCTAATATCAAATAAGGTCACATTTGGAATCTTTGGAGGTATAGCCTCATTACAAAAATCTTGATTCAAATGCCCAAGCTTTGATGATACTCCTTAAGGTTAGAAAGATGATTCCAATTGGTCCAAAAATTATATTTAGAAGATGTTTTAAAAGTTGCAATGAAGAGTAGATTCTTAGATGGGATGTTGGTACAACAAAAGTTATATGTAGAGGCCATTGATGCCATCTCAAGGATCTTATAGAATCGATTATTGATGAACAAAGAATAAAATATGTTGCTTCTCTATTTTGATAAATTTTAGATTTCCTATATAGATGATTTATTCATCAAAACACTTGGACTCCTTATAGAACTTATTGCTAGAAGAAGAAATGATGTTACAAACATATTCCAAATTATCACTTTTTAAAATCTTCTAGAACCTTTTGTAATCTTTTAGAATCTTCTTCAATCTTTTAGAACCTTGTAGAACCTTCTTTAGTCTTTTAGAACCTTCTTCAGTCTTCTAGATTTTTTTTCAATCTTCTAAAATCTTTTTCAGTCTTCTAAAACCTTCTTCATTCTTCTAAAATCTTTTTTAGTCTTCTAAAACCTTCTAAGATACTTTTAGAAGCTTCCATAGATGCTTTATAGACTTCTAAAAAATTCTTAATTTCATTTGTAGTTAGAATCTTCTATAGGTATTTCTATCAAGCTGAAGAAGCTTTTATAGAAGGTTCAATAGGACACAAACCTTGTAATATAAATAGAAGGTAAGACTGAGGTACATCTCACTCTTACCAACACAAGTCTTGGAGCAATCCAAAGTAATGCCTTAATTTTATGACTTTGTATTGTAGATTGTAATTAGATCAATTAGGAATTAGATTCTATTTTTATCTTATATCTATAAGGTATGCTTAGTGTAAATGCTTCTAATAGGGACCATAGCTATTATATTTAATTAATCTTCATTTAAAAGGTTTAATTTGTATATTATATGAAATAATTTTTTAAAAAATAAAAAAATTTATAGAATTCAATTACAATAGCCAAGGAAGTTGGATAAATTGATCTCTTTAATTTATTATATTTATAAAAAATATTTAGTTTCTAATCTTACTATATGTAATTTTGTTTGATTCATTATAATGAGAGGTCATTTTAAACCATGTTCCTCTTTGAAATTATTTGTATTATTCAATGGATCTTTAATATGTATTTTGGATGTATTGCTTCCTCTATTCACTTTTGTACCAATTACTATTGTAAATCTTTCAATGTTTGGTTGATTGAATTTATATCCAAAATTAATTTTATTTTTTATATTTTTTAAAGATGCAATTATATGAAATCTTAGATATTTAATTGAATTAAAGCTTTTGTGTTCATTTATTCTATGGTTTTTATTTAAATAATATCTATATTTAATTGATAAAAAATTATTTATAATAAATAAATAAATAATTATATATATATATAATCATATTAAAAATTCTAAAATATAATTTTATTAATATTTAAAATTAATATCAATATAAAAATAATAAAAAATATAATTTAAATTATAATCATTTATTTCAATTATTATATTATATTTCAATTATTGATAATTTTAATATTTATAGTTTTAAATTTATTAAATATGTTTCTAAATATGATCCAAGTAGAGATACAAGCTTACCATTATAACTAAGTTGGATCAAATAGATTAAAATTTGGATTCCACTTTTAAAATGTACAAATATTATGTAAGAATTTAAAAAGATTTAATAGGTGTAAGATCTCTACTATCTCTAGATTGTTAGATTTATTAAAGAAGTAATCTTTACAAAAGATTTTATTTTAAATATATATAGATATAAATGTAGATACATGTTTTTTGGAATTGAACAAAACAAAGCTCATAGACCAAGTGTAGAGGTTTTTTTTGTCTATAAAACTACTAATAATTATAAACTTATCTAAATATATATATATATATATATATATATATATTGACAATATTTACACCAATTTCAATCAAACACTTTAAATTCTAAAATAATATATTTGTAAAGACGTAGGAATAGCTAAGAAGTAGCACTTTTCTTGTGGTTTCTTTATAAGACTTAATATCTTTGAGACACTCATCAACTTCATTTTCTTGCATTTGAATAACTACCTTATAAGTTGTTTTGTTATGGTCATTTGACAATTGCTCACTTACAGTCTCTATTGCATGATGTGCCATATTTATTCTAAGTGGTGTGTATAGAAGCTAGATTTTATATGTATTGAGTAAGTGTAGGATCTATGATCTATTTAGATGCCAAGAGTGTTATAAAGCAAGTACCAAGTACTAATCCTAATTTTTTCAAGTGATTAAAAATTTCATTGTTAAAATCTAAAATCCCTAAAATACATATTAAAATGCAAGTATACATACATAGATCAAAATCCAAATTCTTCAAGCTTATAATTGACCGATAAACAAGAAGCTTAGAAGATTAGCTGAGTAGAGATTCTTCCATGGTAAACGGATTTTTTAAACATTGGTCAGATAGCAGACACTAAAAAAAACTGTTTGCCAAACAAAAGCATATCCAAGTGTGGCTACGAATGCGAAGGAGTTAATGTACAGAAGCAACAAGTTCACACATTTCCATGAGATTCCCCGAAGACATCCAGAGATAGGATTTAGGGTTGAGAAGGACGACTGCTGCGGCACTCTCTCCCTCGCTCCCTCTCTCGAGTTGAGTTGCCTCGGTTAGCGCAAAAAGGTGCGCAGTGATGCCGAGGTCAACATAGAGGAACATCGATTGGATCCGGAATTTGGAATATGCTCCTACGGCGGTTGCCTAGAAAGGGGCTTTCATTACGAACAGCGCTCTTGATCCTGTCAGATGGATATCCATGGACGATAGAGACGAAGAGATTACAAAATGACTTCGAGCTCCGATGGATTTGTCACGAACCAGAATAACGACAAGATTATCCCTGAAACTTGAACTCATGCAGTCACATCTATCAAGGGGCGGTGGTGGGGGATTGGTGACGTTGAAGCCCCTCTTGTTACAGTGAATTGATGCATGACCTTCAGAACAAACAACGAGCTGGGGCGGCATGGGAGATGATTCACCGCTGTGCTCTCTCGAAGTGTAGAGCATGGCGCAAATGACTCGGCCCGACTTTTGAGCGCAACTTTAATGTCGGAAGACAAGCGACATTTGAAGGAAAAATTTAGGAGCGAGTTGTAGACTGGGAGTTTGCAGTAGGCCCGGAGCCAAACGCAGTGTATCGTGAGGTGCAGTCGCGAGGGTAGAGAATCTCGGCAGCGATAAATGATGCAGTGCATGTCGAGATCCAAGCCGCTTGTTGGTACATTGAGGCCCTCTCTACTTGGTTAGTGGAGATGGTGAAGTTGTGAAGAATGTGCAGTTTGTCTCTGCTTGTCGGGGATAAAGAAGGCGACGCCTAAAACTTTGTAACATTTTTAAAAAATTCGATATTGTTTATGTCGTTGCGTTGCCAGCTTGGTGAAGTAGATTCTCAGCTACTAGAGTGTAATTCAGCGCCTAATGCTCATTGTGTACCCTCTCTCCGCGCAGTTAGCGTTTAATGACGTTCAGTTTATCCGCAGGTAGAAACGAGAAATTGCGAGTCGTGCCTGGTTGCAGATTTAGCTGTTTGTAGTGAAAAAATGCGTGTTCGCAATCCCCATGTGTATTCGCATCTTCCAGTTTGTTGTTACTTGTAAACTGATATTTTTTCTTTAGTTGCGTTTCCGAGAGTAGCGAATATCTCCTGTGGTGGATACGTTTCCACTTCCTCATCTCAGACTGTGATATAACCTTCTGTCACGGGTTTATCTTGTTCCACTCTACTGATTTCTTCATCCGGTGATCGTTATTCAGTGATTACCACCTGGTGCTACTGATATCGTTTAGAAACTTCATGGTCATAACTCCTGGTCGTTCCGGCTTTAGTATAAGCAATTCAAAAGACAAAATAGCAAATCATGAAGGCACTAGGTAATCTCTTGATCATGGACCGCTCTTCAAACACGAAAACATATTGTTTGCTCTACTAGAATCTCTGAGAGGCTTACCAATATGCCCAGTAGCAACCAGAAATTTCCCTTCGTCTCAATCGTTGTATCTCAAATGCAACGTCTTCAAAGATAGTTTGACGATATTGCTAGATTTATGTCACTGGAGTGTTAATCATTCCCATGCGTGGATTTAAATGTAGCTTTCCTCAAAGATTTAGACAAATTTCTATATAGAAAACGTTTTCTTCTTATCTTCCATCAGCACCTTCTGGATGCAAGTATGAGACGTCCGCAACAGTACGTCATTTAATTCGTTTCCACTACCTGCATTTTGCCGTGGACAGTAATGGTGCAAGGAAATCAAGAGCACTTGGAGTATACGCAGACGATCCCGATTCAGAGGAACAATCTCGGATATCGACAAAAGCTCGCGTAGATCAAGTTTCTCGGGGTACAGGAGCTCACACGAACCACGAGAAGACTACACATCAAACCCCAATATGATGAGTATATCTTCTAATGTTTGCTTCGACGTTGAAATTAAGGGTACCGCCATTGGAGTCGGTTCCACGCAATATCCTGAGTCCTCACAGGAACAAGTAGGTAGAGACAGCGTGGGTAATGTATAATACGATCATAAACCTGACAAGCTCTGTGAGAAGAACGTCAAAAATTCTCCGACGACACAAACCGTACCATATTTCAAGCTCTTCAAGTATGCAGATCAAGTAGATATATTCTTAATGGTACTTGGAACGATCATGCCGATCGTGGATGGTTTTATGTGGCCCAGCATGACCTTCATTCAGGGCAAGCTGCTCGACTCGTTCGCAGCCTCGGCAAGCAAGAATCCAGAACATGATTATGAGCAAGTCTGCAAAGTGCGTCCTCTTCCTTTGCTGGTTCGCTTGTTTATGCTTTCATATGTGTGTGTATACATACACATACATACACATACATACATATGTCCTTTTTGGTTTTTCTTTTGGTGGCAATTGTTTTGGAAAGAAATGCTTGCAATTTGTAGGGCGTTTGTTCATTTTTTGAATGTCAAGCCAATTTTCACCTGTGTGATCAGAATATCCAAGTCGAGTCCACTTAAACAAGTTTTTGGATGTAGTTCTTGACATAATGACATAATGGTTTTGGATTAACTGTTCGAAATCATCCAGTATCTCCCTCTTTGATAATTTTCTGACGTAATTTTTTGTAGCGTTGCTAGTGCTTTGCACTTATTGGTTGCGAAGTTCTTCACACAACCTCAATTGACTAGAGTCACATATTTTTGTATGAGATGTAGAGGACTGGTGTTGGATGTATACGGGTGAACGGCAGGCTGGACGCATTCGTGCGAAGTATTTACATGCGATACTCCGACAGAATGTTGGATATTTTGATACTCAAGACGGTAATACAGCTGCTGTTGTGGCCAGCGTTTCCAGCCACACCCTAGTGCTGCAGGATGCAACAAGCGAAAAAGTAAGTTTCTCGAACGGTGATATCAAAGAAACTGATTCTTTTCATGGAAAGATCAATATTTGTATTTAGGTCAGCCCATACAGTATGGACGTTCTGAAGGGATGTTCATTACTATAAACAGATTGGCAACACGGTGCAGAATGTGGCTCATCTTATAGGTGGCATCATCGTAGGATTTACACTTTGCTGGCGCATCACTCTTGCTGTTCTACCTTTTCTCCCATTCTTGCTCCTCCCCGGATTCATGTATGGTCGAGCACTCTTGGGTTTGGCTGTGAGAATTCAAGTTTCATATGGCTACGCCGGTACTCTAGCTGAGCAAGCTATTTCATCCATTCGTACGGTGTATTCATTTGTGGGAGAGAAGCGTACCCTTGAAGCTTAATCAAATTCTCTGGAATCAACTGTAAGTTTGGGGAAGAAACAAGGATTGGCTAAAGGGTTGGCCATTGGTCTTACAGCGCAGACCTATTTTGTATGGGCATTTGTGGATTGGTACGGAACTTACCAAGTCATTACTGGACTTGCAAGAGGAGGAGATGTGGTGTTTGGGGCTTTTATTGTCCTGTTTGCTGGTTTGTAAGTTTCAGACGACTCTTAATTCATGTTTGTTTTAGTGAATCGATGCCTCAAGAGCTTGTTTTTCATACAATGAGGAATAAAGGCAGTTTTGAAGCTGGAATTTCATGAGTATTGACGCATGTGTCCCTCTTACAACGTCTTTTAGCTGTTTTTAGATTCTCTCAGGTTCAAGAGACGGTTATGTCAAAAGAACTGTGGATCATTACTAGCAGATAAATACATTCATGCTTTTGCAGTAGTCCATCATATCCAATTTGACAAGAATATACCATTTTTCTATTGCAGAGGATTAGGTAGTATTACACCCAACATCAAGTGTTTTTTAGAAGGTCGTGTCGCAGCTCATCGAATATTTCAGTTGATTGATCGAGTGCCTCCGATTGATGTTGAAGACTTGTCCGGTAGAACATATGAAAATCCCCGGGGGTACGTTTTATTTCACTATTTTCTGCACAAAATTTATCTGATAAATACTGGTAGGTTACAAACTTTGTAGAGTCATGAAGACTTTGCAATCTCCTCGTTGGGAGAACGTTGTGATGGAAGGATGAATTGTCTTTGACAAAACTGTAGAACGACTAAACGTTACATGAAACATGACAATCGTTTAGCTATTATCGTTAATAGAATTGTATACCATTTAATCGTTGGTTTGGAATGTCATCAGGTAAAACGGTAGCAGTGGTAGCGGAAAATCTACCGTATTTGGACTAATCGCTCGTTTTTACGACCCACTAACTGGTCGAATACTGATTGATGGTAACGACATCAAGGATCTTCAGTTGAAGTGGTTGCGACAACAAATTGGTCGCGTGAGCCAAGATCCAGCACTATTTGCCACAACCATGTATGAGAATATAAGATACAGCAGTGAAACAGCTACCATGGAGGAAGTTGTGGAAGCATCGAAATCAGCAAATGCACATGCTTTCATCTCTAAGCTACCCAATGGATATCATACGCAGGTGAGAATGAAATTTTGCCTATATTTTGTTGGAGTTATCGCGAAGCAATGTTGCATGTCGTGTAATATTGCTCAATGTTTTGGGGGCATTTTGTACTCCACTGAGATCAACAAGGTTGCGCTGAAGCTGATACGATCTAGTCTTAGCATTGCACCAACATACTTCCTTCTGCAATAAAACAGGTAGGAGATAAGGGGATTCGAATGTCAGGCGGTCAGAAACATCGCACTGCTATTGCTAAGACAATCATAAAAAGTCCATCCATACTGCTGCTTGATGAGGCAACAAGTGCTCTTGATACGGAGTCTGAAAAAGTGGTCCAGCAAGCCCTTGAAAGAGCTGCCATGGGCCGAACGACAGTCATTGTTGCTCATAGACTATCAACGATAGTGGATGCTGATTCGATTTTTGTGATGCATCACGGTGATGTTGAAACGGGCAATCACCAAGATTTGTTGGCCAAGGGCCAGAAAGGAATGTATTACTCCCTGATTAATTCGCAAAACATCTTAAGGTAACCTACCAGTCCATTCCAATGATTTCCTAGCACATATATGCTCACGTGCTGAGATCCACATAACTGGAGTGCTGAAAAATCTGTACTTACAACCTCTCAGTTACTAGTGAAAGTGATGTTTACACTGTGTTGGACTTTGCAGGATGAGGCAAAAATCTTTTCCAAAAGCAAAACCGAGAAGTCCCTAGAAAATCAAGACATGACAGTATCAAGTTCTGCTCTTTCTGGAGAAAAATTTCTCACATCAAAGGGGGACATGGAAGAATACAAAGAAACACGCGCTGATGCAAAGCCTGATGTTTCTCCCGAAGCTCAGAGTAAAACATTAGCTCCTGCATTCACATGGGTGTTAATGCTCAACAAACCTGAATGGAAGCAACTTTTGTTAGGATTTTTGGGGGGCATTGGGTTTGGTTTTACAAATCCATTTTACGCCTACACCATTGCTTCATTAATGGTTGATTATTATAGGGGTCTGAGTGAGGCGCACCTTTGGGACAACGTCAGGCGATATGTAGGGACCCTATGTGGCCTAGCAGTGTTCTTTCTTGGTACAAATGTACTTCAACATTACAGTTTCGGATCCGCGGGTGAAAATTTGACTAAACATGTGCGAGAGCGAATGCTGGGGTCTATCCTGCGATTTGAGGTTGGCTGGTACGATAAGGAAGAAAACTCTAGTGGCTCAGTGTGCTATCGTCTGGCATCAGATGCAAATATGGTGAACCCTCTTTCATCTTTCCTTTCTTCCACATGAACTGCAGTCAATGTTTCAAAGAACTCTGCTTCATGACCTCAGATTTTCATAATGAATTTCAATTTTGAACATCAACTTGGATTGACTTGTGCATCTGTCGTTCAGTTGGTAACGGAGTCCGCTTCTGATACACTTCTGTCTTCGATATGAAGGATGACAGATGAACAAGCTACAAATTGTATTCTCAACAGGTTCCTATTATGAATCTCACATTACTGTTGGTTTGCAGGTGAGATCGCTTATATGTCTTTGCTTGTTGGATCACTAAGTATGGTTTTCATAAGTTGGGTGTTGTGTTTCATCACCTCATGGCGCTTTGGATTGGTTATTGTGTTTTTGCATCCTCTCTCCATATCCTGCTACTACGTAAAGAAGGTACTTCAGCATGGTTTGGTTTTCTTGTCGCTTGAGCATGGCTACACGACTACATGGACTCAGCTCTATGCGGTGTAAAATGCTTGTTCTACCTTTTGTTTTATTCCTATAGTTAAGAAAAAGAAGACTTTTTTGTTCTTTGGATTCAACTATTGATATTATTATCAAAATTTAAACCTTGAGGATAGAGTAAGTTTCCTTGATTAATTTCACTCGTGGGTGCAGGCGCTCTTGATGACGTTCGCTAAGAAAACAGCAATTGCACAAGCTGAAGCAAGTCAGGTTGCAAGTGAAGGAGTTGCGCAACATCGCACAATCACAGCATTTTCGTCACAAAAGAAAGTACAAGCTCTGTTTGAGAGCAAACTGGAGGGTCCAAGACGCGAGATGTTCCATCGTTCTCAGATTGCAGGAGTTACATTGGGAGCAGCCAACTTTGTTAACTTCGCTTCTATGGCTCTAATGTTCTGGTATGGAGGCTTATTAACCATGAGAAGACTAGCCACGTTTGCAGATTTTTTTCGAGTTTTCTTGGTCTTTGTCAACACAAGTCGTGGCATTGGCGAGGCAGGTGCTTTGACACCAGATTTTGCGAAGTCATCAATTGCGATAGACTCCGTCTTTCAGATTCTGGGTCGAAAAACCAAAATCGATACCGATGATAAGGAAGCAGAGGTGGTGAACACTGTGAAAGGCGATATTGAGCTGAGAGATATACACTTTGCGTATCCAACTCGATCAGACGTGATGCTTTTAAAAGGCTTTTGTCTCCAGATCCATGCTGGCCAAAGAGTGGCTATGGTAGGTCAAAGTGGGAGCGGAAAATCAACCATTGTGGGACTGATAGAGCGCTTTTATGACCCATTGAAGGGCACTGTTTACATCGATGGAAAAGACTTGAGAAAGTAAATTTGCAATCCATTAGACGCCATATCAGCTTGGTCAATCAGGAGCCAACCCTTTTCGCAATGTCAATCCGAGATAATATTGCGTATGGTAAGGATGGAGCAACAGACTCTGAGATTACAGAAGCTGCAATAACTGCAAATGCCCACAAGTTCAACAGGTTGAAATCTTTGACCATAACTATCTCAATCGTACACTTCCATTTCTACACGATGGGCAATCGGATGATGAATCATGATGGTTTTGTCTGTAGCTTAGTTTGCAGAACCTCTCCAACAAACTTGATACTTCTTTAGTAGGATATATTCAGTTTCTTGGTCAATAGAGTTCGATTCTCTGAGCAATGAAATCCTGAAAGGAAATAACACTTACCTTATTAAGTTCCTTTGACATCTTCAGTTCACTTCTAGATGGTTATTCGACCTTTGCTGGCGAGCGTGGTCTATAGCTATCAGGTGGACAAAAGCAACGAATTGCAATTGCACGAGCCATATTAAAAAATCCAAAAATACTGCTGTTGGATGAAGTAACCAGTGCTCATGATGCAGAGTAGGAGCGAATTGTGCAAGATGCACTGGATTCGATGACATTGGGTCGAAGCACCATTGTTGTTGCCCATCGGTAAGCACAGCGCCACATAATGTTACCATGTGTTTACTGACTAAAACATAAAAATACTTACGGTAACAAACAATAAGAGGTCTGCTTTCAAATGTGTTGAGTAGTTGCTTGCGATGAAGGATAGAAGTCATGAGTATTATCAGTTCATGAGCTAATTTGCTAAAATTTTAGTGTTCACCCTGCGAGTGGTCTATTCAAATGTAGTGAAATCAAGAGGTACAGCTTTGTTTGCGAAATCACCACTTTTCTCTCTGTCCAACGCGGAACTTCTTTGCAAAGTTGTCAGGTTTTCTGACTTCAATCGTCACCGTTTTCCATACCATGCGTGCAGACTATCGACTATCCGTCAAGCAGACTTAATTGCAGTTTTACAAGACGGTGTCATCCTTGAGCAGGGTAATCACAATGATTTGATTGCAAGAGGTCCGGCTGGAGCCTATTACTCCCTTGTTTACTCTCAAGCTGGGCCACATTAGCAGCCCAGTATCAACACACAACTCTTCGAACGAGGTAGTCGCGAGTAATGTATTTTAGACTCGTCAAGAGAAAGCACTTATCGAATGACGTTGATAGATAAGAGTGTCGGTATTATGAGAAGTGTGTCAGTAGTTTTACTTAAAAGCACTACTGAATGAACTCCAGTCGATCTAAATGGAGAAATACTGATCCTGGACCCGTAAATTTTCTGCCCCTGTAATCGGAGTTTCTGGGTGCATAGTTGCTTGAATGAGAATTATGTTTGACATGGTTGTCTCTAAAAGTTGAGCTCTACTTTCTTGCACGCTGCCGCAAAACCATGGCAGCACAGATTGCATTTTCAGGCTCTACGACTCAGAAAGGCGAACATGCCAGTTCTGCATTAACTTTCAATGCTTCATGAGCGTAGAAAATGCTGCGTCCTCAGCCTTCTACAGATCTCAGCAACCAGATTCTGGCTGCAGCTTGTTTTCCAAAGTTTTTTTTGCTTTGTTCTTTCATTTGTTTTCTTAGATTTTGAAATGATCATTTGTATTAAAAAATTATATTCGCATGTTTATGGAATCTAAGTCATTTCTTTGGAATGGAGAAGTTTGGAACAAGTTTCACAAGGCCAGTCTTCCATCACATTGAAAGTATACTCAGAATCTTTTTTATCAAACGTTTCACTATTTTGGCAGCATTGTAGATGTTTTGGTGATCAAATTTCAATTTCTTTTTAAGGATTTTCACTTTTAACTATGCAACTCATGAATCAAATCAGTCACACCAAAATGCTTACTGTTAGGTTAATTTTCATAATTCAGTGGTTCGAATGGAATTGGCAGATATTAAACTCATTTAATTCTAGTTGCTATTTTCAATCACATGGTGCATTCGAAGCATCTAGCCATCACAAACTCTCACGAGATGTTCCCAAGAATTTTTACTCTTTCACAGATTAAAATATTTGCAAGTGGGGAAGGCTTAAAAACTTCATGAGGACTGGGATGTACCAACTTGCCATGCCACATTCAGACTCCATGAGGAAGTCTGGCAATGGTGACTCAGGTTTCACATGATGAATGAAGTCATCCTTCCCTTTGCCCAAAATAGATTCTCAAATCATCCTTTTCCTCTCTGTACTTGATTCTTTGGGTTCTTTTCTTCTTCTTTTTTTCTCAACTTTTAATACAAGTTGAAGCTTTAAGTTTTAAATATTATATTATTTCCTGAATTTTAGGTTTCGGGAATTTTTCATGTCAATATATATTTATTTTTAATTTTAATTTTCTCAAACATACTATCAATATAGTATAAGATAGAGATTTATTTTCTTATGTAAATATTTTTTGTATTAATTTAGTAATTTTTTTCAATGGATAAGAATTTTTGTAAGATTTATCCAATTTTTTATATAAATTGCAGTACACATCATTGATTTATGTTTCTAAAATCAATATTAATATGTTGAATTATAATTAAATTAATGAATTTCAATTTTACATAATTGTTGTTTTGTAGTTTTGAAGTGTGAATAAAATGTTGGATTTTCTTGCTCATCCTAAAAATTATTATTTGTACCAAATTTATTTTTTTACTATTTTAAATTATATACTAAATTCTAATAATTATATGTTTTTATATTATTTTTATTAAGTAATTTATTACAATTTTATTTTATTTTTTAAATATTTTCTTAATATACTTTATTACTTTCAACTATATTATTAAATTGTCTAAGTAAATCATTAGTAATTTCTTTTTATAAAATTATATATACCATAATTTGTAATAATTTTGAACCTTGAAAAATTAAGAAGATTTAGATTATATACTAAATTAATATTTTTTAAAAGAGTGTAGAAATTAGTTTTTAGATTTGTATAATTTTTCTTAATAAATAGCTGACTTACCCTACATTATTTGGACATCAAAATGAAAAACATCAAATTTAAAAATATATCAAAAAATAATTTTAAAATTCTATTGATTATTTTATTTGATTAAAAATAAATATAATTAAAAACATCTTTTAAAGGGTTTTGTAAATTTTTAAAAACTTCTAGTATCAATAAAATATTTTATAGTCTTTTATTGTCTTTCAAAAACTTTTATAATTACTCTTACAAAAGTTTTATAGTCATAAAGAACTTCTATAAAAAAACTCAATATATTTTAAAATTCTCTGCACTTTAGGAACACATTATGAATTTTAAAGATTTTTTTAGAAATAGTCTTATGAGATTTTGTCCCCATATTAAAAATTTGAGATAATACACTTTACATCTCCCTTTTATCAATACAAGTTATAAATTATTTTATAGGTATATCTTATTTTAATATTTTAATCTTATTAATAATAATAATTTTATATTTTATATTTTTATTATCTTAGTTTTTTAAAGTCTATTTTGGTTGGATTTTACATATGCATTCTAATAGATGTATAATTATTAGAAAAACTTCGATAACCTTTTTGAATGATTTTTTCTAGCTTAAGCTGGTTGTCATGATATATTTTGATTAAAAAAGTTTGAAAGTAAACTATTTTTTGTCTGATCTAGCAAACACTTGCATTGAACACTTGTACATTTATTAAATTACATAGATAATAATAAAGTACATTTTATGGTGGAAAATTTTAAATTTTACTTTCTTAACTTACACATCACTAAAATACAAAAACAACCTTTTAGTCAATACTTTTAACCAAAACATTTAGCTTCAATGCACCAAGCCAACCATAGAGTATTGTCAATCAACATACTTATTTCTATTACAAATACTAATTAATTAAAAAAATTATAAGAAATAACTTAAGTTTATTTTTTTAGATGATATATATATATATATATATATATATATACAAATAAATTTTTCTTAGCCAAAAAATTCATTAAAAATTTTAAAACAAACATAACCTAATTTTATATTCATACTATATTTAATTTAATTAAATCCTTGATTTTTTTATGTACCAAAATAATATTTTAATTAATCTATCAACATAATAAGTTACCTATCTTGACAAGAAATTTAAACAAAGATAAATAAAATAAAATAAAATTTGATTGAAGTGTTTTGTAATCCATTATATCAATTCTAGAATACAAAATGAGAAGTAAAAACGTAAAAATATATGCTAAAAAGTTTACATAAAAAATTTAAAAATTAAAATAATATGTAGGATTAATATTTTAATTAATGGTTTATAAAATAACAGATATTGCATTATAATTGTGATAACCTTATACCTCAAAGATAGAGCATTATAATTACAGTTTGTATCCAAAATTTTGATACCATGATGTGTACATTAATTGGTAGTGGTAAGATTATTAGATTGGAGTTAGTATTTTTTGTACAAGGAGAAAAACTAATAATAATAATAATAATAATAATCTCAAATTAATATAGATTTTACAATAGATTCAAATAATAGTAATGAAATTAATAATATTCTTAATAGCAATTTCACTCAATTAACAAGATATAGATATAGCAATTTCAAAATGCTATTTAAATTAATTTTTTTAGTATACATGTATTTGAATTGGTTGTGATTAATTGCAAAGCTGTTATTTGTATACTAATTTTATACCAATTTCTTATATATACATTAATTTTACACCAATTTCTTATACCAATTTCTTGAATATGAATATGAATATATATATATATATATATATATACACACACACACATGTATGTGTACACATACATACATTCATAGTAAATCTAAAGATATTAATGATTTTGTTTTTATAAGATTATTAGATTTGTCTTACCAAATTAGAAAATATAAGAAAAACTTGTTAAAATTTAATTCTTCCATAAACCACTTTAATAAAAATATAAAATAAATTAAAATAAATTTAATTGACCTAGATTTATTCATGTTGTTATACTTCTAGTGCAATAGTCCACCAATGTATTGATAGATTTAATTGTATAGTATTCTTGTTATAAAAAATAAAATAAAATAAGCTACATTTTATGTCTATTATCCCTTTCATTGTTACAACAATTTAATTTTTGAATTCTAATATTTCAAATAGTGTGCCCAAGTAAAGCATAAACTGAGAAGAGGCTAGTGTAAATATTGTCAATTAGTTACAATTTGATGGATGGATAATAACCAGATACTGCATATATTTTGCTACTAAAGGATATATTTATTTTACTATTTCTCTGTTTTACTTCAAAAGTCAAATTAAATACATATAACATGACAAACATGCACTAAACTTAATAAATAAATTTAAAAATATCAAAATTAAAATCACATACTAATTCTTAATTGTGAACGATAACTCTACATATGAGGTAATTAGTTACATGAGATTTATATGCAAGTCATAGGTATATGAGGCAAGGTTTGCACTAACCTTAAACCACCCAACAATAGCATATTGGTACCAAGAAGGTAGTAGTTTAAATCCTAGTTGCAAAATCTCGAACTTTGCTAGAGGGATGCTAGCACAAAAATAATGATGCTTTGATGTTTTAAAAAAAAATTAAATCAAAAAAAAAAAAAATTAAATTACACGCACACACACCAATTGGTGAGGCATGGGTGGGGGTTCTCCGACGGACACTGTAGCGGGGCCCCGGTGGGATTTCCCGGGCAGTATTTTACCGGGACACCGTAGCGGGGCCCCGGTGGAGGTTAGCAGGGCGGCACTGTAGCGGGGCTCCGGTGGGAGTGCCGTGGTCTGCCACGGCTCTGGTGCTCGGAGGGATTTGTGGGTCGAGCATCGCTCACGCATGCGAGCCATCACAAATCCCATGCGCCTCGTTGAAAAGCAGCAAACCACGTAGAACAGCAGCAGCAACAACAAATGAATAAACAAACATGCAGATGCTGAAGAAGAACAGGAAGAACAAGACGAAAACGGAAGCGGGGGTGGTCCGTGAATCTTCGGCAGATGCCGGCAACGACCATGAAAAGCAGGTGAATCTAGAGTTGGAGGTTCAATAAAACCGTCGCGCCAGGCTTTGCCTTCGTCAAGTTCCGACTTGAGTGGCTCACAATGTCGATGGAACCAGTGCGGGATGTCGACCTGGGATACCATAACATGGGCATGTCGGTGTGCACGGTGGTGGCTCTGGAGAGGGGAAGGGAGGCGAGGAACGCTGTGCAGTCCCGGCGGAGGCGTAGAACCGTGGCGAGGAGAATCGTGTTGGGAGTGTTCCGATTGCCGTCTTGTTGCACTGCGCCCTCCACTCTTGAGGATCCGGACCCGTTGTCGGACAACATCGGCAGGAATCCGAGATATGCCCCCACTGGGGAGATTAGCCCTCACATTCCCTACGTGCCCAAATACATCCACTCCAGAGAGATTTGTCGCCTCCCTGTGAAAAGCAAGCTGCAGCGCAAGGTGAGGTGGTGCATTTGGAATTTGCGGCGGTTTGAGTTGAAGTGAAGGATTTGGTGCAATTTGGACTTCTCTTGGGGTGATTGGGTTGTGGTGTTTTGGTTGGCAGGTGATTATTTATTCGCCGAGCTCTGAGACGTCCAAGCAGCAGCCGATGTCCAAGGCAGCTCAATGGAGGATTGACTATGAAACTGAAACCAAGTCCGTGTTTAGAATCGCCCATCCCTGCTGTGACTTTTTGAGTTGCGTGAATTTGAGAGCTTCTCCACTTTGAAGGAACCAGTGCATGTGAGAATTGAGCTGTTGAAGGGTCTGAGGTCTTCATTCTTATGGTTGGTTTGGCGCTTTCCTGGCAGTGCAGGTGGGAAAGCCCCTTGAAAGGATGGACATCGACAGGGGATTCTTACTTGGATGTCGATGAATCGGGTTTGCAATTTGACAGCAAAGAGGCAGCCATTACTTTTGCTGAACAATATGGCTGGTCCTATAAGGTAGTACACATCAATTGGTTTTGTTGTCAAAAGGGCCATGAGTCAACTTGAACTTGTTTGGTTTGACTTGATTGTTGTGTGATTTGTACTCTGAGAACTTGTTCATGCGAACATCTTTATTAAGATTTGCGAGTTTCAGGTCAAGGAAGCCAAGCACAAGAGAAACTCGTCCTTGGGTAATTTCGACTGGGTGGAACCATGACATCTGGAAGAGCTTGAAAACTTGAATCACTCATGCAGAAGTTCGAACATCTACAAAAGTTAAGTGTACTTTAGTTTGTGCGTCTGGAGAGACAATTCTTAAATTTTCTGGGAAACGTTGAGTGCTGTTTCTCACCAATTGGAGTCATGAATCTAGAGGTTCTCAAAAAAAAAAATCAAAAAAAAGCCACACCCACATAGGGCGTTCATTGTCATTGACATTACCAGCCTGGCTAGTGCTCACTGAAGGGCAAACCCAGTCAGATGTATTAAATGAGTATTCAGCGTGTTCCACAGCATTGTACTGAAGGATAGCCGTTGAATGACGATAATGGAAAATCTTTCCTTGTGAAACCCTTCAATCTGAACATATTGTTTGTCCAATCCCTAAATTGTGATTCACGAACATATTTGTACAAGCGCCCAGTTAAACTATGCACGAGATTTGAATCTACCCCATTCAGGTATAGTCTGTTGTCGGATAAATGCAAATCACACATGTTCGTTGCTGAAACTTCGGAGAATTCTACTTATCGTAAGAGATGCTAGAAGCAATTGATAAGCTGAACGTGTAGTTTTACCAAGTAATGAATCAGCTGGCATGCCATTAAACCGAAATATAGGTGTAGCATCCCCAATCTGAACATTAACAACGCCAAGAACGGGGAATCCCACATGATTGCCCTCGCACTCCTTGTGGGATGTAAAGAAAATAACCTCAAGTAACCCACACTGAAATCCGTGGACTACAGAAACAATGTGCAGACTTTTTCGTACCATTTCCAGTTTAATAGGAAAAGATATAGACAAGGACAAAGCTGAATAGATTGTCTTCATCTGACGTGTACAATGGCCTCACCAGTGGTGGGACAACTATATGCCTCGGAAAACAATGAAATTGGATATACTACTGGCGTCATTGTAATGGAATCTGATCTCCGGGATTGCATTAAAATGAAAATCACATTGAACAGGTTTTATTATAATATATCAGCGGTGATCAATTCTTACGACTATTTGCCAATATCACTTCTCGCTCACCATGTCTTCAACATCGAGTTCAACCGCCAATACTGGGGAATCAACATGCATAGCATCATCACTGCAATAACAAAAGTACCTGTCAGCCAACTGATACTAATTGGAGATTTATCTTAAACAACAAGATTCAAGCGGGTATCAACATTCAAATGACCTTAATATCCTTGAAAAAAAACCTCAGATGAACATAGAAACAGCCGCTAAGCAAGGAAACAAATGCTTTTGCCAATATACAACATCTACACCTTGCCTTTGTTAACAAATCTGTGAGAAACAAGATTTAGCGCTGCCATACCTGTTCACCACAAAACCATGATCAACTGCAGAGCGAATACCATAAATGGCCCTACCGATTATGTTACTTAAGGGTAAAGGACCAAAGCTCCGACTGTCCCTGCTTTCCTGTAAGCCAAAAAAATGCAATCAAAATATTTCCTCTGCACTGCTTTGCAGAATAAACACGTACTCTCTATTTTTAGTTGAAACCTTTCCACGATTGTGAAGACGTGCACCTGGGATAATAATGAACATGAATTTCAATGCATGATGCTCCTCAAGTTACCATTCAACCATCATCTGCGTTTTGTCTTAAAACAAAACCATGAACGCTTATTTGTTGATTTATACTTTACTGTGCATGTCTCCACAACAATCATGATTCTTAAAAAAATGACGCTTACTATAAGACGTAATCTACCGACGAAAGGGAAGCTGTAGTATGTTTAAGAAGCTCTTATCTACAAAGTGCACAAGATGACGAAAGAAATAAAGCTCATGAAACTCCATGATGAGTATGGCAAAGGGTAGATGTATCCATACCGGTACCTTGGGACTCAAGCTCTCGTTGTCACAAAGCACCCAACATGTCCCAGGAGCAAGCTTGAAAGATTCATCTTCAGCATGCGTCGAAAGCATCTCTTCTCCTTCTAGTGCTGCAACTCTTCTAACTAAGTTTGTGTCGGGGTTTCGCGGATCTTTTAGCATCACCACATCACCCACAAAAACTGATCTGTAGAGTTTGCATAATGAAGTCCAGAATTGTCAAGATTTTTATGAGGAATAACCTCTTTTGAAAAAAAAAAAAACAAACAAACAAACAAACAAACAAACAAAACGACCCAAGTCTTTAAACTTATTCAATTGAATTCTACAAATATATGTGATACCGAGCGGATTTAACTAAGAAAAAAGACGAAACAGGGTAATAGTATGACAAGAGATTGTGAACACGTCTAAAAACTACCTTGGACTCGGCCGTGGAAGAGAGCGAATAAGCAATGTCTCTCCCTGACTCGCAAATGTAGGAGTCATTTCCGTGCCTTTTACAAGATGCTTGAAAGTCAGACGCCCATTAAGCAAGTTCTTAAAGACATGGTCATAAATCTCTCTCTCCTTAATGTCCCCCACCTCATAGCTCTACAGTCATCAAAGAATAAGAACATCAGCACAGTTACTTCGCAGCTTTATTTCACATCAACACGAGCAAAATACAACTTTAAGTCACAATCGTAAAAACTAATGGAAGAAGAATTTCAGAAAACCTATGCTGGAATAGAGGAATGCATTTTCCCCACATGTGTAATACAAATATGATAGCAAAAGCAAGCGTGCAGGATTCGATCACACAAGCAGCTAATCTTCAACACATGAATGAACAAGGACCCAAGTGCGCAAGCTTACCCTCAGACTTTGTGCAAACGAAGCCCTAATTTTAGTCACGAAGTAGCGCGCCCATGTCACAGGAGAGGCCATGGTTTCCTTCAGTGGTTCTTCCAGAAACCAGCCAACCGCATTTCAAAGGAATCCAACAACCATCCACGCTCCTTAATTGCAGAATCAGTTCATTCCCATCGCTGAAGCCAGGAATTTAAAATTACGCTAGAAACGGAAGTGTGAATGCCAATCACACTGCTCCAATCTTCACTTTCTGCGAAGAGGTTTTAGGGCTTAGAACCAAAAAAAATAATGTAAAACCTACAATATAGTCAAATTCTGTTAAAAAAAACTGCTTCAACCCTCCGCCTTCCCTTATTCTTCTAGTACCACGGCGGGCATTGCAGAAAAAAGAAAAACAAAGAAAAAAACAAAGAAATAACTCACGAAAGATAATTACCACATTCCACTCCTCTAAAACCCGGAGATTCTCACTACCCACCCTCCCAATATCCCTCAAAATTGATCAAAGTCAGATCGAAGCCAAAATATTCAGAAAAGACAATCCAATCGTCCATGAGGCTGAATACTACCAAAGGCACGTAACAACAAGGCAACCTCCCCAGAAACACACCTAAACACCAGAAAACTTGAAGCAGAAAAGAGGACAGTCCAATCTCCTCCACCAAAATGCGTAAAAATTAAAGAGGAATCGAGAATATTGACGAAGAAAGAGACTGCAATCTGCAGAGAGCTTCTAAATTCAGCTAATGGAAGCAACCGCGACAGAGAGAGAAACGGAGCCCCTTCGTGACAAGTGGTATCGCGGACGCCACACCAGTAAGGTGAAGGGGACTACTGGTGTGGCTGGTTCCCTAGGTTAGATCCCTGAGCTCCAGAATCGTAGGCGATTTGCATCCTGACCGTATAATCTTCGACTTGCCTGATGTAAACTGTACCCCTACTTTTGCAATAATGAAAATAGTAATAAGAATAGCAACAATTAATTCGCTAAACCGAGAGGTTACTTTTATACTTTGTATTCGAAACCCAAGCGTCATGTATTCAGAAGCTACAATGATAGCGGAGGCACTTTTTCTGCAGGAGGCTTCAAGTTCAGCCAATACCAGCAGGGTTTGTTATTCATATTCTCATTTGAAGCAAAAATGTGCAACAGCTTAGTCAATCGATTGATCTCACATTCATACAATGTCAACTCCCGTGTCGCCCACGACTTCATCTGTGATGAACGCTTACTGTGATGAACGCTTCATCACAGTACCATGTTTCAATGGCTTGAGCGGATATCGCAGAATATTCCTATGTATCAATTTACAGACAAAAAGCGTGGTAACTGGAAGAGTTTTGCTTCATTAGATCTCGCCAATGACTTGATACAGCTTCCAATTTTCATGCTTGCAAGCAACAACTCAAAGTTTACTTCATGGAGCCTCACTAAGCCATGGATTAGTTACAGAGATCATCAGTTTCCAGAAAAAACGATGCATTGCACGATGGCCATGGCTTAAATGTGTCCGACTGTGGGAACAACGCTGAGCTAGGGCTCTATTTATCAGCGGAAACTAGTTCCTTTTAAATTGGCCACCAAGGAACACAATCAACGTAGTCATAAGTGCTGAGTAGATGGGCGCCGGGGCTTGCTTCACAACGGGACCTACAAGCGGAAGTTGCTCCGCTTTGGGCCTGCTCAACGTAACTATGGTGGGGATAACGAAGGAAAACAGAAGAATGTTGGTGCTGACTCGACCAGAGACTGTCTTTGTGAAGGTTTCCAAGAAGGTATTGAACTCGTTGCGGTCCAGCATCCCATCCTCGTCCTTGTCGCTAAGCTGTTGCATACAAGCCATAAAAATGAGAGACTACAGAATCCAGCAACGCTCACATCTTTCATACATGGAAACTGAGATGAACCTAACCTTTTAAGTGACAAGCTCGGATTTGTATTGATTAGTACAGTGAAGCCAAAGCACAAGGTGATAAGAAGGGTACCGACCTTCAATAGCTCGTTTACTTCTTCCTTGGTAGGTGGGTCATGATAAGGTCCTGGCAGAGTCTTGTTGATATCACTGTTGCAAAACCAAACAAGTCAGAAACAGCATAGGAGAACTGGTTACAAGGATAAATTCCTGCATATGATTCAATTTTATTGTAATGGAGAAATTGTAAAGAGGGCTTAGTTCTTACTTGTAGACGAGAAGGATGGCACAGTACAAGTCTTGAACTCCAAGCATTTGCTGCTCACTAGTGCTTGCAAATCGATCCCAAACTCGATCTACGATCTTCTTCACTTGAGGGTTGGATTTAGCCTTAGCTGCGCGTTCATTCCTCAAAAGTATCAGTGGGATGCTCTTCTACGAGAACAACGTTTGTACACTGCTGAACGAAGACTTTCACACAATTAACTATCAAATGCACAAACATAGAGATAGTCTTCGATACAGAACCTGTCCCTTTCCTTGTTCATTTCCATCCTCTCAGTGGTGGGTTAGATTGAAAAATCCTCACAATCGTTGATTTTGTACTAGATGTTCACAAAATTGAAGTCCAAATGGCGTTGGAATCGTCGACTGACTCCATACTCACTTCGTCATGGTCACCATCCCCATTCCCAAAAAATATAGAGCAACATTCTGTGTTCCTCTCTTTCAGAATTTTCGTTTCATTGTGCTTCGAAATCAATCAAACACTTCCGATTCCTCTGAGTTTGTCAGAAAGTCAGAAAACATCTATAATCTCGGAAAACCACCCTCGACAAAAACGCACGCGCGCGCTGAGGGCCGAACTGCGGCTAAGTTGATTCTTGAAAATCAAACGGGGCGCAAGCCACGCGTATCCCCAGGGCAATTTCTGAGAGATGACCCCTGCACTACACATTCCCCAGAACCCCTACCCCCTATCCAACGCACATCACAGTCAATACCGAGACCACAAATCCAGAAGCCTCCTGACTAGCGAAATCCCACAAGAACGCTCTACCCGAAAGGGCTTCATCTGTACCGACCACAGCATCACTTCGAGCATTGCCTCAGTTTTAAGGGGCGGGTCAACCGAGGAAATCACAGCGAAGAGGAAAGAACTCGAGAGCACTCACACTTGAAGTTGCCCATTGTGCAGCAGCTAATGCCTTCGACGACAACACGTTCTCCTCCCGCCGCGATCAATCTCCTGTTTCATGTGAAGCCGCAACTGAATCGGATGAGCAGAGACCCCATTCAGAGCGCGCCCCAGTGGCTATTAGCCTGGATAGCGCTCGCCGATCCACAACCTATTAGCTGTGGATGACGAAAATATCAAAAGCTGCGTGCCAGGGCCCGGTGATTTGCTGGGCAGCCCACTTGGAACCCTGACGTAGCCATCTCCTCAGATGGGCGATCCGAGCTAGCTTCCGGGTGGTGTGTGCTAATAAATCCATGAGATCCTTCTCACTAGCATTTCTGTTTTTAGGTCCCCTCAACTGCCGAAGTCACTGCCATAGTTTTCACGAGGAAATGTTAGTTCAGTAGTGTAAACAGAAGTAAGAATGTGTTAAGCATCGACCTTACAGACGAAGATAGTCACAAATGCAGGAATTATCCTGCGCGACGGTGATTTCATGTTATGTTTCATGGTTATCTAAACCTGGATGAGAGCTGAAGTGATTTTGTATCTAACCAATGACTACGATATATACAAATAGTATATATTGTTTGTAATGATTTTTGTAGGGAACATTTTGCTTAACTTCAAGTTGCTACAATTCAACCACTTCAATAATTGTATCCTACCAATTTAGCATGTCATCCGTTGAGGTCAGAGCGATGAAGGTGGATGGAAAAATATGCCTCCGTTTATTGCATATGCTCATCAAGAGACACATATAGATAAGTTGAAGGTATTGGGTATCACATTTGGAACCATATATTCGCAGTCTCACAAAAGAACACGACAAGGGCAGGCAGAGCTGTTATAATAAGTCATAAATATCATTACAATCACGTGTTTCACACATTACATTTATAATATCGAAGTGTAATGATTTTTTATACAATTCCTTGAAAGAAACAATCCAACCCTAAACCATCATGAACATGCTCACTTCAATGGACGAAGATTGAAATGGATAAATACACGATGATCCGCATCTACTTGAATACAAGGATGGTAATGTTCTCGATCCACACCAGCTTAAGAGTGGAATAGTAACAGTAGCATTGACCACAACAGGTAATCGATGATTCACCTTGACTAATCCAAACACACTATCTGTACAAAACCAAATAAATTCCATAGCCACAATCCACCTGTAAATCTCGAAGTGATTTTGAAGTACTCTGTACAAGGCCATTCAACCTTTGCTCCCCTTCCCCAAGGTGCGTAAAGCACAACCTATTGAAGATTCGCACCAAAGTTTATGTACAAGAAGCAACACAAGAGCAATTGAAGGGATTGGTTGCAGAAACAGCGTTCACTGTCCCTCCAATTTGTGCAGAAATCGAACAGAGGACAACTCAAGGAACGGAAGGCCTTGCCGCTTCAGGGGGGATCAGTCATCAGGAATGATCGGATACGCTGCAACAATTCCGCCTTCACGTTATCGGGCACCATGGCTGCAACAGTCCGTCCCACGTAAGCCAACATCCTTATAATAGTATCCATTTCACAAAAACACTATCTCCTCTACTATGTTCACTTACACCATCAGGCTTGGTAAGTTCTAAAGACATGCCCAATTTCTGAGACATTGACTGACCTCAACAAAAATACCAGAGATCGTGTAAAACTGAGAGATAAACTCACCTCGGCCTTTCGGAGTAATGGTGCGAACAAGCTCGTCCACAGTGATGTTAGCACGACCTTTCTTTCTGGTAAAAGCCCTGCCAGCCATTCCATCCAAACGCACACAACGCTAAAAATATAAATAAATAAAATAAATAACTCCTGAAATCTATGTCCAGCACGGAGTGGCACAATACAAAGCAACCTGATCAGATACCATTCGAATAAGCAACGACTTTCACCGCATATAACTGCTTTTAAAGTTCAGGAACTCTCATGATGCAAATTATGCGGTGCGTAATGTGATTGTTTTCATTAAAAAACATAAGAGTTCTAAAAGGTACATCGCGTGCAGCAGGTAACGTCACGTTAACCAGACCTGCATTGAGCCTTTAGATCATCTCTCCAACCACATTCGATGAGTCGTTCCCGTAACAACTCCTTCAATCTCTCTTTCTCACCGCTTTCTATCAACTGCATCCGCTAAACCAAATACATGTAAGAAGACTACCACACAGCCTGCTACTTAAGTACTCCGCACTGGCAGACGACTACAACAAGGACGGACTTTAAAAATTAAAAAAAAACAAAAATATTATTAATAATAAGCTGAATAGACATCAGACAAGCTCCCCAAGTGTCGGTAGTAAACTGCACATGCACAATCTCCCGCAATCCCACAACGATAGACACAATTCTGAACGCAAAAGACGGAGGAAGTCAACCTTGATGTTTATAATTTCCTGAAGAGTAGGTTCTGGTTCCCTGTCTTCGTCCGCATCGGGCGTAGGCGGTCTATGAACGGATGCCCTCCTGAACCACAACAAAAATCAACATCGCCAGAATCAAAACCATTCCCAGTCAGTCCCACATATCCACCCCCTGCCTTCTCACATTGCTTCTCAAACCTTCATCCTCGACACGATCCACCACTTTTTAACCACAATTCTCTAACCAACACACGAAACAAACGCCACCCCTCGTAAAACCCGACAGAAGCATTCCACGGGCAAGAAATCCTTCACTACCGTGAACAAAGCACAAAATCGACCACAAACCCTAGAGCTCCACCACTGGCTCACTCACATGGCTGGGGGATGTACACACAACGGCACAAGCGACGCAGCCACTGTGACAACAAATGCCGAAACACCGGCAATACGGAGTGTGAGGCCGCCGCAGTGATACAGCTGGCGCCACTACCACATCATCACACACTCGATAACAGGCTCTCAGCAACAATTAACCACGATAGCGACGGCAGCAACAACATCAACACTCTGGGCGGAGAGGATATGCACAAGCAAGCACGTGCACGCCGATCGAAGTGGCCATGATAATCCTTCCTTGTGGAGGGAGAGTTATTGTAGACGAGGGTGGTGGTATTCACGACATCGCATCATCATCATTATCGCCTTGGATGCAGGTGCAGTGCATTGCGGTGCTGGCGATGGTGGTTTTAGTTTTAGAATTATTATTACTATTGTTAATATTACGATGTATTATTATTCCCACACGCCGAAGCAGTGATGATCCTGGCGATGAAGATGGCCGAGCTTCAAGCCCTAATTTCTCGGCATTGTCATCCCTGTTGCTCCTTTGCTCGGCCCTGGCGGTGGCATCTCCATTTAGCCTCACTTTGTTGTACCCCTGTTTCTTCTATTCTTTTTTCTTCTTTTCATTTTTCTATTATTATTGTTATTATTACTATTGTTTTTATGTGCTTTTATTTTTAAAACGGATATTTAATGCAGTTTTATAAATGTAGGTGTATTATTTGGGAACATGTTTTTAAGGTACGGAAACATGTAACTTGTTTGGAATAAATCTAAGGTAATTTTTATTTATGTGTAGAATTTTTTTTCTTTTTTCTTTTTTCTTCCATTTGGAACCAATTTTTAATGATGTAAATGTTTTTGAAGATTGTAAAAAAGAATGGATATTTCTGAACAGTTCTAAACTTGTGAATTGTTTATATGAACTATTCGGATTCACATCACCACAAATGTCATATTAGTTTAATCTTACACTCTTACGTCTTACCCATTACAAAAGAATTTATAATAATTAAAAAAAAATTAAGTGGTATTCTTAAACAACTTTTACATTATCTAAATTATCTATTGAGATTCTTTTAAAATTGATGTAGAAACAAGTTTTTGCATATATTATTGGCTAATCCAACATCTTCCAATTAGTATAGTTAATAATACTTAAAAACTTGAAATATCCTAATTTTTTTAATTATTGATCATAAAACTACGTGATTAATACATTATTGTTATTTTTGCAAACAAAACATTTACAGAATAAAATAAAATAAAACATCTATGCCTAATTTTGAATACACTGTTTGTTTAAAAAAAAAAAAAAAAGAGCCAAATAGCACCATTTTTCTGTTTTTTTTTTTTTTTTTTTTTTTTTTTGCCATTCTCCATACATTCTTGTTTGAATTTTTTATTAAAAAAACAAAGAAAAAAAAAAGTAGTATTGCATTTGGATTTGAGTTTGATTATGTAATCAATAATTCATAAAATTGTTTGTATGAATCAACTTCATGTATCTTTACACAGCATGTTCTAATCGTTTATTCTTGTTTATTTACTTATGCATTTGTTGCATCCATATATTTCAATTCAAAATGTTCATTTTCAGTTTAATCTTCCAATTTCTGGTTGAGGCACCCAATTTTGGTGGAAACCACTTACAATAGATGTTTTAGCTTATTCTCTTAAAACAACTCGGATTTTAATTGTGACAAGTAAGAGACTTTCAACTTAATGCCTCTCTACCTTCTCATGTGAAAGTGGTAATGCAGCTTCAAATCCTATGTTTTCATCTAGAAATGCTGCTTTCCTCTAACTCCTATACAACACTATATAATAAGATTATTTCACCTAGTAGCATTTCACATAAATCAGACGGTCTCATCTGCACAACTTGTGAGCTTGACTTCATCAAATTGAATCAAATCCTCGCCAGATTATTTTTAATATACATTTTCTATGCAACCTGCAATTAATTATATCTGTTCTCTGACCCGCAGGATCTTACACACCACTTTACATTTTCCCTCACTCATCATGCCAAAAGTACATCTTATTCATAATTTGGATAGGAATTGCAACTTATGACAGATATTGGTTGACTAATGCCACTTTCTCATGCCCCGTTTGGCAACAAAGTCCATGGTAGTCTTTGCTTTGTGTGTATTCTCCAAATTCTCATTATTTAGGGCTACTTTGTTGTAAGATTTAAGGCCTGCACCAGGTTTGAAGCTGTCAAAGACAGTTGGGTAAGTAAATTATATTAAAAAAAAGGTTTTAAATGTTGGACCTCCACTCATAATGTAGATGTCTTGAGTCAACCACTAGTTACATCTACCAACAATTTATGTACCTATAAGGTGGATGGATTTTACACTTCGTTGGTCTCAAATTGACCTCAAATGCCACCAATAACCGCTACAAATCCAAGAAGGATTGCAATAAAGCTCATCCCACTTCGACAATTTCATCACAATCACAGCCCTTGCAGAAGATTTAGAAGTTGACAAAGAAGCTTTGTGTGCTGATGTATAGTACTGTACACAATTGACATATGCAAAAGTTGTCAAATCACTTGCGAGGGCAGCATTTCTAACATCATCAATTCTGGGATATTTCGCCCAAACTTATCGACGGTCTCCCATCAAAGGATTCATCAGGGTCAAGAAAATTCTAGACTAGGTACTTAGATTTCTGAGTGTCTAATACTTCTAGGTATAATCACTCTAAATTCCAGCAAAATAAGACCTGTAACCTTTTGTCGAAAGCAACAAACATCAAGACGACAGCAAGGCACAATCGACTTCGACCTACTGAAGGTGTTGAACGATCCTACACCACCAACAGAATGCTCGTTCAATTCTCCTCTGTCGAGAGCAATGGAATTTGTGCAAAAAGAAACTGGAATTGATTTAGTGGCGGCAGCAATGTGCCTGAGACGTTAATACGATTGGCTCAGGAAAGTGGCCCTTATGGTGCCAATCATAGCAGTTCAATAGTAAAGCACCGACGTCGGACAGCTATGAATGAGTAAGACTGCAGTTTAATTACATAAATAAGGAACGATAGCCCCATCGTCGAAAATAATAGCACGAACGAGTACACGCGGCTGGTATTACAGACAATTCAAAAACAATGAACAAATAATGCTCTCGAGTTCAAACCACAGCTTTGACACATCACCCCAAATCCACAAAACACCAATGATGTAAACGATGAACGCAGTCATATTATACTTTCAGCTCCGTACAAACAGAAACAGTTTGTCATTCTATCGGTGGACCATCCCACACAGTCTAGACAGGTCCATCCCTTCAGTACTCTTCACCTTCATCGTCACCACCATCCTCAGCTGACTCGGCACCGACTTCTTCGTAATCCTTCTCCAGGGCTGCCAGATCCTCACGAGCCTCGGAGAACTCGCCCTCCTCCATACCTTCACCCACATACCAGTGAACGAAAGCACGTTTCGCGTACATGAGATCGAACTTGTGGTCTATCCTGGAGAATACCTCGGCGACACTGGTGCTGTTAGAGATCATGCACACGGCCCTCTGTACCTTGGCCAAATCACCTCCAGGAACCACGGTAGGAGGCTGGTAGTTGATACCACACTTAAACCCGGTCGGACACCAGTCCACAAACTGGATGGTCCTCTTCGTCTTGATAGTGGCAACGGCTGCGTTGACGTCCTTCGGGACTACATCTCCTCTGTACATGAGGCAACATGCCATGTACTTCCCGTGCCGAGGGTCACATTTGGCCATCATAGAAGACGGCTCAAATGCAGAGTTAGTAATCTCCGCAACTGACAGCTGCTCGTGGTATGCCTTCTCCGCAGAAATCACGGGTGCGTAAGAGGAGAGCATGAAATGAATACGCGGGTACGGCACCAAGTTGGTTTGGAACTCCGTCACATCCACATTCAGCGCACCATCGAATCGCAGCGACGCCGTCAAAGATGATATAACTTGAGATACCAGCCTGTTGAGGTTCGTGTATGTCGGACGCTCGATGTCCAAAGACCTTCGGCAAATATCGTAGATAGCTTCATTGTCAAGCAGCACCGCAACATCGGTGTGCTCCAAGAGCGAGTGGGTAGACAGCACACTGTTGTACGGCTCCACCACGGACGTAGACACCTGAGGGGACGGGTATACGGTAAATCCCAACTTCGACTTCTTTCCGTAGTCGACAGAGAGACGTTCCAACAGCAGACTTCCCAAACCGGATCCGGTTCCTCCTCCCACAGCGTTGAACACTAGGAAACCCTGCAGACCAGTACAGTTGTCCGCCAGCTTCCTAATGCGGTCCAGGCACAGATCCACGATTTCCTTCCCGATTGTGTAATGACCACGGGCGAAGTTGTTCGCGGCATCCTCCTTGCCACTGATCAACTGCTCGGGGTGGAACAGCTGGCGGTAAGTGCCCGTGCGCACCTCATCAATCACAGTTGGCTCCAGATCCAAAAAAACCGCGCGAGGGACATGCTTTCCGGCACCGGTTTCCGAAAAAAATGTGTTGAACGCATCGTCTCCTCCTCCAACTGTCTTATCAGCTGGCATCTGACCATCCGGCTGCAATAACCCAAAACACACACCAATCAATCCTACCGCCCTCTATAAGTAACAGACTCCCAACACCTAAGTTACACTAGTCACATTAAGAGACCTACCGTAAGGTCTCGGACGGCGGATGAAAACAAGGTAGAAGGGAACGATTCACTGACATCACCAGATAACACAAATAAGACGTTGATCACAACACATACCTGAATGCCATGTTCCAAGCAGTACAGCTCCCAGCAGGCGTTTCCGACCTGGATGCCGGCCTGCCCAATGTGGATCGAGATGCACTCTCTCATTGTCGCTAGCTTTAACTACACAAGCAAACCAAAGCTTCCAACACAAGACCCCACCGCTCAACGAGAAAAAGCACAATGCGGCCACCAGAATGAAAGCAGAAACAAGGGACAACTTCGAGGTAGGCGTGTACGAAGACGCCTCCAAGAAGTGAGATCGGCGCAACACAACGACAATGCTGAGACCGTGAGGAGAGCTCGCTACCTTATGCATCGGGAGAGACGAACCCTCATTGGTCGCACCGGATCAGCCGGTAAGGTTTCCTGTCTTCCAGTCCATCCCATCCTCTGCCCGTCAGTACGTGGTGATGGGCCATCACCGCATTCTTGCTCACCGTGGGCATTTCAGTGTCGCAGACCAGGAAGTGGTTTGTGTCAGGCCTCATAATTTGGCCTGGAGTCGTCCTCTGCCTGGCCAGCACTTGAACGTACGGGGTATTGCCTTGGAACACCTTGAGTTCGTTTGCAGCAATAGCACCGAGAGTCAGGTTCGTTTCGTCTATCTCTTACGCTAGTTTTTAAACATTGCCATTCATCTCGACGGTGAGACTGTGTTTTCAAGGTCACATCGCTGATTAATATATATATATTATATAAAATATAAAAAGAAGAAAATAGATAATATTTAATTTATATTTTAGAAAAAAAAAAATCTCAAATATTTTAAAAGTTTAATTATTCTATATCCTTAAAATTTAACATTGTTGCTTAATTAAAATCAATCAATAACATATTGGTGCTTGCTTTAAAATCCAATTTAAATTACACACGTTGTAACATTTTTATTTAAAATTTTACAGTACATATAATAGAATTTGAAAATGTTTAAAAAAACTAGTTGCAATTTAAAATCTAATGAGGTTGAAAATATTTAAAACCATTTTGTACATAACCAAGCCCTTCTAATATAAGATGATTTATTGAATATAGGAATGTGTTTTTAAATAATTAAAAACTTTATTCTATAATAGTAGAATATTTTTTAAAATTTGCAATCTTTATAAAAATTGTGTTTGCTGGTTGTATATGCGTTTTTTAAATATTATTGTGCTATTGAATAAGAATTGTGATTAATAGGTCCTAAGGGCATGTTCTCTTATCAAAATTTGTATTTAGAGTTGTTTGGCCTTCAAATTACTTCCCAAAATGAAATCACCTCAATTTAAAAATTGAACATTTACCGTTTTTGCAAAGTATTTGGTTGGAAAAGCTAAGGAGTTAATGGGGGTGCAGAAAGAAAGGAAAACAACAAATTGTCAACATTGGTCAAAGTCGTTTTGCTTGGATAATATCCACAAGCACATGTTGCTTCATGTCCTATTTAGTAGAAATATATATCCCATAAATAATAATAATATAGGACAAGTAGGACAATGTCCTTTATTACAAGGGCTTGTACAAAACATTCAATAATCTTGTTATATTTTAAGTCGCATAATACTTTATGTTTCATCAAATTATTAGTTAAGCAAAACAAGTGTCTTCATATAAATTGTATGTATATATACATATAATTCTCCATAATACCAAATAAAAAAAATGATTCTGAAACATACACAACTAAAACAATCGATACTTGCATTAAATAAGTGGTTTTCATGCACATGTTTTGCATCGTATAAAATGTTTTTAGTGATGAAGCAGTAATGCTGTTTTAGATCGGAATGCATGTTCCATAAGTCATTGGTTTATTCATGTGTGCATATGTATATATAGACATTTTTTTACATCATCTTCTAAGATTACTCGTCACACTTAAAGATTAGTGAAACCTAAATTATATTGTTTCAATGCTATTCCATGTATTTCCAGATTCATTGCATACGTTTACAATATAAACTTTTAAAATTCACATATGCAATTTCAAGTTTTCCATTTCACCTTCTATCCACATGCACCGAAAGTCTCAAACTTCAAACCCTGACACGCAGTGGACATGCTAACACTCGAAAATAGACCCATGCATAAGACATTTTTCATGTATTAGCATTTTGTTACAGAATGTTATGTTTACTAAAGAACTTAATTCCAATGTATTGCTTCCTAGCTGTGTCCAATAGATCTGAAAAAGGCTCCAAAACAAAAGAAATAGAGAAAAGAAAACTCACAAAATCGGCAGTCTGTATGAAATTTCCCAGGGAACCTCAATCATTTGCGAGAAAGGATTGCCGGTTGAATATGATGGAGAAAATGTGGCCGCACAAAGCAGTGCTGGTACCGGATCATGAGAAGGACTGGACAGTCACAAGATGGGTGCGGCAAAGCTGGGCGGTTTGATAATGCAGGACCACTCGGTCATGGACTGAAGTGTACAATTAAGCTTGAAAAAAAAAATTAAAAATCCTTACAGAAGATTACGGAGTTAAGATAAGTAAGAGCTAGCTTGTCGACTACTGCGAGAACAACCGAAGAGATTTAGACTCACCTAAAATTTAGGATTCAGTCTGTGGGGCTACCTTCGATCAAAGCTGAGCTTGTTTTGCTGCAGTTGCACAAGCTCAGACTCCACCTTGAACTCAGTGGAGACGAGGTCTGTAGACGCACTGCGGCGGTGGCCTTTTGCTTTCGCAACTATCCCGAATAAGAAGACTGAAAACACAACCACAGCAATCACATGACAGTTGAAAGCGAAGTTCATGAGAGCTACTGCTCGCACGTTGGCAGCCTGCTTGATATCACACTGGGTGCTGCTGTATCTTGTGAAGTCACCTGGCCCACCCATGGATCCTGGAACGTATCGACATCCCTGGGGGATGTAGTTCTCAGAATAGAGCGACAGCCCCATTTGGAACTGCCAAGTTCCTTGTAAGACGAGAGACAGACATAGCACCAAGTTCACGAGGAAAGCCTTCGGTCGAATCACCAGCAAACCTACATGATTCGCAAAAGAACACAGTCCACGATTTGAAATCCGACCAAGGTTTTCGTTTTCCCATGTCTATGATCTCGGGCAATCAGTTGAAGCAATGCAAGTACACTCTACACCAAAAACAAATGATTTGGAATGTTTTTATTTTATTTTTTTATTATTTTTTTGATAGCGGTGGTGGGGCGTGTAATGTTAGAATCCCATACCTGAAGATACAGCACATGCGACTGCAATGTACGCAAGCAGGTTACTACATTGTCTCTCAAAATCCGAACTCTGGCCCGCACTGTGAGTAATGGATAGCCATTGCAATCCAAATGCAAGACTGGCGAAAAGGAATGATCCCTCAGGTGGTAATGGCAGAAAGGATGTGGAATCGGTCACGAGGACTGTTAAAACAAACAGCCAGAACATGAAAAGGATGGTGACATGCTCAAACCCCATGATGCTGGTAGTAGGCATTGCACCACTCGAAAGGGGTTGAAAATGTGCCGAGATTCCAAGGTCGTAAAATATTGCCAAGGGAAGGAAGAACAACAGGATGTGGAGCTCGAGGTGCTTGAATCGTACTGGCAACAAACCGATCGGATACCATGCGCGCGCTGTGTACTCTCGTGGAGATTTCACGTAAGAAACAAAGGAGCAGAAAAGATGCCATAATCCAAGTGACAGAAAAATAATTCCTTGCAAGATGTGCCCTCCCATGCTCCCCATTTTGGAATTCGTCTATAACCTGGGCAACGATTCCACATCAGGCTGATGACCGAAACATTAGTAATTTGAAATCTAAAAAGAAACATGAACTTAAATTATAGACATTTTCTGTCGACATCCTTGTATCAGAGCAGTGTCCACTGTCTCCTGAATAGCTGAGCTCTGCAATGAACGTGGAATGCCATTAAGAGCTTCTGCAACATTACAACGAGAGCAAGACAGCAAGCTTCAGGAGATCAGACCTTCAATCAGGTGCTAAGTCCTCAAGGCCAATCTCAGAATGTACTCTAGTGCTTTCAAACTCCCAAAGAAAGAGATCGGAGCGTCCAACTAGTCTCGCCAAATGCCTCTGCCTTCAACTCCAAGGTTTCTCGGGCCACAGGACATGGCAAATCTCACCGACAGCTTCTGAACAGAGCAAATTTTCTCCGATCACACACTTCAAAATCCTACTAAACCCTGAAAGCAAAACCGGCGATTCTACACACACATCCATCAACTCTCCACGGAAGTAAAAATCATAGCGACTGTAGCGAAGATCTACAGGCAGGGATGCGATGGAATGGAGAACCCTAATGGATTCCAAAGCAGCAAAATCCACGCAACTCCGCAAATGAGAGCGAATTAAAAGGAGGGTCAGTCTAATTGCAATTGCGTAAGCCCGGATTGATTCAAGCGTTCACGTTCGATCAATAAGAAACCAGAAAAATCGCCACAATAGGATTCAAAGTCGAAGAAGATGCGACTGCAATTCCCTTCCCCAGAGTCGCACAATCGGAAGACCCTAAGGGAACGCGTTACTTACAGTTGAACGCTGTTACAAAGGCTAGAACTCTTTGGGAACTGTGTCTCTCTCCTTTCGGTAGGACAAGCTGACGCAACGTAAAATTAGGGTTCCTCATCAACAATCAAGACAGATTCACTTATTTTATTTTGTTTTGTTTTCTTTCTTTGGATGGCTCCTCATTCCAGAGCATAAGCAAGTTTAGTCAAGTTTGGGTACTCCAATATAACAATGTTGATTTGGTGTATAACATGTTGAATAACAATGGATTTAGTCTATTTTGAGGTTTTTGGAGAATGTAATCATTGTTAGCAATAGAGGATTACTTTACATTTTCTATTATTAGTAAAAATAAATAAAAGAAAGATGATGCCTGCTTAGACCTAACTGGTCCCCTCTCATCTAAATGATCGTAATGAAAACAACTTCATCCTTCTTTGGTAGGATGTTATGTTTCTTAGGAAAAAAACACAGAATATTTTTTTTACTGTTTCTCCTATTTTTTCAGAAGAATTCTCAAACTCATCTTTCTATTTTAACATTGCCTATTGTATGCTGAGCGTTGTAGACAAGGATCTATTGAAACAAAAGTAACATGTTGTTTTGTTTCCATCCAACTTAAAGTGATATTATACATTTTGGAATGTATTTGTATTATTTTAGTGAGTTTTTACTCATTTGTATGTACTGCCTTCATGGTGTCCAAACCCTTTATTGGATATATTAAATATACATTTATAGTTATTGAATATGATGAGTTAAATAACAATTTTTTTTAATAAAAGATCTCTTTTATTGTACAAATTGTAAATTTTTCAAAAAATGTATTATATATAAATCAATGCAATTTCAATTAATAAGATGTTAGATTTAAAAAATATGTTATTTTCTTAAAATCAAAATCAAAAAATATTTTAAAGTACAACATGGTTACTAAAAAGAAAGTGGTTTATGACAATTATTTTTGACATATAATTCTAACAAGAATTTATGTATTTCAATTTAACATGTACAAATTACTCATACATCCAATTGTTGCAAAAAGCTGTATTTTGTTATGTCTGACACATGCAAATCAAAACATAATAGTAATGATAATAATTAAATTGTATATAAAGCAAACTAAATCTATACAGTTTAATTTTTGTAAAAAAAAATCTCAATACCGCTTTGCACTTTGTAAGATAGTATTAATGATTTTTACAATCTTTGGCCAATTATTCTCTACAAAAGCAACAATGCCATCAAAATCCAAGTTGTGTCAATGCATGTAACTACAAAAGATTTATAGTTTTTTTTATTTTTATAAAATATTGCTTATATAAATTGGAACTATAAAATTTTAAAACCAATACATCATACCTTAAAATATAAATTTTATTATTTATTTTTGCTTATGATATATTCTCTAATGACAAATAAAATCGAAGAGTTTGACATTGACACTGTCAAGTGATTTAAAATTTGATTCTTTGATAGAGAATTGTAGTACTAATAATGCAATGCATTGATGATAAAAGATTAAATCATTTTTCTAACGTTTCAAAATTTTGAGAATACTTTGTCTTTATTCTATCACCAAAAATAAATATCAAAATAAAAAAAACAACCAAAAATTTTAATCCCAGAAAAATCTACTTTATAGAAGGTTTTTTATTACAAATAAATTTTAATGAACATGTATGTAATTTTATGGCATGCATTCATTCAAAGAAGGAAGGAAGGAAAAAAAAAAAAAAAAAAAAACCACAAAAAAACATAGATTCAAAGATATTAATATTTATATTTAATAAAATAAAAGATAAAATAGCTATCATTTGTATACTTAAAAAAGAAATTAGTTATATTTTTATATTTTTAAGTATATATATATATATATATATATATATAAAATAAATATAATGCAATCAAAGCATGTATTCACTCTTTGTTATAAAATTCAACTATAACTGAATTAATTGATTGTAATGGGATAAAATATATGGTGTTTTTTAATATAATAAATATATTTTTAGTATAGTTATTTTTAGGATAGATAGTAATTTTTTGCTATTATTATATTATTATAATACATTATCATAAAATATATTAGGAAATTATGAGAATTTAATGCCAATTTTTTGTTTTAAATATAAAAAATATTATATCAATAATAAAAATATTAAAATAATTTTTGAATATCATTTATCTAATTTATATAATTTTAGCTAAATAAAATAAATATTTAAATATATTAGATATTTCATATATTTAAATTTACTTGTTACATGTTTTTCTATCAATTTAATTTAAATATATATGATAATTCTATCATTACTTTAAGGTTATAATTGTCTATATAAAATTGTAATAGATAATATTTTGTACAAAATTTATAATAAAAATATTGATTGAAATATATGTATATTTTTACTAATTTAATTTTAATTCAATTATATATATATATATATATATATATATATATATATTAGAAAATTTTAATATTTCTTATCTTTTATATTTTAAAAATTTATAAACTTTATTGTGTGTATACATGTTGTATTCATATCTCATTGTACAATCTAAAGTTGATTGTAGCAACGTTTAATATGGTAAACAATAATACTCAAGCTATCTTGTAATATTTTTAAATACTTTAATAGAAATAAATAATCCTTCATATATTTGTTCTAAAATATGGTGATAAAAAAATAAAAAAATAAAGCTATATATTATTAATAATTTATGGCAAATTTAATAAATAGTTTATTTCTTACTTATACCACACCATCACTACGACATTGTTACAACAATAATTAGGTATTATCATTGAGATTCAAATCTTATATTAAATTATAATATTTATACAATAAAATAGATATTATATGCATAGATAGATCTATTAAAAATAAAAAGATTGAGATGAGACAAATTAACATTAGTACTTGGATAATAAAAAAAATACTTAATTACTAAAGTTTATTCATAATTGTGCATTCTATTTTATCACAATTATCTAAACAACATCAACTATACTTCATTAAAATTAGTTAAATTCATTATAAATCTTAGATAAGTTTACTTGTACATTAGATTTTTATTTTTATTTTTATTTTTTTTAATTTTTTTTTGATATTGTATATTCTAATTTTTATAAAAATATATAAATTTATTTAATTATTTACTTGATTTAAATTATAATATATATAATTTGAGTTGTCTAGAACTAGACTTATTTTATAGCAATTAGTTTTGTTGAAATAGCTAAACAAATGGTTTTAACATGTTTATTTTATATAAGTTGTAATTAGGCTCCAAATAATAGTATTTATCAAAATATTTTAAAAAAATTTAAGAAAATTTAATATTTAATCATATATAAAAATATTTAAATAAATTTTATAAAAAATAATATTCATATGGTGAAAATACTTATAATGATTAATATATTATTTTAAATAGTAGATATAAGAATATTATCTTGATGTTAAGTGGTAATTAGATTATTAAATATTATAGATATAATAATTTAATATAATATAATATGTTGCTTAAATAAATCTATTTATTCATCATAATTATCTATTTAATATTTATTTAATCTTTATTATTTATTTTAAAATATTCATATTTTATTAAAAAAAATATATAATTATCCTTTCACTATTTAATATTAATTATTATAAAAAAATATTAATTATGAAAAGTTAATAATTATTAAAATAATAAAAAATAAAAATTGATTAATTTTGACTATTTTTTAAATTGATTAGTTAATGTTTGGTAAGGGGATATCTACCAATTAGTTTTTGGACAAAAAGTATACAAAAGCAACCATAATCTTTGTAAAACACCATCAATTTAATAATTCAATCTTCTATTCATGCAATCCTCTCCTCTTCTCTTTTCCTTTTTTAAATTTTTTTTACAACTTAAACTTAGAATTTTTTTGATTTAGAGAATGTGTATTTTTTAGGTGAAAAATAAATAAATAAATAAATCATACTTACTTATAAGATATTTTATAACTATCTAAAAGAATTTAAAATTTTGATTACAATGATGTCTCTATTAAATATAATATTTTCTAAGTTCCCTTGTAATAAATCTTATTATGTGTTTTCTAAATTATTATTTTTATAAAGGTATTAGATTAATTCTTTAGTAAAAATTAAATCTTTATTTCTAATTTTTTTTTAATTTAATTTAATTTTTTTAAATTTTTAATGTAAATATCTAAAAAATCAAAAAAAAAAATTTATAGTTATGTAAATTTTAATTTAAAAAAGATAAATATATATATATAAAATAAGACAACTAAGTTTTTTATTTTAATAAATAGGCAAGTATATTAAAGACATATTTTCTATGCTATATTTTGGTAGTATTACTCTGTAATGGTGTTATTAAAAAATAGTCATTAGTACATTAAATGGATATAGACTTTGTCATAGATTTGGCTTTTGAAAAAACAACGTTAAACTTATGCTTGGACATCAATTTGCTTGAATCAAATTTTCAAAGTATATATATATATATATATATATATACACATATATACATATACATATATATATATATATATATATATATATATATATGTATATATATATATTGAGATGATTATAAGATCTTAGAAAAAATATCTAATAATAGATTATTTTATATTAATAAAAATTTAATTTAGATATATATTTAAATAAAGTAATCTTTTATATTAATATCATTTAAATTAATAGGAAGAACAACTACAATAATTTTATCAATAGACAAAGATTAAAATAAATAGATAAGACTATTTTTACAAAACTTTATAAATATTAAAATTTGATTTATTATATTTTTAGTATTCAAAATTATTTAATTTTATAGATTTTTTTTTATATTATAGATCAAATTTAGATTATTTGAATTATATTATAATTATTAAGATCTATTATTAATAAATTTGATCTTATCTATTAGTATATAGATGTATAAAATGAGGTTGTAGAAAAAAAATTGGTTGAACAAATAATGAATCTGGATAAATTAAATAAGATTACAATAGCTACTAAAAAAATATAAATATAAAAAGAATAATTTAAAACATCTTTGGTAGTTACAATTGCAATTTAGCCAATGCAATTAAGCCATATGTAAATATATATATATATATATATATATATATATATCAAATAATAGGAATATATATTTTAAAATACATACTTAAAAAGTTATATATCAAATTAAATATAAATTACTGAAAGATATCTTTTTAGATTGATACTTTATAACATAATATAAATTAGTATAATTTTTAAAAATAATTTATTTAAATATTTTAATTCAATTTTAAACTGATTTTAATATATGATAATTATAAACAAAAATTGATAAAATATTACAATTAATTTCTAATTAATAAATATTATCTTATCTAATTATATAACTATCATATCTAATCATAAATAATATTTGAAGAGTTGATAGTTTTTAATTTTTTTAAAAATTATATATAAACAACACCAAAATATAAGTACAAGAATTATTAATATTATATATATATATAATAAAAAATAATAATTTAATTCAGTTGATAACAAAGTAAATAAAAAAGAATAGTTGCCATATGAGGTTAATAATAGCACTAAATGTACAAGCTTATAAAACATAACAACAAATATAAGTATCAAAGTCTTTTGTGGTAAAGGACTCAAAATTTAAGCAATACCAAAATTATTATAAAATGCTAAAGGCTTTGTCAATGATTTAAGTATAAAAATTTTTTTACCATAAATTTGAAAAGAAGATTTTAATTTAAAAATAATTAAAAATATTTAAAACTAATATTAATATTCTAATATTTGATTACAATTGATTTTATTTTAAAAACTATATAAAAAATATTATTATAGTTTTTAAACTAAAAATTAAAATTATTAAGAATTTAAAGTAAAATTAATAATTTTAATCTTTTTTTTTATTTTAATAAATACAAAAAAAATTGATTACAAATCTATAAGTTGTAGATATAATAGGCCAACATGGTTTTAAAACTAATATTATAAGTTACGTGAAATATTTTTTTATTAAAATTATTTTATACTTTTAACAAGCTTTTTAATAAGTTAAATAGAAAAATATATTATCTTATATATTGATAAAGAAATTTAATAAAATATAGAATATTTTTTTAATACTTATATTATTTTTTATATTTTGTGTATTTTATAATTATTATTATAATACACAAAGTATGTGAAGGTAAATTTCACCCTTCAATCTAAATTACAAGATGGCCTCAATTAAGAGTTGATTGTAATTGGTGGTATGAAGTAAAGAAAGTAAATAACAAGAAAAAAAGAAGAATAAATATAAAACAAGTGAAATAAATGGAATCAAGTAATTATACAATCTAAAACTAGGTCACAATTTATTTATTATATTTTTACCTAATAAAAAGTAAAAAGTAAAAAATAAAAATAAAAATAATATTTTTAAGTAGATAATTTTTTTATCTTTCCAATGATATAAAAAATATATAAATTCAAATTACTATGAGTGAGTTATGATGGTTTAAAGATAGAAGATAAATAATAAAAAAAAATTAAGTGAGTAATTTTTATCTCAAGGATAATTTGCTTAAGAGATCAAGAGTTCAAATCTAACCAAGGCTCACAAGTAGTGTATAAAGGTGTCACAATGAGGCTACAAGGCCTTAGTCTTATTCTCCTACCTACATCCAAGGTGCTACAACTCATATGGGACTTATGCACCTTCCTTCCTACAAGGACTACACTAGCTACTCGTCCTCATATTTTCTACTAGTATAACTCATTATTTTGCATTTTTGACTTCACCATGGTGTTTCAAATATCCAATTAGTTGAAGAACCTTGTATGGCATTGAAATCTTACTCCATCTCTTCATAATGGCTCTCAAAATGGTAAAACTCATTTTTACCAAAGTCTTCAAAATTATTCTAAAAATTCTTTAAAATTTTTAAATAAATTTTAAATAAATTCTAAAAAATTCTATAATATTTTAAAGATGATAATATCAATTTAAAATAATTTTATTCTATCTTGGTAATTTTTTATAATAATAAAATTAATTTAAATCAACTAAAAATCCTATTTTCTGCATAAATAACTAAAAAGATACAAGGTTTATTTTTCATGTTTCTTCTACCTACTAAATAATATTTATATAATTTTAATAAATTATATATATATATATATATATATATATATATATATATATAGAAGGCCAATATAAGCATTGGTTTTAATAATTAAATAATAATTTTTATAGTTAAAAAAAATACTAAATCAACTAAAATAATTGTCTCCAAGACTTATTAAGATTCTATTTCTTCTCCACTAATACTATTTTTCTTCATTTAGCATCTTCTAAACACATCTTCACTTCATATTTATAATTTTGGTCCTTTAAATGTATTCTTTTGTCTTACAACAACTAATAAGTTAATTTGATGACTCACAGATGGTGACCATCTAGGATGACTTACAAAAGAGAAGAATCTAGAATTGACTTTTCAAAATACTATTAAAAAAATAAAAGAATTATCTATAGAAGTTTTAGCAATTATCCAAGATAAGAATGAATGAGTTCCTACTAATTTGAAGAAACTAAAGTAGATTTTGTTCTATAGAATTAAAAAAAGAAGAGAGAAAAAATTAAATCTAATCTAAAAATTAATAATTATAAAAAAAGAAATAAAATCCAAAAAATAAAAAGATAATATTTTTAGATTCTTCCTCAATATGAGAAGATTTTAGTATCAACATTCTAAGGCCTATATATCTATTGAATGTCAAGGTTGGTCTTTTCCTGCAGTAACATTAGCTCATTGGGATAGCCCATTTTTCTAACCAAATTTGAATCTAGGATATTTTATTAATAACCTCTCTTATGACCAATACTTTGACTTTTTTTGCATGTTTATTAAAAACAAAATTATAAATTCTAATATTATTTATTTATTTATTTATTTATTTTTAGCCTTGAATAAATATGAATATAAAGATGAGGTGTTTTCTTTTGGTGTGTGATATGAATCACACTTTATATTCCTTACATCTATTCTAAGAAGTTCTAGTAGAAAAATCTTTTCTATTTAGTATTTGTAACCAAATTAAATTATTTGAAAAAACTTATTTAATTGCATAAAGATCCAATCATAAGGCATCAAACTTTCTTGGAAAATCTAATCTCCTAGCATCTTATAAAAAGTCCAATATGCCAACCCTAAGAGTTTTGACCTTGTGTCATTTGTCAAAAGTAATTTTCTTTCTTCTTTGTATAGCCTTTATGTGTTAGGCACTTTATCTCTTAGTCTCATTTAGACCTTCTAGACATTCCAATCTATCCATCAAAGATTATTTAGTTGATAATCTTTTTATTAAGGCAATTTGAAAAAAAGAAATTTCAAATTCAATTGATAAAAATGCTTTTATGCCATAAACAAAAGAAAATAGAGTAGCTTGAGTGGTCACTTTAAACATGGTCCTATAAATCCACAAGGTTGCAGGAAGCTTTGTATTCTAATCTCAATTAGAAGTTGTTATGGTTTTTCTAAGGATATCAAGTAAGGTTTGATTCATCCTCTATATATACCCATTGGTTTGAAGGTGATAAGGGATAGTCTTTCTATGATCAATTTTAAACCATGAGGTCAAGTCTTCTATTACTTTATTTAATAAATACTTATCCCTATTACTAATTAGAATTTTTAGACATCTAAACCTAGTGATAATTTGCTCATAAAAAAACTTGGCTGCTTGCTTAGCATTATTGGCTTTAAATTCTTTTATCTCAATCTATTTGGTAAAGTACTTGATTACTACTACTATATGCTTTATTCTCCTAGTAGAATTGGTATGGATTTTTCCAATATAATCTATTCGCTATTTTTCAAATACGACTAAAGATAAAGACATATAGAAGGATTAGCTTATTTGGAGGTCATTTCTAGCATATCTTTGACATGCATCATATATTTTAGTATATCTATAGGCATATTGGAATAAAGTAGGCCAATGGTAGCTTACTCTAAAGATCTTCTATCTTATTAGTATCTTTGAAAAATGATCTCCACATGCACTATTGTGGCATGCCGATAAAATTGTAAGGATTCTTTTTTTTTTATTATACACCTTTTTAATATTTAATCTATTCCATATCAATATAATTTGCTACTAACTATAGAAAAATATCTACTATTAATTTGGACCTTCCAATGTTCTATTTTAAATAAATAAGAAAGTAAGATTTGGATGGTTAAAAATTTGGTAATTAATTCATACTAAATGGAGGTAGTTAAAATAACAAATAGACTCTCATCTATTAAGGTATTATCAATTAAGTCTTTGCTTATGTATTTTGATAACTTGGATAAGTAATTGATTTGCATGTGCATCCTTCTTTGCTTGTATTCTATCATATAATTAATTTTTTTTAATAGAAGCATCCACCTTCCCAGTCTAATTCAATTCCGCCTTGTTAATAAGGTACTTAATTGCCTTGTAGTTTATAAAAAATACTATTAGATTAAAGAGGACATAGTAACTAAATTTCTTGATAGAAAAAATTATAGCAAGATATTTTCATTTTGTAGTAGTGTAATTCTTTTTTATAAGATTTAAATGTTTACTACTAAAGACTATAGAATAATCCTTGCCTATTTCTCTACTTACTTGATATAAGGTGTTTCCTACCGCCATGGACAAAATATCAAAAAACACATGGAAAAATAATGATCAATTTAGTAGTCTTAAAATGGAGTACATTGTCATGTTGTGATTTGGCTACTATGTGAAAAAATTGTACATGCATATTTAATGTATAATTTATTACATAGCTAAATAAAAGTCATATCAATAGATTTTTATTGGTTATAGAATGTGATTAGGTTGTTAGTTTAGAAAGGATCTATTAAAAGGATTATTATTAAGATTTATTCAACCTTATTTCTTTTTTAGTAGTGACTTTTGAGGTTGATTTTATATTGAAAGTAACTTTTGTATATCTTAAGTCACCTTTGTTAGATATTGGTGACCTTTAAAATCTTAGTTTACTTCTTTTATTTAGTGCTTAAAGCACAAAGTATGTAAATCTTATAAGAAGAAGGATTAAAAAAGGGTTTTTAGTATAAAAAGGGTAGTTTGGCCATCTATGTGGATAAAAAGAGGTGGATGATAGAAATCTCTATTCTAATTGGCCAAAAATCATGTCCAATGGACTTCAAGGAGGCTGCTCGAGGATTTATTAGGAGTTAGGGTTTGTTTTTCGAGAGGAGTCGAACATCAAAGGCTAGGATCATAAGGTTTAGGTTTTTGGATCTGATTTAGGTGCAAATTTTGTATGATTTGCACTTTTTATAAAGAAGTTATAGGCGCTCAAAGTTAAGGTGTTGATTTTTGACCTAATGTCATTCTTTTGAGTATTACTCGGGCATATAGAGAGAAATCAAGGATCGGCGACTAGGGTTGAAGAGAGCACTTTTTTGGCTACACTTTTTATGTATAGCTTGATAAAATCCAAGCTAGGGTGAAGGAGATATTAGGAGTTGAAGTCAGTGCTTACAAACTTAAGGGCAATAAGTGACCCGCTTACATAGTGGTTATATTTTGAATTGTATCTTAGGCAATTTGATAGATGTTTGACTCAAAATTTTTAAGAGTATATATATTTATGCCACAAGAATATGTGCAAAAATTTTGTGGCATTAGGATTTTGGATTTGTGAGATATAAGGAAAATAGTGCTTGGGTGTCTCTGAGCTAGGGTTTTAAGCACCTTCTAGGGGTTTTGAGATATCAGACGATTGGAAACAAATTTATGGTTGATTCTTTCTTGTGACAAAACTTAAGAAGATTGTCTATACTTTGAACTAAATTTTATAGAAATTGAATAGTTGGATCGAGTGTTATTAGACTCTAAACATCAAGAAGAAATAATTCTTTATGGGTGAATAAAGTTTTGAAGGTTTTTTGTAGAAATTTGAACCCTTTTTGTACAAACCTACTTGAATACAAAAGGGTTTATATACATAACTTCTCTTTTGTGAGATTTTTGTATTATTTGTCGTTTTTATTAAAAACAAATCATCTGTTGGATTTTTGCCATCAAATTTCAAGTAAACTCTCCACAGCTAGATATCCAGTGTATTCCCATATAGAAGGCCACGTCATATGACAACGTGTTAAGCTTTGCCTTTAGAATGTTAAATGCCTCTTGATATTTTTCAATCCACTCAAACTTCACATTTTTCTATTGAAATCTAAGAATAGATATGAAATTGATATCTCAGACATACAATTTATTCCAATAATTATCTAATTAATATAAACCAATAGAAATAGATAAATTAAGTTGATTCAATAATATTTGATAGATAAGCTTCTTAAAAGCTTCATAGATGTGAAATCACCTTTATACATGTCTATAGGTGATTGATAGGTTAGAAACTTGGTCAACAAGCTAACCACATGGCACACATGTTGGTAGCTTGTGAAACAAGCTAGCCATGTGTCACACATGTTGGTAGCTTGCGGAAGAAGCCAAGTACCTGGCGCACATGTACAAAACTTGTCATGCAAGTTTGATACATGTCTTGCAAATTAGACACGTGTACGAGGTTCTGTAGAATATTGCCACGTAACTCTTAATTAGATAGTATTTATTGAGGCAAGAGTGAAGTCTTCTTCATGCTTGTCAACTCTTTTCTTGCTTTTAGTCTAGATTTAAGAGTCTATAGTTTTCTTGTCTTGTGGCAATAGCCATTTTAGTTTCTTTTAATATACATACTTCCTTACTTCTATTTTGTTATTCTTCTTAAAATAAGTTTCATATATTTATTTTCTTTCATCAAGTTCTTATCCTTGATAGATTGATAAGAATATATATACAGTATCATAGCTTTGTCTTTTCTTGATTAAAAGTGGATTACTTCTTTTTCTCGATAAGACATAAGTATATTAGAAGTTGTGGAGTACATACTTCTAAACTGATGTTGTTTTTAGAATTTTTTCTTTTGAGTGTGTTATTCTATATTTTTTGAAGTGAGAATAGACACCTTCTTTCTTACTGTATTATCATGGCAGAGCTTACCGAAATAAAGATGGCAATAGCATAAGCACAAGAAAAAAATGAGAGAGCTAATGCTTGTAATGTATCAACTCAGTTTACTACCATAAGGAGCAACAAGATTAGCAAGAAGTGAAGATATAGAGATGGTTGGAGCTGCGTCAATATCTACACCAAACCATACTACCTCACCTATGATGGAGCACTGTTCAAACATTAGAGAAGCAAAAATAAGTTTGTTTGAGAAGTTTGATGGCACAAGATCTAAGTTTCAAGGATTCGTCAATCACGTACAATTAGTGATTGAACTTCAACCTCAAAGTTATCCTATGCAAGGATCTCAAGTTAGGTTTATTGAAATGTTACTTTCGAGATCTACTTTATCGTGGTTTTTATCTTTTTTTGAATGACGTGATCCAATATTGGATAATTTGGAGGCATTTTTAGCAGAATTTTGATCTATATATAGAGAACATGATGCAATCCGTGTTGCAACCAACAAGATTTGCATCCTATGACAAGACAATTGATCAGTGTCATTATACACTTCATAATTTCAACAACTAGTGACTGATATCAAGTGGAATGATGCTGCATTCATGAGCCAATTTTTCTATGGATTACAATATGAGATAAAAAAATTAATGCTCAATTTACCCGATCCTCAAACATTGAATCAAGCAATTGATTTTGCTGTGAAGTGTGAAAATCAACCTTTTCAGTTTCGATCCGAGAGTCGTACAAGGAAGCCTCAACATTATTATTCAATGGCAATGTCAACGTCCTCACAAAATATACATTGAGAAGTAGAAGACATGCAAATTGATGCGGGACGTTTTAAACCTCTTATTGAATAAGAAAAGATTCGGCGTCGTCATGGAGGATTATATTTATATTGTGAAGAACCTAAGCACACTGCTCAACATTGTCCGAAGAAATGACACAACTACAAAATGAAGAGTACGGTTGTCAAAGAAGAAAATATGTCGGAAAAAAAATTTTTCCAGCTACAATAGGGACCGTTGTCGTATGACGTGGCCTTCTATCTGGGAATACACTGGGTACTTGGCTGTGGAGAGATTATTTGAAATTTGATGGCAAAAATCCAACAGGTGATTTGTCTTTAATAAAAAAGACAAATAATACAACAATCTTACAAAAGAAAAGTTATATGAATAAATCCTCTTGTATTCAAATAAGTTTGTACAAAAAGGATTCAAATTTCCACAAAAATCCTTCAAAACTTTATTCATCCACTAGAAATTATTTCTTATTGAACTTTAGAGTTCAATAACTCTCGATTCAACTATTTAATTTCTATAAAATTTAATTCAAAGTGTAGGCAATCTTCTTAAGTTTTATCACAAGAAAGAATCAAGTGTAAATTTATTTCTAATCGTTCGATATCTCAAAATCCCTAGCAGGTCTTTAAAACCCTAGCTCAAAGACACTCGAGTACTATTTTCCTTATATCTCACAAATCCAAAATCCTAATGCCACAAAATTCTTTTACATAGTCTTATAACGTAAACAAATACACTCTTAAAAATTTTGAGCCAAAAATCTATCAAATTGCCTAAGATATAGCTCAAAATATAACCACTATGTAATCAGGTCACTTATTACCCTTAAGTTTGTAAGAACTAATTTCAACTCCCAATATCTCCTTCACCCTAGCTTGAATTTCATCAAGATGCACATGAAAAGTATAGCTCTGAAAGTGCTCTCTCCAACCCTAATTGCCGATCCTAGATTTCTCTTTATATATGCTAGTTATATCCAAAAGAGTGACATCAAGTCCAAAATCAACACCTTAACTTTGGGCACCTATAACTTCTTCATAAAAAGTGCAAATCATACAAAATTTGTACCTAAACCAAATCCAAAAACCTAAACCTTATACTAGTTATCCAAGCTACTATTAAACCATACGTAAAAAGTATAGCAAAAAAAGTGCTCTCTCCAACCTCAGTTGCCGATCCTTGATTGCTCTCTGTATATGCAAGTTATACTCAAAAGAGTGATATTAGGTCTAAAATTGACACCTTAACTTTGGACACTTATAACTTCTTCATAAGAATTGCAAATCATACAAAATTTGCACCTAAATCAGATCCAAAAATCTAAAACTTATGATCCTAACCTCTGATGTTCGACTCCTCTCAAAAAACAAATCCTAACTCCTAATAAATCCTCGAGCAGCCTCCTTGAAGCCCATTGGGCATGATTTTTGACCAATTAGAATAGAGATTTCTATCATCCACCTCTTTTCATCCACATAGATGGCCAAACTACCCTTTTTACACTAAAAAATCTTTTCTAATCCTTCTTCTTATAAGATTTACATACTTAGTGCTTTAAGCATCAAATAAAAGAAATAAACTAAGATTTTAAGGGTCACCAATGTCTAACAAAGGTAACTTAAGATATACAAAAGTTACTATCAATATAAAATCAACCTCAAAATTACTATCAAAAAAAGAAATAAGATTGTATAAATCTTAATAATAATCCTTTTAATAGATCCTTTCTAAATTAACAACCTAATCACATTCTATAACCAATAAAAATCCACTGATATGGCTCTCATTTAGCTATGTAGTAAATTATATATTAAATATACATGTATAATTTTTTCATATAGTAGCCGAATCACAACACGACATCCACCCCTTCCAAACCTATGCATCCTCCGGTATGCACCAAGAAGAATTGAAGTTGTAGTCAGCATCATACTATTGCTCTAGTAATATCCTCTTCAAAATCTTGTTCTTCTTCTTCATCTGTAAAGAAGTCAATCTCTTCTCTTATATCTTCATGTGTTATGTCTTGATCCCATTGTTTGAAGAGTTTTATACGTTTTCTTGTAGTTGAAACTTTAAGGCGCATTCCATCTAGCTCCCTTAATACATATGTGATATTATTCAAAACATTTACAACCATATAAGGTCCAAATCAGCGTTTAGAAAATTTTCTAAGAATATTATGCTGATTATCCAAGCTACTATCATACACCAAAATCCAGTCACCTTCTTGAATTTCTTTTGGCCTTAATTGATGTCGCTTGTCAAACCTATCTTTGTTTTTGATTTGTACCTCTTTTAGTTTAATAATTGCTTTTTTTTATATCTTCTGGTTTTCTCTCTAATTGACGGATTCGAAGTGCAAGAAGTTCTTCTCTAGATACATTGTCTTGCCAAGGTAAAACATTCCAAGTATATATTTGTTCTTCAATTGGCATAATAGGCTTTTGTCCTTATATTAATTCCATGGGCATATATCCAGTTACTAAATTGTGAGTAATACGATCAGCCCATAGAGCAAATGATAATAATCTTGGCTATTCTTTTCTCCTTCCTTTACATGCTTTAACAATGGCTTTTACTATCAAAAAATGACCTCGCTCACTTTTGGCATTACCCTCCGGATTATACGCTGTTGTAATTGCAAGCTTGATCCCACATCTTTCAAAAAATTTCCTTGCCTCATATATATCTAACTCTCCATGATCAACAGTAATCTTTTAAATACATCCGTATCTACAAATCACATCCTCTAGTAAAAACCTATAAACTCCTTCAATAGATTTTGTTTGCACAATTCTTCCCTCCACCTGGTTGGATAAATCTTCTTGTGCCAAAACCAAGTATTGCATTTGCCATAATTTTATAGGCATAGTAATTAAATCTACCACCCATTTATAATGTATTCCTAGAGGATATGTAGGATGCAATCCGTCTGTATGTCGAATCTTTGAATACATTTGGCAAGTTTGATATGATTCCACAAACTTTACTTCATCTCTATACATATTACGCTACCAATATTTTTCTTTAAGCTTGTTAAAGGTAGCATAAATAGCTCTGTGACCAGCCCACAAGCTATTATGGAATTCTTGAATCAATTGCTCTTGCATTTCTTTCTTGCAAATTACTCTTTGCAATATACCACTGTCCTTTTTACATTGCTTCCACAAGTATCTACCTTGTAAAAGGTAGTTATAGGCTTTCTCCCTAATTTGCTTGAAATAAACATCATTCCATCTTGATTGCTTTGATAGCGTACTCAAATAGTATCCAATATTTATCCATTCTCCTTCATATAGTTCTTCCATGAATAATTTTGGATATTTCTTCTTTCTTTATTATATTCAAGAATAGAAGGTAGTACCTACATCTGCGGTATCATCAATCAAATCTTCTTCCTGTTCATATCTAGCCCAAGATAGCATATTCGCCACTAGATTATTTTTGCCTATTATGTATTTGAATTCAAGATTTAAGGACTTAATTTATGCAATCCACTTCAACATAACAATATCAGGAGTATTACAATTGGTGATCATTTCCAATAGTGGCAAATAATTTGTTTCTACTATCACTGATGTTCCAATTAGATAATCTCTATTACTTTTCATAGTTGTCACTGCCCCCCACAATTCTTGTTTCACTTATGGATGGCACCTTTGTCTTTCACTTAATACCTTCACTCCAAATCATATGACAAATCGATTCCCTTTTTCATCATCCTGTCTTAGTACCCAACCAATAGCTATTGGGCTAGTATCAACTGTAAGTATCACTAGTTTTCTATTCTCATAACTTATTCTACATAACACAAGTGGAAAAGACAACGATTGCTTCAACCTTTGCATTGCTTCTATATGTATCCTCTCTCATTTAAACCTCTTTTTTATTCATAGCAGACGATAGAGGAGATCTGCTATATGTGTATAATACGGAATTCATATATAATAAAATATATAAGTTTCCAAAAATCTCTGAACTTCTGTTTGTAAGCTACAAACTTCCTTCATCCATTGTATGGCGTCCACTTTAATAGGATCTGGTTTACAACCAAATCATCCACATAAATGCCCTACAATAACAACCTCTTGAATGCCAAAAGTTGATTCAGCTCTTGATAAGGTCAAGTGGACTTCTTCAAGCCGTGATAAAATCTTATTATAATCCAAAATATGACTAGATACAAATTTATGACACCCCCTCTGATCCATTATTTCTTCTTTTTCTTCTTCTATACACCTTTTTATTGGAATATCATCCAAGAAAGACATAGTCTTTTTTGAAATAAAATCATAGACCACCTTATTTATCCCATTTATCATATGAGCAATTGAGTTTGTTGCTCCTTGTAGTAATGTACACATTTTTATTAGTCCTAAAGGTGTCCTCATAGTAATGATATCCCGGCTTCCTTCTACAAGTTGAAATTGATCATACCCAGAATAAAGATCTGCAATAGAATAAATGGCTCTACCAGCAAATGCTTCAACAAATTCTCCAACAATTGATCCTACTCCTATATTTCTAATGGTCACTTGATTCACTGGTTGCATATCTTGAATAAACCATAGAGTTCCATTTTTCTTTGGTACTATAAACCAACGATTAGAATATGGTGCAAATGATGGTTTTAAAATTTTCATTCATATCTTTTTTTTTAAAAGATCTATAAATTTGGATAGATGCACTCTAGGTATCAAAATTGGCCTTAGATCCCACGGAGCATGTGGAATTGTAAATATAACCATTGGTGCTACAATACTTGGATCTATACATTCAATTTTTGAAGGTTCAAAAGCAAAAGCTTTTCCATGCTTCATCAACATTTTTTTGAATTTTATTTCTTTGGTAGGTAGAAGAAAATTTGCAGATCCCACTTTCAACTCCTTGAACGTACTTTCTGTAAACTTATGGCCAATTTGATTAAGATTTTGTAAACCCTTTTCCTTTAAAGCCTCTTGAACTTGGTGGTTTGAATCACTAGGCAATGGTATAGCTACAAGTTTTATTTTTCTTTCTACAGTTTTGTACCTAGTTTCAACTTTGACTTCATAACCTTGAAACGCTTGTATAATTGACTAGAGTGCTTTTGAATGTACTTGCACCACTTGATCTTCATCTGTTACTTCAACCTTTATAAGTTCTTCCAACATATCTTCTAAACCTGTTTCTATATATATACTTATTATCTTGTAATCTTCATCAAGCACATCTACTCTTTTTAGGCCTTTTTCTGTTTTTTTCACAATCCTTTTCTCTCGTTTTTATAGGTCATTAATTTGCGTATGAACAACAAATCCATTCTTAAAAATTTCTACAACTCTTGTACAAAAGATACTTTTTTTTTCATGCGAGAGTACCTTCTCTGACGTACCACCACATCCTTGCTCTATAGTGGTACCTTGCAAAAATCCTTAAACTCTTCATCAATCTTTGATAACGAGCCACTTTGTAGATAATCCCTATTGCGCTCATGATTAGTAGGTATTGTTAAAAATTGCACTGCTCATTTACCATCTTAGCTTCTAATGCAAGCACACGTAGATCCATCATTTAATATCTTAGTTTCCATCCTTATAGCAATAATATATGATTGTTTAAGAATTATTGGATAAGAAGTATTGTTCTGAACAAAGAAGTATTGTTTTGAACAAAGAAGTTTTGTTCAGTAGATATATCTCCAATTTTTACCTTTATATTTAGACAAGCGCTATAAAAATCTCCACGTGTATTATTTGTTGCTTGGATCATCCAACCATATTCAATGTCAATGGGCCACCTCCCACATTTATAAATATCTTTAGATATAATATTGATTTCAGATCCATGGTCAACAAGAGTAACTACTAGATTTGTCAAGTCTCCCACCTTCACCAAAGTCTCTGTGGTGACTCTAGCCCAATGCTTCTTAGAATAATGACTAAGACCTTTATTATCAATCTTATTTTCATCCAACGAAAACTGATCTTTTTGATTGATGTAACATTTAGTTAACTCCAACTCTTCTTCTTTTGTTAATGTTGTATCTAGTGCATTAGACATTGCAGACTCTCATATCAATTGTCTTTTTTGCTTGATAGTGTCAATAATGACATCATGGAATTCTTTCTTTGCAATGCCCAAAATTTATTGTAACGTGAATTCAACTTTGGCATTCAACATCCTCTCCTCCAATACTCCCTTCAAATCTGTAGTTGCCTCAATATCTGATTGTAGCTTATAAGCAACAAATTTATCCTTTTCTTTATTTGTACTGGCTCCCATCCTTTCTTCCCATTTTTCTTTTGGTAGTGGTGCATCCCCAGAGTATGATATTGATGGTCCAATCCCTGATGGTCTACTAGCCTATGGTATAAGTATCTCATTATTTTCTATTATTTTTGTATCCTTTTGAAATCTCCTTTTGTTACCTGGTTCCTGGAGATTTTCTTCTATTATATTTCTTTCCCTTTTCACATCCATCAAAGCTTCATGGTGGAATTTTGCTATATAAGTATGTACAGACATAGTAGCAACAAGATCATCCCATTTTGTAGTATTTCTGATTATTGTGGCTGTATTGAGCAATTCTTGCCTTGATGTCTTTCCCTTATTTATGTTGGTGATAGCATGATTCTATAAATCTCTCGTATGTACATGTTTATGAAAAACATCCTCCTTCTCCCTTATAATCTCAATATTATAAGTGGTAGTTTTTTTTGATGCCATAGTATGTTGAGATAAATAATCTTCTAAAACTTTTTTCATCCTTCCTTTTCCAAAGTTGATTTTGAAATACTCACCTGTGTCACGCAGTACAATCTTTCCATCTTTCCATATAATTATTCCTTGTTGCAAAATATCAACAAAATCTCTACATTCCTTGTGAGGATGCTCTATACTATCACACCAAATACATCTCTGTATATATCCTTGCTTTGATGTAGGTTTGATCTCAGATGTTCCTTCTTTTTCCTCTAGCTTTGTCAATTTGATTTGTAAGTCTTTTATTCCTTTCACTAACTCCTCAATTGCATCTTTTTCTGATACAATTGTAGATATAGGAATTGGAATAGTATTTACTGATATAGTAGGTTTTGATACTTGCCTATAAGATATCATAATTAGAGGAGGTCTAATTTCTTATCTTACCACCACTTTACCTCTTGGGTATTCTCTTTTAGCAAGTATATCCACTGCTTCAGAGACTTTCTTCCAATCAGTAGTAAGTCCATTGTCTTCTGTGTTATCCTCCAACAATAACTCCAACTCCCTCTGTAGCTTATTATTGGCTGACTGGAAAAATAGCTCCACCTTGTCATTTTCAAGTGTAAGCTTTTCCACTTGAGATAGTTGAAGAAATTGCCTTTCAAGCTCCCAAAATAATTCTGTTGCAACCAATTCCTTGTTGGATTTATTAACCCATTCTATAAGTGATTTTTTTGTCACGCTTTCAACATGCTCCAAAGAATACTCTTCTCTTAGCTGAAAGGTAAAATCCTTCCATTTTGCTCTGCAAGTTTGAATAATCTTTCTTATATGCTCACGAAGCTTTAGTACAACTGCAAGCTCAAAAGTTAAGATCATTTTTCTTTGTGGTACTTTATTGAGCTCTATCTCCCAAGAATAATATTTCAAATATTTAGAAATATTTTTTCCATCAAATTGATCCAATATACCAACAACAAATTGTGAGGCTTTGATAGCCATAGCCTCTATACGCTCCAATTCTTTTTATTGCTGTATATAAAGAGCAAATGCTTGAAACATTTGAGTTGTAGCAGGATCAAGCTGCATTGGTGATGCTCCACTGCAGTTTCCACTACTATCTTCTTGTTTCCCTGCCATAATAAAGGCCAAAATATTTCTTCAAAACTCCCCACCCCAGATGTTTCATGTTGGATTCACCAATATGTCGTATGACGTGGCCTTCTATCTGGGAATATATTGGGTACCTGGCTATGGAGAGTTTATATGAAGCTTGATGGCAAAAATCCAATAGGTGATTTGTCCTTAATAAAAAAGACAAATAATACAACAATCTCACAAAAGAGAAGTTATGTATATAAATCCTTTTGTATTCAAGTAGGTTTGTACAAAAAGGGTTCAAATTTCTACAAAAACCCTTCAAAACTTTATTCACCCGCAAGAAATTATTTCTTTTTGATGTTTAGAGTCTAATAACACTTGATCCAACTATTCAATTTCTATAAAATTTAGTTCAAAGTATCAAGTTTTACCACAAGAAAGAATCAACTATAAATTTATTTCCGATCGTCCGATATCTCAAAATCCCTAGCAAGTGCTTAAAATCCTAGCTTAGAGACACCTGAGCACTATTTTCCTTATATCTCACAAATCCAAAATCCTAATGCCACAAAATTTTTGCATATAGTCTTGTGACATAAACAAATACACTCTTAAAAAATTTGAGCCAAAAATCTATCAAATTGTCTAAGATACAATTCAAAATATAACCGCTATGTAAACGGGTTACATATTGCCTTTAAGTTTGTAAATACTAACTTCAACTCCCAATATCTCCTTCATCCTAGCTTGGATTTTATCAAGCTGTCATAAAAAATATAGTCAAAAAAGTGCTCTCTCCAACCCTAATCGCCGATCCTTGATTGCTCTCTGTATGCGCGAGTAATACTCAAAAGAATGACATTAGGTCAAAAATCAACACCTTAACTTTGAGCGCCTATAACTTCTTTATAAAAAGTGCAAATCATACAAAATTTGCACCTAAATCAGATCCAAAAACCTAAACCTTATGATCCTAGCCTTTGATGTTCGACTCCTCTCAAAAAACAAACCCTAACTCCTAATAAACCCTCAAGCAGCCTCCTTGAAGCCCATTGGACATGATTTTTGGCCAATTAGAATAGAGATTTCTATCATCCACCTCTTTTCATCCACATAGATGGCCAAACTACCCTTTTTATACTAAAAACCCTTTTTTAACCCTTCTTCTTGTAAGATTTATATACTTGGTGCTTTAAGCACCAAATAAAAGAAGTAAACTAAGATTTTAAGGGTCACCAATATCTAACAAAGGTGACTTAAGATATACAAAAGTTACTATCAATATAAAATCAATCTCAAAAGTCACTACTAAAAAAGAAATAAGATTACATAAATCTTAATAATAATCTTTTTAATAGATCCTTTCTAAACTAACAACCTAATCACATTCTATAACCAATAAAAATCCATTGATATGGCTTCCATTTAGCTATGTATTAAATTGTATATTAAATATACATGTATAATTTTTTCATATAGTAGCCGAACTACAATACGACACTGTGCAGCTGGAACCTTATATAATTCCTAGTGAAGGTCCTATTCTCTCCTCAGAACCCTCTCCTTGTTTTATAATAGATGTATATTTAGGACCAAAAAACTATAGAGTCTCTGCCTTATTAGATTCAGGAGCCTCAGCATGCTTTCTAGATGAATAATTTATTAAAAATTGTAAAATATTTTTAATATAAAAAACTAAATCCTTACATGTAGAAGTTATAGATGGTCGTCCATTGTCTTTTGGAGATGTCACACATAAAACTCGTCCTATAAAAATAAGAATAGATGATCATAATAGCTACATAATCTTTAACATAATTAAATCTCCGTCTAATCCAATTATTTTAGATTTATCATGGCTAGAAAAATATTATCCTCAAATAGATTGGAATTCTCGTAGACTTGATTTTTCTCAAAATGTTATTAAATATCCTATCGACCAAATGAAAAGCTATAAGTCTAAAGAGCTTTTTTAAACCTTAAGGAAGGAACTCAGCCACCATTTGGACCAATCTATAGTTTATCACAAGATGAGCTGGCTGAATTTAAGGCATATATTGACAAGAATTTGGCCAAGAATTTCATTCGCCATTCTAAATCTCTAATATGAGCTCCAATTCTATTTGTGAAGAAAAAAGATGGGTCATTGCGGATGTGTGTTGACTATCAAGGATTCAATAAGATCTCAATCAAGAACAGATATCTATTACTTTTGATATCAAGAGTCCTTGACCAATTAAATCAAGCTAAGATCTATACAAAAATAGATCTAAGAGGAGCATACAATCTAATACGCATCAAAGAAGGAGATGAATGGAAAATTGCATTTCAAATCAAGTATGGACATTTTGAATATAATGTCATGCCTTTTGGACTTACGAATGCACCAGCTGCTTTTCAACATTTCATGAATGATGTTTTTTGTGAGTTCCTAGATAATTTGTCGTCTTCTATTTAAACGATATTTTGATTTATTCTAAGAACACAGAAGAACATGAAGTATATGTTCATCAAGTATTATAAAAACTTAGAGATGCGAGATTGTACGCCAAGATGAAAAAGTATATATTTCACACTATTCAAGTTGATTTCTTAAGATACATCATTTCAAATGATGGTCTCATGATGGATCCTAAGAAAGTCTAGACAATCGTGAATTGGAAGATTCCAAAGTTGGTAAGAGATGTCTAATGCTTTTTGAGATTTGTTAATTATTATCGTATCTTCATCAAAGACTTCTTTCAAGTTGCAGCTCTACTTACATGTTTGATCTATAAAGACAAACTCCAATGGAATCAAGAAGCGAAAGCAGCTTTTGAAGCTCCAAAGATATCGTTTGTTTCTACACCAATCTTACATTGTGTTGACTTTTTTAAGGCATTTTTTATGGAAATAGACGCATCAGACTTTGCCTTGGGTGCAATTTTGTCACAAATGGGAACAGATGACAAACTTCATCTAGTAGCTTTTCATTGAAGAAAATTCTCAACAACCGAGATTAATTATGAGATCCACGACAATGAATTTCTTGCAATTGTGGATTCTTTTTAAGAATGGCGTCATTATCTAGAAGGCGCTTCCAATCCAATCACCGTGTATACGGATCACAAGAACCTCAAGTATTTCATGTCGACACGCATGTTGAATCGTTGTCAAGCTCGTTGGAATATGTCTTTGTCAAGATTCAAGTTTGTTATCACTTATCAATTAAAAAAATAATAAGGTTTATTCAATGTTCTTTTTAGACGTTCTTATTTTGCACCAAAAGAAGGAGATGCAGCTTTTGAACAATAAAGAACGGCCCTCTTGAAACTAGAGCAATTTCATCTTCGAGCAATGAAATCAACATTAACTATTGATTCAACTTCTTTTAAGGAAATTCAGTCAAGTATGTCCTCAGATCCTCTTGTTCATGATATCAAGAATAATTCTTCCAAGATTCATGATTCTTCTAAATTTGAATTCAAGAATAACCTACTATATTTCGAAAGACACATATATGTTCCAGAAAGAGAAGCATGTTTATGTGTTCTTTAAATATATTTATGTATTCTTTAAGCACATTATGATTTTCTAACGATAGAATATTTTGGATACAACAAGACTTTGGAACTTATATCAAGGAATTTTTGGTGGCCTCAATTATGAAAGGCAGTCAAAGACTTTGTACAATCATGTGATATCTGCTCAAGATCAAAGATTCCTGATCATTGATCTTTTGGACTTCTTCAGCTATTATCTATTCCAGTACAACCATGGTCTTCTATTTCTATGGATTTCATCACAGATCTTCCAAGCTCAAGATCTTATGATTCTATATTTGAGATAGTAGATCAATTCACCAAGATGGCATATTTTGTGCCATGTACAAAAGCTATCATAGGTGAAGAAATAGCTAAGCTTTTCATTAATAATATCTATCACTATCATGGATTATCTAAGAATATTATATTCGATAGGAGAATTCAATTCGTGTCAAGATTTTGGAGAATCCTTTTTAAGATATTTAAAGTGGAGATAAAATTATCTTCAGCTTTTCATCTTCAAATTGAAAGACAAACAGAGCGTGTGAATCAAGTCTTAGAGCACTACTTAAGGTGTACCATCAACTACCAATAAGATGATTGGACAGCTCTTCTGCCATTGGCAGAGTTTGCTTATAATAATACAATACATTCTTCTATGCAACAAATACCTTTCTTTGCCAATTATGGTTATCATCCATGACTTGATATTTTTGACTTGTCAAAAGTTGATAATCTAGTGGGAGAAGATTTGGCAAATCATTTGTCAGAGCTACATGCAATAATGAAGGTACAATTAAAAGAAGTTCAAGAACGACAAAAAATAAATGCAGATGCGTATCGCAAGGAACAACCACAATTCAACGTGGGGGACAAGGTATGATTATTTTGTCACAATATCAAGACTACTCATCCTTGTGATAAGTTGGACTATTGTAGGCTTGGACCTTTTCCTATTTCTAAATAAATCAATCCAATTGCATATCAATTATATCTATCGGAGTCTATGAAGATCCATCATGTATTATATGTATTACTACTCAAGCCATATAAGAGAGTGGATATACAAGAAAGAAGACAAATGCCACTGCCTCCTATAGAAGTGGACAACTATGAAGAATTCGAGGCTGAAGAGATTTTAGATTCAAGGCGGCGCCAAAATCAACTAAAATATCTTGTGCATTAGTGTGGATATAATATTAGTGAATGCACATGGGAGCCATCTAAGAATCTAACAAATGCATCAATAAAAATCAATACATTTCATTGACAACATCCATCAAAACTAAGATAAAAAAATCAAGAAAATCTTTGCTATAAAGTAAAGCAGGTTCTATAGAAATTTCATCCTACCTTGTATCATTGTTTGTTATTTCTTTAGATTTGTTCATGCTAAAGAGATGGAGGATCAACAACCAGCGAATTCAGCTCAAGAGCCATCATTTGCTGATTTACCAGACGAGACATTACGACTATCACAACCTTTAAGATGACAAAATAGAGATGAAGACCTTCGAGAACGACATGTTCTTCCTCGAATTAATGGCAAAATATAATGTGTTTGATATCACGACCTTGAAAGAGACTCCTGATGTTTGGTGATACTTTTAGAGGTAGGAACTACTTCTGATGGTATTCCTAATGTTTTCTTTGGAGGGAGTTATGAAGGCCTCAACAATGATCAAATAACATGGTGGTCCTCTCGCCTTAATATGGGATATTATCAATGGCTGAAAAGACCTATCAACTACCTTCAAAGGGAACAAAGATCAGAGTATGTGGTAAGCACAATTTAACATATCCTGGACTTCTTCAATATGTAATCACTGCTCCTCGTGGAACTCATCCCTAGAAGAGAAGGTAATAATATAGATATAAGATTTATTCTAGTAATTATCTAATTAATATAAACCAATAGAAATAGGTAAAATAAATTGATTTGATAATATCTGATAGAGAAGCTTTTTAGAACCTTTATAGACATGGAATCATCTTTATACATATCTTTAGGTGATTGATAAGTTAGAAACTTGATCAACAAGCTAGCCACATGGCGCACATGTTGGTAGCTTGTAGAACAAGCTAGCCATGTGTCACACATGTTGGTAGCTTGTGGAACAAGCCAAATACGTGGCGCACTTGTGGAAAACTTGTCGTGCAAGTTTGACATGTGTCTTGCAAATTGGACACGTGTATGAGGTGCTATAGAATACCGCCATGTAGCTCTTAGTTAGATAGTATTTATAGAGGCAAGAGTGAAGTCTTCTTCACTCTTGTTTATTCCTTTCTTGCTGCTAGTCTAGATGCAAGAGTCTATAGTTTTCTTGTCTTGTAGCAATAGCCATTCTAGTTTCTTTTAGTATACATATTTCCTTATTTCTATTTTATTATTCTTCTTAATAGAAGTTTCATATGTTTATTTGCTTTCATCAAGTTCTTGTCCATGACAAATGGTAGTACAGTCGTGTATCACTTTTCAATACTATTTAATGTATCCCAAGGTTCTTTATACATCTTTTATTGTTGAAGGAGGTTTTAATTCTATAATCACCTTGACCTTCTTTAGATCTAATTTTCTACTATTTTTTGATACTATATATCTAAGTAGGACTCCCCTTTTAATTACTAAGAATATTTTATCAAGATTTAAAGCAATCCTAGCTTTTCTATACCTTTGAAGATAAGATCTCATATAAATATGATTTATTGTTTTAAAAGACTGGGTGCTAAAACTATCATTGATTTGTATAGCAAGTCTAAGAAGGCATATGACATTCTTTTTTAAAATTCAGAAGGAGTATTGCAAAGTCTAAAAGGCATGACCACATAAATGAAGGTACCTCAAGGTGTAGTAAAGGTTATTTTGTAGTAATCCTCTAAAATTATAGAAACTTGATTCTAACCTAATTATCCATCTATAAATATATACAATTTGTTTCTAGCCACCTCTTCTAGGATGGTATTTATAAATAGGAGGAAAAAGTGATCATTTTGAATACACTTGTTAAGCTTCTTATAATCTATGCAAATTTAAAGTTTTTCATTCTTATTCTAAATTAACAATAATAATGAGATCCAATCTGTAATCTGTATGTGTTGAATAAGTCCAGCTTGGAGGAGTTTTTCTAGTTTGATTTTAACAAGTAGTTGTAAATTGAGATTTTGTAAATTAAATATTTTTCATTTTTTTCTTTTGTCTTACAAGAATTGAATTAAAAAGAAGTAGAATATGATATTGAGCTACTTTAGGAGGCATGTTGTTAAGGTCTTATTAAGACCAAATAAATATATTCCTATATTCTATAATTAATGACTTATAATTTAACAACTTATCTTTTGTCAATTGAACTTTGACTTTGATTAGTTTTGGATCTTCATTTTGTAAAGATACATCCATCAACTTATAATCAAGATTATATACATGAGATTGCTATGTACATCCTCTATACTAATCATTTTATATTTGTGGATAGTTGGCCATGTCATTTCCAGCTATAAGACCACTGGAAGTTTGTTTAAATTATAAAGGTGGAATAAGGTTGTCTTGCTCTATTAAATCATCTAACTCATGAACTTGAGTGCCATCAAACTCTAAAATCCTAAACCCTAAATCCTAAACCCTAAACTTGAGTGCCATCAAACTTGAGTGCCATCAAACTTGAGTGCCGTCAAACCCTAAAACCCTAAACCCTAAATCTAAACCCTAAACTTGAGTGCCATCAAACTTGAGTGCCATCAAAATAATACTTATGAATAATACTTATAAAATAAAATAGATAATTCTATGAAGTTAATACTTATGACCTCATCTTTATTTGAAAATTAATATTTATGACTTCATCTTTATTTGAAGTAGGATGATTTTTCAACCACTAAGTAAACTTTCTATCATCTTTTCAATTATATAGTCTAGGGTCTATTATCAAGAATATGAATTATAAAAGAACAAAATATCAATATATTCTTATGTCACTCAAAAGAATAAAAAATCACTCAAAGATGGAATCATATTAAAATTAAAATATACTATCTACCTAAGAGCTATGTGGTGATATTCTATAGGATCTCCAACACATGTCTAATTTATAAGACACATGTCAAACTTGCAAGACAAGTTTCCTATATCTATGCCATGTATTTAACTTATTCCACAAATTATCAATATGCGCAATACATGGCTAATTTGTTGACTAACTTTCTAACCTACCAATTACCTAAAGACATATATAAAGATAAAATCACATTTATGAAGCTTCTACAAAGCTTTTCTATAAGATATCAATAAATTAACTTATTTTTATTTATTTCTATCTATCTATATTATCTAAATAATTATTAGAATAAATCTTATGTTTATAATATTATTCTTCTTTTTAGAGATGAGTTTGATAAGGAGCGATAATTACATATTAATGAAGTCCAAAATATATCAAATTATATTTGTTACATATTTTGATCTTTGTTCCCTTTTATAGTAATTGATAGGTTTTAATTATAAATAGTGTCCCATATTAGGATGAGAGGATCATCCTGATATTTGATCATTATTGAAGCCTTCATAACTTCTTTCAAAAAAAATATTTAGAATATTATTAAAAATAATTCTTACTTCCGAAAGTATCACCAAATAATAATAATTTCTTCTAAGGTCGTGATATCAAACACATTGTATCTTGCCATTAGTTCAAAGAAGAATATGTTATTCTGAAGGATCTTCATATTTATTCCATCATCTTGAAGGTTGTAACAATTGTAATGTCTCGTCCAGTAATTCAGCAAATGATAGTTCTTAAGTTGAATTTGCTAGTTATTGATTCTCCATCTTTTTAGCACTAAAATCCAAAAAAATAACAAACAATGATATAAAATAGAATAAATTTTTTATTGAACCTACTTTGCTTTATAATAAAGATTTGCTTGTTTCTTCATTTTGATTTTGATGGATGTTGTTGATGAAATGCATTGACTTTAATTGATGCATTTTCTAGATTCTTAGATGGCTTCTATGTATAATTTTTAATATCATATCCGTGCTAATGTATAAGATATTTTAACCTATTTTAGCATTGCCTCAAATCTAAGACATCTTTTAACTCAAATTCTTTATTGTTGTTTATTTGTATAAGAGGCGATAGCATTAACAATAATATTACATCCAAGATAAAATCCAATGCATCTATTTTCATAAAAAATACTTTAGAAAAGTCAATACAATATAAAATTGATATAAAATAAAATCTATCTTCAAAGTTTTAAATGATGTTTCCAGTTCCTTATTCAATTTAAGTTTTTTTTTTTACAAGATAAGTGTATTAGTACAGCTATAATTTGAAAAAAATTCTTAATAAAGGTTTAATAATAATTAGAAAATCTCAAAAAATATTACACATATCTTATTATTCTTAAAATTTTCCAATCTATAATTGCTTAAATTTTTTTAAGATCTATCATTAGATTGTCATTTAAAATAATGTATACTAAAAAGTCAACTTAAGTAGTATAAAATATATACTTTTCTATCTTAGCATATACTTTTGTAACACACAATGAACATGAAGTTTATGTTCTTTTGTATTCTTAGAATAGATTAGAATGCCGTTTAAATAACAGACAAGAAAATTATCAAGAAATTCATAAAAAATATCATTTATAAGATGTTGAAAAGTATCCGGTATATTTATAAGTCCAAAAGGCATGACATTATATTTGAAATGCCTATATCTAATTTGAAATGCAGTTTTTCATTTATCACCTTCTTTGATGCGGATCAAGTTATATGCTCTTTGTAGATCTATTTTTATATAGATCTTTATTTAATTGAATTAATAAAAAGGTCTTGAAATCAAAGATAAAAGATACCTATTCTTGATGGTAATGTTGTTCAGTCCTCAATAATCTATGCACATCTGCAATAATTTGTCTTTTTTTTACAAATAAGATAAACGCTCTTGTTAGAAATTTTGAATGGCATATGAAGTTTTTAGCCATATTCTTGCCAATATATTCATTTAATGTAGACAAATTATTTTATAATAAATTATAGATTATTCCAAATGGTGATTGAACTCCCTCTTAAAGATCAATTGAACAATTATAAGGTCAATGCTTTGGAAGAATATACATATTTTTCTTTATAAAAACGTCTTAAAAATCTTGATATTGGCTAGGAATATCACTTGTAGTCTATTTAGCATAAAAAATGGTTTTGGTATATATAAAAAAAGATATATATTTTTTTTATCACATATATAAAAGCTTTTGCACCTATCAGTAAGAATATAGATGTACTAGAATTATGTATATCTATTTGATTAATGGATTTTTAGATTAATCTATAAAAAAATTCAAGATTATGAGAAGTCCAATCTATTTGAGGATTATATTTTTTTAATTACAATAATCCTAAAATAATTGGATTGGAAGGAAATATAATTATATTAAATATTATTATGTTATTATATTCTTTAGTTACTATATCTAAATGAATAGTCAGATCGATAATATTTTCAGAAGATAACAAATAACCATCTATGACTTCTATATATACGGATTTAATTTTCTTGACTAGAGATATTTTTTATTTTTTGACAAAGTTTTTGTCTATGAAATAAGCTCACGCTCTTGTAAGGTGTTGTACATGATTCCAACCACACGGTCCTTATTGTAGCTAAAAAAAATTATTTTTTTAATAGATTATTTTTTTTAATAACCATATTCTTCATTTTGTGATTGCATTATTTTTTTGGATAATGTTGAATAGTGTGCTTAGCTTCTCTATAATATAAGCACATATCTTTTTGACAATGACAAGTATTTTTTTATTTAATGAGAGATTTAAAATATATTGCATTAATTTACATTAGTTTTGATTTAGTCAAATAAGTTTTTAAAAACCTAGGAGTTATTCTTATTAATTGACTTATTTCTCTCTAATAGAATCTATGTTCTTGATGCCCTTTAAATAATCGATTGTTGCATGCAATGGCTTGAGCAATAAATTATTCTAAACAGTCTGCTTTTGATATTGTTACTAAGAGATCTTTGATATTATCCTTCAATCCATAACAAAATTGATTGATAAGAACTTTGTTGTTCTACTCCACATTGCAAGTAAGGTTTTAGAATTTTGCACCATATATTATGGTTGACCATAATCCTTGTCGTAAAGATAAGAGCTTGGTCTCTGTTATCCTCTCTCAATCATTTTTTCTAAATATGGCCGTAAACAAAGAATAAATTCAAATCATAAAGAAGCCATGAATCTTTTTCTATCAAAGGTGCAAATCAAGAAAGAACACTTCCAAATAGAAGTGCACCAATGAATCCAACTTGAGTAAATCTATTAGAATATTGTAAAGAATGTAATCTTAAGTATATCTTGACTTATTGCAAAAATCCTCAAAATTTTAATCTTGTTCCATCAAACTTCTTAGGCATATTAATCTTTGCTTCCTTCATGCTTGTAGAAGCAAGACTTTTTGGATTTGATTATAAGATCAATTTATTTACTTCTGTCAACTATACAATTTTTTGGCATAGGCTCTAGACTTCTTCTATAGATGTAGGAATAGTGCTTTCATAATTGGCATTAGTGATTTGTAAAATTTCTATCCTAAGAGTGTTGACAAGCTCTTGAAGATCTGTAATAGTTACAAATCTATTTTCACTTCTGCTAAGTGTAGCATCCATGATCTTTCTTTCTATCTTAGATAATTTAATAATTCCACAATTTGAATTAAAAGAAGATAATCTGTAACTTCTAATATCAAATATAAATTTCTACAAAGAGGGATGATCCACTCTCTTTTAAAAAAAAAATCAAGGTTAGAAAGTAAATAATATTAATTTAAAGATAGATAGTCTGCAATCTTCAAAAACAACAATAGAAGTGGAATAATCCATTCACTTTTTAAATACAAATCAAGAATAATGAATTTTCATTCTTATAAAACTATTAAGGATATGAATCATAAAGGAATAAAATGCCAATATATTCTTGTGCCATTTAAAAGAATAAAAAATCATTCAAAGATGGAATAATATTAAAATTAAAATGGCTATTGCTAAAGATAAGAAGACTAGAGACTATTGAAACAAGACTAAGAACAAGAAAGGTATTGGCAAGAATAAAGAAGGCTTCACTCTTGTTCTTATATATAATATCTACCTAAGAGCTACATGGTGATGTTCTATAGGACCTCTAACACGTATCCAATATGCAAGACACTTATTAAACTTGTAAGACAAGTTTCCTATATGTGCGCCACATACTTAACTTATTTTAGAAGCTACTAATATGTACAATATATGTACAATATATGACTAACTTATTGGCTAAGCTTTTAATCTACCAATCACTTAAAAACATGTATAAAGATAAAATCACATCTATAAAGCTTTCAAGAAGCTTTTTTATAAGATATAAATAAATTAATCTATTTTTATTTATTTTTACCTATCCATATTATCTAGATAATTATTAGAATAAATCTTATGTCTATAACATCCATACATCCTAATGGAATTGATTGGACCATACTTGAGTGAATCTCCTTGTTTGGTATCAAAATAGAAAACCTAATTTTTTTTTTTTTGAACTCTTTTTATAGTTGTGGACTTAAAATCTCATTCTTTGAAGAATGAAATGAGATTTTGGTTGAAGACAATCTTTGAAATTGAATAAGAATTTTAGTCAGGTATTCTGATAGCCCATAGATGATATGGAGCTTTTTATTTTTTCAATTAATTTTTGTATTAGTTACTTTTAATTAAGATCTACTTAAAATTAATAGATATGAATTTTTGCTAAGATGCATAATAGTATAAGATATGATTTTATCTACTATAATTATCTCCAACTCAATTGCCTTCATTTATTGTGCCACTTAAATTATTTTAATATGAATTGGGAGTTTTGTTTTAGATCTTTGTTATCTTTTAATAGAAAGACTTATTTTAAAGCTCCTTCTTATTAATAAAAAAATCTCTAATAATTGAGCAATTATGATAGTTGCCTTAATTTTCTTTAAGTCTTCTTATAAATCATATGACTTGATCCAATTCTTGCTTTTAAGTTGAATTGAAGGATTAAATTTAAGATTGAAAATTTTACATCCTTCCCACTCTTTTTTAGAAGAAAATTCCTTTGTTTCAATATTTTTCTTCAAGATCCTTAGCAATCTACTCAGTTTGGATTCAAGGACTTGAGATAATTCATTAAAATCTCTAATATTAGCCATTATCTTTCTTATGACTTTAATTAAATCTAAAAAGTGAAAAAAAATCTTCAAAATTATTTTTACTATCAATTGAAGTAAGATAGAAAGGGCTAGAGTACTTAGATCTTGTCATAAGTGCCAAGGTTGGCATCATAGGTGGTGTCTGTATCTTGGATTGAAGCAATTTGCATATAATTAAGTTTGACTAAAAAAGTATAAGTTGGATTATTACAAAGGAAGTAGAAGTTTATTTTCCAATCATTCCACTATTTGTCTAGTTTACAAATCTTATATCTTAAGAGCCTTGACTATCATATTGTTGGCCATGTTGAGAATGACCACTATTTAGAGGGATGAATACTTGCTTAGTATTTAAACTTGACGAAAAATGTTGGTTTTGACGATTATTGATATAGTCATAGAATAGATTTGGAGGTTTTAAAGTATTGCCAAAACTTTAATTTCTTGCCTCCTTCAAATGATCTTGAGCTTGTTGATGATAATTTCTTTATGAAAAATTCAAAGAAACTACCTTTTCAATTTGCTTACATACATTTATAAGGTGGTTTCTTCTACAATTCCTATACACAATTATATTTTCTATCCAACAACTACCAAGTAGGTGTCTTTTATCACAAAAGTGATGTATTTCTTGTCTTTATCTTAATTAATTATTAAAACCTTGATTAAGATAATAATGGCTTTGTAGGTAAAAACTAAATCCTATATTAACTTGGCTTCTATGAAGGGGAATATAAAATTATTGCTATCTAAGATTTTGTTGCTAACCTTGTGGAGTGGAGCAAAATTGATTAATGTGCCTCAATTGGCTATATTGAGTGCACCACAATCTTGAATTATACTTACTTGATTTTATAGGTGGTGGAACTTAGTTGGAATTTTGACTTTTAATTAATAAAGCTATTTATTCTTACATTGCTTGCATTTGTTGTATAAGCTCATTTTAAAATTCTTTTTAGCTTTGAACGACTTTATCTTTGAATTTTTTCTTCTATCTATTTTTATCTTTTAGATATGTAAGTTTTGAGAGGCTAGGTGGTGGTCTAACTTTTAAAGGTGAGAGATAATGGTTCATTGATTGGAAATGATTACCAATCAATCTACTAGGATTTTTTTTTGATACTTCGAACATTTTAGACATGGATAGAGATAAAATTGGAAATTCTATGGTCTTTTTTTCTCCACATCCATTCTTGTTGTTTGTCAATGTATTCAATAATTTGTGCTATTTATTTAACATCTTGTAGATTTTTTAGCTAACCTTTTAATATTTTTTTAATTGTGCTTTTACTATTAAATCTCTAGATAAAAAAACAGATAAAGATATTATCTATAAGAAGTATTCTTAGAAATCTAATGACTACTAGTTCAAACCACCTAATATATGTGATGATTTCTTCTCTTTTTCCTTGTCTCAATAAAAAAAAAGGACTATAAGGGCATTACTTTGCTCCAATTTTGATCTAATTTTTTCTAAAAATATCCTCATAAGTATGTTCCAATTTTTGAATATTAGAGGTAGATGGTTTCTATACCATTTGTGGACTCCATCCTTCAATATACTTGAGAATCATACTAGGTAATATCTTAAGTTGGTAATTAAGTATGTTATGAGAAGCTCTATGAACCTCTCTACATGTACGGATGGATCATTATTTCTAGTCCCTTTAAAGATTGGAAGATTGTGAAGCATGGGAGCTACTTGCAATCCTTTTAGAATTACAATAGGCAAATGTTTTAGCTAGACCAAGGAATTTATGGTATAGGGTTTGGAGAGGCTTCTCTTTTACAATCTATTGAAAGAGAATTAAGTCCTAATTTTTTTTCCTTATTGATTTATTTCTATAAAAGAATTAAAAGATTCTAAGTGCAATCCTTCTTTTCCTACTACTTAATTAGGATTTAGTTCTAGTAGATTAATTATAAATATGTCTTATGACATTGTAGCTAAGTCTTTTTTGTCCAACCATTGAACCTCAATTCCTCTAAATTTTGGAGTAAATTTTTTAATGGACTTCTTTAGATTTTTTGTAGATGGGACTAGTTTAAATTATTTAGATTTAGTGGAATGATGCATCTAATATGACTATGGACATAATTTTTACTTAGACTTATAATTTTAACATACTAATCTTTACAAAATCAAATTAAAATATTTAGACCACCCACTTGCAACCCACTTAAGATACCTTCCAATAAAGAAGAGAAATAAAACAAAAGAAACCAAAAAAAGAATTATTACTTGAGTATCACCTCAAGAAATATTTTTTATAACTTTGCTTATTATATGGTATAACCTTGGGTGGGAGTGACCTTAATTAACAATAATGTGAAGAAAAATTTTGTACTAAAACGGCAGAAAGTCAAAGTTTTTTTTTTTTTTTTTTTTTTTTTTTTAATTTCTTCATACAAAAGTAATTTAGAGAATTATCCACTATAACGGTTAACAACAAAGGTTACATTACAAAAAAATATTTTTTACAACCAATTCATATTATTTTGAAGAAGAACTCATATTATTACATCTCCAATTAATTTGGCACTTATTAACAAAGGCCAATAAATATAGAATGCCCTCTTAATTAATCTAAGCTAAATATTTCAAGTAAGGCTTAGGATTTAAAACTATCAGATTAAAGATTCCATTTGTGAAGGATGCAAGATAGCGGATTAGTAAAGAAATAAGAAAAAGATTACAGAACTAAAATAATTCCAAGAATAAAGAATTGGATGGATAAGAACAAATAACTAGATCATTGACAAGAATAAGAGATTAGATTGATATGAAGAAACAAGGCAACATTTTGGATTGCTCCAAGACTTATATTGGTAAGACTGAGGTGCACCTTAGTCTTGCCTCTTATTTATATTACAAGGACTATTGAACCTTCTAAGAGTATCTTAAAAGAATTTAGAAGACTAAGGCAAGTTCAAGAAGACTAAAAAAGATTTTAGAAGATTTTAAAAGATTAGGGGAGATTCTAGAAGATTGAAGAAGATTCTAAAAGATTATAGAAGATTTTTAGAAGGTTTTAGAAGATTCTATAAACTATGGAAGATTTTAAAAGACTACAGAAGGTTCTAAAAGACTACAAAAAGTTTTAGAATGTGGTGATTTAAAGTATATCTATGACACCATCTATCCTTTATATCCATATCTACAAGAGAAATTGGAGACTTATATCTCTCGTATCTTCCTCTCAGATTCTATTTTCTAGCTCCTAACTCTCACTCTTTATTTTTATGTATATCCGCTAAATTTAAAAGAATTGAAATAAATTAATAAGAATTAAGGAGCTTACTTAAATCTTATCTTCTTAGTGCCACTTCTTATCTTGTGTCTTTTAATCTTCAATCTATAATTTGTATTAGTTTAATAAAAATTAAATTCAATCAAATTATTTAATTGAAGGCTTATCTTAGAAGTATGGCATCTTGAATAATTGCTATTTTTTTATTTTTCTTCTTCTTGTTTTGTTAGTAGAGTAACTTGTCTAATCTATTATTGAAATACCTTTTCTATCTTACACTTATAAAGAAAAAGGATATGATGGGTGGAGAAGGTGATTAAATTCCTCTACCACTAAAAAAAAGCCACCCACAAGAAAATTTATAGAAATAAAGTAAAAGATTACTTATTCAAATAAACAATCTTTTGTCTCTTGTAAAAAGATAGAATATGACAGGTAGAGAAAGTGATCAAATCTCTCAACTACTAAAAAAGGGCCCTCAACTAAAAAATTACAAAGAGGGAAGTAATAAAGCCTTAAAGATGAGCTCCACTTCTTATGCTTTAGAAGTAACAACCAACTTCAATATATAAAAATTACCATGCGTGTAAAAATATATATATATTAATAAAAAAATAAGAATATAAATTAAATAAAAAAATAAATATTAAAAAGATAAGTAAAATTAAAAATATAGATAAAAATATAAGTAAATTTTTTTAAAAAAATAAAATAAAATAAGATAAGATAAAAATAAAATAAAAATAAAATTTAAAATTAACTAATACTATTAATTAAGTTTAGTTTTAATTAATTAAATAAATAATTATTATAAATTAATATTTTAATTTCTATTTCTTTTTTATTTTATTATTTATTATAATTTTATATAATTTTAAGAAAATTGATATAAAATTTAAAAATTTAATATAAAATCAACAATGTAAATGATTAAAAGAGATAGAAATCCGTAATCTCAATTATATTTTGCCTAAGGTAGCAACCTTTGTCTACTCCAAAAATTGCCACAAATTGGATATTGATGCAATTTCAATGAAAAGTATACTACTCCAAGCTTACCTTTCAAATATTTCTATTGCAAAGTAATTCAATTAAAAATAAGCAACAGGCATTAAAAAATACCTTTTCATACAAAGCGTATATAAAACTACCAAGGCAATGAATCCCCTTCTAATAAAAAACTCACTAAAAATTTAATTTTGATCCAAATCAAATATCAGATAGCTTTATAAAAAGTTAACATCAAGATACATAATCTCATTAAATTTCAAAGTCATATAACAAATACATAAAAATTGATTGATGAAAATCCGAGAGCAAATCACTCTCGAGGGCAAACTCTCAAAGCAATGAAGCCCCTTCTAATAAAAAAAACTCACTAAAAATTCAATTTTGATCCAAATCAAACTTGTGATAGCTCTTTAAAAAGCTAACATCAAGCTACACAATCTCATCAAATTTAAAAGTCAAATAACAAATACATAAAAATTGATTGATGAAATTTTGAGAGTATATTATCTTCTATTATATATATATTTATATAAAGGTGTCACAATGAGGCCACAAGGCCTTAGTCTTATTCTCCTACCTACATCCAAGGTGCTACAACTCATATGGGACTTATGCACCTTCCTTCCTACAAGGACTACACTAGCTACTCGTCCTCATATTTTCTACTAGTATAACTCATTATTTTGCATTTTTGACTTCACCATGGTGTTTCAAATATCCAATTAGTTGAAGAACCTTGTATGGCATTGAAATCTTACTCCATCTCTTCATAATGGCTCTCAAAATGGTAAAACTCATTTTTACCAAAGTCTTCAAAATTATTCTAAAAATTCTTTAAAATTTTTAAATAAATTTTAAATAAATTCTAAAAAATTCTATAATATTTTAAAGATGATAATATCAATTTAAAATAATTTTATTCTATCTTGGTAATTTTTTATAATAATAAAATTAATTTAAATCAACTAAAAATCCTATTTTCTGTATAAATAACTAAAAAGATACAAGGTTTATTTTTCATGTTTCTTCTACCTACTAAATAATATTTATATAATTTTAATAAATTATATATATATATATATATATATATATATATATATAGAAGGCCAATGTAAGCATTGGTTTCAATAATTAAATAATAATTTTTATAGTTAAAAAAAATACTAAATCAACTAAGATAATTATCTCCAAGACTTATTAAGATTCCATTTCTTCTCTACTAATACTATTTTTCTTCATTTAGCATCTTCTAAACACATCTTCACTTCATATTTATAATTTTGGTCCTTTAAATGCATTTTTTTGTCCTAAAACAACTAATGAATCAATTTGATGACTCACAAAGCATATTAGATATATAGATTTTATTATTAAAATAATAGTTATAATAAAAAAAATTTAAAGATATCAATTTTTTTATGAATATTATTATTTTAAGAAACAACTTTATTATAAAATATCAAATAATTTTACTATTTGATTATATAATAGAATTTAATTATAATATATATAAATTAATCAATCCAATAATACAACATTAAGAGGTTCAAGAAATTATTATAAATAATATATTTACTAAAAATATTCAAGGTGCTCATAAAAACTTACTTTATTTATATATACTAAAAAACAAATTATGGCACCTATATTATTTATAAAAATCTAAAATATATTAAATATGAATATTAAATCTTTGACAATAAATCAATAAATTTTAAATTAAAATAAAATATATAAAATAATATTTTTAAAAAAAGAATTTTTTAGAAAAGAAAAGAAAAGAAAAGAAAAGATTAAACTTCAATAAAAATACTTGCAAGATATATTTAGCTCAATCATCATTATGTAGCATATTAGCAATCTTTTTAATTAGTTTGACATGATATAATATAATATTTATAAGATATTAAAGTAAATAAAAAAATATTTATATATTGATTATTAGGAATTTATAATTTCTAGAAAAAGATCACAATAAGGTCTTAAAGACCATTTAAGATGGTATATTTCTTATAATAAGCAAGACTAGACTAAATTAAGATTTTTATAATTATATACAAAAAACCTAAGTATTAAATTTTAAAATCTTATTTATATATAAATTTGAAAAGAATTGAATTTTTTATATATTAATTAAATATTAATAATAAAAAATTAATTAATATATATATATATATATAATAATAAAATTATTTATTTATATAATAATTTATAAATTAGTTTATAAAAAATAATAAGAATATTAAAATCTGAATTGTATAAATTCTATTTTTAAAAATATTAAAAATATAATATAGTTTAAAAAAATTATTATACATATATATATATATATATATAATCAAGAAATATAGATATACTCTGATTATATGATACCTCTTATCTAATATTGCTTGCTTATTTGATAATAAATATTGGAACTAAGATCATTTCTAGGTTGTAAACTTATAATCTTGCTCTTTACATTATTAATTTTAAAAAATAATATTCTATTATTTAAATAGGAGGCATGGGTTGAAAACATAAGATTGTAGATACAAGCTGACAAGGAAGAGGAAAGGAGAGAGTGATGAAGGCCATATAGAAGAAAGTTATTGGATGAATTCATGTACACATTGAGGGCATTATGTCTCTCTCTTCTCTCTTCCAAAATGGATAGAGAGAGGAGAAATACCATAGTCATCATGATGATGGTCCCTTGGTATTGCTTATTCTTCCACATCTACTTATGACCTTCCAATTCTATAACATCACTTGGAAACTATGAAATTTCATGGCTCTTTATAAATTATAGAACCTTGCATAATTTATAAAATTTCTATTTATTAGAATTATAAATTAAATAAGATATATTTATAAATTCATTATTAAAAACTCATAACACTTATCAAGATGTAAGAAGCAAGAATAAATAAAAATAAAATAAAATTATAGATAATATTATGAATCTTATTTTTAAAAATAAGTATTTATAATTATAACACATAAAGTAAGTTGGAAAAAGAAGTTGGTCCTTAAAAAAAGAATAATTAAAAAAACAAAATTAGAAGCTTAAAAAGCTTTAAAAATTAAAAAAAATTAAAATATTATTAATAGAAATAAATATATTATATATAAGACTACTAGAAATTATATTAAGAGATACATTAATACTACCACTAATAAATTATTAATTACTTTATGTATTATAATTATAATTATTTATTTCTAAAAATACTAAATTATTTATAATGGTAGTAATATATATTTTTAATAAATAATTTTGAAGTGACTCTAATAACCACATTTGAGATTTTTTTTTCTAATAATCAATGCCAATGATCTTTAAATAGAAGAAAATTATTGTAATATATTTTTAATAATATTAACTATAGTTCTAAAATTTAAAAAAACTTAAACTTGTGAATTTGACATAATTTTGACTAATGGCTAAAATAAAAAGAATTAAAAAATTAATTGCTAATATTAAGAATAAATATAAATAAATCATTAGATTTTTATTATAGAAGAATATAAAATATTCTTTTAAAATATATAAAATATAGTATTTTTATATTAAATTAAAAAATAAATTAATAAATTATATAATACTTAGTATATTGAAAGTATTTGTAAAAAAAAAAAGACCTTAAGTTATATAAAAAATCATAGATTGCACCAAAGTTTAAAAAGAATGATACCAAAGTATAAATCAATAGTCAATATAAGCTTTTATATCAATTTTTTATAAACTAATAAAAAATTAAATATAAATAGTACCACCAATAATACAAGTTTTAATTCTAGCCAAATGTCAATAAATAAGACCACAGGATCTAACAAGAATTCAATTGAGTAAATTAATTTTTTAACGTAATAATTTAACAATTAATATTACAAAAGCTACAAAAAATACCATGATTTAATTAATAATAATCTAAATATATATTATATCAAATTATTAAGATCAAAGTCATTTTTAAAATAATTATTTTTTATTTCTAATTTAAAATCTAAATTTTTATTTTATGATAGAATTTATGATATTTAAAATTGTTAAAAAAGAATAATAAGCGTAGTAGAATTTGAAAGAAAGAATAACAAATGGATCAATATCAACATAATTTTTAATAAAATAAGATATCTAATAATAGAATAATTAAAATAATATTTATTTAAATTAATATAATAGTATATTTTTTAAATTTAAATCAAAATTTTTAAATTTAATAAAAAAAATATTAATAAGATGAATTTTAGTTTTGTTTAATATATTATTAAGACTATTCTTTTAAATATAGTTTGTAAACATAAATAAATGGAATATTTTTCTATAAATTATACAAAATATAAATATTTTATATTTTATATTAAAGAAATTTTAAACAAAATAGACACATAATTTGAGAGTATAATGGTTCAAAAAAAATAGATATAAAAAACCTTCAAGATAATAACATAAAGCATGTACATAAAGAATGTACTATTGATATGATAATATTAAAGACATCCATATTTACTAATATATTTATATGGACAAATAAGAATAAATCAAATTTAATAGAAGTAAGCAAAGGGAGATTAAATTGTTAATATCTTGTTCAAAAATTTCTTAGAAGCTTTATAGATGCAAATTTGGCTTTACATGTATTTGTAGATGTAATTGATAGGTTGAAAACTTGACTACATAGCACACATGTTAGAAACATGTTTTATAAATTAGACATGTGTCTCACAAATTGAACACGTGTTATATGGCCTATAGGATATTGCCATGTAGCTTTTTAATTAAATAATATATATAGAAGCAAGAATGAGGCCTTCTTTACTTTTGTCAATGTTTTTTTTGCTTTTAATTTAATTTCAATAATTTCTAGCCTTCTTATCTTAGGAAATAGCTATTCTAATTTTTTTTTAAATATATATATTTTTTTAGTTCTTTTTGTCATTCCTCTTTGATGTAAATCTTATTTTGTTTATTTGCATTCTTTAAGTTGTTGCTCTTAATAGGTTGACAAGAGTATATTAATAATATTAGAGCTTTATCTTTTAAAATTAAGAGTGAATTATTCCTTTTGTAAAATAAGATATAAGCACATTAAAAATTATAAATTATTTATTACTAAACTAATATATTTTTTAGAATTTTTTTCCTTATTCTTGATCCTTTTCTATTTCTTATCATAAGTAGAATAAAATATGTATATATATATATATATATATTTTTTTTTTTTTTTCTATTATATAATTATAATAGAATTTATAAAAATAAAAGATATAATAGCACAAATCTAGTAACAAATCAAAGAATTAGTACTTGTAATGTATCAATTTACTTCATCACTACAAGTAATATCAAGATTAGTTGGAAATGAAGATATAAAGATGATTGAAGCTACTTTAACATTTACACATATACCAACAACTTTTTCTATAGTAGAATATTTTACAAATATCACTACCATTATCAAAGAATCAAAAATTGTCTTATTTAAGAAGTTTGATAATATAAGATCAAAATTTTGAGGATTTATCAATAAAGTATAATTGGTGATTGAACTTCAACTTCAAAGCTATCCAATCCTAGGATCTTAAATTAGGTTTACTAAAATATTACTTTTAGATTCTGCCTTATCATAGTTTTCATCTTTTTTTAAACAACATAATCTAATATTGAACAACTTAGAAGCTTTTTTGGTAAAATTTTGATCCATATATAGAAAGTATGATATGGTTTATATTATAACCAATAAGATTTGGATCTTATGTTGTTATACTATAATTATTTATATTATGTAAAAATTAAGTAGAACATATAATATATTCATAAGTCTAGATGTGTGTTAGAATAGATAGTAGATTAAATAAAAAGAAGTTGGTGTAAGAAATTTTATTTTGATTTTTTTTTCCTTATTTTGATTATTGTATTTAAATTATATAGGACCTAAATATTTAATATGAAGCCTTGAGAAGAGATAGAGATCCAAAGATAAAATCTAAATTACTAAGAAGCTTATTTGGAGAAATGAAAATAAGATATGGATGAATAAAGGCGAGGAGTGAAGATCTTCATTTCTATTGGTTGATGGTCATGCCCAATAGGCTTTGAGCAGATTGTTTGAAATAAGAACAAGGATTTTGGCAACTTTGGAAAAGACATTTGAAAATCAAAGGCTAGGATTAGAAATCTTATTTTGGTATAAAAATTAGAGAATTTAGCATGTAGGTGTCTATAAACAAGGCTTTGAAACTATTGTTAGGATTTTGGTGATATCTAAGGATTGGCAATGAATCAATAGTTGAAACTTGTTATAATAGTTGTTAAAAATATATCAATACTTCATATAAAATTTAAGCACTTTTAGACAATCCAATTAGAAGATATGTATTATTGAAATTTAGAAAGAAAAAAAAAATTGAATTAATGAAGGATTCAATATATTTTACTATATTTTGGAGATTTTAGAATACTTGAGGCTTATATACTTGATATAATGGCTTTTTTTAGGAAAAACTTTATATAAACACTAAAAAAATTGTTTAGTATCAATATATGCTTCATAATTTTCACACCTATCAACTAATATCAAATAAATTGATGTTGTACTTATCAACCAATTTTTTTATGGATTGTAATTAAGATAAAAAAAAAAAAATTGATGCTAAATTTACTTAATCTTCAAACATTGAATCAAGCAATTAAATTTGCTATGAGAGTGATAATGAAATTTTTGAATTTTAATTTGAAAATTGTACAAGTATGCCATAACATCTTTATAATTAGTTTGCTATACCATGTCTTTTCAACACATATATTTTAAAGCAAAGGATATGCAAATTGATGTAATTTACTTCAAAGATCTTATTAAACAAGAAAAATCTTGAAATCATCAAGAAAGATTGTATTTATTTTGTAGAGAATCTAAATACATTATTTAATATTATTCTAAAAAGCGATGTGATCATAAAAGAAAAAATATGGCTATTAAAGAAGACAATGTATTAATAAATAAGTTTATCTAGCTATAATAGGATCATTGTTGTGTTGTGATTTGGCTACCATATGAGAATATTGTACATTTATATTTAATATATAATTTACTACACAATTAAATAAGAGCCATATCAATGGATTTTTATTGGTTATAAAATATGATTAGATTATTAGTTTAAAAAGAATCTATCAAAAGAGCTAAAATTGAGAATTATACAAATTTTTTTTTTTTGATAGTGACTTTTGAGGTTGATTTTATATTGATAACAACTTTTATATATCTTGAGTTACCTTTGTTAGACATTGGTGATCCTTGAAATCTTATTTTCTTCTTTTATTGGATATTTAGAATACATATTATGTAAATCTTATTAGAAAAATAATTGAAAAGAAATTTTTAGTATAAAAAAGAATAATTAGGCCATCTATGTGGATGAATGGAAATGAATGATAGATATTTCTATTCTTATTGGACAAAAGTCATATCTAATGGGCTTCAAAGAGATTACTTGAGGCCTTATTAGGAATTACGAATTTTTTTTGAGGGCATTCAAACATCAAAGGCTAAGGTTAGCAAGTTTAGATTTTTTATTATGATCTTAGTGCAAAAATTGTGTGATTTGGATTTTTTATGAAAGAAATAAAGGTACTCAAAGTTAAGGTATTAAAATTGTACCTACTGTCATTCTTTTGGATATAACTCACACATACAAAAAGCAATAGAAGATTGGCAATTGAAATTAAAAAGAATACTTTCTTGACTATATTTTTTATATATATCTTGATAAAATTCAAGTTAGGATGAAGGAGATATTGAGAATTGAAGTCAATACTTATAATCTAAAGGTAGTAAGTGATCCCACTTAATTAATAGTTGTATTTTGAGCCATATCTTAAGCAATTTGATAAGTTTTTGGCTCAAAATTTTTAAGAGTGTTTATATTCATGTTGTAAAATTATTTATAAGAATTTTGTGGTATTAGAATTTTTTATTTTTGAGATATAAAAGAAATAGTACTTGGGTGTCTATAAATTAGGATTTTAAGCATTTTCTAGGGTTTTTAAGATATTGGATGTCTAGAAGCAAATTTATAGTTGAATGTTTTTATAGTGAAGCTTAAAAATATAATCTAGACTTTTAAAAAATTTTATAAAAATTGAATGGTTGGATCAAAAGTTATTGAATTATAAAATTTGGAAAGAAATCAATCCATACGGGTAATTAAGCTATTGAAGGATTTTTTTGCAATTTAAATATTTTGAACAAATTAAAGGGGTTTTTTTAAAAGCCAAGATTTTATAGACATAGAAAAATAGATATATATAGCTATAATAAAATTTTGATATGAAGATGAGATTTTGAAAGGGGATTATGGATTTGTCTTCAAAATTATTGACAATCTAACTTATCAATAACTAATTAATTATAATTTTATAAAGAAAAAAGACGTTAAGAATTTTTTATATACTATAGAAAGACTTTATATACAAATCTATTTAAATTTAAGAAGATTTTATTAATATAATATTTTTTAATAATATTATTGTATTATTTATCTTTTTTATTAAAGACAAATTACTTATTAGAGTCTTGTCAATAGGTTACAAGTAAATTCTCTACAGCCAGATACCCAATGTATTCTTAGATTGAAGATCATGCCACAGGACACCGTACAGCTAGATTCTTATGCAACATCTTGTAAAGGTCTTATTCTTTCTTCAAATCCTTCTCCTTACTTTATAATAGATATTTGTTTAGGATCTAAAAATCATAAAATCTTTGTCTTATTAGATTTATGAGCCTCAATTTTTTTTTTTAGATGAAGCATTTGTTAAAAACTATAAAATATCATTAATAAATAAAACTAAATTAATATTGATCTTCAAAAAAAGGACTCAACTACCATTTAGACCAATTTAAAGCTTATTGCAAAATAAATTGGCTTCATGTAAAGAATATATTATTAGAAATTTGGCCAAAAACTTAATACAATATTTAAAATATCTAACAAGAGCTCCAATCTAGTTTGTAAAAAAAAAAGATAAATTATTACAAATATATATAGATTATCAAGGATTTAATATGATAACTATCAAAAATTGATATCTTTTACTTTTGATATCTAAACTTCTTATTCAACTAAATCAAATCACAATCTATACCAAAATAGATCTTTAAGGAATATATAATTTAGTACATATTAAAGAAAGAAATGAATAGAAGACTGCTTTTCAAACCAGATATAGACATTTTAAACACAATATCATATCTTTTGGACTTATAAATACTCTATGTATTTTTCAACATCTAATAAATGATATTTTTTTTAAAAAATTAGATAATTTTATATTTGATTATTTTGATAATATTTTAATTTATTCTAATTATAAAAAATAAAAATAAAAATAAAAATAAACTTATTTATTATATATTATAAGAATTTAAAGATATAAGATTATATTCTAAGATGAAAAAATATATATTTCATATAATTCAAGTTGATTTTTTAGAATATATCATTTCAAATAATGGTCTTATGATGGATCCAAAGAAAATCCAAACTATCATGGATTAAAAAACTTCAAAAATAATAAAAGATATTTAATGTATTTTAAAATTTATCAATTATATTTAGATTTTTATCAAAAAAAATTCAAGTTATAAATTTATTTATATGATTTATTTTACAATTATAGATTCATTTCATGAATAACATCATTATCTAAAAGACACTTCTAGTCTAATGATAATTTATATTAATTATAAGAATTTCAAATATTTTAGATGTATTTGTATTTTGAAACATTGATAAGCCTATTAGAACATGTTATTATGAAGATTTGTATTCAATATTATTTATTAGTAAAAAAAATAATAAGGTTTGTTAGATGTCTTGTCTAAACACTCTTATCTTATATCTAAAGAAAGAAAAGAAATTTATAATCAATAACAAACAATTCTTTTGAAATCAAAATGATTTTAACTTTGAATTATGCAATCAACAATGTTACTTGAATTAATATTTTTTGATCAAGTTTATTCAAGTATGTCCTTAGACCTTCTTATACATGATATTAAGAATAAATCTTTTAAGTCTCATAACACTTTTAAGTTTGAATTTAAGGACAATCTTTTTTAATTTGAAGGACACTTATATATTCCAAAAAATGAAGTATGATTATTTATTCTTCAAGCTTATCAAATTTTTCCTATAATAATATATTTTAGATATAATAATATTTTAAAGTTAAATTCAAGAGATTTTTGGTGGCTTCAAATGTGAAAGGCAATAAAAGATTTTTTACAATCATGTGACATTTGTTTATGATCAAATATTCTTATCATTAATTTTATAGACTTTTCCAACCATTACCTATACAAAAATAACTATATTCATTTATTTTTATAGATTTTATTATAGATATTTTAATTTCAAGCTTTTATAGTTTTATAATTATAATAGTAGATCAATTAATCAAGATGGTATATTTTATACTATATACAAAAACTATCATATGTGAAGAAACAAATAGACTTTTTTTTTACAACATCTATTGCTATCATAAGCTATTAAGAGATATTATATCAAATAGAGGAACTTAATTTGTATTCAAATTTTAGAAAGATTTTTTCAAGATATTAAAAGTAGATATAAAACTATCATCAATCTTCTATTTTTAAATTGATGGATAAATAAAATAAGTGAATCAAGTATTGGAGTAGTATTTGTGATATACTATCAACTACCATCAAGATAATTTGACAATTTTTTTACCATTAGCAAAGTTTACCTACAATAATATAATATATTCTTTTATTTAATAATTATCATTATATGCTAACTATAGTTATCATCTATGATTTGATACTTTTGACTTTTTAAAAATTAATAATCATACAATAGAAGATTTAACAAATTATTTATAAGAATTATATTTAACAATGAAGATACAATTAAATGAAGCTTAAGTATAAGAAAAGATCAATATAGATGTCTTTTAAAAAAAGAAACATCAATTCTAAGCTAATGATAAGATGTAATTACTTTGTCATAATATCAAAACTAATCATCTTTATAACATAGTGGTTTATTATAGACTTGAATCATTTTTCATTTGTGAACAGATCAACCTGATTATATATCAATTACATCTACCAAATCCAATAAAAATTCATCATATTTTTTATGTATCTCTTCTTGAGCCATATAAGATGGTGGATATACTAAAAAAATAACAATTATCACCTTCACTAGTAGAATTTGATAACAATCAAGAATTTGAAGTAAAAGAGCTTTTTGACTCAAAGTTGTGTCAAATTATATTAAAATATCTTGCACATTAGCACTGATATGATATTAATAAACATACATGAAAATAGTCTAAATATTTTATAAATACAACAGTGAAGGTTAAAGCTTGTTATTAATAAAATCCATCAAAATTAAGATAAGAAGTCCAAAGGTCTTAATATATAAAATAAAAAAGGTTCAATCTAGAATCCACTTTTTTTTTCTTGTTTGACTTTTCTTTATAATTTTATTGCAAAATTTTTGCTTTATCAAGATAAAGAATTAACAACCTTCAAAATCAGCCTAAAAATTATTATTCACGAGGTTATTAGAGAAACCACTCAGATTGTCATAACCTTTAGAATGACAAAATCAAAGTAAATGTTTTTAAGAATAACATGTTTTTTTTCAAATAAATGGTAAGATACAACACTGTCGTATTATATATTATCTTATTTGAGAATACACCAAGCACTTGGTTATAGAAAATATACTTATATATTACAACTAATCAAAAATCTAACAACCTAAATAATCCTAAATAAATTTTAATTGATTTTAATCAAATCTTAAATTAATTTTAACAAAATCTTAATCAAATCTTAATCAAATTTTAATAAAATCTTCATACAATTAAAAGTAAAATCTTAAGTTAAATTTAAATCAAATCCTAATGAAATCTTAATATCCTAATAAAATCCTAATAAAATCCTAATATCCTAATGAATCCTAATAAAGTCCTAATTAATTTAATAGTAGATTTAATACCTTAATAATTATCAAATTAACCATTGATGCTCATTCAAAATTTGTACACTTTTTAATCTTCTAATAAAAAATAAGCATATAAAATTTGAAGCAAATCAACTTACCAATTAGGAAAAAAAGCTCCTAATCCTCTCAGATATTAGTAGCCCTCCTTTTCCAATTTTAATATGGATCTTCCAATATCAATGTCTTCTTTTTGTATTTTTAATATATTCTTAAATTTAAAAAAAAATTAAAAACTAAGTTAACTATTAGGTCAAAAAAAAAAAAAAAAAAAAAAAAAATCATTCTAATCTAATTGGCAGATTGCTCAAAATCACAAAAAGCCTCACTGATCCTAAAAATCCAATTTCAAAGACCTTAGTTAACTTAAACTTCAATAACCTTTGATCCAACTATTGGATTAAGTTTAAACTCATAATAGACATTCAACACAATTTTATTTAAAAATCTACAAATTTTTACTTATAGATCTATTATAAAACTCTCAATATACTTAAAAATACAAATCTATTTTATTTCTCAATATCCAAAGTCATTCAAATAGAATTTTAACTTTGCATAGCTCTTACAAAGTCATTACAAATCTAAAAACCTTGAAACTAATGCTCAAAGAAGCCTTATTGAATTTGCTCTAAAATCCCACTTTTTAATTAATAAAAGAAGATCCCATCTATCATAGGTGCACAATTGTATACCTTGGAGTTTGATTTCAATCCTGGTTCATAATCGGGGTCAAAGACACAAGAATACAGAGTAAGAGACTTGAATTAAAAAATGGTTTTAAGAAGAAATCAATAAAGACTTGAATTAATTAGATGAATATACAAACAATACCAAGAAAGGTGAGCTAGAACTTCAAAAGATACGTTGTCAAGATTGAAGAATTCTTCAACCTCAACTGTAATACATATCCCTATCTAGGAAGCTTCTTGAACAACTTCTATCAACTTAGAAGCTTTTTGAGCTACTTCCACTAATTACAAAGCTTTTTAAATTATTTCTATTAATTAGAAAGCTTCTTGAATTACTTCCACTAATTAAAAAACTTTTTAAATTATTTCTATTAACTAGGAAGCTTCTTGAGTTACTTCCACTAACTAAGAAGCTTTTCAAGCAACTTCCACCAACTTTAAAGCTTTTAGAATGTTTTAAAAGATTTTATGAACTTTTTAATTATATATTTTTAACATCACCTCCTTTTCTAACAATGAATTCCAAGAGAAGCTTATATCTTTGGAAGTCTTTTTATATACATAAAAAATTCAAAATATACTATACTAATAAAGTTGTATATTTTATTTTCCATTCTTGGACAATATGTTGTATTGATCTTTGAAGAAATTGTCTATGGCCTTGAATTAATACCTCCATTGTTGAAACATCCTACCTAAGGATTTGATCTTCATTGCGGCCTTAAAATCACCTTCCAAACAAGATTTTAAGCTTAAGCAATATCACTAAAGCTCAAGCATTGGAATCAAAACTTATATGGCTGGATGTTGCTCCTAATGGCTCCAACCATGGTTGTACTTGGCACTAAAATATATTATCTTCATTTTGCTTAATTAAAGGCTGTAAAAATTGCATTGATTTGTTCAAAGCTTGTGTAGCAAGTCAATCTTTTAAATCTTGTTATGCTAAATCTCTCAATACTTGAAGGTTAGACATGGTGATTAACTTACTTCTATTAGTCTATTCTATCTTAGAACATATGACTATATATTGATGAAAGCTTTAATTTAATTCTCTCTCTTTTCTTTGAATCTAAGCTTCATAAAGAAGTTATTATCAAACATATTCGGATTTGTGGAGATAGAATTGATGAAATTCTTATATCTTTTGAGACACATTGGCAAGATTTTTGGCTGATTTCTATGTACGCTCATTAATATTATAGCAGTGCCAATGAATAAGATATTTTAATTTATTCCACCTTTGCCATGAATCCAGCATCTTTTTTACCTTGCATTCTTTATGATTTATTATTTCAATATTAGGTGGCAATTATTGTACTCTTCTCAAAATATTCGACTTTATATAAGGCTTCAAAAAAAAGACATAAAAAATTGGATGTACTTTCATAGAAGATGGTAGTTCTAAGCAATATGCCATTGGATTAATTTATTTTTGAATGGAAAATGGTCCTAACCTCCAATAGTTCAATTTATTATATAGCCATTTGGTCTTAATATTTTATTGAAGAAGCCATATTTTATCTCCAATATAAAAAGCAAGTAATTTATTCCTAAATTTATTTACAGATATTTTATAAGCATCTTGAGTTACTTGCAATTGAAGCTTTAAGATTGTTTGGTATTGTAATAAGTACTTTGTAAATCCTTTACCTGCTAAATTTTTATTCTTTGATGTACTTTATAGATCAAACTTTCGATAGTATTCATAATTGGAATAAAATAAATAATATTATTATATACAAACTTCATTAATAATAGATATGAGATCCAATTGTCTTATTGATAGTTGATATTGCATTACAAATACTACTCCAAAACTTCATTAACTTATTTTGTTTGGTTGTCAATTTGATAATAGAAAGCTGAAGAAAATTTAATGCCTACCTTCAATATTTCAAAAAAACATCTCCAAAACTTAAATATAAATTGGGATCCTTTGTTGGATATGATATCATTTGGTAAGCCATAATATCAATATACATTATCAAAAAAGAACTTTGCCATTTTTTTTTACTAGAAGCAATATTTTTACAAAGAATAAAATGAATTATCTTTGTGAATTGATCAATCACCACAAGGATGTTGTCCAATGAATTGGATGATATTAGATCTATGATAAAATCTATCAAGGTCAAAAATCATAATCATCTTTGAATAGACAAGGGTTGTAAGAGTTTATAAAGGCAATGTCAAAGATTTTTGGACCTTGAATAGATGTCACAAGATGATACAAAGTTCTTCATAGCCTTCTACATTTGAAGCCACCAAAAATCTTGATAAATAAGTTTTAAGGTCTTATTAAATCTAAAGTGACTCGCAATTAGAAAGTCATGGCAAGATTGAAGAATGCGCAATTGTGTTGGTCTTTCTAGGATATATAAACATTTTTCAAAATATAAAAAATCTTCTTCAAGCTTAAACTTGTTAGTATTTTCATTAGGATAATACTTAATATCAAGGGCCAAAGCATCATTAGTAGTTACAATACACACTTCATTGAGAAAATTAGAATTAATAGATATCAATGTAATAGTGGTGCAAAGGCAAAATTGCTCCAATTTCAACAAAATTACATATAGTTGATGAAACACTACCTTTCCTATCATTGGTATAAGATATAATCTCCTTGATTAAGCATCAGACAATCTTTGTTGCTTCCCAGGTCAATAAGTGATAACAAACTTAAAATGAAATAATAAAATATTTTATTGAACTTGATGGCAATTAAGAATCTGAGCTAAGATAAAATATTCCAGGTTCTTGTGATCTGTATATATATAGTGATAAGATGCATTGCTTCTTCAAGAAAATGATGCCATTCTTGAAAAAAATCTATAATAGCAAGAAATTCCTTATTGTAGAACTCATAATTAATTTTAATAATAAAAAATTTTGAGAATAAAATATAATAAGATGGAGTTTATTGCCTATATCCATTTGTAAAAGTATGGCCTTTAGTGCAAAATCTAAAGCATCGGTCTTCATATAAAATACTTTTATAAAATTTAGATATATCAAAATTAGAGCTGTGATAAATGTGTCTTGAGGTCTTGGAATGCCCTCTTTGCTTGAAGCTCCCATTTTAACTTATCTTTGCATATCAATCAAATAAAAAAGACAGCAATTTGTGAATAATTTTTGATAAAGATCCAATAGAAGTTAATAAATCCAAGAAAGCATTGTATGTCTCTTATAATCTTTGGAATGGTCCACTACATAATCGCCTCCACCTTCTTAAGATCCATCATCAAATTTTCAGTAAATACAATATATTTCAAAAATTCCATCTTTAGTTGATGAAATATATATTTCTCTAGCTTAGCATACATATTTATATCTTGTAGCTTTTGTAATACTAACTTTATATGCTCCTCATATTTCTCCAGATTTTTTGAATAAATCATCACAAATTTGTCTAGATGCTTTTGAAAGATGTCATTTATTAAATGCTAAAAGATAGCGGGTATATTTATTAATCCAAAGGACATGATATTATATTCAAAATGTCCATATTTTATCTAAAATACAGTCTTCTATTCATCTTCCTCGTTAATGTGTACCAAATTGTATGCTCCACAAAGATCTATCTTAATATAGATCTTGGTTTGGCCAAATTGATCCAAAAATCTTGAAATTAACCATAGTGAATAATGATTCTTCATTGTTATCTTATTTAGTCCCCAATAATCAATGCACATATACAAAGAACCATCTTTTTTCTTCACAAAGAATATAGATGCACTTGCTCAAGATTTTGAATATTTGATGAAGTTCTTTGCAAGGTTTTCATCAATATAATCCTTCAACACCAAAAGCTTGTTTTAAAAAAGGTTATAAATTGGGCCAAAAGATGATTGGATTCTTTTTTAAAGATCTATGGCACAATTGTATAATCAATGCTCTAATAATATATCAATATTTTTCTTTTAGAAAATATCTTAAAATTTGTTATATTACTTTAGAATACTTGTTAATATCTTCTTTAGTTGGAATCACATAAATAACAAATGGTATACTTTCTTTGGTCGATCTTATAAAAGTCCTTACTCCAACAAATAAAGGCTTACCAACTTATGACATTTTACAAAGTTTTCTTATAAGGATTTCTATTGAAAATGTTATTCTTTGTGACCTCCAATCCATAGATGGATTATATTTTTTCAACCAAGATAGTTTGAGAATAATAGGATTTAAAAGTCTTAATAACATTAAATACAGTTTGGCTGCTATGGTCTTCAAACAACACTTTTATAGACATGGTTTCATAAGTGACACTACTAGAAGATAAGAGTCATCTATCTATTACTTCTATATAAATAAGTTTGGATTTTTACACTATAAAAATTTTATAAAGCTTAGCAAAAATTTCATTTAAAAAATAAGCGAATGCTCCCAAATCCAATAAGGCAATTATTTGAAGCTTCTAAAAGCCAAAACACAAAAGAATTGTAAAACAACAAGCAGATTGAGTAGAAAAAAAGGAACCTAAATAATTTTGCAATGTTGAATTATTCTGCCGCACAGTCCCTATTATAGCTAAATATCTTTGTTTTCCTTAATAATTGCATTCTTCATTTTGGTAATGCATCGATTTTGTTTCTTCAAACAATTGTTAATCTTATGGCCTTCATTGCCACAATATAGGTATAGACCTTCTTCCATCCAACGCTTCTTTTTTTGTGGACTAAGAGATTTAAAACGTATTATATCAAGTTGCATATTTTTTATTTTTGAATATAAATTCAAAATACTTGCCAATGTAGTAGGAATGTGTCAGATTGCATGTTGTCTTGTTGAAGTCTATGAATGTTGATTTTAACGACGTTGGAATAATTGATTATCATATTTCATGACTTGGCTAATGACTTCATTAAACAATATCATATAGTAACAAGGCCATTAAGTGAAAGAAGATAGGAATAATTATAATATATAAGAGATCAAATAAAAATATTTTAACAAATTATCTTAGAATTATAGATAATAGATAATAATAAAAAGTTAAAAGGGCTAATATTGCGTTTTTATAGAAGAAGCTTCTATTTACTTTGTATGGCCATAAATAAGGCAAAACAAAGTAGATTAGAAAATAAAATAAAATAGGTATCTTTAAGAAGGAGTTAAGAATAGATTTTAGTATATTTTATCTCAAAATTCTTAGAGTTGATATCTAGAGAGGATCGATTGTGATCCTAGATTGAAATCAGACACTGAGGTATAAAACCATGTGCCTACGGCAGGTCAAGGGTTCTTTGGTAGATCAAAGAGTTGGATTAGTGAGCAAACTTAAGAAGATATATTTGAGTATTAATTTTGAGTGATTTAGATAGAAATTGGCTTTGTAAGAGCTTTGCAAAATCAAGGTTGTATTGGGTGATTCTAGATTTTGTGAAATAAAGAAGGATTTATAAATTTGAGTATTCTGTGAGTTTGATTATAGATCAATAAGTGAAAATTTGAAAAAAAATTATTATAGCTGTGGTTAATATATATTATAACTTTAAGCTTAATCAAATAATTAAATTAGAAGTTATTGTAGTTCAAGTGGATTGAGGTCTTAGAAGTTGGGATTTGAGGATTAGTGAGGTTTTCTTAGATATTTAATAATCTGCTAATTGAATTGAAGTGAAAGTTTTTTGTATAGATAGTTGACTAAATTTCTTATTTTTATATGAATTTTGAGAGAAATTAAATAGTAGAAAGAAAAGATATTTGTGCTAGAAGTTTAATATAAGAATTAGAAAAAGAAGGCAGCCTACATCCAAGTAAAAATTCAAGCTTAACTTTTGTTTAAAAAAAATTGAATCTTCTTTAAATTTTTTGTATATATTGTTCACTTATCTATTAAAAAGTGTGCAAAATTTGGACTAGGATCAACAGTTAAATCATCAACCATTGTAATTTCAATTTACTGTAGGATTTAATTAGAATTTGTTAGAGTTTGATTAAGATTGGTTATGATTGGTTAGGATTCATTTAAGATTTGATTAGAATTTCATTAGGATTTGATTAGGATTTGATTAGAATTTAACTAGAATTTAAATAGGATTTGATTAGGATTTGATTAGGATTTGGTTAAAATTTGATTAAGATTTGAATAAGATTTGATTAGAATTTATTAAGATTTGATTAAGATTTGGTTGAGATTTGACTAGGATTTGATTAGGATTTGATTAAGAATTGACTAGGATTTGATTAAAGTTTGATTATAATTTTTATTTTTATTATTTTAAAAGATTTTTATTTTAATATTTCTTTTGAATTTATATTAATATTTCTTTCAGATTTCTATATTATTTCTTTATGATTTTTTTAAAAAAAATTTAGGATTTCTTTTGTATTTTTTTATAATTAATTAAAATATAATTGAATTTTTAATAGTTGGGCATATTTATTAGTCTTTAATTATAAATTTTACATAATTCTATTAGAGGTGTTAAGACTTATTATTGTTAATTTTCTTTTATCTTCCACATTCAAGTGCCTAGCCCATTCTCAAGTAAGACTTCATGACATACAACAACAATTGTGGATCCAAAAGCGATAATAATAAATTTTTCATATCATCTTTTAATCTCCAATAGAATTGACTCATTAAGGATTCTTTATCTCAATTGATGTTACATGCTAGTTGCCTAAAATCGGATGCATAGATTGATACAAAGCGCACCCCTTAATGCAATACTCGAATCTTGGTTGTTGCCCAACGAGCCTGGTCACGTTCTTCAAATGCTTCTATGAAAACTTCAAAGTTGTTTGAAATTGGTAATCTCTTTTCAAACAAGGGAAAAAACTATGATAATACTTGTCCTATAAGCAAGATGCAAATCAATCCAACTCGTGATTTTTTTTTATTGAATAAATATCACATTTTAAAATTGTTATCAATTGAATTTGGTTGACGAATCCTCAAAATTTTAAATGTGTACTATCATATTTTTCCAAAAGACTAACTTGAAGCTTTTTATATTGCTAAATAAGTTGATTTCTTGAACTTGTTACATTGCTGAATAAGTATAGCTAAATCTTTTGAGTCCAAGTTAGATGCCATTATAAATGCTCTTACTATATTATCTGCTAAGATTGTAGAGATTAAAAAGATTATTGTAAAATTTATGAAATTTTAGAAGCTATTTTTAATAAATCCACTTATTTATCTTTAAGAAGAGAAATAATCTACTTTTTAATAAAAAAGATTCAACTTTAATATTTAAAATGAAAGCAATCTCAAAAAACTATCAAGGATATGAGAATACAAAATAAGAGACTTGAATTAGAAAATAGTTTCAAGAAGAAACCAACAAAGACTTGAATGAATTAGATAAGTACATAAACAACACCAAGAAAGGACAACTAGAACTCCAAGAGATGCATTGTTAAGACTGAAGAACTCTTCAGCCTCAATTCTAATATATATTCCTATCTATGAAGCTTCTTGAATAGCTTCTACCAACTTAGAAGCTTCTCGAACTACTTCTACTAATTAAAAAGCTTCTTGAGCTACTTCCACTAACTAAGAAGCTTTTCAAGCAACTTCTACTAACTTGGAAGCTTTTTGAATGTTCTAGAAGGTTTTGTGAACTTTTGAAGTGTATGTTTTTAACAATCGGCCCTCTTTGGATATCAATCCAGAGTTTTTTTAAATAGTTTTTACTAAAAACCATACTTTATTATAATCTTAAGATGTCTATAATAGTATTTTTGCTAATCTATCTTATTTTGTCTTATTTATGGTTCTATAAAATAAATAGAAGTCTTTTTATAAAAAGATAATATGAATATTAAATTTTTTTATTTTTTATTTTAATTTTTTTTAATTTTTAATTTTTAAGATTTTTTATCTAAATTTTCTAAAATAATTTTATAACTTAGTCTTTAATTAAGCTTTTCTATACTATACGTCTTGTTTTGTTCTTTCATCCTATAGCTATATTATAACACAACAATGCATTTGATATTACAACCTTAGAAGAAAATCACAATATTTTGTAATATTATTGGAATTAAAATTGATATTCCAATTGATATCTCAAATATATTAATTTGAAAGAAGTTGTAAAGATCTCAATAATGATCAAATAATAGGATAGTCTTCTTACATTAGTATAGAATATTATTATTAATTGAGAGAACCTATCAACTATCTTTAAAGAGAACAAAGATCAAAGTATGTGGTAAATATAATTTGCTACATTTTAGACTTTTTCAACATGTGATTGCACCATTCTTTGTAGAATTCATTCCTAAGAAAAAGAATAATATTATAGATATCTATATTTACTAATATATTTATATGGACAAATAAGAATAAGAAAAATTTAATAGAAGTAAGTAAAAGGGAATTAAAGTATTAATATCTTGTTCAAAAGCTTCTTAGAAGTTTTATAGAAATAATATGATTTTACTTGTGTTTGTAGATGATTGGTAGGTTGAAAACTTGGCCATGTAGGGTACATATTAGAAACTTGTTCTATAAATTAGACATGTGTCTCATAAATTGAACATATATCATATAGCCTATATGGCATTGCTATATAGCTTTTTAATTAAATAGTATATATGGAGGCAAGAGTGATGCCTTCCCTACTTTTGTCAATGCCTTTTTTGCTTCTAGTTTAGTTTTAACAATCTCTAGCCTTCTTATCTTTGGCAATAGCCATTTTAGTTTCTTTTTTAATATATATACTTTCTTACTTCCTTTTGTCATTTGTCTTTGATATAAATCTTATTTTATTTATTTATATTTTTTGAGTTTTTATCCTTGATAAATAGAGATAGAACTTATAAATTCTGTAGATTTAATTGAACAATGAATGTTAAATTAGAAGGAAGAATTTATCAAAAAAATACATAAAATTGCCAAAAAGAGTATTATTGTTGCTCCACTTTGCAAATTAACAAAGAAGTTATTAATATAAAAAATCATTAATATGATTGGCATTGTTTATGCCACTATCAAATTATGTTTAGATAATTGTAATAAAAAAGATAAAAACAATAGCACTAGATATGATTAATAACTTTATAAATCCTATGCTATAAAACAACATCAATTAAAGAAATAAATCATTTATGGAATAAACACTTTAACATATTATTTTTATATTTTATACTTCACAATTAATAAGAATAATAATTTAATAAAGAAAATATAATATTAATTAATTTTAGATTCATTAATTCTAAAAATATAATCTTATTATTTAATCATAAATATTATAAAATAAAATAAAATATATATTTTGAATAGTTTATTAATATAATATTATCATCTTGAATTATTTTAAAAATAGATTCAAAATAATTAAAGTAATATATAAATCTAAATCTATAATTATTTGTAATAAAAAAGATAAAAATTAATAGAAAAATATAGTCTTATTTAGTAATAATTAAAAATTTATTGAACTTAACAAGAGTGCAGTTGTATCTTGCATAATTTATATCCCTTAATTAATGTTCCTTGCTTAGCTGATAATATTTGTTAAAACGGGGTTTTTTCTAGATGGAAATCTTATAACCTTACTTTTTGCATAATTAATTTTTAAAAAAGTGAAATTTTTATTAATTAAGTGAGGAACAAAAAGGTGCGCGCCACTCTTGATAAGGATAGGACTGCGTTGTCGCAAGTCGTTTCAGCTGAACTAAAGCGACAACTTAATGGACAGGGAAAGTTTGAAGAATTTAATGAGTTTCTGGAAGCGATGGAATTTTTGCAGTGCAATGAGGATCTCATATTTCACTTACTCCAATACAAGCCCCACGCCACACTCAGCGATGAAAACTCGAATGATACGACACCTATGGCGAATCTGAAATCGGTGAAGAAAGGGATATTCGGAGGTTTAGTTCTTGAGAGTCTAAGGTGCGGAAGCGGGAAGGTTTTAGTCATCGTGCACTTGCCTGTCTATTTAGGGATCCTCGCAAATGGAATGACAACAACCAACAACCATGTACGCCTCCCACATCCAGCATGACAACACCATCTTCTACGGGCTTTCAGCCTGTGATTGAAAGATGCAACAGTGCTTGTTTTTACAGGAGGCCATCCGCAGAATTTACAAGAGGCTTAGCACCGGATGAAATGCACCTAAGGACTTTGAACTGCACAAATTCGAGAGCTCAATCCTGCCCTACATCTCCGAGGATGCAGGGTAAGCCGTTGTCTGGAGGGTGAGAACACGAGGCGGTGACAACACAATTTCTACCTCATATCACATGGTCACAGTTTGACAAAATTGACAAATTATCAAGTGGTAGTTTTATCTAATTTTCTACAATCAATGGATTCCACCAATGGAGGTTGTATCACAGAAAAGTAGAATTTTATAAAATTTGCATTTTTTCTAAAAAGTCCAAAAAGGTCATTGAAAATAATTATTCTTGGTATTATTTACAAATTTATCATAGATATATTGTAAATATTGTTAATATGCATAATTTTTATTTCATAACAGATAAATTTTTTGTAGGTAATCAAATGCAAATCTTATTGTTTATATATTATTAATTACATTTACATTTGATTGGAGTACACTTGCATAGATGGTTATGTTATTTAGCTTATGTAACGTTGTTGTATAACATGTTGTTTGGTTTGGGAATGCACCAGGCACTTGGCTGTAGAATGTAAGGTTGTGTTTATAAAAAATGCAAGAAACCCTAATAGGTTTGACTCCATATAAGAAGATCAAAATCCAAATTTCAATGCAAAAGTGTTTAAATCTAATATAAAGTGTTCAAAAACACTCTTATTAGTAATCTCAATCACACATAACTCTAATTGCTATGTTACCTTCACAATAAAGCAACTTAGATTTTCTTCTCAAGTCTTAATTCTAGTCAGTGAGCTTCAGAAAGCTATAACTCCTAATCTGGCTGTCCACTTGATACAAAAAAATTTATACAAATACCACTATAAGTTATCTATATGCTCAAAAAAATTCAGCCCAATCCAACTTATAGATTGTAAGATAATGCCAAAATTCTGCTCTAGTGTCTCTCGGCCTCTTATTCAAAGTTTGATGCAGATATGCTAGTAACAACTTCTCCTTTTTTAACTGTTAACTCTAGCATATAGCTTGGTCTTTGCATCCTTTAACATTGTGCCAATTTTTACCTTGTTTTGATTGATAGATCTCTAGATATTGTAAAATCCCTAAACAACTTCAAACTGCCAACTTCTGGTACCTTGTTGTACTAATAAGCAAATATCTCCCAGCTGCACTATTAAATTGTTACAAGATTTCTTGTACTTTTATCTCACCTAATCAACCACATATTATCTAATTTTCAACCATAGATATTGCACCAATTGCACAAAGCAATGAAAAGTGTTAGTCCTAACTTTTTTATATAAAATCCAAATCATTAATACAAACCTTGGCTTTGAATAACCATTGCTCCGTCTTCACAAACCCTATGAAAGCAAACTTTTTGCCTTTGGAACGAGCTCAAAACCCTCTTCCAAACTCTGCTTGCCAATCTCCAAATGTCCCCAACCCCTGCCTTCGCTGGTCGTTTTTGTGGCTGGAGGTTTATTTTAGACCATGTCTCATACCCGGTCATCCCCCGAGTATTAATCTAACTTATTTTAAGGATATTTAAACTTAATCTTATTCTCAACTTAACCTTGATCTCTACCATATTAACTTTTTATCTCCTTTATCCTATCTTTATTGACTTGTGACTTTTTTAAAAGCCATGAATCGGTTTCTATAACCTAGAAGAAAATTTTAATAACTAACTTTTATCTATTAGCTATTAAAACAAGAATTATTCTAAGAGGCTTTCATAAACCTTTTCTTAAATATCTTAAGTTCCTAATGAATCAAGATAACTAAGTATTAAGTAGGATTTATCCTTATTCATACTTTTCACTATATAAACGTGTTACAACACGACAACGTACTTAGCACATTTTAACAGTTTATAACCAATATATTTTAGAAGTTTATTTTAAAATTTGTAGAGATCTTTGTAAATTATCTGTTCATTTTTTACAATAAAATTTTACAACCAGAATATTTAGTATAATATTTTATTTAATGTATAATATTTGATTTTTCTAAATATAACTAAGTTTTTTTTTATCTCTTATATATTTAAAAAATTGGACATATAAATTCTAAAACTTGCATAGAAAGAAATTTTAATATTGCTATTGGTTTCTTATTGAGCCAAAAAGATAACAATCACTACAATATTCCAAATTTATATGTAAGTTGGTATTTAGAAGCAAAAAAAAGATCTGTAGTATTATTTGATGTGAAGGTTTGGATGTGATTTTTATTATATAAAATTATATTAATTATTTATTAAATTATAATTTTATTTATATATTTATTATGATGCATCAAAAAATGTAAAAATAAATATCAATTAGAATAATAAATGGCATGGTGGATAAATGCATCAAAGGTATTATGCTTTATAATTGAAGTTTGTAAAAATAAATTACATGAAAATACTAATTATTTGTTGTGGTTAACAACTCTACTTTCCTATTTCCTAATTGATGATAGATTTGCTAATACTAAATTACTTCATGTTAGTATAATTTTTTTAAATAGTTTCTTTTTATTTTCTTGTTATAAAAGCCAAACAATAGAATAGTTTGAAATGTTAAATGATGAACAAAAAAAATATTCTATATCTTTATACTTTATTGATGCTTTTGTAATTCTATATTTATGTAAATACTACAAGAAAATATAGTATTATCATTATACTAATGGTTAAACATAAAATAATTAAAAGATTTTTGTATAAAATTCTTATAAAAATAATTTTAAACATCTAAAGGATTTTAAATATAAAATAATTTATAAGTTTATTGGCATACTAAATATTGTTTAAGATTATTATACATGCTATACTATTCCAACTTGTTTATGGTTTAAAATTGATATTATCCATCAAGTTTAAAATTTCCAATTTATAAATTGCTATAAATATATGGTTAAATAATGATGAGTTCTTACAATATTATCTTTTTGTTTTAAGGCAAGTAGATAAGCATTGTTTTAAGGCTCTTTTATATGTACAAAAAATTTCAAATAAGAAAAAGATGAAATTATAGTAATAAATTATTTTTAAAAAAATAACTAAAAAATACTTCATTCTTTTATACAATATTTGTTAGTTTTTAGAAAATTAAAATATTTTACCTCAACCTATACAAAATCTCTAAGATCTATTGAAATAAGTCTAAAAATTAATATTTTAACAAAAAATAATAATATGTTGATTTTTTATATATTACATAAATTCAAAAATACCATTAATTATATTTAGAAGTATTATAAAAATTTAATGCCATCTCATGATTTTCTTTTTAAAATTTTGATGATTAAAATTAGTGGTATTTTTATTTTGCTAATCTATAATATCTTTAATGCCATCACCTCTACAAAATATATATAATTTTGAAGATATATTTAAATCCTTTAGGCCAATAAAGTGAACAAATAAATACTGATCAATATTTCATGCATTTTTTTATAGATCTCCATCTATATATGTATATAACCATTTGGTTGAGTGTTAATATTAGGCAACCTTCATCATAAATTTAAATAGTGGCAACATGTGTACTGTAACTTTTCATGTTTATTATGGTGTTTTCAAATATATCTTACAAAATTTACATGTATTTTTAAGTGTTTAACATGGTTTTAACAACTGCAGTATTTTGTAATAAAAATGTAATAAACCAAGGCTTAGAACAGATACAAGTATTTTTAAATCAATAATTAATTATTTTAAATAATATCAAATAACTCTACAGGCATAAAATAATTTAGTGTACATATATACAATTATTACAAATTCAATTCCAACACAATTTCAAAGATTTATGCTTTCAAAGTACATAACATCTTACAAAGTTACACAATTTACAGTTGTAAGCATTACATAGTCACCTTTGAAAATCCATGACACATCATGCATATCAACAAGTGACATGATTTTAATTAGTTTTGAGTTGACTCTCTGTTACTTTTCCCAACCATAAAATCTCACTGATGGTAATTTCAACACAAAAATTAAAAAATTAAAAAATCCAAGATTCAATATACATCAATACAATTCATTGTAACTATTAACCAATAATCAAACTTAACAGTACTAAAAACAAGTTGCACAAATAATATTATTTAAATTCATCAAATGAAATGGACACCTCAAGTATATTTTTCAATCATTTGTGAAGATTCTGAAAAATCATGAAACCCATCTGATTTAATGTGTAAAGTTGATGTCAAGCCATGTAACATTATTATTCTATATTGGTCCTGACAAATAACCCAACCTTATGTTAGTTCAAAGCAAAAGGGAAGAGATGCCTTATCACCTCCATTCCACTATTTCATTGATGAGTACATCACACTTTGGATTGGTTATGGTTGAATCCATCAAAGTGTGCAGTAAGTAATATGAAGTAAGATTTAATCTGTGTCTAAGGTTCCCACAATGTGCTCCTTTCCAGGAAATGAGTGACACTGCCCCTCCCAAAAAGAACAATAAAAAAATAATTGTTTCATAATACTTTGAATGTCAAATCTCATTCTTCAAAATCATTTGCAATTATGGGTAAGTAACAAGAATTCAAAGTTATTGGTGATATTATTGGTGTGAAATAGAGGTTTCCATGAGTATATGGGAGAACTTGTGCATGTGCAAAACTTCTTCTTTTTTTTTCTTTTTTTTTTTTGTAATAAAATTAAACAATTACATGTTAAAAGTGAACATTGAATTGAAATATCTTCATGACAAATCCATGATTTTATTTCATGGTTTAGTAGTATTATTACTATTTTAATACTAACTAACTAATAAGTACATTATTTATGAAAATTTGGTTTAAAACCAAATACTTATTTTGTTCAGCCTACTGACAACGATGTGAAATTGTTACAATGGTGAAATTGATTGTTGACTGGTTCAATAACTACAAAATCTCAGATGATAATGCTGCACCAGTGCATGCTACAATCCATTAATATGAATACAAACATGAATCTTCCAGATGCTAAAAAAGAAGAACGAGAATCTTTAAAACTGCACATCTTTCTCATTTCTCCTTTTTCTTTTCGAGTATAATACGAATTTGGAAGGTGGCAGAGCACTCCAGACAAACATCTTACACGTATCAGAACAGGAGAGGCCTCACCCGCAACACTTCCACCGTGGCAACTTGCCCGATGACGTAGGAGCCAAAAAGCAAGGAGTGCTTGTCATTAAAGTTCCATCAAAAGGCCACGTAGCTAAAGGCTTCCACGTCAGCACGGTTAAGAGAATCCATATCCATGTGTGGTAACGTAGGCACATGTGGCGTGGAAAGAACTCAATGTGAAATATTTGCTCAGAGGAAGCTCTCAGAGGGTTGCCACTTTCGGTGGACACCATCCATATATTATTCTTCATCCACCCGGGCATCCATCCAAGTAGTGGAATTCAAGCAAATGACATTGTGACACTTCTAAAAAAGCTTCTTCCTTTTTGCAAACTTTTGGGTAAAAGCACACTAAAGTGGACGTGGAAAGCAAACAATGATGCTTGGAAGAAAAGGATATGTAAAGGAGAACTTCAAATTGTAGCCATTGACTACATTGTTTTGAGAAAAAGCATTGTAGGGATTGTGTTCCCTACTTGATGGTTTCTAAATCCACTCTTCATAACTAGTTTGATAGTATGACCCCCTTTGCAAAAAATTAGTCAACATAGGCACCTTTGAAGAGTCTAACTATGACCAAGTTTAGGTTTCAATTCAAATTCTTATTTTATAGAATAATTTATAAATTATTAACTATGTTATTTATTAATCTTTTAAAATATGATTTTTTAAAGATATATAATATCAACTTATTGTATTTATTATTAATTAACATACTGAGGTATCTTTTTATAAAATATAATAAAACTATAAATTTATTGTGAAAAATATTAAATTTAATTTAAATGGTTTTTTAATTTATTAGCAATCAAGAGACTATTTTTTTTTTAAAATAGATAAAATATTTCTTTTTTAGCCTTTTTTTTCCTTCTAAGCTACAACACCCAACTTATATTACATATGTTAATCAATCCAATTAATGTAGCAATAATTTCAAATTAATAAATTTCAAATAATAGAAAAAATCCATACTAATAAGTCTAAGGTAAGTTGAAAATACTCAACCCACCTAAGATCTGGATGGTAGAACATATAAATCTAAAGCAAGTTGGAAATATCTAAGCCACCTAAAAATTGGATACCTAAGTCAGATTAGATTATTGCAAAACAATAAATAGTAGCTTAAGCAAAGATAATTAGATGCCATAATTAAATAGAAGTAGTATAAATATTCAACAAAACCAAGTTGAAAGTCTCTTTCTTTCTTTGTGATTTTTGTTATTCTATTGAATCAACGTTCTATCTAGATAAATGATGTAAACTTTATTCTCTATGTTATTCTATCCTAGTCTTGCCTTTTTTATTTTGATCTAAGTAACATTGTATGCAATTTGGCTCATAATTGTAATCAATATAGAATTCTTCATAATAAAAGTTTCAATTTCTAATTATTTATTTTTGCAAAAATCAGCAAAATTGAGTTGTGTTGTGGATTGACATTTGATACAAAGTAACATCATCAAATGGTATGTGGAATCAATCAATGAATTTTGACTAAATTCATAGTACAGTTCAATTAAACTCCAAATTATTGGAGCATCAAAGTTCAAACTGGAGGCTTAATAAGAAGAGGTGAAGATATAAAATGGATAATAGATTGTGAAGAAAATATAATGGATAACTTCTATTAAGTATACTTATTAATTTGATATCTTTAAAAAATTATAGTAGCAATTGATACTGTGCTAAAATCAAATAATTTTGTATAGATGTTGTATATACTTTAATAATTATATCAATGCTAAAACTTAAAATAATTATTATATTGTCAATAGATTAAAAAAGAAATAATTATTTACTTTTTAAGATATTAATTTTTAAAATAAAATAACTTTAATTATGATTTAGGTTCTTAATCAAATTAATATTTTTATTTAGTATATTACTTATACAATATTATATATTAATATTAATATTTGTATATTTATTTATTAATTCTTGTAATCTCTATTATAAAAATATGCTATTAAAATATTTACAATATATGTTTGATGTAGAATACTAATAAAGAATTCACATATTTAAAACTATAATTTAATATCTTTTATTGAATCTCATAAATATAAATAAAAATATTTCTTTTAGATCATCAAATAAAAATCATTAGAAATTTCTTCAAAAAATCCAAAACCAATACAATTATTTAGTTAATAGTATGGAAATTTTAAAATCTATATTGCTATTTAATAGATCACAAGTTATCATTACATATTTTTAAAGCAATTAATTTTCTTATAAATTGTGAACTGCATCATATACACATGTTATTTGCATGTATGGAAAATAAAATTGGTATTTAAATACATAATTATATTCTTTGAGGTGACATATTAAAATTTTTTAAAAGATTACTTCAAAATATTTATAAATATAAAAAATATGATTTTAGTAAGCTATCTTTAAAATAAATGTTATTTTTAAAGTGTATTATACACTTTGTTATTTTGAAAGTGTATTATATATTATTATGTTATTTTTAAAGTATATATTTTAAAAATAAATTAATGTGTATAAAAAAATAATTTGATTACCTAGAATAGACATAGAATATAAAAAGAGAACATGTATTCATAATATGTAAAGACATCAAAAAAATCATCAAATTATAAATTAAACCTTTCCAATTTGATCTATGTTACATTGGACCACTGTGTAAAGACACACACTCATTTTAACATTGCATGTGCCTCCAATGAAGACATGTATTTTGTTCTCTTCTCTTAAATCACACAAATGAGGTCTTAAATCTTGTCCTGCCATCAAGTATCACTTCACCTATGAAAATCACAATAAAAAATAAAAATAAAATGCATTTGGAGTACACTTGAATTACTTGAATTACATGCACATTGGACTAAGTAACTCATAGATGGTTGACAGTGCAAACAATTCTGTGAATTAATATGTTCTAAAAAATAAGATATAAAAAGAAGTAAGATAAAAGCCTCCCATCAAGGATTTCTGACCTTGATTTCGGCATACAAACATGCATATGTTTCAACAGATTGGTTGAGCTAAAAGCAGTGACTCCAACACTAAAGAGAACCAAAGGATTCCATGTAAAGACAAGGTTTTGAAGGCTTGGGAAGCACTGTTAACTGATTCTTCTTGGTCCCCATTTCTAATAGGCAAGAATGGTGACCGCTGACGTGGCCCATTCAAGCTGTGTGGCCCGCATTAGAGTGAAAGAAAAGGAGGCCACTAATGGAGGGGGCTTGTTCAACAGCAATCCCTGCTCCAAACCAGATCGGATGACGCCTTGGTCGGCTACTCACCAGCCTCTCGCTCACAACGGGCATCACACACTTACCAACTGGATCCACCCACAGCAACACTTTAGTTGAAAATTAATAATAACAATAACAAAAACACTACAATCCAACCAGTTGTTGTGGGGGGACACTGCCGAACTAGGATTCGTAGTTTTGCGCAATCTTCACACGGGGATCAGCACCGAGCGATTAGTTTAGTTGCAGAAGTTTGGGTAGCTGTAGATAGATATATGTAAGCTTTCTCATGCGAAGACACGGCTGCTGGACTGGAAAATGGGTTGTTCAAGGTGTTACCTGGAAGAGGTGAAGGTTGGCAGGAAGGAAGGAACATTGAGCCAGCGTCAAAAGCCACATCTCGGACTAGTTTGGAGTTTGACTGGGAGGTTGAGGCGCATTTTTTTTTTTTTTTGCCTGTGCCAGTTTTAATACCATGGTAAGACCGCACCATCGTGTTCTGGAAGTGGGGGTAGAGATCTGTTTTGACCTTGCCCTCCCAGGATCGCCACATCCCAGATTTCGTTTCGTAATACGACGTCAGTGGAACTGATCCAAAACCTCCATGTGCAGGAATCGAGGATTTATTCCACTAAAATAACAAGCTGATGGAAATAGTTTCCAAGGAAAGTTATACCGGAACTGTAGAAGAAAACTGTTCGAACTGGAAGTGGGCAGGTACTGGGGCCACTGGAGGTTGAAGAAAATCGTTCAAACTATGCTTCAAATCCTGGATATGGGGCTGGCTACTGTAGTTACTGTACAAGATGTAGTTCCGTGACGGTTTACCGTGTCTGGTTTATCTATGATGGATCAAGAGATGGATTATGTTCCTGGTATATATTTTTATTGTTTGATTTTTATGGATCGGGTGGAAGTTGCTATATAATAACACCCAACGACGAAGGCCACGAGGCGTCAGTTTCCACATGGGAAGTGGATCAGTCGTCGTTTCGACCACTGATGGAAACATCTTCGCTGGTGCATCGACCCTGTTTGATTCGGAGCAAGCACTAATGCCCACGGTCGAGGCCACATTTAGCAACGGAACCCCGAGGGGCCCCGCCTCGAATCGCTCTCCACCCTCCACTGCGACTGCATATTAGCCCAAGACAGCGCCCCTCCATGCAAATCCCTTAGAGTCGGAGGTAGCCCATTTCCGCCCTCCTGCGCGCTGCAAATCTGGCTGGGAACCAGACTCCTTGCAGCATTGGCTCCCATCCTCCCCTTCTAGGCAACACCCCAATTCAGGAGGACCCCCCGCAATCTTGCACCCCCGCTGCCTATTCACGTTGTGCTTATCGGATACAAACCCACCTGGGTCAGGGGCCCGATTCTGCACCCATCTCCAAAGAGAAAAACCGGCACTGTCGTTCACCGCGACCGTAAATTGCTCCCAATGTCGGTCCTCCCCCACACACCGCTTCCGGCTTTGCTCCATCGTTGATTGGACTTGCATCAAGCGAAACCAAGCGAGATGAGATGCTCACACCCTGCGATAGAATCCAGATCTATTCACGAGGAAACAGTCCGACTGAGACCATCGCGCGCTCAGCCCTTCATCCGTGTCCCGTTGCGTACCGAATCAGAGGATCAGTGAAGGATCCAGAGCAAAACGCCAGCGCCGATCCAGGTCCCTCCCTTCGGGATGAATGAGAACCAAGTGCCCTGGCCACCGGGGGAGCTGTCTGTTATTGTCGCAATGAAGACGACGATGTGAAATGAGCAATTGAGACACACGATGCAGTGGGCGTGAGGACGGTTGATCGATCGATCCATCCATTGTGTCAGAGCCTGTTGCTGGCGGTTGCGTCGACAGCCCGCGAGTAGAATGAAGCAACGGCGGAGCCGGGAGCCGGGAGCAGGGGGCCCGGGCCGGGTCACCCCCTCCCGCAAGGGAGGAAGTGCTACCATCAGCTGCATTCCCGCCGCGGCCCGTTGGGATCTTGGAGTCATGCACCCAATGGCCGTGCGCTCACGTACCCACACTCCCTCCGTTCCCCTCAACAGGGTCCCCATGCGCTCGTTGCGTTCCTTCCTCACAGGGACCCACGTCCCACTTGCGACCGGTCGGTCAGGGACTCAGGTTCGTTCCCCGTCGTCCTCCGTGTGTCGCCTTCCATCTCCGTCCCAGCTCCCCCTCCGCCTTCGGCGCCGACGCACCTGTGGGCTCCGATCTACCAGTGCTTTCGGCTCCCCAGCAGCGTGGTTGTGAGCCGCTGATCCGACTCTTCTTCACTGCGACGGTTTTCCTTCTAGGGCACGCTCTGTTTGACAGGAGCGAGCGATCCGGCCGCTTGGTCTCTGCCCAGTTCCGTGGGCTAAACTTATCTGAGCCGCACACTGCCGCTGCGTCAGTTTGTATTATTGATGACGTGCTTGGATCGTCGTCCAAACCTCGCCTTTCTCTCTCCCCCAAAAGTCGATCAAGTATCCAAAATGGATGAGATTTTGTGCTGATCTTCGTGGATATTGTGTTTGGGTTAAGATATTAGTTTAGGTACTTTGTGTTTTACCAAGTTAGTGCCAATGTGGTGGTATTGATTGGTGATCACCACTGCTGGAATTCCAGAGAATTAAAACAAATCAATCCTGCGTTTCTTCATACTCTTTTTTATTTAGGTAAATCAGTGTCTTAAGACTTTGGCATGTTGAAATATTTTTATTGTGTTGGTTTTGACATGTGTGCAAAAATAAAAATAAACTGTGTGCACACCAACAACAAACAACAATTTTTTTAAATATGAAATCAAAACTTCAACGTCTCAAAACCTTTTAACACTGGATGCAACATACTCGTGACATATAATAAAATGTAAAAAAGTTTGAATTTGAAAGTAAACGTGGTATATGATACCAGAAAGAAAAAAAGAAAAAAAGAAGAAGAGGTTAAATAAAACTTTTAATTTGATGGATATACTAAGCATGGCCCATTTGATTTGAACCAAATGTGTGTGTATATATTAGCCTACAAATACATATATTTATTTATTAAATTACAATTTTCACACAATGTAAAGATAACTAAAAAAAAATCCACCATATATTGTGTTTACACAATCTATGCATTTTTTTAATAATATTCCAAAGATTGTATTAGAATACAATTATTTATGCATTCAGTAACTCCCTGCAATCTGCATCTATGATATATCGTCTGAAAAGATGCCAAACGTAAAAATATGATATAAATATGTTACAAAATATTATTAATAATAAAAACCCATAGCCACATTATTAGTTATAATACATTGTCCATCAAGTAAATGTTTTCTTTTTTTCTTTTTTTCTTTTTTTTTAAGATACGATTTACCGAATATCATGTGCATCCAAAAGATACGGGATCATTATTTTTACGACTAGTTATTACTTATTTTTAAGTGTATTCATTAATATGATTCCGAATTGATTAAAACTATACATCTCATTCAAAAAGTATCCACCACCATACATGCTTAAACTACAAGCTTTAAATTATACTAAAAATACCAATTTCTCTCAAAATAACACTGAATTAGTCAAACATTTTAACCAAAAGTTATCTTGTTATTTATTTGTTTTCTATATATGTGTGTGTGTGTGTCTACGAGTTTTATTTGTTTCAGAATAGTCTAATTCAGGAGCTAGTTTAACATCAAGTTATGTGTGCATGCATGTGTGTGTGTGTATATATATATATATACACACACACCATCCATGTGATTCAAAAGATTACTGGTAAGCTAATTTCAAACAAATTTTGTCAAAAATTGTACAAAACTGTTATGAATTCACAGAATAAGTTCGTGGGAATGTCGGACAAATGATAGAATTTACATTAATAATGCTTGAAATTGAGGATGTTACTAAATAGTTATGTGCGACAATACTTTTCCAAGCAAGTTTGATCATAATTGTATAAAATAGATTTTCATATGTATGTTCACAAATGTTACAATTGATATTACCCTTCATAGTTTATACATTTTGTTCATATACAAGTCATTCTATAAGTGTTTGAAAGAAAAGTTTGAAGATCCTTTAGCTTCTTAATGTAAAAAAGTGCAGAAACACACAAATGAGCTCTTGAATATGCATATATATAAGTATTGTTTGAATATGTACTGTACAGTTAGTATTTTTTTATAATAAAACGTTCTTAACAGTTATGTTTACTTTAAAAGCTTATCACTGACTCAAATCATCTATTAACTTTCAATTTTGTTGATTTTTTTTTTTAAACGAAATTTCAAAATATTTTTAAGCCTAAAGTGGTTATTTTCAATTATATATGTTTTAAGAGTACTTGAAACTTTCACAAGTACTTTAAAATCTCTTTTGTATTTTGTTCTAAATCACATGTAAATGATATGTGAAAAAATGCTTGCATACTCTATTTCATACTTTTAATGAGAGTTTACAAAACAATACTTCACAATTTTACGTGGAGTTTGTTTTTGTGACAACTTACACCAACACTGGCAATGTAGCACCTTCCTAGCTGTTTGTTAGGGTTTCATGACACAGATGGATTTTTGGAACATGGAATGAGGATCGCATGAACGGATGTACGAACATACGGGAAATTGGATTATGAGACATTCATCTAGAGCAAGTTGGAGGGGCAATGTGATGTCTAGGAGGATCCAGTGGGCTCAATGGGGAGTGAGGCACATGTGCTAGGAAGGAATGGATGAATGTCTAGGGAGAGAGAGCCGCTTCTTTCATCCGAAATTCGAATGAGAGAGGAAGCAGAACCAGGGCCTAGTTGGCCATCTAGGCAACTGGGCCAGGTGGCATATGCCCTTACAAAGGATGAAGGCAAAGTGGTGGAATAGTCTCTCTCCTTCCATGAATAGTGCTTTGGAAATTGGCCCCAACTTGGATGATCGTGTCAAAGCCCCCCCCAATCAAACGCCACTCTCGTTCAAGCGAAGCAAGAAGAACCAGCAACTCTCGTCCAAACAAAGGCACGGATATCAGCCACTCTGGTCCAGATGGGAAACTGAAAAACATACACACCCACATTCGCAGAACACAAAACGGACACACTAATTACTAACCGGCGGTGCACCAACTACAGGGCGCCAGGTGGAGGTAAAGAGAGTGAAGATCGTGAGTGGGGGTATAGGGGAAGTTTCCGGGGCTGACACCGGTTAGAGACAGCCCCCCTCTGGTGGAGGATCCCTGCCATTTATAGAACGGATGGTATCCCAGAAAACTGAGTGACCAGGGAAGTCTCGAGGTGAATGTGTGTGTGTGTGTGTGGTAGGGTACAAAAGAGTGGCACGTTTGCAATGCCGTTTTATTGATTTAGACTAGAGTGAAAAGAGAGCGGGATTGGGGAAAATTCAATCCTTGGTGATCCGTCCCCGCACACATTCATGAACAAGTTCAGTTTGCCACGTGGTTAGAAAACTTTAGTGGAATCTATGCACCATGGTCCCACCCTTAATTCTTTTTTAGGCCATCTACTGTGAACAATGTCGTGGTAAAGGTTTCTTTTTTTACTTTCGAGGGACCCAAAGGATTTCAAATTTTGGGGAACAACATTAGGAACAAGGTGGACACACGTGACATGTATAGGTGTAATTTTATAATCCCCCACTTTAACTAGGAGCCTTTGATTTTCCGGGAAGCAGTAGTAGTAGTGGGAACAGAGACAGGATCCGAGGGGTGGTGGAGGCTGGGGTTGGGGTACCACAGCGGTTAAGAGAAAATCCAATTGGAAACATCTGAAGGGTTCAATATTGGAGACGAAGCGACAGCCTAATTTAGCATATGCAGATATATATAGAATGTGTGGGGAGCGGAACCAAACGCTGCGACCTCCCACGTGGGGAGCGGATGAGAACGAAGGTCCCGATGAACCCCACACCCGTGGTGCCGGATGAGGGCGAGCATCCACAGAATGTCATCCAATTGTGCTCACTCTCATCCGTCCGCCATAGCCAGCAAGAAAGAGGAGCAGCCCCCTTGAGGCCATTGTAGACAGCTTTCCCGTAGATCCCTGTGTTGCCTTTTGCCCTTCCTTCAGTGCAGCAGGAATAACCAGCGTCGCCAGCCCCGCGGTAGCAACGCCCAAGGAAACAGCCACACACACATACAAACTCGGTCTCGCTGCTGCTGCCAACCTCCCCCCCTCCCCGTCGTCTGGATTGTGCACTCAGTGTATCGGCAGCGTAGTGGAGCATTGCCGCAGCTTTTACTGTCTTCTCTGTAAGTCGCCGATCGCCGCCTCTCGCAGCTTGTTTTCTCGATAGGGTCCGGTGTTTAATTTTTTTTTAATTTTTTTTTAATTTTTAAAAATATTTTCGGGCTTGGTTCATGGTTGTTGTTGCAACTCGGTTGTGTTGAGTGTTTGTGTGGGGTGGCTTGTGCGGCGCGAGTGCCAGATTGATGTAGTTGCGCAGTCGGGTGTAAATGTTTTATGGAGTATTAACGGTGGTTTGCTTTCAGAGTGTATGTGTGTGTGTGTGTGTTTTTTTTTTTTTTTTTTTTTTTTTTTTCTCGTGGTTTTTGGAGTGCTTCATTGTCTTTGAGTGTGGAAGGTGGACGTGAATGAAGTGGTAGTGAGGGGGTTGTTTTGATCCGCGTGCTTCTTTTGCCATAGTGGAGAAGAAGCCGCCGGGCAGCTCGCTTTGCATAGTCTCGCTGCTCGCTCGTGCTGGCTGTAGCCTCACCTAAGGTCGTACACTTAAGAAATTGCGGGATCGCACGATCGCTTGGTTGATCGGTGGTCTCAGATAGTTTCTTACGGGAGTCGTTACCTTGGAACTTAGAAAGAAAGAGAGTCTTATTTCCAGGTGTTGCTTCGGTGTTGACGTGGTCCATGTTCCCTCATTCCCACTTCTTGAAGCATTTTTCCAGTTCGCACACAAGGCTCCAAGGTCTGGAGCAGACGTGTGGTTCTAGGCTTTGGGATCGCTACTTAGCAGCTTGCTTGTTTTAGTTCACCTTTTCTTCTATTCCACCTTCGAAGTTCACCTACTTCTCAAGTCTTTTAGTTTCTATTTCGGACCTTCCCAATCCCCGGTCCCCGATCGACTCTCTCCTTGAGTTCAAGGTTTGGGTGCTTAGTCGGGTTTCTGTAGGGCTGCGAGAAATTTTCTTGGTCTTGTTTTCTTTGCTTTTACCCCCCCCCCCCCCCTTCCTCTCTTTTCTTTAAAATCTGGTTGATTTCTCAACTTCCCTTCCTTTCTGTTTGTCAAAACATTTCAGTGTTACGTCAGGCCTGTGATTCCTGACGCATAGGAAGCGAGCGATTTCTTTTAGCAAGCTGGCCTCCCTAGAGACTGAGATGGCTCGCGGGTGCTCCCACTGTGGTCATAACGGTCATAATTCAAGGACATGCCCTGATCGAGGCGTGAGGCTGTTTGGTGTTAGGCTCACAGATGGGGTGATGAGGAAGAGTGTGAGTATGGGTAATCTAAGCCACTACGCCAGCCCCAACAATCCTTCTTCTCCACCTAGTCATTCCGAGTCTGGAGCCGGTGGCGATGGCTACGTTTCAGATGGTCTCGTACAGACATCAAACAACACCAGGGAAAGAAAGAAAGGTCAGTGTTTCTTTCCTATTGGTTTTCTCTTAATCTATCATGAGCGATGGATGCCGCTTAATGTGGTTTGTAGTCATGACAATTAAGTATGCGTAAATGAACACAAAGGACTTCGTGTTGTAAGTTAACGGCAGATTCAATACTTAAGTGTTATCTTTTTGTATGAAATTTCAAACTTTCTAATGACTATGAAGTTTCTGATGGTCTTTCAATTTATCATTGTTGACTGAAGAAGATGGGAAACTCAATGATCGAAAGAGTAAAGTTGATATGTTATGACAGCGTGTGAGGATCATATCATCTGAACCTTACTCCTGAGTACGAAATATTCATCAAGGAACCGTTTTTCTTTGGTCTAAATCATACTCGAAGTCTTGTGATTCAAGAGCTTATCTTTAGGGATTAGGGAGGAGTTCGACATATTCGTGCTCAATTTCTTTTTTGACGCCTCTTTTTCAACGTTGAAAGTTACTAAGCTTGACTTTGCTGATTTCAGGTGTACCTTGGACGGAAGAGGAACACAGACTATTTTTGCTAGGGCTTCAGAAGCTTGGAAAGGGAGATTGGAGGGGTATATCTAGAAATTTTGTGCAAACCAGGACACCAACCCAGGTGGCCAGTCATGCTCAGAAGTATTTTATCAGACAAAGTAACATGAACAAGCGAAAGAGGCGGTCAAGTCTCTTCGATATTGTTTCTGAAACGGTACGTCTTCAAATTTCAAGTTATCGTGGACCGTGAGTGAGGAACTAAGTATATTGGTTCGTGCTATATCTTACTTTCGGGATCTGGTATGTATTCTTTAGTTCTTACAAGGTCTAAGAAGCACCTTGTAACCTTAGACTAAGTTCTTGGATTGATTTTATTTAGTTATGTGACTGTCAAAATTATCTCTTTGGACTCTGCAGGGCCCTACCCCAATATTGGAAGAGCCAACGATCAAGGCTGTTCCTGATATGTCAGCCCCTCTGCATCAGCTAAGCTTAGGACCAAACTCTACGTACCCGGGGGTATTCTATGATCCTAACAGTTCACATGGATTTGTAAGACCTTTTATGTTGCCTCCAACCTCCTTGGCTGTACCCATTATGTCCATGGGGCCTATCGCATTGGGGGCTTCGGAACAGATACCTGAGACATCTGCGGTGAACTTCAATGGAGATGCAGCTCGCGCAATGAGACCAATGGGCATTCCTGTCTCTGGACCTAACGGTGCAATGGGTATTCCCTATCCTTTCCCCATGTTTTCAATGCTGCCACGGGGATACAACCGGCCCATAAACTCTGCGGATTCTAAGGTGTTAAGGCCCACAGCGAAGTTGTCAACAGAACCTCTGAATGTTGGCGTCGATGAGACGAAGGACATGTCGCAATTAAACTTGGGACTATCTACTCCTGAACCCTCTCAACTTACTCTGAAGCTCTTGGATCAACCATCGAGGAGCTCGTCTGCGTTTCACGTCAGCACAAGCAGCATCAACTCAAGTAGCAATGCGATTGGTGTGGTGTGAGGGAGAACAAAAAGAATTCGAGGTTTTGATTTGATGCGGAAGTAGAGTTGAGTTGTGTTGAGTGAGGTGTAGATATGGTGCTTACAGATGTGATTCATCCTGGCTGGCGTTGGGTGTAATTCATTCTGGAAAGGAAGGGCGTCTGTGGTTCTGTAGACTAATTCTTATGTAAATAGCTACGAATTCATTTCTCTGCCATGTGCGACTCAGATGCCAGGTTGTAAACTATGAAGATCAGTGGGCAGAGAGACAACAGCTTGGTGGTGGCTTGTCCCTTCAGCCAAAGGGGTTATGGCCAACGGAACGTTGAATGTAGCAATCAATCCACAGCGCCTTGCCAGCAAAGGCACTAGGCTGAGGTGCATTGGATTCTGGTCTGCCGGTTAGCCATATCGGTATAATCGCGGCATGGCTGCTTTTGAGGTTTTCATATCCTTTAAGGGCTTATGACCCTTCCAATTTGACGAAATGAACTGTGTTTCTGGACGTAAGTCGTTTTGAAATCTAATATACCGCTACAGTTTTTCCTTCTATCTGTCGGGATTACTCACTAGTTTGATTACGTTCTTTCCATTATTGTCCTCTCTCGCTGTCTACTTGTGCAAGACACGCACTCTTTTTTAGTCATCGTCATCGCCTCTTTCCCCGCTCATCAGAATTCAACACGTAAATGCATTACAATCTGTGCATTCTGTAGCGGTAGCATCACTGCATTGTTCTTTGTTTTTTTCTCTCTCTGATATACAACTATTTGCCATTCCCGACACTGTTGATGCTCTCAAGTCACACTTTCAACATGGGTTGACTGTGGAGACTGTTACTCATGAAGAACCCACAAGAGTGGAAGACATCGTATTACCAAACACCTGATTTGCATGCACGTCCCACGATAGCTTCAAGAGGTTATTAGTTACAGTATCCCGTTTGGATGGTTCTTCGCTACAGCACGTAACCAATTCCCAATGAATGTCGTTGCCTACAAGGATTCAAGGAAAATGGTAGCACTATCCAAAAATTATCCAAAGTGCAGACTTTTGCTTCTGTACCTACTTTGTGCTACCATCTGGCGCGAACAGTTTACAGAAAATCCGCATCCGGCTCCACCGAATCGACACTTGCCACCTCATTCGTCAGATGGTTAAACAGGATTCATTTGTAAAGTACCAGTCAAGCCTCCTCTTTTACCCAACACATCGATTCTTAAATGAAAGCCCTATGCCTGCCCTCGTCCTCGCCTTGTGTCGCCGTATTTTGTCGTCGCTCTTGCAGATTCTGCGATATCTGCGTGCGGAATCGAGATGACCCAGGTTTGCTTGCGAATCTGGGTAGATTCAGCGCGCGGCTTCGAGCCATGACGAGACGCGATGGGGAGAAGTTGTGGGTAGGGATGGGAAGAGTTCTGTGACGGATTAGTAGTGAACTCTGTCCTTTAGCTTGAGCTGCAATTGTTTGAGTAGGGGGGGGGGAAAGAGTTGAGGTCTGCACGCTCGGATCGTGGTTTTTTTTTGGGAATGTGTAGTCATTGAATTCCTTTTCCTCTATTGGTTTTCGTTTTTGAAACGCGTGCACGGCCGTATCCGGGATGTTGTCGTTCCGCCCCTGTTTTGAGTCTGTTGGGTTTAGGGTTTAGTGAATGGAAGCTGCGTAGCTTCTTTGATGCAGGTTTTTGAGCTCAAAGTGGTTTTCAGAACTCCTGGAGAAGATGAAATTGGTCTAAAGAGAAATTAAAGTGACTTCAAGCTTTTATGTCTTTTTGAATAAGCTGGAGAATTCTCTTTGAAGTTGGGAGACTGATAGCGTTTTGGAAGTACACCGAGTGCAACTTGGTTCATTAACCGTTCGTTTCAGCGAGAATGCTAGAAGAGTACCAATCCTTAGACGTTCAGAAATCATATGGTTTTCTGTTTTGCATTCTGATTAGTACCTCCTAGTTGATGCAATATATTAAGGATCATGAGGATTTCTAAACGCGCGCATTGGGCTGCGTGGCGCCTCTACTCATCACTTTCTCAAAATGCAGCAAGGGTTCGCCCATTATCGTCCCTTCACCAATGTCAACCTGGATTTCTAGGCCCTCAAAGGCCTCAGGAGTGGGTGAAAGATACTTCACCTAAGAACTCTTCATCTATTCCTTTGCGTCATTTCTTGTCCTGTTCTGCAAGGAACTGGCCCGTTTCGTATGTTGTTTTGCCGGGAAAAATCGTTCCCAGCAACGTTTTTTCACTTTCGAGCAGTCCACTCTGCACAGAACGACGAGTGGAGGAGGCAGATGGATCGGGGCAGATGTTCGGAACTAGCGGACGTACAGAGCAGAGTCAGAACTCTGAAGGTGAATGTAGCCCCAGTCCTCCCGTTGATACCAAAGGAGTTGGCGGTTCAGGTTGGAACAAGGAAGAGGTCGTAAACTGGCCGAACGCGATCTCCATCAGTCGGCTTCTGTCTGGTCCCTTGCTAGCATGGTATATTTCCAGAGTTTTCGTGATAAATCATTTGTTTTATTTAGATAATCTACTTACCAGGATTGTTTGTCATCATCATTCTTTCTGGAAAACGCACCAATTTTGCAGTCGGATCGATTTTCTAGACATTGTAAACCCATCTCCACCTGAATTCTAGAGAAATAGAGACTGTATGTCCTATAGTCACTTCGAGGGATTCATTCGAAATAGTCAGCGATGTCCGTCCTTAGTGTAAGCGTTGTATGAATAGGACCTCGTGCTTGATATATTACTCTGGAGGTTTCGTATATTACTCTCATTAAAACGTGCAAAGGATGTGCCGACAGTCGGTAGGACATGCCTATTAGAATGTTGCTGATCCAGCCAAGGTATTCCCCTAGTTTATTACTCTCAGTGACACTTCAGTCTTCAATGAAGAAGAGGATCGTGGGTTGGCTATGGATTGAGTTGTTACCTGATGAAAGTGGATGCCGGTGTAGGATGATAACGCAGGGTTTAGCGAAACCTGCGCTTGTCTGCTTAGTGATAGCCGGAGGAAGTGACTGGGTAAGCATCTTAGTTTATTCCTTGGTTTCTTTTTCTCTTTGCGTATGTGTATGTATTGGAATTCTGTCATATTTCCAATTTTACACTTCTTGAAATTCTCGTCTTACATGGGCTTCGCAGGATAATTCACGATTGATCACGATGCATTGAAAGTCACGCGTAGCTGTACCAGATGATGAAAAATTTGATTATCATAATAGAGGTTGACATCAATGGGTTTGCGGTGGATGTTGCAGCTCGATGGTTACATGGCGCGTCGGCAGGGTATCAATTCAGTTCTCGGATCTTATCTTGATCCACTTGCTGATAAGGTTAGTTCAGCAGACAAATAGAGGTTCTGATTGGAGAAGTATTTTTTTGGCTATGTTTATATACTCCTAACTGATAAATTTTGGCAATGAGATATACTTTGTGAGTTGTAGGGTGCCGACTCTCTCTTAAATAAAAAGATTCATAATGCCCTCTCTGGAATATCACGAGATGCCAAGGATAGATGTTTTGTTTATTCTTAAGCACAAATTGAGTACCTGTAATGATCTCATTGCCATATCAATGCAGGTTCTAGTTGGTTGTGTCGCTGTATCAATGGCATATTCTGGTCTCTTACACCGTAAGTGGCCTTGTGATGGATTTTCATCAGTGGTAATTGGCAATAGTTAAAGTTCCTAGAGGATAGTCTAATTAGCAACACTATATCATAACAGTTGGTTGTGGGACTACCTTTTAGGTTGGCTATCTCTGCGGTCTCTAGAATGGAGTAACTCATAAGGTTGATATGGTATGTTGGAAGCTTTGAGTGAGACACCGGGTACGTCGGTGTATAGCTTTTTTGTTCTTTTTTTTTGAAATCAATAGGGTCTCACGGTTGATCAATACTGACGGATCTCTAGCCTGGCAGCTGCCTTGGTTGTGCTGATTGTAGCCCGTGATGGTGTCCTTTTGGTTGGCTCTTTCGTCTACCGTGCATATTCACTCCGTTGGCAGGTGATTTCTCTTGACCGAACTGGATAAGTAAAGTAGGCTTAGACTGGTGTGTCAATGTTTTCAACCTCTGCATTGTGCTCTGCGTTATTTAATTTTCCCATCAAGAATAGTCAAACTCTAATGTCTGGCGTTCATGAACAGTGGTCAGGCTTGGGGGAGTTCTTCAAAATTGGAAAAGGTGGTGTGGAGAAGGTTGAACCTTTATATATAAGCAAGGTAGTCTTTCAGTTTGTTTAGATACCAATACGGGTAGTACTTTGCAGTTTCACTCTTTTCTATTATCAAAATTATATTTCCTCTTATTTCTTTCATTGGACCAAATAAGTTCCAAGTGACTCTGTCATCTCTATTAGTAGGGATGCAGTGCGGGCCCGCGGCAATTTGAGTTAATGTGGAAAGAGCTTGATTTGTGGAGTAGGTGAACATGGTGCTACAACTGGCGCTTGTTGGCACTGCTCTTTTGCTCCCAGCCTTGGAGATGCAGGATACATATTCCCTTGTCCCTATTCTGAGGTGAGTTTTCCTGCGACATAGTAATTGTAGCGTAGATAACCATCTAGGTATCTCCTTCGTCAAGTTTTTTTAGTCAGCACTTTGTGCATTGAATCCTTTAATTTTTCACGTGCATGTATCTTCAATAGTTTCATCTGTATTCTTGTGTACTTTAAGTACGGATTACAAAACCTCCCTGCGAGATTAATCTCGTCTGTGTTGACATTTGTGTGTTTATGAATTGATGCAGCTGGTCAGTGGTGGCAACTACAACACTGTCCTGGGCAGGATATGGTTGGGTATATTTTCGAAGACCAGTTCCAACACCACTTGGTGGAGTGACACACCTTCCTCAGCGGACAAATACTCGTGTTGCTGGACAAGGCTCTCGGAAGATGAAAACTTCTAATCGTAGTTGAGTGCACAGAATATATAGCATTATGCGATGGATGATACCAAGAACCAGGCTGCGTTGTATAGCTTCTATTTTGTGAGCTAAAGGCTATCTTAGGTAGCGCCTTAATTGAGCACGTTTTCGTTCTCTTTTTTCCTGGCTTCCATTCTGAAGTAAAATTGCTGAGTGGAAAGATCCACATGTATTGGACGGGGATTCCAATGTCGCAAGTTCTGCTTAAAATTAAAGCAGTGGAAGGAGAAGATCCAGCGGCTTTGTAGGGTCAGCTTCCAAATTCCAGTTTTGGTTTTGCCTTAACAAATAAAATTTGATCTACATATCAAAATGGCGTTTACCAGGCCCGTCTTTTTTATGTGTGGTGGAAGTACGGCTTCGCAATACCTGGGGAGTGCAACCCGGTATGGCAAAATGCTAACCGGTCCCCTTTCTACGTGCGATTAGTGACTTAACCCTAATGAAATTTCAGCATTTAAAATGTGCCCAGCGGAAGATTTCTTAAGAGTTGCGGATTATTGGTTGATCGGCTAGAACTGACCTTTGATCCTGACGACCTATCAATTTCTCTAAGTTTTTCAGCATAATTGAATGGGTTCCAACCATGGCATTGTGCCGAGCATGTAGAATTAGTTTTTAAGTATCTGCCAAGCACTTACTGATGTAGCAATCTTCTGGTGATCACTTGACTTTATGTTCCTTTCTGAAGACACCTGGTGGCTTTCCAACCTGGCGGTTCGGCACTGGGTAATGCTCTGCTTTCGGTATTGCTCTACGATTCGTTTTTACAGCTGCTGGGTGGTATTTCCATGGACAGTTCCTACGGTCAATGAGTTACAGCTAGCTAGTCAAAGCGTTTGCATTTTTCACTCCATCGTCTTGTTGGCTGTATGTGACGTATTCTGGTGAGACTCCTCTTCAACGTGAATGAGGATTCCACAAATTTAGGAAGCACATGAGTAGGCACTATGGAACTCTCTTTCAATTGTGAAGTTAACCTCAGCAATGGTAACGATGTTGGTGTTGCAGGGTCCTCTTCATTTTTTTTGATTCAACACAATGTTGGTGTTGCTAGGTGACCCTCTAGATCCGTCACATGGTACTGTAACCTCGATTCTAGGTGGACAATTCTTGCTCAACTGTACTCAATCGTACTCAGGGATGACTTAGTTGCCAATTCAGAGAATATGTTCATCAGCTAAGCTCATCAACTTGCGGTAGCTAAATCTTGAAATCGATAGATTGAATAATTTTCTCAGGTATCGTAATGGCATTCAGCTCGTGCGGCTGTAGAAATATCTGAGTGCGACACTCAGGATGTTGCCAGCTCAGTGTGCTTGTCTAGCTCTCTGGAGGAATTTGTTGTCAGGATCTTCAACTTGTTCATTGATGGGACTCTTATCACAAACAAATCGATGGATAAACGCAATGACCAGCGAAGAAATGGGTCTTTTGATTAGATTGTTCTAACGCGGCCGGGAAAAGAGCCGTTCAGCAAGGCTTCCATTTCTCACATCATCAAAAACAAGTAGCCAGTGTCGTCCATGGTGGAACCATCTGTGGAGATACACCAGGTTGCTATGCCGAGTTTGGCTTATTCCAGAAACCTTTGCAACGAACTGTTTATCCAAGCGCTTAGACCAACAAGTCGCAGGTTACACTGCCTAGTGGAGCACTCAACTGCATAGTGGTTTCCTGGGCAGTTTGAGACTTGGTCTTCGAGATCCATGAAAGCCTCACCCACTTGGTTAATGTAAGGTTGCGATCTACTCCTACATTCTAGTAAGTAGACGGCTAGCAACTTTTGACGCAGCGTTTGCTGCAGATGCAAGAGTCGAAATAGGCATTCCGGGATCAGGCAGTTCGGAAGGGGTCTCCGCATCTTCTTGAGTGTTGCGACGGTTAGGGCCGCGCCAGGACGCAAATGGTTGTGTGATTGTAGAAATTATATATATATATATATATTTATATTTGACACAAACTGGAATAAATTTAATGCTTATATTGAAAAAAAAGTAAGTGCAAAGTTACACAACTTATATTCTAACACTCAAGTTGATATAAGAGTAATTAAGAATGAATACAACCTAAGATCCAACCATGCTTCTCCTCATCCTTTTATTCCACCTTTTAAGAAAGATTAACTTATATTTGGGATTTGTTTTTGTATGTGACTTTATAAAGAATTTGTCCATTTGATGAGGCCCATTCATATGATTTTTTTAGTATAGTGATTGATTTATATGTCAGATTCAAAAATAAATTTGTTATATTGAATCCAAATTATCCATATATACACATCTTACAATAAGAACCAAAATGGTAGAAAATCTATTAAATTGAAGAGACAATGGTAATATGAAAATTATTTGTTTCTAGATAAAAATTTGCTATAGATTCTATTTTTTTAGGGCTAAAGGTTAACTTGTATATGATTGAGGTAGCATAGTTCTAGATACATCTCACCTTAGTGCATTTCTAAAATCTATGTAAGATAGTCTCTTGTTGTAAAAGAAAACATAAGTGACAATTAACAACAATATTAGGATTAAGATATTTCTTCCATTTATTTATAGCTTCTCCATAGTGCCAAATAAGCCAAATGAGCATGGCTTCTTTGAATGCTTGAGGTAAAAACCATACATCTTATTACTTAAAAGAAAAATTAAATTTCAAAATAGAATTTTGTTTATTGGTGTTCAAGTTGAAAGCAGTTTGATTTTTGCATATTAAAGATCTACCTACAATTCAACTCCTAATAACTATTCATATTTGTTATGATAAAAAGACAATCTATTTATAAGCTCAAAAAAGAGTTTGATATTTTTATATCCATAATATATAGATTTTTTAAAAATCTATTTTTATAATTTTAAGAAATCCTTCTATTTGATATTTTGCTTGATTAAGGTGACGATACTCTTAATTGAAAAATATTTTTTTATCATAATGTAGTCTTTTTGATTGTGCATCAATCCAATACAATTTAATTTTAATTGGTTTTGTTAATGTGAACCATGTATATTCTATTGCTCCCTCATATTGAATAGAAAATTAAAAGACAACCATAGAAAGATTATTATTTTAAAGTTTGTAGAGTCCTATTCAATTATTAAATTTAAGAGGTAACATTCTTTTTTATATCAATTAAAACTAATTTTTTGGAAGATAGAAGATAAAAAAGTCCAAAGATATGTATTGTGTGGATTTATAAGTTTGTTTAGCCTTTTCTAATAATAAAGAATGATAGAAGTTACAAAATAAGTCATTTATTCTTTAGAAGCCATGAACATGAATTGAGGCATTACTGTTAAAATCAATAGGGTCTATTCATAAAAATAAATATTGGATCTTATTAAAGAAATCTATTCTAAATAATGTAAAAAGAAATCAGATTATATAAATAAATAAATAATACCATAGACATCCAAAATTTATAAATTTTATTTTAATTTTTAGATCCTATATTCTATTTATGTTTAATAATTAACATGCATTTAAAATTAGGCTACCATTTTCTAAGAGCAATAAGTTTTGTATACATTAGCCTAAAGCATTAGATAGTTGATTGACTTGGTTGTTGTATACCAATGACTTATTTAGTTAAAAGATCTTTAGTTGCATCTTTAGCATCAAATATTTATAGTTCTTTATTATTTTAAAATTTATAATAAATTAACTATACAATTTTAAATCAAGTCAATTTTTATATATTATCCTAAAATTAATTTTAAACTAAAGATTTAATCTTTTGTATGGTTTTTAAGATACCCATTTATATTGCAAGAAAAAAATATAGGTAAGAAATGAGAATATTATTATCAATAATAATTCTTCCAACCACATTAAATTTTATAGAATTAAAATACTTAAGTTTATTTTTGAATCTATTAATTAAAAAATTATCAACATCTTATATTTGTAATAATAATCTAAACAATGTGCTAGAAAGTTTGCTTAAGTTGTTAAAAAAAGCCCATGCCTATCCAAGGCTTTCAATCTATAAGGGTCTTATTATTTTTTTTTGTATTACTAGTATGCTACAAATCAAACTAATTTATTTTTAATAAAAATGCCAAGCTAAAATCTTATATAATCTTAATTAAGACATATAAATTAGATTTTTTATTATAATTTTTATTTGAATATTAATTAGCATTTTATAAAATATTAATGTCACTTAATTTTTTTGCCTTAACTACCTCTTTAATAGCCACATTTAGTATTTTATGTAATATAATGGATATATAAGGGGCTAGTGGACATCCTTTCCTTACATCTCCTTTAGTAAAAATTGTATAATAAAAAAACCATGTACCCCTATTATTGTTTGGATACCTTAAAAGGTGATTTTTATTATACGATAATATATAATATTGAAATCTAATTTTTCAATTGCTTGAAAAATATAATTCCATGATATCTTATTATATGATTTGAAAAGATCTAATTTGAATAATAATAAAAGTTATTTTAATTTTTTAGCCCAATTGATGGTTTTTAGGATAATCAAGATGTTGTCAAGAATAAAATGTACAAAAAAAAAAAAAAACAATTAAATTATAATAGATGACTTTTGCAAGAACCAATTGAAGTCTTTTTTGCAATTTTTTTTTTAGATATTATAATAAGTATTTAATAATATAACTAGTCTCTAATTACTTAGTAATAACTTATCATTTCTTTTATAAAGTATGATAATGATTTTGTTTATTATACTATGAAAAAAATTTATTTTTTCTATTGTTTAATTAATCATATTAAATTAATTATTACTAATAATATTCCAAATTTTTTATAATATTCCACACCTATTCCATCAAATCTAAAGACTTTTCTATTAATTATTTTTTAAATTATTTTTTCAACTTCATTAAAACTAATTAGTAAAATCAAAATTTTATTTATTGAGTCAATAATCTAATTTTAAATATTTTTAAGTATTAAAGAAGAGGCATCTGTAGATTTATGTAAAGTTAGTTGCTTTCTTTATTAAAAAAAAAAAAAAAAAAAAAAATCTATGGCATAATAAGCTTAATTTTATAAGATCCTATTTTTTCTATCCATATTAATCTTGGAGTTTAGAGATAATATGCTAAGGTTATCTTTCTTTTACTTCATTAAAGAGTTCTTTTGAATTATTATCCCAAACTTCTTCCATTTTAAATTAGAATGGATCTTGTTGCCTTCTCATTTCTATTCTTGAAATTCTTTTAGTTTTTCTTAAATAATCTTTAAGATAGCTTGCATGGCTTTATTTTTAAGATAAGTGTGGAGCATTTTGTATGGCTCTTCTACCATATCTTATAGTTCCATAATTTTTTGTAATCTATGAAATGCTTGGTCTTTACAAAATATTTTATGAAAATAGATAAATATTTTTACTTTACTAATAAAAGATCTTCTATACCTAGTGGATATTTATATAGCTTGAACTTGTTACAAAGCCTTTACATCTTTGAAATAGCATACATTCATTTTGTAGAAGGAGTGTCTTGGTTAAATATCGAATAGATGGATAGATAATTTGATTGGAAGATCTTCAAATAAAGTAGTTTTTCTTTTGGTTCTATATGTTGTGCTATTTTCTTCTACTAAGGAATTTGAGCTTACATAGAATCTATCTAAGTGAGCAAGTACATTCACTCCATCTCTATAATTTTTCTAAGAATATTTAAGCCTATTACTATAGGTAAAGGTTATTTATACAACCTTGTATTGCTTTAAGTATAAAAAATCTATATTTGGCCAAATATTATTTTTTAATTTTTATATCCTTGTATTATATAATTTATTCTTTTAAATAAAAATAATATCACATAAAAACCTTCAATCCAATAATTAATAGTTAGGTAAAAATAATAACAAATAAAATAATAATTATTATAATTATAATTATCATCTATATTGATAGTCTTTAGTTTTCCAATAATTGGATTGATTATAATAACTTCAAGTTTCCATCACTATCTATGATTTATTATTATACAATACTTGGGATTTTTTTCCTTATATGTTTAGAATTATAATAAATTATTATATCAATCTTGGCTACAATTCACTCAACAACTATTTTAAATTCAATTGGAATCTTTCTAAGTGCAATCCAAGTCAAAGTCTATGTTACAAATTGCTTTAGAATTGAATAATGGATTTGAAAGCCAAAAAGTGTATATTTTACATATTAATTTAAGTAGAAATAATAAAGTGACTTTTGAATAGTATCTTTAGAAGAGGATTTTAGTATAAAGTATTATTTTCCAAAATTATTGCTTAACAGCAATGTACATGCATTTTTTTTTTTTTTTCTAACTCTCTATGCTCTTTAGTTTCAACTTTGAGAATCTCAAAGTCCATTGTAATTTTATGTAGAATTGTTTTTAATAAAAAATAAATATAATTTTGACAATAGCTAGAAAGAAGATTCTTCTAACAATGGTTTTTGTAGAGTGTAGCTAATCTTCTTGTTGCATCTCACCTATTGCCTTGGATAAGTCTTATTTTTCTTCCAAACTCATGTTTGTCATTCTTTGACCATTTCTTGACAAAGTCTAATCCTTGTTTGCTTTCTTAAATGTATGCATTTGGGACTAGGCTACTTCAATCTTTTATAAATTTATATCAAGTCCTTAAAAAATATAGTTTATAAAAAGTTTTTTTATAGAAACAAACAATATTGGCTCAAATATTATCTACTAGATTTAAAAAGTTCTATACCATTTGGTCCTTATTAAGAAGTTATGTATATAGATTATATAGATTCAATACAAATAATTTTATTTTTAAAGCTAAAAAATAGAATGACCTTCATACTAAGAAACTAATACAAGACAATCTCATTGAATATGGACAAAATCAATAAATCATAACATGTCAAAAAAACAAAAAAAAAAAAAAACTTAACAACAAAATATCTTTTTAAACAAGTGGAACTAAATATCAATGGCAAGAAACATAATTAGATTTAGATCCAATATATTTATAAATAAAACTCAAGAATACCACAAAGTGGCCTAATAATGCATGATATTGTAGGACATGTTCTACATTATTAGAATATTACAGGACATGAACATAGTGTTTATAGGCAAGTGTGATTTGTTAACTCTTATATCTGCTTGTCAACAAGTAATAGAATATAAGATGCTTTGGTTTGTACTTAAACTTTCATAATCTAACCATTGGATATTCCCAGTTTTGTGGCAAAATAAATAAATAAAATGGCATACCATAACATGCAATCCTACTGATTAGTGATCCGTTTGTAAACCAATTCATCCATCGATTGCCACCAGGCACTACATCAAATCCAAAATGTGTAAGCTGCCGATTCGTCCAAGGGAATAAAAAGGATGTGTGACCACCGCAAAGGTCGTGGTTCTCTGGAACATTCACAGCTGAAATTTATATTGTTTGAGCTGGAAAAAACTTGCATCCGAGCAGCCCCATGAGCATTATCACGAGTGGTGCTGATGGGCGGAGCGGTTGGATCATTCACTGCTGAGCCACTCCGCTGATTGCAGATGAAGAGTCGCCGCAGACTCTGGATTAGGAAGCAACGGTGGTCCAGATCTTCAACTTGTGCATCAGTGGGTCTTCAAAGGCACCATCATCCTTGCTTGCCCAGCATCTAGATTCGAAAAGTGGGAAAGTCAGATTCTGAGGTTGCTTTGTCGGTGAGGGGAATCTTCGGTGCGTCGCAGGGTGGTCGTTGTTGGATGATGACACAAGATCGAACTACCTGAATATCTTGTGGATGAATAGCCAGTATGCTGGAACAAGTAGCTGAGTCAGCATGTCACGTATGCACTGAATAAGTAGTAACATGATAATTTATATGGTCCATTTCTGTAGGTTAGGCAGGGAAGTTGGTGGGAGGATATCAAGATTTTCAATCTATTGTAGGGCGACTCATTCGGTGACTCATTAGTTTATATTTAAGAAAGTAAATTTCGTGTGAAGTATTATTAGTGAACGTGATATCAATGAGAACGTGTCACATGTTTTTCCTTCGAAACATGTATACACAAGGGAGAGGAGAACTTCGGGCCTCTTCTTTTTAGAGAATTTTAATGAGGGAAAATTAAGTTGAGCCACAGATATATATATATATATATATATATGTGTGTGTGTGTGTGTGTGTATGTATGAATGAATTCTTTCTGTCTCACTCTCTCTCCCGAACTGAAACTGAATCTGGGCTTGGCTTGGCTTCGGAAGGTTGTTCAATTGGAAACTTCTCATTTGCAAATTTCATATCCAGGACATGAAAACCACTAGTAGCAGTAGGAAAGTCAAAGTCAAATACTTTGCTACAGAACTCACCGTGTGCATGCGTTCTACAGGTACCTAACAATCGGTCTTTACAAGTGACAACCCACAAGAGACTGAAGCTATCAAGATTTTGAGACCGCAGCACCGGCCCAATTCAGGCCTTAAGAAGTGGACAGAAGCAAGGTCTCATATTTTCGTTTGTGATGCGTCGATACTTTTGCAAAGAAACATCATCGTCGATGTCATGATGATTTGTGGTTGGAAAACCATTCCAGACGTCCAGACGCTGTGCCGACCTCTACTTTCTACCTAGGAAAAGCTTCGACGAATTAGCGGAGGAGTCCCTCATGCTCAGAAGCTGCTGGATCGCTTCAGCGAGCCTCGGCCGCGAGAACCCACGTCGGGACCCAAACGGAAATCCTCCTGGTGGAACCCTCCCTGCCTCAGATCCATGTCCGTCAACACGTCCAACACTCGGTGGTGTGGAGCCGCCGTGCCCAGTCGAATGGCCCGCTGCTGGTCAGCTATTGTCTTCGCCAGCAAAGAGTAGGGGGAGCTACTTTTGTCGAGGAGGTTGAACGGAGTCTTCAAAGCTGGTGTTGTGCTCGGTTTTGGATTCAACCACTTCTGGATCTCGACCATCGTGAGACGTAGCTCCCCTGAGCTTGCACTGCCCTGAGCTTTCAGCCGTAGTCTCCTCAACAGTGCGGCTACTGCTTGGCCAGTCCTGTTTACAAGGCAACCAGGGTCAGCCAAATGGTATTCGATTACACGCTAGAAACCAAAATAAAAGTTTTGCTAGTGCAGTCAGCATTTATCCCAAAAGGATAGCGATTACGTAGAATAGAATAGAAAGCCTTAGATAGCATTGGTAGCTATGGAGGGTGGATGTTTATAATGGGCTACTTGAGTTAGAGAGCGCATTACGCACTTGTCAGCGATGTTCAAGGAAATTAAGCCTCCTTTTGGCCTGTAAGTCTCCTTCTTTTCTACATGTAATTTGATCTTTACCGATGGTACACGTGCACCTATAAAACCACAAACAGACAAATCACACAACATTGTTCAGAATATCCTGAACTAAAATTGGCAAATTGCAATTTCCTCATCAGCACCATTCAAATTTCTATCCCACCGTGTTGAATGAACCCTGAGAGTGCTACTGCAAAAGATGATACAAATGGACATGCTTTAGAGATTTTAGTGGAATGTAATGTGACCTGCAGCGTGTCGATGTTTGAGGCTCTTGAGTACGGTGAGCAAGCAGACCTATTGGAGAAGACATTGAAATAAGCGTGTCGTTAGTAACTTCTTCATGGATTGGAAACTACTCCCAATATCCACCTCCTGTACAGAACCTTAGAATGCAATAACAACTGTCTGTCGGGTAGCGTCTCTACGTCAATTAGTCCAGTGAGCGCCTGGAAACAAAGACACATCGTGGTCTACTTAACTTGAGGGGAGGATAGGTAGCAACAAAGTACCTCAGCTGCAAATACCGGCATGGCCTCTGCATTGATGACAATTGGCTGAAGCGTATTGTAAGAAAACATCGGCGCAATTTTAAGCGCTGACGCCTCCTGCAATACCGAGTGATAAGTAGAAAATTGTGACAGGAAAATAGACAAAGAACTTGCTAAGCATTGGACAGCTGCATGCTTCATTGTTGATGTTCAAGATGCAATTATAACTATGCATTGATGCAATAATTTCTGATAGGATTCTGTTTTAACGTTATACAAGCTAGTTCAGGATACCAGTCTCTTTGTTAAACCTCAACGACTATGTGATTTAGGAAGTGATGTTAATGCGAGAATGTAAAGAAGTGAGAAAGGGCACCTCAAAGAGAGCAAGAGCACGAGGATCGTAGATGCCAAATCCGTCGAAAGATGTTGAGGTTGCTGGTTGAGGTTGCCCAAGAAATGCAGCAGCCTTGTCGTCAAAGATACTCACCGGGGTCGTAGATGCTTCCGGCTTGCGCAGGCAGCCTAGCAACTGCGATAAGATCTCGACTGTCGGCAGGGCACCCGCCTCTATGGTTTGACGGTAAATAGTGAGAGCCCATGTCACCCTGTCATATAATTCCATCACCAAGTTGATGTCGGTAATGTTTGTATGTATGTGCGGCTTATCACAAAATACAAATTCTATCCGTGTATAAAATAAAAACTTTGAAAATCAGAAAATTACCCCCAATATTAAAACATCAAAATATGTGATTTTTTAACATCAAAATTGGTGAGTTTTCAAAGTTTGAACTTGGGCATAGAAGTATTATCTATCAACGTTTATCTACTTAAAATGGATTCCAATGCTGCTTTGAACTTGAAACCCAAAAAACTTGCAACAGTGCATCCGTCATGGGCTACAAGACAAGACGTACCATTGGTGTTGTGGGGAAATGTTGCTGTTATCTGCAGGAGGAAGGATAGACCATGAAACTAGAGGTGCCGCCGCAGAGGCTTGAATCTGTTGTAAGCACAGGCCTGTTGACAAAATTCAAAAGCCAATTCACAATCCTCAACAGATGCGTTTTGTATTAAACCTTTTCTCTCGGTGTTGGACTGTGACCTGAAACTACAACCACAAGCCTCATCTTCTGATCACACACAGCAAAATAGGGACCCTAAATTCGCAGGCAATTTAACATAACATGGAAATCTGAAGTAATGCATCGGAACTAGATATGATCTCAGGAAACACAAATGTAGAAAAAGCATAATTCGAAAACCCATCAGTCTACCTCAAAATATAAAGCTATGTCAGAGTCCCAGTTGAGAGTGCATTCCTTTCTCCAGAAAAATGTTAAAGGTTAGAAACCCAGTTATCAAATTAAACAAAAATTCGAGCTCGTGACACGTACCTGTGATGCTGTCACAGATGACTAGATTTGGCTTAATACCCTCTGCCCTTGCAGTTGTGTATAGATCAAGAGCCATGTCTGCTTTGCCCTCCCTGGACATTACCCAAGGAATGTCAACAACTATCTATCGTAGTACACTTGCACCTGCTACAAATTCTAAGATCTCTCGAATCATGTGAAGTAAATGCGATCAAGACTTTTCGCAACTCTCCACGTAAGAGAAAAACCTTTACTTATTTCCACTGAGATTGTGAAGATCGAAATGCAATAACGAAGCAGAAGAGCTTCTCACCTTTCACAAGCCTTCAATAAGATGCTGTAAGAAACTTGGTTAGGCGTTCTTCCTGCATCTTTTAAATCTTTCAGAACAGAAAGTGCTCGGTCGAATTGTTTTGCTTCACCTAAGAGACAAGACCAGAAGTCGGTAGTTCAAGTTGGTCAATTACCAAGATGCTTGAAACCCGTGCATAGCTGAGCAGAGATTCTACAATACAAGTGAAAGAGACTTCTGCAAATAAAATAAAATAAAACAAAAACAAAAACAAAAAACAAAAACAAAAAAAAAAATTCAAACTTATAAAGTAGGCATCAAAATTAGGGAATAATGCAACAATCTGAGCTTTAACTTACAAAGAGCAGTCATGAGAGCGTTATAAGTTGACACGGTGGGCCGCAATTTGGAGGAACGAATGCCTTCATAAACTTCTAATCCTTTTTCCCATTCTCCTAGCTGCATAAAGCACCAGAAGGTGTAGCGATTAAATTCCCCCCCACTCAAGTATAAAAAACTACAGCATAAAGCTCAACCACTAGTAGAGGAATTAACAAACACACCCTCAATAGGTGCCCCACACCCTTCAGCAAAAGAACCCTGCAGTATGACGTTCTATTTTCATCAATGTCTATTTAAGGGGATCAGGGTGCGTTGGTTGATTACGTTGCTGCAAACCCCCATGAGAGAACTATAGACAACCGCTCCAGGCTTCATGCCCGATTTCTTCATGTTGTCGAGTATGCTGAATGCCTTGTCAACATCGCCGGAATGACCAGCAGCATCCACCAACGCGCTGAAGAATACCTGCTCACAGTGGAATACAACTTGTTGTGATAAGCATATACTCTTCTTCTAAAAACATTCCGAAGTATCTACAGCTGGCGACTTCAAAACACCCTAAGCAAGGTGAAACTCACATCCATCAGGGGTGATTTGATCATTTATAATAGGCTTGAGATACCTCATCTGGTTTCACTCCGTCCTTCAAAAGATCATCGTAGATAGTAAGAGCATAATCCAAGTCGCCTTTCTGGCTGCATGCGTGCACAGCAGCAGTGTAGCATGCAAGAAATCCCTTCACGTCGTTCTCCCGCATGCTCTGATAGACTTCGAGAGCTCTGCCCACCTCTCCCCCTTTAGCACAAGCCGAAATGAGGGCACCATATGTGACGTGATCTGGCTTCACTGGCGTTGCTTCTGATTTCATGTCCGCCAAAACATCAAACGCTCTCTGGACAGCTCCAACTCGACTGCAGGCATTTATAAGCGTGTTGAATATAACACGGTCGGGCTTCACATCCTGTGTACAAAGAACTGGATTATTATTCATGTTCATTTGTCCCCAAGAAGATAATGCTGAAGTAACAAAGTTGACTCTATGATTCAGCTACTTCAGGTCGGCTGGAGCATTATTTGTCCTGATCCAAAACATACCTTCGAGATCATTATACCATACGCCCCAAAAGCTTTGGGAAGTTGGCCGGCGCGAGCACACCCATCAATCATAGCTCCAAACGTATGAACGTTAGCTTCAACTCCTGCTACATCCATCTCGTGCAAAATCTGGCACAGGAGAATGGTGTTTTAAGAAACAAGCCCCCCCGTTGCGATCACTTGCGACCGTCACTTAACTAAAATTTGAGGCTTTGAAGCTGCGACACTAAAGATAATTTAATGCCCTCTTTCATGAGACCTGAATTTTCCCAAATTTATCCCTCGATTCCTAACTTCCTGTACTTCACCAAACTCGTACGACATAGCTCCTGAGAAAAGGTTCGTCCATTCACACCTGAAAGAGAAGGTCCACTTTTCCAGCTTTGGAGCAGGCAGAGATGAGTGTCGTGTAGAATACGCAATCTGCTTTAAAACCCCTGCTTTCTACCAAAGCGAGCACTCGCAATGCTCCTGTTGCACAATAATTACAGATTATTTGCGACCCATTGCCAAAAAGAACAATCAAAGATAACAAAATTCAAAGAAAGAGGAGAACATGTGCTGAACTCGAACCGCTAAACAAGCATTGGCTGAAGCAATCTAAGTCAAATGGGGTCCTTCACTCCAATTTGTTGCAACTTGCAACCGCTACTTGACCACATTCTCTTCGATATGGACTACTTGCAGATTGCTTCAAAGTACTTAGGTATGTGATCGAAGCCCTCACCGTCAATATCTTTTGCATGACAACAGACAGAAAGAAGCATCGTGTAATGCTGCAGTGTTGAATAGACCCGCATTATCTTCGCAAAAGTGAAAGCATCCTCCACTATTCCCTTAGTTTTACACACTTCGTAAAATTTTGAGTGATTCACCTACAAGACACAGGATTGGAATAGCGTAAGAATCTCCATTGCCAAGTTGAAACGTCGTTTCTGTGTATGCCCGCAATTTCAGAAATTGAGAGAGAGGGAGGGAGAGCGAGAGAAAGAATGCGAAACAAGGATCAGTGCGGGTGAAGTGCTCACCTTCATCAGGCTGAGTTTACCCAACTTGTTAATCTCTCCTAAGAGAACAAGGCAGTCTTTGATCCTGCAACATTCAATTCACCAACTAAATCCATAGCAATCGAAGAAAATTGCAATTCTATAGTCAACTGGGAGCTTCAGAGTTAGAGGTTTAACTTCGGTCACCCATGAGATATCCATGCATGCGAAGTACGGCTCTCAAAATGCTGTTCCATTCACCGCGTTGTATATCAGTGATAGCCCTGAAAATACCTGCCAGCCTTCAACAATGAAGCGTACAAGTCGATGTAGAATTTGATGCTTGTCCCAGGCTTTAAAGGAAGGACTTCAGCAATCGAGGCGGGCAAGACTCTACCCCCTTTACGCACACGTTTAACCACATTGGTGCTCACCAATTTCGGTCTCAAGATCTTCTCTGAAGCAACTGAATCTAATTTAGCCACAACCTTGTGCGAGGTTGTGGGTTTTCCACCATGAGTGGCAGTCACTTGGCGTACACGAGCAGTGCAATATGAGTCATAATCTAACGTATCTAAATAATCTTGTGTGAACAAAATTTCTTCCACCAAATGCCTGCCTAATCCCAGCTCCTGCTTGTCCTGGAGTTTGACGTTTCCATTCACTGCTCCGTTAGAAGGAAAATCATGAGAGATGTCTAAATTGTTTGCATCCCCTTGCGGCACTCTGCCAATCCTCGGAGCTGTTGCCCCATTCACTCCTCCGTTCGCTGCGCCGTTCGTGGAGCTCTCCGACGCGAGGTGGTGGTGCTCCGACGACGATTCCTGGAGGTCCAGACTCCGGACATCTTCGCGGGGAGTAGCAAGCAGCGGGGAACTGATGCGCGACCACGAGCACCTCGCGGAAGCAGAATTGGGCGGGTGCAAAATCCTTGAGCACAGCAACGAGGGCGGGATGGTGGACGGCAAAGCGCACAGACGCGAATGCAACTGCAGTGCAGGCGCAGCAGAAGCTGAAGCCATGGCAGTCACACCATGGCCGCAAGAGCACATCACCGCACACACCAAATCCACACCCACACCCACACTCACAACTAGAACAGCCACACTCCTATCACATAATTCTTCACGAATGCCTCAAAAGTGAAAGAACACACAACCCCTAAGGAAAAAAAAAAAAAAAAAAAAAAAAAAAACAACAACAACACACCCAATCTTCTCAAACGGATCCCAAATTTGCTTCAAAATGCGGGAGCGACACGGGAGGAGTAACCGAGAGAAAGAAACGACACTCTCCTCGTACTCAACGAACTTAAAGAGAAGGGACCAATTCAGCACCAGAGTACGCAAGATTGCGATGAGATGGGGAGAGAAGGAGACGAGGAGGAGAGAGTTGTGAATGAAGTTATGAATGTGGGCCTCACTCCCAGCCAGCAATTCCCAGCCCCATAGCCCCGGCGCTGCGTGCTGCACCTCCTCCTGCAGATCACGCAAGCTCCTCGGCCGAAGGCAGCCCCTGTCCACCTCCTGATCCGCCGCGGGTCACCCCGGGCCGGGCCGGGTCACCATCCCCTGCCCCTTCATCCCCGAGCCACAGGTCCTTTCCAGCCCGGTGCACGAAAATGCTTCGCCTGCCTTTGGCTTTCCCTTTTGCACTCAACGAGTCGAGTCTTGGATGAATTATGCATTATTAAACCATTCAATTAAAAAAATAGAAATTATGTAAAAAAATTAAAACTTTTTATATTACAGCAAGACTTTTACTATCTAAAATATCACATTAATAAAGATAATAATTTTTGATACACTAAAAAAGATATATTTGTAAAAAAAATATATATTTATTGTAATATATTTTAAAATCATAAAAACTATTTTTCAAAATCATAATTGTAAGATTTCTTGATTTTAGAAGTATCAAATTTTGTTTTTACAAAGTGATGTAATAACAACCTAAAACAAATGGTTAGCCAAATCATAACATACATCAATTAACATGTATTCCAAGTAAATGCCTTCTATGGTTATTAATGCTCTAGGCTTAAAACTAACTTATGTTGTCCTATTCAAAATATTTTTGGTTTAAACATATTCTAAAAATCAACAAAGAATTGACTAATGTATATAGAGCATGTAGAGAGAGCAATTAATATATGTATTAGACTTAGTTTGTATTTGTTAACTATTAATTTCTATATATTTGTATCAAATTAGTAATACAAATTTGACCTCTTTTCTTGATTTAGATTAAACTATATATTTTTCTACATAAAAAAGAAATTAATAGGTATACAAGGCATATAGAGAGAACAACTTATAGAGGTATTAGACTCAACTTATGTTTGTCAATAATTTTTGTATTATATTATCCACAAAAGGTTTGTTTTTTTTTTAAATTTAGATTTAAACTTCACATTTTTCTAGTTAAAAAAGAAATTAATATGTGGTTCATTAGATTACTTGGTATTTCTCACATTCCATGGTCTATATGTATTCTAAAACAACTTTTAATATGGTTTTGTCATATATATCATCATGTCAAAGTTTGATTTTTAAAAGTATAATTTTGGATTAAAAATTAATTCATATATTACTCTAAGGAATAATTTGACAATCTCCTTTTGTTACATGAGTTTCTCAATTTTAGCATTACTAGAATTAATTTTAATATAGTCTTTAATAATATATAATCTTTTTGTACTATAATTTTGGCTTGTATTTTCTAAAGATTTAGAGAGAGTATAATTATAGTGTAATACTTTGGATTGCTTACTTGCTAGATGCACTTTAATTTTTTTAGATTTAAAAATAATAAATCAATCATGTTTTTAAATCACTACCTATAAATATTGTAATTAGATGACCACTCTAAGAGTATAGTCATCTATTAATTTGAATAATCTTATATTGTAAAGAAAAAATTTGGTGGTTCTATATACAAAAATCCTTACCCATATTATTTAAATTCCATTTTAATTTTAAATACAACCTTCTATTTTGAATTTACAATATAAAACCATCTAAAATTTGGCTAGTATTTGTTAAGTGCACTTGATTTTATCATCATAAGCATATGTTTTATGATTTTTTGTATATTAGGTTTAATTGGATGTAAAGTTTTAATCACCCATTTGGCTAATAATGCAATCATTGCCTCTTCCAAATAAATAATGCCCAAACCTCTTTAATTCCAAAGTTTGTAACAAATTTGCTAAGAAATTCCAAATAAATTATTAATTAGATATTGTTCAACAAAAATAATTGTACCAACAATTTTAATTTTTTGGATGGCATTCAAGGATCTTGTCTAAATAGAAGTTTTAAAAAATATGAAAAACATAATAGACAAAATGATGCTACTAACTATGATGGCTTTGCTTGTAACATTAAAGTTCTTTTAGATATCAACAGTATAATTTTTTCTTCATCTTGGCAATTAAGAAGTGATATATATATATATATATATATATATATTTATATTTAAACATATAATTAAAATAAGGTGCCCAAAAGTTTATTTGTTAATATTATTGCAAGATGTCTATGCTTAATTAAATTAAATTGGTCTATTATGGTCTAAGAGTATTTTTATAATGCCATTAAGTTGATGATTTGGACCAATTAATCTCTAGACTGTATGTACTTTGTAGAAATTGTTGAGGATTTTAACACCTTAAACCATAAGCCTACTTTATCTTTTATTTTAAGATTGAACTATTTGCATATTGACTTAGAATTTTTTAAAATTAAAACTACTAAGTAATTCAATTTCATAAATTTGTAATTTTTAATGGCATATTAGAATACAAGATTTATAATCTTTCTAACAATTATGAATAAGTAATGGGCTAAAGAATATCCTTGTTTTACTCCTCTTTTATTTGTTTTAAGTAAAAACATAATTTAGCCCTATTATAGCTTTTATTAATATATTAATATATTTTTAATTGAAATATAATTTTTATAGCCAAAAAAAAATCCTCACAATATCTTACAAATTGAAAAAATCAAGTTTTAATAAAATAAAAAGTTGATTGATATTTTTTATCCTTATAGGGGAGTTTTGCCTTAATAAAACAATAAACCACAACATGTTTTTTTATCAAAAATCCCATCTTAACTTCAACTACCAAATTGTTTATTTCATTACAGTAAAGATCAATTCTCACCAAAAATTTAGAGTAACCCCTTAAAAATCCAGACAAGGAATTATTTTCCAGTGTTGCTATTATGGATTGAGATCTCTTACTTCATTTGTGGATCACAAGCACTTTGATGATGCCTTGTTCTTTGAATACATTCATCTGTGTGCTTGATGTTCTAATGCCTTATCTAGTTGTATGAACTTGAATATTCTCACATCTTAGAATTGTACTTTCACACATATAATATGCATAGGTAGCTATTACTTAATTATATATATATATATATTAATTAAATAATTTTTTAAAGATTCCAATTACAATTTCCACACATGTAATATGTGTCCTACCTACTCTGCTTCTTACAACCTAACTCTCCAAAACATGACTAGATTCCAATTGGACATAGCCCTAGCCACACTGGTTACAATTTTCTCTAGACCTTCCACTAGCTCCAATTATTATACATTATTACAACCAATTCTCTACTTCAATATGTAAGAGTTTAGTACCAATACTTGGTAGGAAAAACAACATTAACATTTTGATTTTTATATATATATATATATATATACATAATTATCTGCAAATTGAGTTAGTATTGCATAAATTTTATTTGATTATAAATTGCTAATCATTAAAGCATTATATTACTGATATTAAATTATTGATTATAAAGCATTAAATTAGTTGATTCGTTAATCTTAAAAAAAACACTTAAGATTATTGAAAAATAAACTTCTAATTAGATTTCTAATTAGTATAACTCAAACAAAAATAAAATCATGAAAGACATCCAAGAACATGGTAATCCTCTGCGCAACGTTCTTTAAACAGCTAAGTTTACGGTTTACCGAGGCACAAGCTGTGTTTGTTGTGTTTGTAAGTAATTCTCCACAATCATCAAGAGCAGCAACCGACATCTCTTCTGTTCCATTGAGAGTAAACAAGCAAACAAGTAAACAAACATTGAAGCAAACAAACAAACGGCGTCGGTGCTGCGGAGAAGCGGAGGCTCCGAGGAGGGGGGACATGAGCGACAATAGCAGCAGCGGCATCTTCGTGAGAATCCGGAGACTGCGAAGGTGCGTGCCACTTGGGGAAATACTCGGAAGAATGTGCGAGCATAGCGACCACATTGGGACCATCGTGGAGCAACAGCAACATCGAGGAGGAGGAGGAGGAGGAAGAGGAGGAAGTGGAGCCAAGTGGGGGAAGAAGAAGAATCAGAGTAGGACCACAACTGCGATGATGTAGTAGCCAACGAGGGACAATCATCGCCCCCACGCATTCGCCGCCGCTTCACCTGCTGCCTCCCTGCCTGTCTCTCGCTTCTCTCGTGCCGCAACGGCCACTTCTGTCGCTGCAGATTCCGCCACATTTGGTTCATTCTTCTGTCATCTAGGTATGAACTCTTGTCCGCAACTTTTGAGGACTGCCTTTCGAATTTTGGTTCCGTTTCTGTGTGATTTTTGTTCTCATTCAAGGTGGGTTGTGGATCGACTCGAGGTGGTGGTGTAGACTAGTGTTAAGCTCACTTGGGGTCTTGTCAGAATGTAGTCTTTGGTTCTCAGGTGATCGAAGATATTTGTTGTGTTTGATGCTGTGGATGGTTGCCGTTTCAGGGGAATGGATTTGAAGTTTTTTTTTTTTTTTCCTAATTTTTTTGTTTTGCTACTTGCTGCATTCTTTTTAGGTGATCGTTGATAGACAAGGGTGGGTTCTGTGACGGGGTCTTTCATCGGAAGTACGAGCTGCAGTGGATCCGACTTGTACAGTTTGTCGAAGGAAATGTGTACAGCTTCTTCTTGGATTGAGATTAATGCAGTAGTGTTTATTTGGTGAGAATTGTATGACCTACGAACACGTAGAGGCCGGCGATTCTTTTTGTGATTTTCAAGCGCTTTGTGACATGATTGAATTCTTGAGATCATCGCGCTGGGGATTAGATTGTGATACGAGGATAGTTTAGTGGTGAAGGATAGCCTCCATGGAAGGTCTTCACCAAACGAATCTGGCTCCCTCTCTGTTATTGAGGGATTGTCTTTCACTTTCTCTGCTCAATGAGGGCAATTGTTCACATAGGCCAGCCATGCCCCTTCAACGAGGAGAAGCTGTTCGTATGCCATGCTCAGCCGTGCGTAGTGTCTGCAATTTCCAAGCTATGAAGGCCAATTCCAGAAGCAATCAATTGTGTACTATTTCGAAGCCAACTAGAGCCCGTGCACAATGCATCAACGTTAGTAATCTGTGTTTGCCTCGCAGTAGACACCATCACTCATGTCAAAGAATTAGTACCCTTGTGCTTGCGGTTGCGGAAAAATCCTCGCATTCAAAGACATCAGATGGCGATGGCGATGGCGAGGGGCATCTTCCAACAAGAGTGAAGAAGCTGCAAAATGCCGTTGGTCCTAACAAGACTCTCCTTGACGCACAGGCACGTGTGTGCACTGGACCTACACAAACAAGACCTCTCAATGAAGCTCAAGCGTTTGAAGTCCTCGATACTATCCTACAATCAGGTAACTCGAACTGCATCTCAATTCATTTTTCATTTGAATGTAGAGAGATTCCTATCCTTTTCGTTTCTGGCATGGGGTCACGGTTTGCAAGATGTCTCGAGAGAGTGTTCTTAACGTTGAGCTTCATAATGAGGGGAAGACTTTGCATACCGATAACAAAGTCTCAAGTGCAGTATGAAGACCAATTCAATGCTGTCTTGATGGTTTGAATGTGGCTGCAGCAAGGGGAGAGCTCCCTGATTCTGAAAAAGTTTCTCAGGCACAAATGGGGGCTTATTTTGGTGCAATGACACTCCGTGCAAACTGCTTTCCTCCCCCGACGCGGTGGAGTGAGGGCGAGCAGAAGGCTATGTCCACGCTCTGGCCTGCCCTCTATAAACGTCTTCCGGAGGAGGTTCTCTTCCTAGCAGATCCGGAAGGCACCATCATGGGAGGGTCCAAAGGACCACTGTTTTCAGGGAATACTCCTCCGGATGTGCGACTGGTGGGTGCTCTGCGAGAAGTACTGGTGGGCGGTCACTTGGGGCATGAGGAAGTCGTGATGTTGCTCAAAAGGGTCCTTCCTCTTGAAGGACCTAAGAGTGAAGTTAGCGATGCTTTGCTTGCAGCATTTTTAATCTGTGCACGCATGAATGGGGAGACGGATAGGGAGCTCAAAGCTTACTGCATGGCTTTCGATGATGAGCTAGGTAGTTTGATGTTTTTCTTTTTTATTCGTTCTAGAGGAATTGAAATTGTAGACGACTGCTGAAAGACATTATGAGCGTGATGCTAAAGCTAATTAACTCGGGGGCGTGTTTAGTCTAAATCATCCTATTAGGCCAACCTGAGGTAGTTTCCTTCCTCAATGCAGGTTTATTACCAGTCGCCAAAGTGAAATCACTGACACATTATGGGGAGCCGTATGATGGAAATACGCGCTTCTTTCGGAGCTCTCTCTTTGTAGCAGCTGTACGAGCCAGCTACGGGGAGACTTGCCTTCTGCATGGAGTGGATTGGATGCCTCCTAAGGTGGGTTCTAGGTCTTGTTCATCAACTGAGCAGAACCGGGATCCGTTGCAATGCATAATTTTGGAGAATCTTCTTTCTTCCAATTTTTTTTTGTTTCTTCCTCTTCTTCTTCCTCACTTTCTTGTTTCCTCTTTTATCTGTTCTATTTTGTTTTGGGGAAAGGGTGGCTGGGATTAGTGTTTGGAGTTGATTCATGGTTAAATGTCTCTTGCTCAATCTCATACGACTTGTTCAATATCACAGGGTGGCGTTACGGAGGAGCAAATGTTGAAGCTTATGGGTGCTAAGACCACCCTGTTGCCCAAAGAAGCCGTTACACTTCTCGAGGTTTTTCATAGTTCAATATGTATTTTGCTCACTAATAAATTTCATACGTGTACTAGTGATGGCTGGTGGCCAGGCACTAATATGAGTTCGCTAGGGTTGATATCAATCTGAAAACTCATCCCTTTTTGCGTAACTGTGGAGTCAATACGGTACCTCTAGTCCTTGCGATTAGTAATTCGAATTATTGAGGATTAGGGTGAATACTTGTCTTGATGAACCACTCGTAAAATTCTCATTTTCGTGGTCGCAGGATAAAGACGTGGGATTTGCCTACATCAGCCAACGAGAAGCTCGACCATCATTGTAAGTATTTTGCAATGTGCTTGCAGTAGATGCAAAACAATTATGAGCGGAGCAGAAACGAATACAATATGAGAAACTTAAATCTCGGTTTATACGCAAGAGATAGCCCAATAACATTTCAGTGTCTACATTTGAAATTTGTAGTTATGCCGTGGATGAAACATTTGAGGATGAGTGGCGATCGGAAACTTTCTGGACGATTGAGTATCTAGTGGTACTAGACTGTATCTTTGAACGTTCATCATATATTCTCCATCTACGGAAGACACGTCTAAGTCCATGGATGATCGCATGCTATTTGTGTGGAGATCTGCGAGTATCTTATTTTCATATAAGTTTCCATATTTCGAATAAAACCTTCTTGATTTTGCTCATGCAGATATTCTCTGGTGGATTTGAGAGAGCACATAAAGAAACGTCCTCCTATTGCAACAACTGAGAAAGTGCAGCATTACATCAAGGTTTTTCTCGACCTTTCGTAATCAATCTGATAACGTGCGAGCTTGTCGTCCTTTTATCTTCATCATGTTTATCAATCAATATGCCATTAATTCGATCACCAGTATCTTATTTTGTTACCTGCAAGGATGTCTAGTTGTTGCAATAAGCATAAATTGAGAGGAGGAAAGTAGCGTGTTTAGAATTGTAGAAGACTATTAACCACCCTTCTTCCGCAAATAGCTTTGCTTATTGGGAAAAGAAACCTCTGGTATGCTCTAGGGTAGTGGCATCATTAACTGTGATTTTTTTCTCAGGCCACAGGTCGCGAAGCGATGGTAGCTAGCTTCTATCACGAGGGTTATGAGGATCCACTCTTAATGCTTATACGCAGAAGAGGGGTACAGGCTGGCTTGGTTATTAAGGTGCGTGTCGTGTTTTGTCATGGTTCGTAGATGAAGCGTAGTAGGAGATATGCGGTCCGGAATTGTCGGAGCGTCTGGACTGGTTCCGATTCTACAATAGAGCTCACGTATAAGCTGAAGGACTGTTTATTTCGATTTGGTCTAGTAAGATTATGTAGGAACATTCGTGTCTGTTTTCATGTCTGTTTTCGTGTCTGTTTCCTTTCATACCGCACTCGAAGATTGAATACTACAACCTTTTTTTGTTTAGAATCCTTTAACATCATACATAATGATCGTTTGCTTCTCTTTGTTATGATGATTTACAATGCAGGGAGAGGAAGGGGCTTTGTCCCTCACAACGAAATGTAGGTCACCTGATGCTGTGGTGAAGAGCAGACCACTGAATTATGTTGCCGGATTCAGGCCTCAACATGTCTCCAGTACTGGCATCCGCAATCCAGAAGGTATAGTCAACAAAATTTTGACCTGCATCTAATGTGCATGGGTAATGCTTCATCACTATTTTGGACTTCAAGAGAAATGACATTGTGTTTTTCATACGTTCATCTTGTTGCTGCAGGTGTTTTGAGGGAAACTTTCGCCCTTGAGGTGAATGCCAAAGATTACGGTATTGCTCCGTCATCTACTCCACGAGTTGACAGATCGGTAAGCACTTCTTGGCTTTCTCATGCTACTTTTCATAGAATCCAAGTGGTGAGTTGCATCTGGATTGCATCTGGATTCATTCAGGTACTTAAAATAGTAGCGCTCTTTAGTTTTGGTAATAATTCACTACAATCTCTCTTTAATCTGATCGCAGGTTGAGAAAAACTTGGAATTGGGAATGGCAGCACTTAGAGGAGAAAAGGGACCTGCGTATGATCGTATTGTTCTTAATGCAGCTGTAACTGATCATTCACTAGGATGCATTGGTGCCGAAAGTCCTCTTATTGCAGCTGAAAGAGCAAGAGAGGCCATTGACAGTGGGCGGGCGTTGAATGCCATGTTGAATTATATTGAAAGAAGCAGATGGTGAGTTGCCGCTCAACGCTGTACTCTTTGTACTCTTCCTATGTGTAGAGAAAATCATTCAAATAGTTGATTAGTGCTCATTCAGACCTTGATAAGCTTGGGGTGAAACCTTGAGCACTTCTACCCTCCCTAATTGACCCATTTATTCCACTGACAATTTTTTGTTGATTCAGGCCGTCCGGCAAACCATCACCATCAGGTTCTTAAGGATATCAAAGTTCTGGGGCTCCTGTGTGCACTACTGGCCTCTTCCTACCCTAGAAGACTCTGAATCCCCGTTACATAGCTTCTGGCACACATTGGTCTGGCAATGCTTCTTTTGCTGGATTCAAGAACGGAGCCAAGAAACGAAGATTTTTAAATGCCATGTCATTTAAATGAACGGCTAACATACGTGTGATTCCTGGTGCACTTGTTTCTAGGTGCCGTGTAAAGCTGCTTCCTTCAACATGTTGCTCTCGCGATTGGGTATGCCTTGTTGGGCAAGGCGCCTATTACCAGGTAATATCTCATGTGTACAGCAGACAAACCGCTTTTGCAACAGCCTCTTCAGAGAAACCACGTTTATCCAACGTGCTCTATATTATGTATTGTTTACTCGAATTCTAGATACTGGATTACGGAGATACATTGCGGCCATGTTGAAAGTTATCAAGGTTATTCCAGAGGTGTTCAGACCAGGCGTCTCCAATGTTGAATATACTTAACCAACTACTGGGACCATGATCAGCATATTCTGCGGTTGGGTATCCTAGTGCGAAATCTCTTTCACCTAACAAGCCCATAGTGTTGGAACCTCCCTTATTCAATTGGAGCTTTCTTCTTCGCAGCGGTCTCTGTCCGGCTTAAGGAAACATCTGTAGCACGAAACAGAAACGCTCATTTGAGATTCTAGAATTCCTTGTGATTCATGCAAATTTAGGAACAGAGGAAGCATTGACCTTGGTGATACAAATAGGCTTTGTTTTGTGGCATGTGGGGCTAGCTTATGAACATGAGTTGGAAGTGGCAGCTTCTAGCAACAAAAAGTTATGCAGGTCTTCATCTAGCTAGATCTCACATTGGGCTATACCTGGCTTCGTTTTACAATTTCGGAAGAGTGAATTTCCTGGATTTGTCTCTAGATTCACTTATCAGCTTGTTGTTTGTGTGATGCTTTTTTCTGTTTTTTCGGTATTTGGCTTGAAACTAGAAGTGGCATGTTGAGCAGAAACAATATAAACTAAATGGATTCTAAGTCATATATATAAACACATATATGCGATGCTGAATCTTAAACAAACCAACCAGGGATGATAATTTGAGCTTTGTTTTTACACAGCAAAGAAACAAACCCAGTGTGAAAAATATAAAGTTAGCATGTAAAGTGGAATCTGGAGTTCCACGTTGTAAGTATACAATTTGAATTTGTGACACGTAGCTGTATTCTAACCTTGCAGATGAAAGGTGCGGAAAGGCATGGAATGCGACACGGCACAGGTTCCCTGAGTTCCCCAAACACCGCAGCCAACTTGATACGCATGTGCGTGCGCAGAGTGCACTCAGGATTATCCCTGACCGCTACGCGACAAGAGGCGCGGCCGGCTACGGCAAAAGCAAAGGCGAGCCACAGTTAAAACCGGATACCACCAAAGCCACTTTAGGGCCCCACGCAGCGTGGAGGCTGATTCGCCACCCCAACTGCCGCAACGCGACAAAACCCGCCCACCTCTCGAAACATGCCGCTGTTTCCAATTTCAACTGACCCCCTCTCGCTGCGTGTGTGTGGAAAAGGCAGCCGCGGGGAGCTTGCTTGCCAAGACTCGGCCCCATGCAAGAGGCCACCGGCTCAATTGGGCAGCTGGGCAAGTGCGGCGTCAGCGTAATCTGTTGGAAGAGTGCGGGCTCATCCGTGCCCAAGTAGTAGCCTTGTCCGATGCTGCCAAGAGAATTGAATGGTGTCTAGCTGGTATTGCGATGCAACTGCAAGAGGTGTCGCTCATGCGGTACGTCTCATCCCCGCAGCCCAGCCCAGCCCAGCCCACTTCGCCATCGCCTCGTGCATGGCGAGCTCGCACCCTGCCAGCTTCCTCCTCTGCGAGCTCCTGGCCACAGCCAACTCGTGCTGCCGCAGCCCTAATTCTCCCAAACTAAACCATATGGGACATTGCCTTGTTCAGATTGTCACGATACTATGCCTTCCTTTTGCTTCCTGAGAAACACTGGATGTTCATATTGAAAGTTACTATTAGATTCATGAAAATACTAAAATGTTAAAGTACTAGTATTATGGATGATGTGCCAGTGGTGGAGTTTTGTTAAGCGTAACATGAGTGATTAATTTTTTACTTCATTCTTTTTAGTATTGTTTTAAATGTTGAGAATATTGGTGTGCGTGCTGTTGTATGGTTTTTTTCGTGGACTTGAATGTTATTAGAATGTATCTGAAGTGTTGAAGATTATAAGGGAATTGATTTTACAATGAGCAATAACATGATTGTGTGAATATGAGATAATGGAAGAATTTGAATGAAGCATGGGTTTTAATACCAATGTTGGTGTTTATGGTCATGTTTATTGAGTTATTATTAAAAGATTGTATTTTGTATAAAATATTAATGTAATATAATATGTCAAAATTGTCCCTCCAATAATTAATCCTCAAAAACTAATAACCCCCAATAATTAATCAAAATTTTGGAAAATGACTCCAATTAGAATTTAAGTATTTAGTGTTTGTTGTTTTGATAATTAATAATCTTTGATAATTAATACTTTTTTTTTTGGAAACAAATGATATTAATTAATGGGGGACAACTATAAATATGTAACATTGGAGATTACTTATTTGTCACCCTCTTTGATCTTTTAAAAATGTTAAACACTTAAATATTCAATACAAAGAAGGATTTTGACATTTATTTTGTATCTTTAGTTGAACATGCTGTAAGAGCTAAAAACAAAATGAGGAAAGAAATAATTGTTGAGTCAAAGGTTATAACAATCAATGTGAAAACTTTGTGGTATGCTAATGAAATTATTTTGAACATGCTAGTGAAAGATAAATCACTTCCTTCTACTTTTCTTTTCTTTTCTTTTTAATTTAATTGCTTATGTTCTTATACATTAGCTGTGAGGATTTTGACTGTATGTATGTATGCAATTGCAGTTGAATGAACCATATCAAAATATGTAAGTTTTAAAACGGATTTTTCATGAAGATAAATTTATCCTCATAAATACATACATAAAATTTGTAAACATAAACTTTCAAATCTGAGTGAATGTGCCACATTCAGTGATATATATATATATATATATATATATATGAGATTTTAATTTAATCTTTGGTATAAATAGACCTGAAAACTTAATTATGATTTTATGTGATATGCTTTCAAATATTTAAATTGAAGGTGATAACAAAGTAAAAATTTAAATATTTTTTTTGTGTTATATTTTTTAATAATTATAATTTTGATATATATATATATATATATATAGGATATTGCTATTACCACCATAGTTTTTGCTACTATCATCACAATTCTCCATCCACCACATGTCACCTTTGTTCAATACCTTTAAAACCATTTGATTGAATAAAAAAAATTATTGGAATTAAAAAAAATACTAAAAAAATATGTCCAATGGATGGTGGGTTGTGGTGGCAGTAGCAAAAACTGTGGTGGCAGTAGCAAAAACTGTGGTGGCAGTAGCAAAACTATATATATATATAATAAAATGGTTATAATCAAAGTGCAAACTCTGTCACCAAGAACCTTGTTTATTAACTTGAATTGTGCATATAGCATTCATCAATGTGAACAGAACAGAAAGCAATGAACCTGAAACATGCCATAGTTGTATTGTAGCTCTATTCAAAAGTCATTCCAAATGGGATATTTAAAACTTCATACATAACATGAATAATTAAAAAAACTATAAAGAATTGAATAAAAATAATTTTGTTCATATAAACACTTTTTTTATGATACATCGTCTAAAAACATATTAATAAGTAGTTATTGAATATGTTTAATTTTAAAACACTGATCACATAATTTACCTTACATAATATAAACATATAAATATAATATAAATGTTTATATAAAATTATCAACATTTTTAGTTTTTTATATTTTACATTGCAATAAATTATTAAACTTAAAAGCCTTTTGTTTCATTTAAAGGAAAACTCAAATAGTGATAAGGATAACATGTATAACATCAAAATAACAAACAAAAAATAACTACTAAAAGGTTTTGAAAGAGACTCAGAATTTGCAAAAGCAAATTGAATGAACAAAAAAATAGTCAAGTGTTGCAATAGCCTCGACTTTACTTTTATGTCAGATATTTTGTAGGATCTTTTTTTCTTTTTTCTTTTTTTCTTTTCTCTGATTTTCAGAATATCATAATAAGAAAAATGTTCAAAAAATAATTTATTGAATTTTGTAGCACTGGTAAAGAAACCATGTTGTACTAATTTCTCTTTGAATGATTCTAATATCTACATGTCATTTATATAGAATCACAAATTTCAAGTGGCCACATGACATCCTTGAAAGTCTTTACAATACATTTTATTATAAACTCTCTTGTTAATCTCTTTTTATAGAAATAAAATAAAAAGTAAATGATAGTACCTAACAACATTCTAGAATGATTTTAGATTCTCTTACTTTCATCCAAAATTACAATATTTTTTGTATTCTAAATACATGTGAATTTTGTGTAATACTTAAATGATTTTATGAAGTACATTTGAATCTACTTCACAAGTTTGAGTATGTTATTTTTATTTATTTATTTATTTATAATCTAAAAACTGAAATAACTTTAAAAATTGACTCTTGCTAGTTTTAATTTTTTTCAATGATTTTTTTAATGATGTAGATGACGGTTTTAATCAGAATGACTGGAGGTAATGGAATTGCAGTGATTGAACATTGTTCATTTCAGGAACATATATTGGATGCATTTTTAAAAAAAAATATGAATAATACATAACCAACAATAACTATAAATTTTTTAAGATAGTAATGCAAAAAATGTATGAAAATCACATCTGGTACAATTTAATATGTGCAGTATACTTTTTAATTTAAAATCAGTCAATAGACAATTTTCTCAAATATTTTTTTATTGTTCAATGTTTACTGTAAAAATATGGTTGAGAATTTCATTTTGAAAAAAACATACTCACCTTAAGAATTGTTCTAAAAAAACTGTTAAGATCTTGAAACAAATCTCAAGTAATTTTGTCAACTTGACACCATTGAGTAGCTTTTATTTTGAATGCAAATCAACATGGAATCCACATGGCACTGTAAATTTTTTATCAACCATATATTGAATAATTACTAAAACTCAGTTGTTGGTTTACATTTGCAGATAACGAATAAAGTACATGTAGTTGTTTGAAAAGGCTGCCATGAAAACCCTAATCCAGGGCTGAGCTAGGGAGCTGTGTAAGAGTTCTGTGGCCAGCAACTCATGATCCCAATAACCAGCTGCACACCTGGCACAGTGCTTGCTGACATGGCACTGACTGACAGATATTGTGTTCCCAACAAGCGTATTCATCCATTTATCCGGTCGTAGCTCTCCAAGCTTCGAACCAAGCATGCCTCCCAATCATGGGTGTGGTTTACTTCTAAATTTATTTGGATTCATGTGATTTTATGTTTGTTTTATGAATGCATGACATTTCAAACAAAACTAAGATGTGCATTAATATACTCCACTCTAATACAAAGAGACCGTACTATATTATAAGTTTTTTTTCCCTCAAGGTGAATAAGTGAAACTCAAACATACCCACTATCAATTTTCACTCTACGAGTTTTTATTTTTTATATTTTAATAATAATAATAAAGTAATAATTGTGAATTTTAATCACATATTGCATTCATAATGCCTTCATGTATACAAGAAATCCCAAGAAATAAATTAACATGAAGTAATTTACACCCAATTCAATTTTTTGAGGAACAGCAGAGTATATAAATTATAACAATTCTTTGAAGAAAACAATTCCATCATTAATGGTTTTTTCTTATTGAATATTTTTTCTATAAATATATTTTTTCAGATTTTAGAATTCAATACATTCACACTCTTGTCTTGAATTTTGGTTTGAAAAAAAAAAACTGCATGAAAGAAATACATATATATATATATATATATATATATGTTAAATGAATTTGTTTGACTAAAAAAAACAAAATTCAGATGATTTATGTGAATTAAAAATATTAGTATCACTCTCCCTCTCCAAAGGAGTGCAATGTATGATACTCTTTATTTAAAAGTTTCATCCCAATGATAATTGCTCGCCACAGACAATACTGAAAAAAATCCATGAGGTTTATACCAAGAAAAAAAGGGGGTCAAATATTTACTAATTTCAATTTAAAATAAATGAAGCAATGAAAGTGTAACACCCTTCAGTTCTTATCAGCAGCAGTACAATGACATTGCTGGGTTCTTCAAAGAATTCTAAACTTTATTTCGAAAAATAGTATTCAAGGTTTTAGTTTTAGAAGCCCCTTTTCTTCTTCTTTTTTTTTTTTTTTTTTGAAGGTAGATCCAATTGAATGCATAAATTCAATATATATATATATATATATATATATTATATAAGTTTCATGTGGCAAGGTATTTTGTGGAATAATTGTTGTAAATTATAATTTGAAACAAAAGTGATGACTTTTCTTTTTATTTAATTATTTCGGGTTTTGCACATAAATTGAGTGGATGTAGAGCATGCTTTAGGTTTTACACAGTTACTGGGTCACTATACACATTATTAAAAACTAAAAGATATTTATTTAATCATTTATTTATTTACTGTTATTTAGAGATCAAAGACCTTATTAAGAAACTTTCCCTCTGCATGTGTGTAAATGTAAAATTTTCTGCTTTTTGAACAGTTGTTTGTAAAATTAAATAGAACTGTAAAAAACATTCATCATAATTATGTGTACATTTCAAAAAAAAACCCAAATTTCGTATTGAAAACTGTACGTATGTGTATCAAATGGTAAATGAATTTGGTAATTAATTTGCAATATTTTCAATGAGATAACATCAATGTCAAACGTTTCACAGTAATATACATGTATAATTTAGTTACATTTTATATAGAGGAGATATAGAATTGAAATTGAAATATCTCCAAGCAATCCAAGATAACACAAAAAAGTTTACCATCAAAAAAAGAATTTGAATGTTTTCATGTCATATAGTCATTAATTTGGTTATTATTTTTATTAATATTGTTATTACGATGTAAAATGAAAATACACAGAAAACAGATGTAATATAACATAAGATGAAGACTCATTTGTTTGCCTAAAGAACCATAAATAAATAAGTAAATAAATAAACGTCACCTGTCAAGTGTAATGAGATGTCAAAGTTCAGAGTAACGTGGATTCTCTTCACTATCACGCAGGATGAGGAACCGACGAACGAAAACGTTCATCTAGAGTAAATGGTAATGAATGAGTCCCATCTAGGGAGAGAGACATCCCACCAGAAGGAGGAGGAGATTCATCATGGGAAACTGACACCCTCGTTCCTAGAAGGGAACACCCGATGGGAACTGGGAGGCCCACTTCAAGTGAACACGAAGGAGTGAGGGACATGTGTGGGCTTGCTGGTAGTGGGGTTCAATGTGGAAACGCCTTCTGTCAAGTACTCATCCATCTCTCTCTATATCTCTCTCTCTCTCTCTCTATATCTCTCTCTCTCTCTCTCTCTCTCTCACTCTATCCACGTAACTTCATTCATCCTTGCCTTTCATGTCGCAGCTAAGCTCCGCACCCTACTCCACGTTCCCTGCCCTAGGCTAGGCTCTGCTTTGCTCGGTCCTTTGGAAGCCATACATGCGAAGACAAGTCTTCTCCCCCAACATTTGGATGATGTTTGCTCCTTCATGTGGATGACGTTGCTCGGGGCGGATGACTTTACTCAATTTTATATCTGTCTCTTTCTCTCTTGCTGTACAGAAAGTAGGTGGGCAGAAAGTCCATTTTGTCCCACAGGCCAAAAGTTTGCCCTTAGGGCAGACCACAAGACAGATTATATTGGGTGTGTTTTTTCCGTTGTCTTTTGGTCCTGTGGCCCGATTTAACAAAACAGCCTCAAGATGTGGTGTTTGGATGAAGATCAAACGAGGAGCAGCTGCCTTCCCATTCATTTCAGGAGCATGTGGTTCTAGGGCCACCGTTGAACTAGTTCGAGGGGGTTTGAAGGAGTTCTATGACCATCCACTTTCTTGAAAATAGTAAAATGAAATGCTATTTGAGATTTGTGCAATTCTTTACCAATACGCTTTACCCTTTAAATGAATATAAATAAATGTCTGTATTAATGGAATACTAAAACTTTAAACCGCAGCATGAATAGTCTCTTTGGCATTTAATTTCATCATTATTTTTTATTGTTGTTGCCAAAGTGTGTTTTACAACATCATGCAGGAGACATATATACAGTTGTCAAATAATTACTTCACTATCTCATTTGTTAAACGTATACAGAATTCACCCATTAATGAATGTGCAAAATATGGGAAGTGAAAACCTAATCGCAGTGACCATAATCCTTCAAATGCCAAGTTGTTGATGCTTATAGTTACAAAAAAACATAGTCACAATGAAGAAGAAAAAGAAGAGGAATAAAATTGTACCAACCATGAGAAACCAAAATATGGATGTGTTTACACTTGTACAAGATTTTGAATTATTTGATCCATTAAATTTTTCTGCTTTGCTTTGTTTGTGCGCATGTGTGTTTAAAAAATAAAAATAAAAATAAGAGAATAATAAAAATGATACTGGGTGAAACTTGGACTACACTGTGTAACTCAAATCATAATCATGTCCAATATTTTATTTATGTCATACATTTTCCCTTCCTAAATCTTTATTGTAACAAAAGGCAAGGTGTTTTGGCACCAAAACAAATTACTCTTTGAATGGATGAATATACGGAAGGATGTTTCCCGGAGAATGGTACAATTGGGTATGCTCAAAGTGGGAAGTTATGGCAAGATAAAGACTGCTATGTGCAACATTGAATCCCAACACAAGGAGGTCTTTGAGCAAATGGGATTTGATAAACGAGAGGAAGTTTTCATCCATTTGTTCACAGACCCGTCCAAGGCCTCTGACACTGGAGACTGACCGGTGTAGAGGGGTCGTAATTGAGGTCTGCATCTGACAAGACCACAGAGGGCTGTGCTGCCATGAACAGTATGGAGAAAGTAAAGTAATGGGATTGTCATGTGTTGATTACTTAGAGTGTTTGTGTACTGGGCTGGATGGATAGATGAGCGAGATAACGAATGAATAATGAGGAATGAAACACATGGCTCTCTCTCTCTCTCTCTCTCATACCTCACACCCTGTCATTCACACTGCATTGAAATTCTGCCTTTATGAGGGTGGATCAGCCTGAGCTGCTAATTTTCCACAATTCACTGCAGCAGCTTTTTCATTTTTACTGTTTTGGCACACTGAAAAAATCCTAAAAAGTCTAAATCCCTCCCACTGTATTGTACCGTGTCGTGTTTTTACTGTACTTGTATTGTAATGTATAAACCCCATGGGGAGTGTGGAAACTGAAGGGAGTAGTGGGGAAGAGCTGCATGATGCCTGCTCAAGTCATGGTAAGGAACCTGAGCTGTACAGCCCTACCCAGTTGGTACACAAGGTCTGTTTGCATTGGAGTAAATTTTGAACTTGGAGCAATGAAGTAGTTTCAAAAAAAGAAAAGAAAAAGGATTAGATGGTTGATGTGTGTGAGTGTGTATGTATATATATATATATATATATATATTCTTTTTTTTTTTACTTTCATATCTACATGGATTATCATTTCCACATAGAAGTAACTAATCACCATTTGACTATTAATTCATTGTGGGAGTTGAGTCATTTCTAAGGAACCTACTATGCCAGATCAATATTAGTATCCAACAAGGTAAATTTTGACATATTGGTACTTTAATAAAAATATAAAAATATCAAATGAAAATCACATATATGAATGCTTGAGAAGAAAAACCTGCAGAGTTTCTGTTTTTGATTTGCATGATCTTTGTAAAATTCTCTTATTAGAAATTTCTAATTCATGTATAATACCATGATTTTTATTTGTGGCAAAGCTGAGAGGCTTTGGTACTCATTCTGAATTAGGAAGTTGGCATGGGTTGGGGGAGTCTGCGAGTCTGTGTGTCTGAATGAAGCAGCAGCACTGTCTCTAGGGCTATGTTGCTACCTAGAACTCTGGCAATGCTTTAAAAGCCTCCACTAGGAATGGAATATTTTTGATACTGCAGCCTTTTGTTTTGCTTGATAAGTACCCAGTTAGTAATCAGTTGTACTCATTGGAAGTCTGTTGTTTTTAATATGTCATTACACCCCCATCTCCTTTTCAAATGAGAGAATTTATGTTGCTCAAAATCATTGCAACCCTACAGGTCTGCAGCCTCTTATCATATACCATGGCTAGCAACTTCTCAGCAATTTGGCTCTTAGGCTGCTTCTGCCCCTTGTAAAACACTAAACAAATACAACAGGTGCTTGAACTCTCTATACATGTGTTCATGTGGGTGTGAACAATCTGTCCTCTTTCCAAAAACAGAAAATAACCATTTTGTTCCCAATAAATTTTAACAAGAAGAATAAAGAAAGAAAGAAAGACTCAGAACAATAAAATTAAGGTTCTTTTCTTCTTCTGATTCTACCACCTTCTGTCTATTCACATGATCCTTTGGGATTTATTTATTTATTATTTCATTCTTGTTTTGTTGTGGGGCACCATGAAAGGTTGCTTTGAAGGAAAGGCAATTTTATCCAAAATCCTTTCCAGGCGCAGTGGCTGTCAATTGTATCTGAGGTGTAAAGAAGAAGGAGATGTCACTAGCTGAGCCAACATATACACAATTTCAGCCTACCTTCCTCTTCCCTGATGTGTCCCATTTGAAACATGCTTGAACAAATTTGGATCATAGAATACAGAATCTCAGAAAGTTCCCAATCACAGACTGTAACTAAATACTCTGAGAAAATAAATGGAAATTTGTAATGAATGCATGCTGCCATTTTAGCAGTGGCTAATATACTTTCCTTGTTTTTGTGTAACATGATATATAAATATTCAACAAAACAATTAATGTTTGTAATACCTCATAGGTAGCCAATGGCCCTTTTGATACCTTGGTACACTTGTGTCAACAGTGAGCTCAATAAAGTAAGGAAAAGATGAATAAAAGGAATCTTCCTCCAGGCTTCATTTAAGCATAAGATGGTTTATGTGTGTTTCAGAATCATTTTTAACCTTGCACCCAATTTGTTAGATGGAATATAACACCTCCAAATGGATATATGTGTGTGTTTTATCCATTATACTTTTGATTATTTATGAAAAGTCATGTATATACATATATTAAATTGAAGGAGAGGGTAGCAAAGAAAGGGGGCTTGGATCATGTGGAGTTGTTGCAAAAGTACAAAAGCTGGGCAAGCGCATTTATAGCTTTTGTTGTTAAGTTTGTACCAACCCACACAAAAATTAAAGGGAGAAAATTAAAAAACAAAACCCGACTGGACAACAGAAAAGGGGTCTCTCCTTCCGTTTCTTACATGCTTTTACTTTTTCAGTATGTAGAAAGGTGGGATTGCCTCACAGAAAGGAAGAAATTTACCACCACATGTGCCACATACATGCACACACACAGGTTTTAGGAGGTACACGCTACCTACCCACCAGGTCGAGAGAGAGAGTGTCAGGTCCTGCTCTCTGGAGTCAATAGCCCCTTCATGATGGGAGATGAACCCACCGGACAGTACCGACCTCCTCCTCGCAGAGGCCCTATCAGGCTGGGCAGGCAGGGACTGATTCACTACTCTCTGTTCACACTGAGGTACACAGCCACCAGCCTAGTGCTGGGACTGGGAGGGTAGTTCCAAGTCCCACCGTCCCTACTCCCATTACATTCTAGAAATTTCCAGTGCGTCCGAATGGCTTGACGATCTTCCTTCGGCCTCACTCCAGCATGCTGTTTTGATTGTTTTCTTACCATTTTTTTTATTGTATTTTTTTTTGTATTCTCTTTTTATTATTGCTACTAAAGAATTTAAAATTCAAAACAGGAGCAAAAAATTGATTGAAATCATGTACATGGACACTAGAATTGTTTGAAAGCCAATTTTTGTGCTTTTAATGGTACCATGAATATTAAATGCAAAAAGGATGATTAGTAGGTTCCTGTAAAATTATGAGAAGTTGCACTACACCATCCTATTCTTTGCTCTACCAATGGTTCAAAAACATACGTCATTGCCCCTGCTTGCATTTATACCAGCACAAACAGAAATAATAATCTCAGCTAAGATATTAATTGATTTACTAAAATTGCAATAATTTTTGCCTTATTTTCAATGGGTTTTCCTGAGGAAACCCAAGGGTTGTAGGATTTTCTATTAGATGAGTCCTGAAATAGGCTACATCAAGTACACGCATATTTTAGAGGATAAAATATAACAAAAACACTATTCAAGACTTTTCGGAACACCAACACCCTTCAAAAAACAACATAAGAACAATAAAAAAAACAAAACCATGCACACATACACACATTACAACTAGTTGCCATGCATGTGGGGGCAACAACATTGACTTTGTTAACTCAAATTGGAGTGTGCAGAAGCAATTGCAATATTAATGAAATGGTACTAATGTTAGTACAAGCTGCATGGTTTTTATTTTTTTGTTTAGATTTGGTTTGGGTATGTTTTTTGTTTGTTTACCACTGAGGAAGAATACGGAATTGGAAAGGAGCTGAAGCCTATCCGTCGAAGGAGCCACCTCCAGACTGGGGAAGGGAGCGGGATCGATCCGAAGGGGAATAGGGGAAGAGAGAGTGTGGTGAGAGTGAGTGTGAGAGATAGAGATAGAGAAAGGGCGGGGGAGGGAAGGGAAGAGAGAGAGAGAGAATTTGGGGGGGGGGGGTAACTAAAAGCCGGGCTCGTCGGGCTCATCATTGTCTCGTAGATTGTCATGGAGTGTGTGTGCGGCACCCCCCCCCCCCCCCACCCCCCCGACCTCATTCTCCTCGTATGATAATTTACCGTCGCTGATATGGGAATGTTGATGCGCTATTGCTGATACTGCTGATGCTCAATTGAGTATCTTCTTCGCACTTGTCATTCCCCTGCCTCCTTTCTTACCTTTTGTTTAGTGCCTCTGGGGGAGGTGGAGAGAGAGTGAGTGAGAAGCAGCAGTGGTACTATCATCACTGTAGCGCTGGATATTGTGGGATGATACTGGCGATGGCGAGGACAGGACCAGTAAGTGTTGGGAAACAGTTAGGCGGAGTAATAGTAAAGAGGTAGGAGGAGGAGGAAGAGGAGGAAGAGGAGGAGGTGGAGGGTTTCAAGGTGGGGGAGCAAGTTGGCATATCGGTAGGAGTCCATAGAGGGAAATAGAGAGAAAGCAAGTCAGGAAGTGTTGGAGAGAGAGAGAGAGAGAGAGAGAGAGAGAGAGAAGGAAGAGGAAGAGAGGTGGTCGTGTCGATGATGGAAGAGATGATAGTGTAGTTTTTGGTTGTATGTAGTAGCCATGAAGGAGGGGTTGTTTTTACGGGTGATGGTTGTTGTTCGGAAGGTATGTACAAATGGGAAGGGCTATGTCGGGGATCAGCTGGAGTGATGATTGATTGAGTGGAGAGGGAGTGGCGGTAGATATGGGGATGGAGTGGGATGGGGTTCGTATGTCATCATTAGAATCCAAGAGTGGAGGGTAGTTTACCTGGAGCAGCAGCGTTGTGCTCTTGCCCATCGTGGCGGTGGACATTTGTGTTTGAGTAGTAGAGGTGGAGGCGTTGTTGTTGTTGTTGTTGTTGTTGTTGTCGTGGTTGTTGTGTGGTAGTGGTAGTAGTGTGATTCTGTAGTGGCTTTGGTGGGTCTATTGCTGATGGTTTTTGTGTTGCGTCAGGCCGACGTCACGGTCGTGTAGCATCCAGGGCGACGAAAGGTGAATGAACAAAGGGTGTGTGTCGGCATTCACATATTCTCGGCTGTGGAAGTTGGAATAGGGATGCCTTGTGTGCGATTCAACTCGTAGAATTGAAGAAGAGGAGGAGCTTGAAGGTTGTCAAGAAAAGGGTAGGGTGCTGCTGCAGCAGCAGTAGCAGCAGCATCAGCAGCAGCTTGAGAGGACGAGGACCTAGGAGGAACAGAAGCTCTTGCGTGGTCTGTGAGGGGGATTCTTTGTTAGGGGTTGGAAGCTTCTAGGTTGGGCACGTAGTAGTGCATTCTTTGTGTCTTGTTATCTGGGGTTTCAGTCGTATGAGTTGAACACGGGCTGTCGTCACCAACCAGCAATTAGCAACCGGGCCTGCTCACGACAGAAATTGGTTACGGGCTTCAAGAGTTCGGGGAAGCTTGAGAGGTTATCCAAGATTTTTGCAAGGGTCTCAAAGAATTTCAGGAGTTGACTAGTGTCCAACCTGAGGATTTGGAGGTTGAGGAGGCTGCTTGTTATGAGGACAGGCTGCTGAGACTGGAAGCATACGACTGAACGGTGGTTAGAAAGTCCATATTAAGTGGAATATTTGAGATGTAGGGGGTGTTATGCTTCGAGCTGTGGAGTTCCTGTGAGGAGCGAATCTGCTAATTGATATGCGGTACAAGAAGAATCGAGTCAAAGAGTGCTTGCTGCTGAAGAAACTTGAAGCTGATGTTTCATTGCAGATGAGTTTGCTGATATTACAACTCCACTGCAACCTCCCGAACTTCACATGACAGGTAGGTAGATGGATCGTAGCTGTGGAGCACTCTCTCTAGAATAACGTAGCTGCGTCTTGTGGTATCACAGCGTCTAGCGAATCTCAGGCCCTCGAGCAATTCTTTGACCCGCTCGAGACAACGACTCTCCTCAGGCCAGAATGCTGCGTTGTGTTTCCGCTGGTCTCCTGGATCTGAATTATGTGGGGATTGAGCTCGGCACTTGGATCTGATAGATTTGACACTCTTCCCACAGCAATGCGTTTTCCGCCTCTTCCGATGTTGATTCGGTTTTGCAATGTCCTGTTGTTTTTTAGTGGTCAGGTTCCTTTCCTGGACAGGTTTCAAGCTTGCTACCCAGCTTGAAAAGTTCTTCGAACCATGTCATGTATCTTTTCTGTTTGGGAGCTTCATGCAATTTTGAAAATGGGGCATTATTTCTTTGCAAGTGTAATGTTGGCTCACTGTCTGAACAGTGCGTGGGGTGAAAAAAGAGGTAGTAAATTTCGCTCGCTGTAAGAGTTACACTCATTCCTCTCGTTAAGACATACGATGAGAGGTTGTTTTGTAGTAGACCCTAAGTGATGCTGTTAACTGATTTTGTCTTGATTGTTTTGAGTCAGAAACGTGGAAGGACCAAACGATGGATGCGTCAGGAAAATACGTGCGTTACACCCAGGAGCAAGTGGAAGCCTTGGAGCGGGTTTACCATGAGTGCCCCAAGCCTAGCTCTATCCGACGCCATCAGCTAATCAAAGAGAGCCCCATTTTGGCAAATATCGAGCCCAAGCAGATTAAAGTTTGGTTTCAAAATCGACGGTACGATTTAATTAACAAATTATATTTAAAAAAATTATTGTTTCTCTAAGATCTCAGAGTGGGTTTGATGAGCATGTTGAGTATCCTCCCATTTTCTAGTCTGCTAGAAATGATCGAGAAACTACTATTTGTTTTCCAGATGCCGGGAGAAGCAGCGGAAAGAAGCAACAAGGTTGGTCAGTGTTAACGCAAAACTTACAGCTCTAAACAAGCTCTTGATGGAAGAGAATGAGCGTCTAGCGAAACATACCTCGCAGCTCACTCTGGAGAATCATGCCCTTCGTCAGCAGATTCCTAATCTGGCTTTCCCCGATGGAAGGCATCGTCTCCCATCACAGGTGTGCAATTACCTGAATCAACTTTCCAATTTTTTAAGACTTTATAAGAGGTGAAAGCGTGGATACTCTCTCTCTCTCTCTCTCTCTCTCTCTCTCTCTCTCTCTCTCTCTCTCTCTCTCAATCTATTAATCCCACCATTAATGCTGTTTAATACGTAGGTTTTGCAGAGTCCCCTCAAAAAAGAAGGAGCAGTCAATGGTGGAGATGAGAGCTCTACTCAAGGCGGTATTTGTGTAAAGGTACATGGGCAGGCTGGTATAGCCTCCACAGATACTAGCTGCGATTCTGCCGTCACTGGTGGTCTACCACATCGTCTCACTCCTCAGCATTCTCCTCGCGATTCTAGTCCTGCGGGGTGAGTTTTCGACGCCTCTAACGTTTGGATCGCAATCATGTGCCACTTTTTTTCTTTTTTAGAGTTTCCGTTCATGGGTGAGACTGTCGCACTTTGACCTGAAATGTGAGATCGTCTGCAGATTGTTAGCTACTGCTGAGGAGACGCTGACAGAATTCCTGGCTAAAGCCACAGGAACGGCGGTGGATTGGATTCAGTTACCTGGTATGAAGGTATGTCATCTCTCCGCAATGGTGATGAGTGACTCACCGCATCACCTCTTACAGTGATCTGAGTGATTTGAAGAGATTGCAATGCTCTGAAATTGAAATCTTAAGCTTTGAAAGGACGGTTTGGCTGAAAGTCGTTAACAGGTGAAACAATTGCGGTTGTACTAATAGTAAGATGTTTATTTGCAGCCTGGTCCGGATGCCATTGGCATTATTGCTATATCCCACGGTTGCGTCGGTATAGCTGCTCGAGCTTGCGGCCTAGTGGCCCTCGATATTAGTAAGGTAACAGAAGTTCTCAAAGATCGTCCAGGTTGGTTACAAGACTGTCGACGCATGGAGGTCCTTGGGGCTCTTCCTACAGGAAATGGAGGGACTATAGAGCTGTTGTACACTCAGGTATTATCTCTTTGAATCATTGCTGGTGAAAATACTTCATAAAAATTGAAGCTCATACCTGAGCTCCTAAATGTATCTGACCTGATTAAATTTGATTAAAATTTATCCCAGATGTACGCACCGACTACTTTGGCACCTGCACGGGATTACTGTACTTTGAGATACACTACAATTTTGGAGGATGGAAACGTGGTGGTAAGCCACTTACGGTTCATCTCGTTGAATATTGTTCTTGTGAGTTATGTGAACTAGTGGTATGCAGCCATTTTTTCTAGTCATGTTCCTCAGGTGTAGACGTTAAGCATACTTTCTTGTTATCTTTTAAAAGGCTATGTTGCTTTGCAGATATGTGAGCGGTCATTAAGTGGTGTTCAGGGTGGACCCACAATGCCACCCGTCCAATCCTTTGTTAGAGGAGAGATGTATCCAAGTGGTTACCTGATCCGGCCGTGTGATGGAGGCGGTTGTATCATTCACGTCGTGGATCATTATAATAACGAGGTGAGTTAAGCTTACCTGATCAATTTTTACAGCATTTAACCATCTTTAGTGATTACTATTGGAGTCAGTGTTGATTCGAAGTTATATGAATAACAAATTCGGTAATCTTAGAAGTTGGTGTTCTGAACTACGTGTATTATGTTCCATGGTATGACATTCGCAGCCTTGGAGTGTGCCGGAGGTACTGCGTCCTTTGTATGAATCGCCAGCTGTTCTCTCGCAAAAGTCTACTCTGGCGGTATGTTTGAGCTTCTTCCAAGTGTTTCTACAATATGCATTTGCTTGGGATGCTTTCTCTCTAAAAGAAGTATCGTATATTCGAGTAGTGCCGATATTTCTTCGCACTTATCTCATCGTTGATGGCATCGTCAATGTAGGCATTACGGCATCTAAGGAGGCTAGCTGCAGAAGAAAGTGGTGAGGGAGTTCCGCGGAATGGACAACATCCAGCAGTGCTGCGCACACTATGCCAGCGACTAGCCAAGTGAGTTGTTCTTTCAGAGCACAATCGTCGTGTTTGGCTGTGGAATTGGTTAAGTAAATGGGATTGCTTCGACGGTCAGAGGTGGATAATTCGAACTAAGAGATTTTTTGATTATTACAGGGGCTTCAACAATGCGGTCAATGGATTTCCAGATGATGGCTGGGAGGCTACGATTAGCGATGGCCTAGATGACGTCAGTGTGATGCTCAATGCAACTCCCAAATCTATGGAGGGACAGATTGCATCGGATAAGCTGCTATACTCTTTGGGTGGAGGCATACTTTGTGCAAAAGCTTCCATGTTATTACAAGTATAGTCTCTCGTAATACGTTTTGTACTCTATTTGCGTTTGAATATTCTTTGTAGCATAAAGTCCCTTATTTTCCTTTCCTTGAGCATTGCGAAGTGTTAATATTGGTTTTTCTTTGAAAGCTAGAATCCTGCAGTCAGTAATCGGTTTAATGCGTTTTGCAGAATGTCCCATCATCACTGTTAGTCAGATTCTTGAGAGAGCACAGGTCAGAATGGGCGGACTATGATATAGATGCAAATGTGGCCTCTTTTCGTAGCAATGGCAACGGCTATATTCCTAGAGGTGGTGGGGTGTCTCATGTGCAGTTGCCTCTACCTTTGGCCTATTCTGGAGAATCTGGAGAGGTATGCTCTTGGGAATCTAGGTTATATTAAAACGTGGAGAAATATGCACTAGGCTACCGTCCTTTTAATTTATCACAATCTTATTGTTTTAGTATGACCCACTTCTGAAAATTCTTATTAATGGTGTCTAGATATTGGAGGTTGTGAAAGTGGAAGGTCACAGCTCAGTGCAACATATGGTTCTTTCCCGAGATACTTTCCTGCTTCAGGTGCGTTTTATTTCATCCCAGCGTCTTAAAATAATGATTGTGCGAGTTTAAAACCGCTAAGTGATCACATAAACTGACATGGCGTGGTCGATTTTTGAATCAGCTATGTAGCGGAGTCGATGAGAGTGCACTTGGGGCTTGTGCGCAATTAGTTTTTGCTCCGGTGGATGTTGCTTTGGCTGATGACATCCCTCTTCTTCCGTCGGGTTTTTGTGTTAGTCCTATCGACACAAATGTTGTGGTACGTTTGTCTTTTCCTAGCAATCTCTCCAGAAGTTACTTTTCATTCGTGTTTCTTTATGTTCTTTTTGAATGTCATCTCTCTATTGTTGAGGTGTGCTGTGTCATAGTTTTTACGAGATTTTTGGCTTCTGCAGGATGGTTTTGGTCTTGATCGCACGCTTGATCTAGCTTCTACTCTAGAGGGGGGAAATGATTTACGCTTGAATGGTGATGCGAAGTCAAATAATAGCCCCGGTCAGATGCGGTCTGTTTTGACGATTGCCTTTCAATTTGCGTACGAGGTGCACACCCGTGAAACTGTTGCAGCTATGGCTCGTCAATATGTACGCAATGTAGTGGCATCAGTTCAGCAGGTAGCGATGGCGTTAGCTCCCTCTCGAGGAGCACCTCCTCCTCGCCAAGTTCCTAGTAATCCAGACGCGCTTTCTTTAGTACGCCATGTTCTGAGCAGTTATAGGTATTTTTCTTATGCACATACCACTTCAGACCACCACCACATTCTCTGTAATTTTCCGCCTTGATGCATTATCGATATTGTCTTGTATTGACTCTCTTGAGAGGTGCAGTTCTAGCCAAATATTTTTATTCCTGACAGGTAGCTTCATCTCATCGGGAGGATTGTTGTGCGCAGGTTTCACATGGGTATAGATCTAATAAGACCAGAAAATGGGAGTGATGAAGCTCTGTTTAAGGCTTTCTGGCATCACACAGATGCCATCGTGTGCTGTGCATTGAAGGTAGTTTTTTGGCGTCCACTCTGTCGTCATGTCAGATTAGCAGATGGAGGCTTAGCTCTTCAAACTTTCACTTCCGTTTACTTCAAATTTTGCATATTAGTTGAATCACCTTGAATGGTACGTTCTTTTGCTGAGAATAGCAAACTGTGTGTTTTTTTTTTCTTTTTTTCTCTCAGGGAATGCCAGAGTTTGTGTTTGCCAATCGATCAGGCCTTGAAATGTTCGAAACTGCGACAGCTAGCTCCCTGAAAGATTTAGATTGGGAAAAGACTCTGAATGAGAACGACCGCAAGTTATCATATGCCACGTTCACTCATGTTTTGCAACAGGTTTTTATTCCTTAACATTTTTTATTAAATTTCGTCATTTGGAAGTTATTGTACACCTGGTTTTATGGTTTGTTTGTTCTCATTTTTATTTTTTTTGTTATTCATAATTATAAACCATTATGTTTTCTTTCTTCTTTTTTCTCTTATGTGCTGTTTTCACTAACAATTTTAGTTCCTGTGGAACAGGGTTACTGCTCTCTTCCAGCAGGAGTGCGCATGTCCAGCACAGGTCGAACTGCAACCTACGAGCAAGCCCTGGCATGGAAAGTTCTAAACGATAGTGAAGCAGTCGAGTGCATTGCCTTCCTCTTCATCAATTGGTCCTTGGTTACTTGATCCAAGAAATCTCAACTTTATCTTGTCTAGCAACTTATTGCTGGACAGCGAAGTCGCTTTTTTCTATTTTTGCTCTGCGTTTGATGCAAGACAGTAGGTACCTATATTCCAGGCTGGTGAGGTGAGCGTGTTGCCAATGTCATGCAAACTTTAGCCCAGCTGTGTTTATTTTTTATTTTTATTTTTCGAATCGAATTTAGCTGTGAAGCAGACTGACTGGATTCAGGGTGAAGTGGACTCGCTTTTGCTATTTATGAAGCTATAGAGTTTTTGGTGTTGCGCACTGTACTCTCATGCTCCTATCGGAAGCTTTACTTGTTGGGTTTGCCGTTCACGTTTGATGTCAGTATGAGCACCATACCGGATCATCAGCATGTACTCTAGTTTTGTAGTTTAAAGAGACTGCTCTGAACCCAGCAAATTGGCGTCTGACGAAGATTTTTGCATCAGTTTCTGTAAGTTAGGAGTAGAATGCAAACGATGCTGGCAGCTGTCAGCCGTAAATTCCTGTAAAGCAATTTCTATAATTGCAAGTTTTTTATGACTTAGGAAATGCTAAATTTGAAGTCTCGACATATTTATTGCATGGCTCTTGATTGATTTAGGGTCATTGACCACTTACAGCAATCTAATTGAGAAAAATAATTGCAAGTAGTTGCCAAGCAATCAGAAGTTCACCAAATTTGTAGTTGTCAATGATATTCAACTCTCAATGAACTACGATCACTGCTTCATCTACACAAGTAGGCACGTTTCTGTTCAGATTACAAGTCGTCTTTCAATCCATGTCAAATCAGTTCACACATCCTAAACTAAAAATTTTAGCTACTTAGTGGATGCAGGCACATTGTCATCGGAACCGAGAGTTTATGAACTTTGGTGGTGATGTTGAGTGATGTTTTGATCATGCATTGATTTATGAAATTGGACCATATTATTTTAAAACATTGTGTCTTTCCTTGGGCTAGTCTTATCTTTGAGCTACCTTCTCTTGGGCTACTTACATCACCTTTGGCTACTAATTTAAGTTGGTACAATGAAAAAATTAAAACTTGTCTAAAGTCTTTATTTGAATGAATAACAATTTTAAATATTCATTGTTTTGAGTGCCCTTGGATGGATTTTGTCTAGTTGATTATCATCTATAAGAGCTTGAGTTTAAATAGAAGATCTTGTTTTCTACTTGATACATGCCTCATGCTTTCAATTTTCTTTAATAAGTACAAAATATATTATAAATATGTTAGTTTTGTTAATTAGTAAACTTAAGATTCCACTATAGAAGTTAATAGTCTTCTAACAAAACCAAGTGTTCTTGTAGGCTTAATAGAATACGCTATAAAATGTAGGAACTATCAAATTAAATGATGATGATTTGTTGAATCTAATCCTAAAAAATTGTTGACTCTAGATCTTTGATGTATAATTATTTACAATAATAAAAAAAATATATCTCTTTTCTTAAATGTATAATTTAAAAAATACCAAATATTAGCAAAAAAGCCAAGAAATCCATAGTATAGCATCAATAAATAAAATTTTAAAGAATTATGTAAAGATTAATTTTTGCAGCCAAACTCAATCAAATATTGATATTGTACAATCAACACTTGTATATGATTTGGCTCTTTCAACTCCCCATATTTGTTTTCATTTATTTATTTTTATTTCAAAATACAAAAAGATATGTCTTTTTTTGTTAAAAATAATTTAGTTAAATTCAAACAAAACTAACTTTGTAATATTGCAATTTGTAGTTATAGGTCATTGCCAAATCAATTAATAAGATTTGAGAGAATTAGAAGAAGGTTCCATTTAATTCTTTGTTTTACAAAAAATATTAGATTGAGATTGACAACCATCAATTTTTTGTTAAGTATGGGCTTGTTTGTTGGAAGACTTTGACTTTTTTTCCTAAGTTTGCAACTAACATTATCTATGTTCTATGAAGATTTTTTCTTTTTGTGTGATTAATTTGTTACTTAAAAGACCTTGTTTCTTTTGTATCTATCAAATTTTATTAATTATAAGATACATCAATTTTAAATTCTAAGTGTTGTTAGAAAATCCAAAACATATGAAGTGTGATCTATTTTGTATTTCTTACATTGTTGAATATTATTTAGTTTGTTTTTTGAAATTAAATTTATATATTATAAAAAGAGATGTGGATGTTTTTAGAGTTAGTTTGTCCTAATAGAATTCAAATTGTACAATGAAGTTTATTAACTTTATTAAATATTATGATAAAAAATTATTTAATTATTTTTTTATTTATTTAAAATAATTAATATCAAAATTAAATTTTTTAATAAGATATAACATTATCACATAGATTTAAGAAAACTAAAGATATTTATTGGTAGTTTGATAATTTATATTATTCTAAAAAATAATCATGTTAGAAATTTAAAAAACTTAGATATCAAATATTGGCTAATTTTAAAAAATTTAAAAAGATCTTTTTAAATTTTTTTATTTTATATTAATGTACTATTTTTAAAATTTTAAAATTAAAAATTTTATTTTAAATAATTAAAATAAATTGGTACATTGTATGGTGATTATTATTATCTTTTCTATTAGATTAGTGTATAGGTATGCAAAGTACTTTGAAGAGGGTTCAAAAGAAGTATTAAAAAGATGCTAAGTTTATTATTAATATAAATGGTTGAAGTTTTGGTAAGAAGTGTTATTTATTAGAAAAATAAAGGAGTTTCTTTCTAGATAAGTCTAGGTTTATTCTAAGTTCTTTAGTACATTGGATATATATTATATTTTTCAAAGTAAATTTCACTCCTCAATTCAAATTACAAGATGGCTTTAATTAAGAGTTGCTTGTAATTCGTAATATGAAGTGAAGGATGTAAATAGGAAGAACAAACAAAAAACAAGTGAAGTAAATGAGATTAAGCAATTACACAATCAAAAATTATGTTATAGTCTGTTCACTATGCATTTATCCAATAAAAACATGTAGATCAAAGTTACTATGAATAAGTTATGAAAGTTTAAAGATAAAAAGTGAATAATTAAAAAATTGAATAAAAATATTTTACCTCAAAGATAACTTGTTTATAGATCAAAGATTCGAGCCTCACCAAGGCTCATATATAATGTATAAGGTGTCCTAGAGAGGCCTCGAGGCCTTAGTCTTATCTTCTTACTTATATCTAAGGTGCTATCACTCATATGGGACTTGTGTACCTCCCTTCTTACAAGGATTACACTAGCTATTGGTCCTACTAGTAAAATTAATATTTTTGTATTTTTGACTTCACCATGGTGTTCGAAAACACCCAATTAGCTTAAGAATCTTGTATGGCCTTCAACTCCATTTCTTCATTTTGGCTCTCAAGGTAATAAAACTCAATTTTACTAAAATCTTAAAATCTTTTCTAAAAATTCCTAAAAATTCCTAAATAAATTCTAAATAAAATTTAAAAAATCTTATAATACTTCTATAATGCTAATACTTATTTAAAGCTATATTTTCCTACTTTGGTAATTTTTATAATATTATTAAAAATTTAAATCTAATAAAAATCTTATTTCCTACATAATTAACTAAAAAAATATGAGATTCTTTTTTATGCTTCTTCTAACTACTAATTAATTATTAATAAGATTTTATAAATAATAGATGTAGATAAGAGGCCAATATAAATATTGATCTTAATAATTAACCATTAAATAAGATTTTATAAATAATACATGTAGATAAGAGGCCAATATAAACATTGATCTTAATAATTAACCATTAATATTTAATAGTAAGTAAAAATATTAAATCAACTAAGATATTTGCCTTAAAAATTTATTAAGACTCTATTTCTTCTCCACTAATACTATTCTCTTTCATTTAGCATCCTCTAAGCATATCTTCATCTAATAATTATAATTTTGGATCTCTAAATATAATTTGATGACTCACAATATTTTAATAAATAAATATATTATTTTTATTTTTTATAATTTATTAATTTTATAATCATATATATAATTTTATGATATATTTTAGTATTTTATTATATAATTATTAAATAAATGAGCCAAGTATTAAAATATAATTATAATAAAATATAAAAGATAAAATTTTTAATGCATAATATTATTTTAATTTCATTTTTTATTTAACTGATTCATATAAATATAAAAAAGTCTTTTTTTAAAATACATCTATTATAACATTGACCAATTTTAATCTACTATCTAATGTGATTTAAATTTAAAAAGTTGGGCTTATCTAACATGGTTTTCTAAAATTAATTATACAATTGCATTTTCAAGAAGTAAAATCCTTACAATCTTTTTTATTGGTGTGACTACTAATATTTGTTTTGAGATTGATGTTGATGATTGTTTTTGTTTGTAATCACATGCCAAGTTCAAAAATGAAAAAGCTCACAATGTTCATGAAAAAATGTATAAAATTACCTAGATTTTTTGTTCCAAAAGATATAAACTATTTTCAACTTGAAAATCCTCATGCTTAACAACAGGGCTGAAATAATGTGTTAGAGGAAATGTTTACACATTGTGCAAAATATCCATTCTAACACAGATAACTATAGACACACATATATATATATATATATATATATGTTTCAGAGCAGGCTCAGAGACAAGTCATCGTTGACTCAAATTGTGCTGATGGGCGGCAAAACCACTGCCAATCAAAACCAGGGGCAACAATTTCATCAGAGTTGACTTCTTAGCCACAGTGAGGTGTATACACATCCACTGCAGCCTCTGAAACGGCATAAATCCAGACTTTGGAACTGTCGGTGAGTGATCTGCCCAGCAGCAAGGGTTGTGCACCCTGAGCCCCCATGAAGCATCTGCAGCAATTAAAAACCACCCTTCAAGTCCTGTTTTCGCTGCCGCCTGTGCATTAGAGAAGGCTCGCTTTCTTCATGATTCTGCAGAATTCTGCCTCACTGATTTCTCCATCACCTGCAAACAGGCGTGCACATTTGCATGGACCTCAAGCTGTGCCAGAATGAAAATTGACAGAGATGGGTCGTCCTTGTGGAGACAGTGGTTCAGTTTCGGCTATAAATGTGTGCGAGCTTACCATCGCAATCGGCTTCATGAATCATGTCCTGAAGCTCTTCGTCCGTCATGTTCTCGCCTAGCTCCTTTGCAACACGCTTCAAGTTTTTGAATGATATCTTACCCTGAAGGACATCATCGTGTTTAAAATCGCAGTCATTTGTTTCCCGCATCAGTAATAAACTGCAGTCGTGGTTCAGTGCCCACATGTTAACCTACACTGAAAATAACCAGTTCCCAATGTATGATTCGCGTTTGAATATTCGAAAGTCTCCACTCGAACGTTAATACGTTTAAGAGACATCTTCCAGGGTGATCTAAAACCGCCGAGTGATCTGTTGATTCTACTCAGATTGTTCATATTCAACCTGGGGCTCACAGGTGGCAACTCTGATTCGAGTAAATGGACAGTTGAACTAAATTTAAGATTTACTATGGAAGTGCTTCAGTCATTCAAGGTACTCACTGTTCCATCATCGTCGAAAAGTCGAAAAGCTTTTACAATTTCCTCCTTAGAATCCCGCTCCCCCAATTTTGCCGTCATCATTTGCAAAAAATCCTCAAAATTAATTGTGTCACTTCCATCTTTTTCGATGTCCGTTATCATCCTCCTGATTTCCTGCAAAATATATAATCGTGCAGCAACGCAGATGAGCCAGATGCTTGCTTAACTTCATTCTGTTCTTCCTAGTCTCTACTCTGATTTCTGGAAGTCGCTAAAGTATAGTGCAAAATACGCGCTAAGAGCAGCAGTAGCCCAGAGTCTACATCAACAGATTTGTTACATAAGCTGAGCAGATGAATGAAAGTAGCAAACTAATTCTTAAGGCATTCAATGCAGAAACTGACCTCTTGCTTCGGTTCAAATCCAAGAGCTCTGTCACATGCAATGAGCTAATTAGAATCTCATGGTGTCCAACACTCAACGACTCCTTTTTCTCATAAAATTCCTGTGTTACGGAACAATTTCCGTGGTTTTCCATGCAGCATAATAATGCACCAAGATCAATGTGAGCATTGGTGTATTCATGTGCAGTTAATCACCTCATGGCCACTTTCAGATCCTTTGCATCGATTGTTCCTGTAAAACAAAAAAATATCGTGTCAATTGACACAAAAGCTGAACATATTCCTCCTCTATTTTCATAACCATCAGATAGACTAATTTATGACACCTTCATCGACTGGAATAATTTCATGAAGCTTACGAGAGCCTTCTGTGTCGAAGAGGTCAAAGGCTTCTCGAATTTCTTGTTTCAGCTCTTCGGTAAGACCCTGAGACCGACTCTTATTCTTATCCCTCCTAGCTGTTCCCAGACCTTTGCGGAAGCTCTGCATTACGCAGGCAACTCCCGGATAACACAGCACATTACTCATCTCAAAAAAGATACTTCGAACCAAAAGCCACCGGACTCTCGATGACAAAAACAAACTCTGTGATGAAACCCGCGGCAAATCAGTAAGTCTGTCGTGGCATCAGAGCACTGAAGAATCCCTGAACGTCGAATGCATACGCTGTGCTCATTAGACGACTTATTTTAGCGATGAAACTTGTTTCCGTACTAGTGCGGACATTATTGCCAACCAAAGGCAGACAATGCTGAGGCAATACAAGTACTGCGAGGAAATCTCGCGAGATATACTTACAGTATCATCGGTGATTGGTCTTAACTTTCGCCTATCTTTACCTGAGGATGTACAACATGGTTCATCAAACCTTGAACTCGTGCCACAGGACCTCACCGTAAGTGGATCCTTACATCTGCCAGAACTCCTACCATAACTTGCCGGGAATGGGCCATATAGCTTCTCGGAGCTTCTGCTAGTGCTCTCTGAAGAAAGGTCACTGGCACTACGATGATCCACACGGTCATCTCCCACGCAAGAAGCATGATCCTTTCTACAACTAAACGCAGCTCGCTCAAAAGGTACTGCAGTATTGCACCCTCTACTTATTTGAGTACTTCCGTCTTTTTCACAAACGCACATAACTTTGACGCAGCACTGGGGTGTGAGGCCATTTCCAACAGCACCAGAAACGGGCCGGGCTTGTTGCTCACCAAGTGGCATGCACCGATGCAATTCGGCATTTCGAAAATCAGGTATTTCAGCTGAGAGTGTTAACGAGAACACTGGCAAGAAATCATTCGTACCACTGGCTGCGACATCAGGGGGCCCATCCTCACACAAGACTCTGTTACCCACGGATGATCGGGAGGTGCAACTGCATGAATGAGATGAATCATCAACAGAGAAGGGTGCGTTCACTCCACCAACAAATGCATCGCCATCCTTGCTGAATGTGGAAGGCATTCTAGCCAAGGAAGTCTCGGCATCTGAGTACAAATTGCACCAACGATGTCCAGAGAGCCTTTGCGGAGGCACATCCCCATCAGGGTTGCCGACTCCACCGGTTTTGGTTTCACTCTTTACACCACTGAGGCTGAGGTCAAGCATCTCGTCGCCACCAATTCGATGCACGTCCTGCTGAAGAGACGCTCGAAAAGTAGAATTTGGCAGACAAAATTTACACACACCATCTTCCACGATGCTAGCGCCACCACCATTGGGAGTTCGAGGGTGGGAAGGCACCTCCTCATATGAGGTTTCATTGCCGGAACAACACACGGTATATACTTCCGCACGAGGGCACGTATTACTCCTACCATGTAACGGCAATCGCTCATGTTGAACCTCATGACCACCATATTGAACCCCCTCATTGGAGTTCAAAGGACCGGTGCCGTTACCACCATTCGAGGACATATCCCGGCGGATGGGCCTCCTAGGGTTGGAATTGTTACGGGGAGCAAGGAGACGCGCTCTCAGAACATAAGCCCCAAGTACCAATGTGAGTAGATGCGACCACTGCAGCATTCACATCACAACAATTCCTGCAACGCAACCATGGAGCAGTGAAACTGCGTAAAGGATTTGCGTCGCGGCGGTCACCGACTGCAACATCAACCGCCTCCGAGAATCTACAACGTAATGGTACACATCGGTAATCCGAAAGGGTACTAGGACCAAACTCATGCGGCTGCTCTGATTCCACTAACTACAGAGAAATTTTGCTTGCAAACACAACATGAAATCAAACCCATCAGCGACTCATGTCATCACGACACCCCGAACGAAAAATAACTAACTCCCACCCTCACAAGCTTTTGCAACGTCGACCAGACTCTAAAACCCTGCTTCCCACTCATCCCTGCTTTTCCCATCATTCATTCCGTCTGCAACCCGTGAATGCCATACATAACATGACTGCAATCTGACTTTGAAGCTCCTCAACACGAGCGCAGATTCTCTCGGCTTCCCGAGCACCTCAAATTCCAGAAACCTAAAAGATTTGTGATTCACGAGCGCTGCAGCGATCGTTTGTAGCAATCGCAGAGGAAGAGTTTGGCGGATCAGCAGCACGCAGCATGGAATCCTTGCGGTGCCGCCTTGCAGTCGGTGGGGACGGTCACACCCTCCCGCTTCTATCCCCGTGGCACGAGTCCCCCGGTCACCAGTCTCAGTCGGTGTCGCCAGTATCTTCGTAACGGTCCACGAACGAAACCGAATCGTTCGTTCCTTGGAGCGCGACCGTTCTGCCTGACCAATGCACCGAATCCACCGATGCTTTGGAGAGATTGCTGATAAATGGATGCTGCCCACGATTAGATTAATATGTCATTTCTTCTCGGTTCAAGTCTACGTCACATAAATCAACATAAATCAATCCAGGGCGTGAGAGTAGAATTTTCGCTATTCATATTATTTGTCTTTTCTATCTACTATTATATTTCTTTCATACTCAACTACATCAATATAAATTTTAATAAAAAATATATAAATTTTGAAACAAGAAATATTAAAAGTGATGTAAAATAAATTTAATTACAATTTAATTATGTGATATATATATATATATATAATATAAAGAATTTAATGCAACCAGAAGTTAGATTTATAAATATTTGTATTAAAAAAAGATTATTATAAAGTTCAAAAATATTAAAATTTCAAATTCAATTAAGAAGATATTTATACAATATGTATACATATTTTTTATATTTAATTTATAGATTTAAATTAAAAATGTTTTTTAAAAAATTATTTAAAAGTAAAATTATATATCTAATAAACATTATGTTTATTTGACATATATAAAAAATATATAAAAAATTATATGTCTAATAAACATCTAATAAACATCTTCAATATTTCAAATTATATATCTAATATAAAAAGTATTTGAAGATTTCACCAATTCATATTTAACTATTCTTAAAATTTTAATTTCTTAAAGATTTAGAATTTAACTTTTATATTATAAATAAGCTAAGATTTAATTCTATAATGTAAAATTAAAAATAATAGGATATTTTAAAATATTATTAAAAAATATATTGTATAAAAGATTTACAAGATTAAAAGATAGAGATAATTTTACATATTAAAGTTTTAAAATTTATTATTTAATTTTTAATTTTAAAAAATCTATCAATTATATCAAATTTTATTTATATAATTTTTTAAAGTTTTTAACATAATTTTCTACCAATAGTTTTTAGAAAATATTTTATTATTCTTTTGTTAAGTTGTAAGTTGCTTCTAACAATATTAAGTTGTAAGTTCCTTCTAATGTAGCTTCTCAAAAGTAGGAAAATTGTAGGACAAGTTTTAATAGCCACATGACATATCTATAGGAATCTAAAGATCTAATTATATTTAAAAAAACTTCTTTAAAGTTTTATAAAAAAAATATTATTTATCTAATATGTTTCTACCTATTTCTACTTAAATCTACTTACTTAAATAGTATAAGCATTTGTTATACTACATGCAAGTTATTATCTATTCATAACTTCTATTGAAACAAGTTAAATATACCTGCAAAGGTGGCTTTGCTTCTGCAACTTGTTCCAAAGACGCCACAACATTAAATTGCTTCTCTAATTCTATAATTTTGGCTTTCAAAGCCTTCTCCTTTTCCAACAAAGGTTATTTTTTTGGATCCAAAATGAAGCAATGATCCTCTCTATGGTTGAGCTTATTGCAATAAGAGCACTTTAGTTGCTTATGCTTTAACTTCTTTCTTGCCTTTGCCACCTCTATTTTTGATTTGAATTTTTTTGCACCTTGATCTTTTTTCTTCTTAAAGTAGTTATAATCACCTCTAACATGGCCTACCTTGCCACATGCCTAATAATGTATGGTCCTTTTAGACAACACCTCTGCCAAATTACTTATAATAGTAATTATCTTCTTAGTCTTTAATGTGTCTATTATCTATAAGATCATGTTGATAGTATTGTATTGGCAAAAGATCCAATCATACTTTTTAACTTTGGCAAATAATTGTACTAGCATGGCCTGACTATTGTAGTTGAAGATGATGTGAAATGTAGCCAAATCCAACAATTTCTTGTCAATCTTAGATAAGAAAATTTTAACTAGTTGACTTTTAGCAAATACACCCTTTGGCACCAGTGCAAACCTTCTCAATTGTATATATATTATATAAAGAGTGTCTTTCTTCTCATATTAAAAATCTTTGATGTGTTGCATCTAATCATATTTGAATTCTTTGTATTCAATTTCTAAATACGTATTAAATGATCACAAGGATTCAAAAAATAGTAGATCTCTTACAACAATTAAAGTTGCTTGTATGGCTTGAGCCATTTGTGACATAGCAAGTAGCATGCTCCCTTCTCCAAATATTATTATGCCCTTATCCTTGGCATCACTAAAAAACGCTCTATCTTCCTCTTTAGGTTGTTCATGTTCCTTAGTAGAAAAAATCAAACTTATCACTATACCTTCTTTAAAAGTTGTAATGAGCTCTACACAAATTTTCCAATAAGTCTCTACTTGGCATAATTCATCAATGAGGTTGTTGATCTAATGCCTATAAATTTGGAGTGCCTTGTGTTATAGGAACTATGGTAGTAATTCAAAGGCTTACCTCTTATTAAAAGTAGGAAATTGCTTGTACTATTTCTTTATCCATGTCTAGAACTTGAGCTTCCAATCAAGCAAAGAAATACCATTAGTGCACCTAAAAAAGTAATCTTGCACTATTCTGCAAGGATCATCATCTATTCTATCAAATATGACTACATTCCAAACTCAAAGCCTATAGTTGATGTCTAGTGCCAAAATAGGCTCAAAAGTCTCATTGGTATCTAATCTTGACCCAAAGTCATCAATGAGATTAATTTTCAAGTAGTCTAGTAAAGAAGATTGATCATATTGATTCTTGGTCTACATCATAAACTTGTCTATTAGAAACTTGTAACTATCTAAAGGCTTAAGAGAAATATGTACCTACAATTACTACCAAACTTTATGGTGTATTGGTCATCATTGCTAGCTACTACACATCCAATAACCATCCCACAAAAAAATCTTGTTGGCTATTAATCCAACTTCACTTTTATAATATCCTATCACAAACTAATACAAATATAAAATGAGGCAACACCAAAAATCTTCAATAATAATATCCAAAATTGGAGAAGGTATAAAAAAATAAATAAAATAAATAAATATTAGATCTTCTATCCATAACAATAAATAGCAAAATTTAAATATAATAAAAATATTGCCAAATTCTTAATATTGGTGCTTCAAATCATACAACCTATGATTAATAGTAGAACTTGTAACACAACACCTAAAATAATCTCATGTTATTTCACTACTAAAATTTGTAAAAATTTTAAAATTTGGTATTAAAAAATATAATTTAGCTCCTAAAAATCATATATTATGATTAAAAAAAATTCAAAATATCAAACCAACTAAACCATTAGATTCTTTAATAAATTTTATATAAAATAGATTCTATTTTTATCTAATTTTAAATTAAATTACTTCCAAAATTAAATTTAAAAGCCATTTATTTAATTTGTCAAAAATTAGTGATCTAATTTTTTAAAAAATTAAAATCTATATTTTAAAAATATTCTAAGATCTATAATATTTAAAGATTTTAATATCTTTAAAATCCTAAATTTAAATCTATAAAATTAAAATATTTTTATAATCTATATTTTTGAATACTTCAAAAATATATCAATTCTAAAAGCTAAAAAATCTCCAAACTTAGCTAGCATCCAATGGTTGTCCATCCATGCTCACTTGCTTGCCACCATCCAAAGGTTGTAGATTCAAAGTCACTGTCCAACAATCGCTGCTCTTGCCAACTAATTGCCTACTTTCACCTAGTGATAGCCGTTTGTCAGTTGTTTGGCTCACGATTGCTCAATCAGGCACCTTCAACAAGTGGTCACCAACTAGTAATTAGCATGGCATGACATGGAGCTACCTCTGACTAACAATTCAATGCAAAAAGCAAAAAATCTAATGCTAGTACTCTCTCCTCAAAAGTCTAATTTTTGCATCAATTATTTTTTGCAAAAATTCTAAATTAAAATTACAAATCACTTTTCTACTTTTTCTTTATTCTTTTAGATACTTTCAAAATACAAAAATAAGAAGAAAATAGGAAAAATAGAGCATTCTTATCAAGTGAAAAATAAGCAATCACAATACAAATCAAGCATCTTTCACTCCACTAGAAGAGAATCAAAGAGTACAAATGCATGTGAAAATTTTCAAGCTTTACTAAGTGGCTTAATCACCATCTCTAAATAAAATTAACAACAAAAATCTTTCTAAAATATTCACAAACTTGACTTAAAAAGAATATTAAGTTAAAAAGGATTTCTCCACTATATCTTAAATCTTAGGTGGATAAAATCATCTGCTAGATAAAAATTAGTAAAATAGATGAAAAATTTAAAAATACAAAGTAGACTAATAAAATATAAACTAATCTACTATAACACTAATTTGATGTGGCTTGGTACTTGATGCCACATATAGTGAGAGAATTAAAGTTAAAAATTTACAACTTGAAATTTAAATAATTATAAGAAATTTAAAATAAAGTATAGAATTTTATAATAATATAAATTATATTATTAATAGTTACAATCTAGAATTATTTAATTACAAGGTTTTTATTGTAATTGAATATTTTTATTTTTTAACTTTTTTATGTTTAAATTTATACTTTGATGCTTTGATCTATTCAATTTAATATAACAATCTTATACTTTATAACCTAAATTCTTACAATATAAACACAAATTTTTACAATGATATTTATCTTTTTATTTTTGGTGCTAACTACTTGAATTGAACTATGTCAATATGCATAGATTCTAGTCTTAATATATAATTTTTTGAACTTCTTGAAGTTATTGTCATTGCTTGGTTTGTTCCTTTTCAACCAAATCTTTTTTTTTAATACTTTTTAAAGAATCAATTGTTGCATGCAATTACTTGAGTAATAAAGTGCTCTAATGAATCTAGTCTTAGTATTATCAATAATAAATCTTTAATATTATCTTTTAAGCCATATTGAAATCAATTGATAAGAATCTTATCATTCCAATCCACATTACAAATAAGTTGTTGAAAATCTATAATATAAATAGGAGATAAACATGATCCTTGTTGTAAAAATGAAGTTTTATTTTTGCTAATCTTTCTTGGTTGTTCTCTCCAAATGCAAGACTTTTAAAATTTACTTGAAAAGTTGGTTCATTTGTAATTATTTTTTATAAGTACACAACTTCTTAATACAAACATTGAACTTTATTTTAAACTTCTTCCATAGGATTAGAAATACTATTCACATGGTTGAGATTCCTTATACTTGAGATTTTTGCTTGCACAATATTAAAAAGATTTTTAAAATCTATAAAAGTTGTAAATCTATTGTTTCTTCTTCCAAATGTAATATCTATTATTTTATTTTTTTCTATCTAAGAAGATATAGACTTGAAATAAATAATATAAATAAATATAAAAATCAAATTAAAAGGAAATAATTTATAATCTTTAAAATAAAATTATAATTTTATAAAGAAGGATAATATTCTTTCTTTTAATAAAAAAATCAAGTATAAATTTTTTTTAATTAAATAAAAGAAATTTAAAAAATCAAAAAAATAGATAATCTTACTAATTATAAATACATGAATATAAATAAAAGATAATATAATCTTGTATTATTAAATAAAAGAATATATATATATATATATATATATATATATAAAAGATAGAAAAGAAATTATAATAACTACTACCAACTATTATTATAGATATCTATATTTACTAGTATATTTATTTAAAATAAGTAGAATTAAATAGAAATAAATAAAAATAAATCAAATTCATAATATCTTATTGCAAAGCTTCTTAGAAGCTTTGTAAGCACAGATTTTACTTTATAAATGTTTGTAGGTGATTGATAGGTTGAAAACTTAGTCAACAAGTTGGCCATGTGGTGCACATGTTGAAAACTTTTCTTACAAATTAGACATGTGTCTCACAAATTAGACATGTATTATATAGTCTATTGGATGTTGTCAAGTAGTTTCTTAATTAAATAGTATATATGGAAGAAAAAATGAGGTTTTTTTTTACTCTTATCAATATCTTTTTTTCTTCTAATCTAGTTTCAAAGTCTCTGATCTTCTTATCTTTAACAACATCTATTCTAATTTCTTCTTAAATATATATTTTTTTTCATTTTTTTAATCATCACTTTTTAATGAGCATCTTATTTTATTTGTTTATGTTTTTGAAGTTTTTATTCTTGACAGTTATAAAGAAACAAAAGAGTCTCTAACCAAGACTAGAATACAAAAAAAATGTTGCTAAGATTGAGATTTGTCTTATTCTTGTATCCATATATATAATAACTATTAAAAAGCTCTTATGGAAGCTTCCTAAAGACCACAAGGCTTGTGGCTCAAGCATTGTGTTGTAAGTTGCTTCCAATGTACTATTTAAAAAATAAGTAACTTATATTACAAGTTCCAATGATCATGTGGCATATTTGTAAGAATCTAAAGATTTGATATGCATTTAAAAAACTCTTTCAAAGTTTCTTAAAGAAGATGTGATTTATTTAACTTATTTTTATCTACTTTTATTTAATTCTATTTATTTAAGTGATATAGCTATTTATTATAAATAAATAATTAATAAATATCTAATAGTTAATTAAATTATAATTTTAAAAAATTATATTCATATATTTATGGACTTTAAAAAAATCTAATAAAAACTATAATATATAATAAAAATTGATAATAATTTATTTATTTTAACAAAGAAAATTTTAAATTCATAAAATTAAGAATTATAAAGTGCATATTGAGATTTAATAAAAGAAAGTTACAAATCATTTTGTTGTTTTATCATCAAATTATCATTTTTATTTCTTTATTATTATAATTAGAATAGAATTTAAACATATTGAAAAACACAACTATGTGATTTATAAAATCAAAATTTTTTTTCTAATGATTAATATTTATAATATATAAATAATTATAATATATTTATAAATAATTATAATTTTTTTAAAGTAAGATATCTATTTTTTAAAGTATATTTAAAATCTATTTTTATATTATTTTTTAAAAAATATATTACAAACTAAACTATAAGATTTATGAAATTATATTTTATATGTCTTTTATATTATATTTTTATAATTATAGTTTTATTAGTTATTTATTTATTTAGAAATAAAGATTATTTTAAATTTTTTATTTTTATATGTTTTCAATAAAAAAAAATTATAAGTAATCAATCCCCATCAATTAATTGAACTAATAGAGAAAAAGATGAGAAATAAAATTATAATATTATATTTAATTGAATTTATTTTTAATTTTACAATTAAATTAATTAATTTTATAAACAAAAAACTTATATTGCATTTAACTTATAAATCTACCAAAAAATTTATTTCTATATTCTATAAGTTAATGGTCTATATAAAAATAGATAATATCAATGTATCATAACCATGTAAAAAATTTAAATGTTCTTTTATTTTACCATATGTAATATAAACATATTATTAATTAACTTAAAGTTTTATATAGATATTTTTAAAAATGTGGTTAGATTGTACTTGATATAGTCTACATAAATTGTTAGCATATCTTTTCTATATATTATTTAATTTATTTTTATTAATATTTTTATTTGATATTTTGTCTTATTTTGCTAGAAGTGCATTTATAAAATTTTAAGATTATAATTAATTTATTAAAAAAGAAACTTAAATGACTTTGTAAAAATATATCTATATTGGTTTATAAAAATCCAAAACTATTCTTTTGCAAAACAATATCAAGTAATATGATTGTGTCTTCTTTTATTAATATTGCCAATTTCAATTATAATTATATTACATTACATATGTTATAAGTTATTTTATTTTTTATATATTAAATCTTTAAAGGTTTTGATAAAAATATGTCACTTTTTTGTTTAAAATTATATGATATCAAAGACCTTTTATTTAATACTATTATCAAATAGTCTTTAAATTAAAATTATATTTATCAAACTCTTTAATATGTTATCAATTTTATTTTAGGATTTATAAAAAGAAATTTTTTTGATGCATGTATAAACATAAAAAAAACACTTTACAAAAATATATTTAAGTTTGAACTAACCTTTATAGTAGCTATAGTAGTTTTTTGTTTTCTTTTTTTTTCTTTTTCTTTTTTAAATCTTGTTCTAAACCAACTAAATATTCTTACAATCTCATCAATTTTGCAAAAGTAAAAAGTTAGTTTTGCTTGAAATGCTTTAACTTCCAATTTTTGTTGTATATTCTTATAATTAGTTTTTATACAACCACCATAACATTTATTATTTATATTACGTTCATTAATCTTAAATTATTCATGGTTTTTGACATAGATCATATGATTGATTTTATTTATTTATTTTTCTTCTTTTGATGCATCTATACTAAAGCTTTAAAGTTAATAAAGTTATTAGTACTGAGACATAACTAGTTTGTAGTGCATATCATGGTTTTTTGAATATGTAAAATATTGCTTGACTAGACAAAAGTTATTTGCAAAACACATGGACTTGACCAAAAGTTATTATTAATTCTTTCAATTTCATTATCTTGAATTTTAAACTATACAAACCTCATACTTATTGGTGGCTGGTTTCTAGTGTCAATAACTAACTTTACCAACTATAGGTATACTAAACACTTCAATAGTAAAGTACTATTTTACTTGACTCTCCATTTAAGAAATTTTATAAAATTAAAACATTTCGAAGTAGTTATCGACGCCTCTAGAAGCTTACAAACTTTAATGTACACCTTTCAATGTGAGTATAGTGGTATATTTGACCTATCATAACAGCAACACCGACGTCCAAATGCATAGGCCCCAATCAAAAGCGTGCATCCAGCCTTCATTACTGTGGAGGCAGACCATCTCATATAAGTTTTAAATTTCTGCTCATACATGCCTACACTTGGATTGGCACATTGGCACATTGGCACATTGGCACAGTGCCGCTCCGAATTAAGATCATCTGTCAAACCATGAAGCCCAAGTGCTGACGCAGCACCCCATCAGCAAACACTAGAAATCCAATATGATGACCTCTATCTGGTAATGGGAAGAGCACCATGATTTAGCCACACTACAATGCCAAAGGTGATTCTGAATGACTCGTCACCTTAATTTTGCTGGTCATGGAGGAGCACCAAGCTAGAGAGCTTCTTCTAGTGAACAGTTCAAGAAACTGCTACTCTACTTCTGATCAAGGAGCAGGTGCATAGGCCTTAGGTTTAGGCTTAACTTCTGCCTCATTTACACTCCGCACAAAAATAGCATCAGGTTCGTGCCTGCACAATGTCAAACATTGAATGTAAGACTTACAACACACCCAAGTACCAAGCAACCACATTGATGGTCACGAGGAAGGACAATAAGCTACTGGATGGAGCCCTGAACTTATTGCAAATTCATACACATGCTATGGACAAGAAACAAACGAGAAACAAGTCCCAGTTACTGCTGCCTCAAAATTCGAATTGATTATAATGCATCATTTTCTGAGGTGAACTAACTAAGTTCAAAGGAGAACAACAGACTTACGGTTTATCACCCTCCTCGTATGTGTAACTGGATGCAACAGCAAGGAGGCGCCCATCTCTGCTAAAAGATAGTGCAGCAACACTAGTCGGATACCTTGAGTACTGTATAAATGCACGACAGTACGTAAGGGCATTAATATGAACCAATGGAATGCTCGAACACAAGACTAGGGGCACAAGGTAAAACAGTAATCCTATCCCAATTTCAATTCAGACGAAACATGGCAACTTTGGTACAAGTAGTTTCAGAGCGTTTCGTTCTACACTTTGAACAAACAAAGATGGGCTCCTTGTCTCGTTTTCACACCGTTCGTGTAATACCTGATATAGGCGCTTCTTGTTATTACCGTCCCAAACATTGACAAACCCATCGCAACCGCCTGTTGCGAACGTGCCATAGCTGCATCAAATGTAAAACAAATTCAAGTAAGGATTCTGAGTCTAGATACGATCATGATTCAATTCATAAGCATTAACTTTCGTAAACATATTAATTCGTTTTAGAGTGCTCCATTGGACTTTACTAAAGATGATCAGGATGGTAACTAAAACGACAGCATCGATAAAATCAATTCAAGAGCAGCACACACATGTTCACTTTGACCAAGGTAACTCACATTGGATGAAAAGCGATAGCATTCACTGGGTAGACTGTATCTCGACCAGCCTCTGACTTCCGATGGCATTTGAAAGCATACCTGCACCCGATGCAAGCAGCAAGGCTTAGGACTTGTTGAATCAAAGAGGTTCATCACCATGAACCATGCCCCAAAAAGGAAACAGAGGGAAAGTAAATGCTCACTTCTTTGCTTGACCCGCATCAGACATATCAAAAAACTCCATAGCAACCCGGCCTTCTACGGAACTGAGTGCATAACCTGGCATGCCATATTGCACCACAAATATAAGCCCATGGCCCGAAAACAGAATAGCTCAAAATCAGCCAATCCTGCAAGCATCTCATACATACTCCCGAAGATCTTCGATCGACACTCCAAAAAAGATTCGAAGGAATAATCTGATACAGAGAAAATTTGAAAAGAGGTATATAGTCATGCTTGTTTACACCAACATCGCCATTAGTCTAAGTGAACTTTCCTAAAGGGTTGAAATGCATGCCTGTGCCATTCGGATAACAACGCACGCAACGAGTTTGATATTTTAAGGACGATTCACGGATCTGTTCAGCTTGTTGCATGTGGCGCAAGTCATACACTGTAATGTGCCGGCCTGCAGTGGCTACCACAAGTCGGTGCCCGACCAGTGACATACTATACACCCGTTCAGGTTGTGAATAAGTGCCAACCCCTTTACCCCCTCTTGGATCCCAACAACGCACCGTCTTGTCCCAGCTTCCGGTTACCACATGTCCTACAACGATGCAGACACCAAACATAATCTCAATGAGCTTTGACACGAGTAGTCGAACAGTATAAATAAAACTCTGACCAATTGATGATCAATAAGAAAATGAAGTACTTGCGGTAACATAGACCAGACGATAATGAACGCCATACGAGCTTCAAGAACCGTAGCAAGACACCGATTGCTCTACTCACCAGTAGCGTGCGAATACTCCACGCACCTCACAGGAGCGTCGTGCGTTCCCAAAAGATCCTCGCCGCCTGTATTGAAATCATATCTGGAAGAACTTGCACAAGTGAAAAAAAAAAAAAACCTAAACAAGAACCGCTAGAGTCCGAAACAACTCGTACTACTTGCTACTTATTACTGTATAAAAAAAATTCAACCCTAACTTCACTTGTGATTCACACCCGTCATGTTATCGCCGTGTTTAACTAAAGTAGAGCCTTGACAACAGGAGCATCCAATCACCTCACTAATGTTCTCAATTCCAAGCAATGCTTGAACGCTACACATTTAAGAACTGATGGGATCAATGTGCCCACAGCACTAACTTCCGTCCAGAATGAGAGGCAGGGTTTAAAAATGGTTTTGCACAATGCAGGTTCGAAGGGAACCTACATTGGAGGCAACTCATAATAAACGAATAAAGAAGAAGAAGGAGAGGAAGAAGAAAGACAGTGAGAAAAGAAAAAAACAGAAAGCAGAAAGAAACCCATTTAGGGTATCAACAAAAAAAACAAAAAAAAAAAAACGAATGGGGTAGCAATCCAAGAAGAACGAGAACCTACCGATAGACGGTATGGTCAGCGGAAGAGCTGAAGCCAGAGGAGTCGTCATGGAAGCAGCAATCGAGAACAGCAGCGCGGTGGGCGAATTGACCCTTGAGGACATTAGCAGAGGCGTCGTAGAGGCGCACCTTGGCATCCCAGGAGGACACGAGAAGATGGTCGCTAAAATTCGAGAAGCGGAGATTAGAGATCCCATCCGAGGGCGGCGACGAGAGCTCCCGCCCTAGTGCGACATGCGGCGATTGCGAAGCAAGCGGAGCTTGTACATGCTGCTGCTGTTGATGTTGGAGTGGCGGCAGCGGAGGTGGTGGCGCCACTCCCCCCCCAGTCCCTCCGATCATTCTTGCTCCCACAATCCCACCCTCCCTCCTCTCCTCCGCCCCTATCTCGCCACACCGAACCTGTCTCTCTCTCTTTCTCTCTCTCGATGCTAGCTTGACTCGGCTGTTCCGAGAGCATACAAGCAAAAGGGAGGAGGAGGCTGGAAAAACATCCGTTGCAAACTCCCACAGAGGGTCCCGCACACTGTGAATATGTATGTAAGCGAAGATGGGGGAAGAAGCCGCGGAAGCAGTGCAACCTCGGATGTTCCGTTGTCCTCGGTGGTTGCTCCTCACGCTGACCCCGTTCCAATTGATTTCATGACGCACGCCTCATTCATAAGAAAGAAAGAAAGAGCATTCTCGTAGCCCCCCCCCTCACTTGTTTAGGTTTGAACTCATGGGAGATACTTTGTTTAGGTTAAAACTCATGGGAGTTTGTTTTTAAAAAAATTAATACTATTGTTTTTAAGGTGTGTTATTGTATTGTCATCCACAACAAGCACGTCATTTCTAAATACCCTTACTATTCTAAAATGTATCTGCTTTTATAGAAACCTCAAAAAAATAATAAAATAATAATTGCAATTGTTTAATTTACAAGAGTTGCATGTGAACAATGCAATAAGTGAAATAATTTATTGTTGTGTTATATTTTGTTTTTATTATATGTGGTATTTTATTGAAAGAAACTCCATTTTTAGTCTTTTTACTTTTTCTCTATTACATTGGCTTCCACAATTTTATGTATGATTTTGAATCTTTTATATAAGGTTTTCAACATTTTACAGTACACAATCAAATAAAATGCTAAAACAAAAAATTACATGAAAATCAAAAAATGTCATTTTTTACACAAAAAGAAACATTTGTTAGTCCTAGCCTCCACATTTGTTGAATAATCTATTAAAAGATAAACATACAAAATAATTGTATTGTAATCATTTGTAAGATTTTCTTAGGATAATATATGTATCTTAAACAACATTTTTACTTTACAAATTTTTTCATTCAATTTTTGTATTGGATTAGCTTATATGTATTTCACATCCCTATTAAAACGTTTTTTTTTGGTTTTTCTTGTTTTGTTTTTAATTACAGAAATAATGAGGAATAAGTTACATAGTTAAATTTCATATGACATATAAGTCATTTTAAAAATTGAAGTTGTTTTAAAACATACATGTATGCTGATAAATAAACATCTTTAAGGATATTTTTTTATGCTGAATTTTTTCATTTCATCTTTTTGGTACACATCTATAACTCTTGAAAATCAAACATAATATGTGTATTTTTAAATATTTAAATTTTACTTGAAAATTGGTTACATTAAAATACTAATATTATATGTGATTTGTATCTTAATTTGTAATATTAAGAAATTAAGTATATCATCTATATTCATTGCAATTTCATTTGTTATTTTACTACTATTCTTTGAATAAAAATAAATAAATTTGCAACAAGGTCAAACCTTAAAATATACACAACAATTATCTTTAGTTTTTTCTTTTTAATTAATTTATACTATAAACTCAATTACTTCCAAAATTGAGGTTTCTTACTTTGTTGGGAGAGTTTATATATATATATATATATATATATATCAATATTTTTATTATTATTGTTATTATTATTGTTATTATTATTCTTCAATACCAAATTGCAAAAATCTTCTTGATTTTTAGTTTGAATTTTTTTCGTACAATTTTTTAACAAAAATAATTCTATATGTTAAATTTAGTGTAAGCTTATTTCAAAATATAATTCCTTGTATAAAACATAAACAACTTATTGATGATAGAATTGAATTAAAATGTATCTTTCAAGTGTAGCATGCAACATGGATGAACTTAGAATTATAACTTTTATTTTAAGTTTTTATACCATATTATCTTTTTATATATAAAGTTTTAGAATAGTATCAAATTGTTTTAGATTGTAAAGAAATTTGCAAAGAATAATTTTACCAAATTAAAATAATATGAATATTCTAATAAATTTTGGAAGATAAAGAAGATTGTTGATTTCTTTACATCATACAATAAATTAGTTTAGTTTAGTAATTTTATAAAATACTTTTTTGTTTTGTTTTTATAAACAAATAAAAAAATAGTAATAAATAACCCTAATCTACATTAAATTATCACAAACCATTGAATTGTAAATAATTTGGATATTATAAGTATGACATTATGCTATTTAACCTAAACTAAGAATTTAATTTGCTTGAATAATAATTATGAATTTAAATCAATTATAAATATCTTATATTGAAATACATACACTACATCAACACCATTTTTATTAGAAAAAATAAAAAAGCTGAAAATCTTTATTTATTTATTTGATGTTTGAGAATTTTATTAAGTAATATCTAAGCTTTGATTATTTGGTGTTTCAAAAAATCTTGCATGATTTGTGCTGAAAGGTTTGGCCTCTTGTAGAGATGAACATAAGGTAGTCTGTTCCAATTAGGGAATTGTATTTTTGATGATATCATAGAAAAAGAGAGCTATGGTCATTTGATGATGTTGTAGTGACACACATATCAGGGGCATTAGTACTATAAATAAACAACATGTTATAATAATAGAAATTTGCTTTGATTTTGTATGTTTATAATATTATTTTCATGGAAATGAAAAGATTATATGCTTAAAATTTAAACGCAATAAAGAGAATAATATTTGTAACATATTCATTTTTATTACTAATTTAAATCAACTTTTTACTACTCATAATGGCATATTTTTGTGTGAATATAAAAAAATATTGATGGACATGTGTGTTTGAGCAAATGTACACACACATGTATGAATATGTGCATGTATTTTTGTGTGTATATATTATTAATATTTCATGTATGATTTTGAAAAAGTGGTGCTTCATTTAACATCATTTAACTCAAACATGTGATTTATTTTCACAATAGGTTTGTCACAGGTATTTGAAATTATTAATTTGTAAAATGATTTAAAAAAAAACTGCAATATAATAATAACTGTAAGTACACACACACACACACACACACATATATATATATATATATATATATATATACATATATATGTTGTGTTAAAGAATATGTTCATCTTAAAATTACACACAAGCCCACAAAATATCAATAATATGTATAAAGTCTCGCTCACAGCTTTATTGACAATCTCATTTCATTGATCAATGAAATCAAAATTTACATGATCAGATAAATTTCAAAACTACAATCACAATTTTGAATTGTTCTTGAAAGTAGTAAAATATCAATTACAAAAATCAAACATTTCCAACCTTTAAATGCAAAGTTGTCTCTTTATTCCACAATACATGTAACATCATCCTATCAAAATACACCAAAATGTTTTGAGAGAAAATACTATATGATGTGTATACGAATATTTTATATACTTTGTCTAAATTAGGATTCAGTTTGTGCAAATGTTAACCCTACATTCCAAACAATGAAGCATTCCAGGAATCTCAATCGCGGTACCCAAGACGAGAGACCCGCTGCGGACAATGATCCCCGGGTATCAACTGAGGAAATTCAGTGTGAACGTAAGAGACCTAAACGGACATGAAGCGGGGAGGCAATGGGTTCCGTTCACACTGGGGAGAGACAATTCGAGCACAAGATTGACGAACGCCGAGGAAGCCAAGGCAGGCAATCGAGCTGTGCGGCCACACGCGATTGCAACGCGCGCTTGAGTCGTGGACGAATACCGTGCATTGCGTCTGCTTGGAGCAGTTCTTCAGTAGCACGTTCTGCCGCATTTTTGCCCTTTTTGGTGATGGTGTGTTAGAGCTTGCGACAAAAAAGACGAGAGGAGTTGAGGCGATGGGAAGCCCTTGATGACTCTTGCCTTCGCTGTCTCATGACTGGATACTGGGCGCCATGAATCTCTCGTTGATTGGTACGTGATCTTTCTAGGTGGCGTGGAGGCAAAAATGGTGGTGTTTCCCTTCCCCCCGTCGTCTCCGTTATTTATTTATTTCTTTTTTGGTATGTATTTTGGTTTTTCGAGAAGAATTATTTGCAGTAATTTGAGGGGAAGTGTGCGTCATCGGACTGCATTGCACTTTGCTAGCTTATGGGTTGCGTTGCATTCTGTTCGATTTGGGCATGTTATCGTGGTTTCGTATTCTAATCTTTGACTAAGGTGGCTATGTTGGTGTGGAGTGCGAGGGTATTTGAATTTCGGTTTTCTGGGTTGTTGTGGGGAATGTTTTAACGGGGGTGTGTTTGGGTGAAGTTTGTGGGCGAAGGTGGGAGGAATCATTTTTTCGTTTTTTCGAGTCGCGGTTCTGTCTTTTTCGGGGCGGGTATAGACGTTTATGAAATTGTTCTCTAATTTCTCCTCATGGCAACTTAATGCGAAAGGGGGAAGAACAGAGAGTCGTTTTGCAGTCAGGGTTTGGTTGAGTAGTTCATCTCACTTCGTATTTGGGATTTTCTTTCTTAGTTAATTGTGTTTTTTTGGTTACTTGGTTACATGACGGTTTTGAATGTCGTTACTTTCCTCGACTCCCAAGTGCTGTAGCGATTGCGTTTCGGAAAGTTTGGTCCGTTGAAGTCATTGTTCCTTCACATGATTTTCGTCCAATTTTCCTGCATTGTGAGTTTACCCTTTGATCGTTGTAATCCTGTCGTCTTGCCAATACAGAAGAAGCAACGTTTTAAAGGAGCAGTCTGGAAATCAGTGCGTAGTGTAGCATGGAAACACTACCTTAATAATCCACTGAAAGTCAAAGACCCTTGCACTCATCAGTAATATAACTCACTCACGCAAAGGTTGGAACACGAACCCACAGCAACGAACCCCAAACCTAGAAGGAAGAAACGCAGCGAGATTTGTTAGCCAAGCGCAATTCGGAACCTTAATATGTGTGTTCACAATGATACCGCTCTAATAACACCTTCTCTCTTTGTGCAATATGTCAAGTCTAAATCGTGAACTTGCACAATCGAGCTTCATTCTTGCTTCTTCTGGTCTCCTAGAACGGATTCATAAGGTTTAATCTGATCATATATCTCATCTTTCATATCCTGTACGTTGGGTCTCTAAACCCTGGAAAGGAACTTTTGAGAACATAAATTTAGACCATTAGGCTTGCCCTTACCAATCCTTGGGGCAACCAATTGAGGAATGTCTCGTAGTTCATTCAAAGTATCCAGCGAGTTGCTGCATGGCGATGCTTTTAAGAACTGTGCGGATTTATGGAGGACCTTTCGTCCATCTACCTCATGTAGTTCTTTGAGTGCTGACATGTTTGTATATGCAGATCCATTTCAAAGTGACTTTCCAGAAGTTATAGAAGAGTACTTGGAACACGGAGTCACTAAGTGCATTGCATTCAATCGAAGAGGGACTCTTCTTGCAGGTTGTACTTATTTATTACTCTTCCACCTGTGCCGCTACTTGTTAGATGATTTTTAAAAAATTAACTATTATGCTTCGGCTAGTATACTTAACAGCTATAGTATATAAATTGCTTTATGAGGTTTGTGATACATATGTCTGATTAGGTGTTGTTGTTAGGCTCTTTTTTGTAAAACCCTAGTTCCTCAATGCGTTGTATTGGGTACTTCATGCACTACGTATTTACTCTACGATGTTGTCGTTATTGTTTAGCTGGATGCAATGATGGATCGTGCACCATTTGGGATTTCGACACTCGAGGCGTCGCAAAGGAGCTTCGTGAAAAAGAAGTTGCTTCCCCCATCACAAGCGTGAGTTGGTCAAAGTGTGGCCATCGTCTTCTCTCTGCTGCCACCGATAAAACTCTATCACTTTGGGATGTTGGGAAGGGCCTCAAAATTGGCTCGGTCATCTTACAACAGTCGGCACTTCATGCGCGACTTTACCCGGGAACTAAGCGGCCATCTGTGTGCTTGGCCTGTCCAATGTCTGGCGCGCCAATACTGGTAAATTTTGAAACGGGTATGTTTCGACGGTTGCATTGTTGTTCATGCTCTCGACTTGCTGTACCACAAGCTTAGACATACGTTTTGACTACCAAAAAATTCTGCTCATGAATTTGAATTGTTCGTTGACATATGTCAAATAACATCAATCGTATTTTGGGAGCTAGAAAATCGACAATTTGAGACTCTGGGAGTAGTTTGGACGATAAGTCTGTAAACTAGCAGAATATATAGGTTAAATTGTTAATGTCTTGGTTGAGTTTCTATTGTCTACGTTTAGACTACTCTTTAGGTGTGTGATCTGAATATCTCATTTCAATAAATGAACCGGTCAAGGTGAGTAGGTAACTGATGAGGCACCCTGTAGGGCTTTGAAACTTGTGAGGATTGTGTAATTGCTGAATTTCTTCTGGTTTTTTACATCTGAAGTTGATAGTTTTCTGTGAACATGTGATTCTTTATACTCATAATGTTCTCTTGTCATACAGGGGAGATACATGCGCTTCCAGTGTTAGTCTCTTCAGGTGATGGGGAAAATGGTGTTTCGCATGCTCGTGGTGGTAAATTTGGGGATGCAAGTGCACCTTATTCCCCTTCAGCAGCTAGTTTTAACAAGAAAGGAGACCTTATATATGTTGGAAATTTCAAGGGAGAGATATTGGTGATTGACACAGAAACAAGACAAACCCGTACAGTTGTGCAGGCAAGCAATCCGTCTCCCTATTAGTTTCATTGTGTCTCTATACGCGTTAGCATTTTCGGGTCTCACCTTTTATTTAATATTATAATAATTTAATTATTTGTTTATCCATATCAGTGTGTTGCTTATAATCATACTTTGAAGTCAATATTGACATGATTAAAGTGATAACATCAATCCCATCTCAGCAGTCTTCTTGTCTTTACACTTTACTAAGTACATATGTGCTGCGCCATGGATTCTTGGAGTGTGTTCAATGTGTAAATAGCCGTTCTTTAGTTGATTAACAAATGTTATTTAGTTATTACTCCTTGATAGGTCATATTTTTTCGGTAGAAAGGTCAGTTTGGAACAATAGGCTTATAATGACATGTTTGTCGTTGTTAGTGTGGGTGATCTTTGTACTTAAATCGTGAGTTCTTACGTGACTCTAGCCTTTCTAAAATTTGTGGCTCACATTTTGACTACGAATATGGCCAACTGTGTGGCGCAGGTTCCAGGAAACGCTGCAATTAGACAGATTGTGTTCAGCCGCAACGGCCAGTTCCTTCTTACGAATTCTACAGACCGTATCTTGAGAGTGTTTGAGAACCTTCTGCCAAGAGATGTTGCCGCCAAAGCTCTGGCATCTTTAATTGATCAGAAAGAACAAGGATCCACTATGTCTCGAGATGTTCCATGTCTCAAGTTCACAAAAGATTTTCAAGATGCTGTAAATAAGATGCACTGGAAGGCCGCTTGTTTCAACGGGGATGGTGAGTGTGTGGTTGGAGCTTCAGCTAACAAAGGAGAGCATAAAATCCACATTTGGAACAGGTGATAGCAAACCTACTTCAATCTTGGATATATAATGCAACAATATCAGTGACTTACCTTTCTGTGTTTCAATTTACTCGGAACCATTCCGCTAATCACCGTACAGCTTCTCACACTGGTTCATGGTCGAGTACTAAGCCGTGACCTCTATTGACTCACTCTTAGAGTTTCAAACAGTCGTCAATTACTCTTAACCTCTTAACCAAACTTAGGATCTGATAGTTGGATTATTAGTCCAGGTTTGATGTAGAAGCTAGATGATTAATTGCTACTTGGCTAAAGCATTGAGCTCCACTAACTACCAAATTCTCATCTGTACCAGGAATTTTGGGCAACTGGCTCGAATATTGGAAGGTCAAAAGGAAGGACTTGCTGATTTGGCTTGGCATCCAACTCGTCCAGTAGTTGCCTCAGTGTCTATGTCAGGTATTATATACATATGGGCTAAAGATTATACTGAGAATTGGAGTGCGTTTGCACCTGACTTCAAAGAGCTGGAAGAGAACGAGGAGTATGTAGAGCGAGAAGATGAATTTGACATAATGCCCGAGACTGACAAGGTAGGGTCTCAGACCTGTTATTTCATGATTTGATTAGTGCCACATACATATATTAATTTTTATGAAGTATGCTGTGCTTCTGCGGAGTTTCACACATGTTTTCTTTGATGTAGGTCAAACCAATACGGGTGGATGAAGATGCTGATGTGGATATAATGACAACGGAGAAGGTGGCTGCATTCAGCGATAGTGATGAATCTGAGGATGGGCTTTACTTTTTGCCGACAGTACCAGATCGTGATGCTTCCCCACCACGTCCTCCGTCTTGTCCTGTGGCTTCTCCCAACACGGCATCTGTTCTAAAGGTGGATGGTAGCATGACGCCATCAAATTCTGCAGGTTCTCAGGACTCGGATACCGAACCAGATGGTCAGAATACAGAACAAAACTCTGAAGGTCAGATGAACTATACTTCTGGACTCCCCTCTGTTGATTTAAACAGCTTCTGTGTCTTTGGATAAGTAGAAAATCATTGAGGTCAGCAACGCATGCTTAGGCAACTATACCTGTAAGCGTAACTTTAGTATCACTGTTTCAGTTTCATCACACAATTTGCCAATCCACGTGAGATTGACATATCAGCAGAATTTAAGTAGTTATTGAGAAACCGTTTTTCGAAGAGAAACACCTAGCATTGTGAAACGAGCATGTGCTATTGTTCTTCATTATTATTCACTTTCTTAATCCTCTGATTCTGTTGTGCTCTTTGAGCTATTCTTTTTCATGCGTAAGTTACCATATTTTCTTTAGTTGTTTACCCGTGACATTTTGTTGTCATACGTACAGATGAAGAGGTTGGTGCCAACGGCCGCATCAAGCGCAGGCGAAAGTTGTCAAAGAAAGCAGCAGAGCTTCAAGCAGAGAGGGGCCGTAAAGTCTCAGTCAAGAAGTCTGGTTCGAAGTTGGGAAAAGGTGAAGCCAAAGGTTCGCTGTCAGTTCCCAGCAAACTTGTTTTTACTGATATGAATGGAGGACCTTCAAGTGTCATCCCTAAATTGAAGAAACATATGTTACAAGATCCTCAAGGATATTCTGATGACGAGGTACTTATACTCTCTTTGTTCATTGTCAACATCAATAATCAGGTCTGTAGTTCACGTTAGCGATGACCTCTCAAAATCACCAATTTTTACAGTGTAATTCAGCTATGGAATGCTTATCTTCAGGTAGAGATGCATATTTGCTCTTTCTCAAAAATGCAGATTGCTGAAATTCAAATGTAATGGGTGTTTGTTCATATCAGGAGCTTTCAATTCCGAAGAAGAATATCAAGCGCGTGCAACGGCTGAAACCCGTTGCGTCATTATCACACAACAATGACACAAGTTCAGCTTATGGATCTCCATCCATGTAATATATGTCACAATTGATCAGTTTGGGTGGAACTCTGTAATGACTGCCTCGCTAGTTACCTCTCGTGCAGCTATGACTCATGAAACGAACACTTTGTAGCTTGCCGCGCAGATTTTAAACTCTGGTATTCTTGGTGTGACAAAAATTCTCTTTGATGATTTATTGAACTCGTTTGTTTCTTCCATTCCTTTTGCTCACCATATTTTTGTCTTGTTGTGAGAGATTTATGTGGAAATGTTTAGAACCATTTCATTGAGCAAGTTCTCAACTGACGAGATGTTGTTTTATGCTCATATTTGCTGTCATTTTGTGAGGTTTTAGTCCTTCACAGAACCTGTCTTCAAAGGCTTTTGGTTACATTTCTGTCCGGAAGCCTTTGTATGCAAAAGGGTTCTGATGCATTGCACGGATTTCAACTAGAATTTGGAATTGATTCATGTGAGTGATATTGACAAGCAAGATAAGAAATCTTGAAGTGGTGGTTTGAACCACCGGCAACCCTAAACCCTACTCAAGCCAAAGTCCAACTCTGGAATAAACAAATCAGCCACACATCTGGTGTTACAGAACCTTGGATGATTCCTGCAGTCTGGGTTAATGGATTTGCCTTCTTCTGGAAGAGTTTCAACATAAAGCAGATTTTGTATCATATAGACACTTTGGTAACAGACCTATATATATATATACATATATACATATATTCCTGAAATTTATCATTTGATTGTTAAAAAATTTGGTTTTTTAATTTTTATAGCTTTTTTAAATTCTTAATTTAATATGGGGGCTTATGAATTTAAAAGTTTAATACATACTTTATTAAATAACTAAAATGATTAAATAAAATTCTCTCTAGCATAATTGATAATTAGAAGTATATTTTTTCTTTTTATAATGCACTAAATGACACAAGCAATCAATCTACTTAAATACATGGAAGAGAATATAAATATTTTATGTTGATAAATTGTTTCTTATTAACCATCATTGAAGCTTCTCAAATGCGGATTAGATCTATAAATGTCATTGGATCTAAGAAGCTATTATTAAAGCTTTCGTCAAGTTTCAAAAAGCCTCAAAATGGTTTTAGTAAAAATAGATATATGAATAGAAAAAAATAATGCAATTTATACAACAACCAACAAGTCTTGGATCTTGCAACAAACAAAATTGTTTTGTGTTTGTATATGTCATATAATTTTGACAACTAACAATCAATGTTAAATAGAATGATAATACATTTATCAACTAATTTTTTCAAAATTTTTAACATGATATGATAAAATTGCTTTTTACTTTGTCAAATCCTTAACCATTGAGCCAAACCATTTCTTCTTAGTATCAAATGAACAACTAACTTTTTGAGTTTTATTTTAAAAATTATTGTGATACCTCAATACTTTTGTGATTTTGCAGCAATTGCTTGTATTCTTCAAAGTGTACAATTAGAAGTGGAAGATATGTGTCATAGATATACAACAAAGTACAACAACAAGCTTCTTTTAGAACATTTTAGAATCTTTTATAACCCTATAGATATTTATACTATTATTTGAAGATATCTTAAAATCTCTAAAATATTCTTTGGAAATTTTTTTAATAATTTTTTGTACTTCTAAGATATTACACAACTCTAAAAATCTTCCTAGAAGCTTCTAAAGGATCTAGTTGCCATAAAATAAATAAAGTATCAAGATGATAAGCATTTCAATCTTGCTAATACAAGTTTTTGAGCAATCTAAGTGCGGTCTTGATTTTAGTCTTTTATCTAATCTTTTTTCTAATCCAACATCATGTATTTCTTGTACTTCTTTTTATTTTAGTTTCTTATCTTTGCATCCTTGATAATATATATAAACTAATGAAACACAATTTAACTCTCTTACAATCTAAAAAAACTTAATATTGTAAAAATGATTTGTATTTATATTATGAAGAACCTACACTTATTGATTAATATTGCTCAAAGAAGCAACACAAGTACAAGATAAAGAACACAATTGGAAAAAGATATGATTTATTAAAAATTAAGTCTTTCCAACTAGAAAAAAATCTATGTAACTAAATTATTGATTTTAAAATAAATAAATGATATATATATATATATATATATATATATATATATATAATATTTTAATTTCTATACATTATAATTATAATTTATTAAAATTTTAAATTTTATATAACTTCTATCTTTGTTTAATTAGATTCCAAGATTTTTATTTTTTAAAATATTTTATTATTTAATTGTTTAAAAATATCAAAGATATCTTTTATATAAAAATTTAAAAAAATATATAAAATTTTTAAATTGCCAATTTTTATTTTATTAAAAGATTATTCATAAATTCTTCTTAGTAGAGTTAATTATATTTGACCATATTTTTATAATATTATAAAATATTATAAAATATCTAAATATGCTTTAAATTTATTATGGTAAAAAAGATATAATCCTTAAATAGATTAGGCATCATGTAGACTAGATTTTCTTTTATAATTTTAAATTAAATTAAATTAAAAAATAACTTTTAAATTTCCCTTAAAAAAATCCATATTATCAAACACAGATAATCACTTATTTTTAAAAAATCCACAAAACATGTCATTCTCTATGCATAGTAGAAAAAATCTAAACATTCAAGGTGACATACAATGGGAAAGAGAAAAGATAGAGACGAAAAAAGAAAAGAGAAATAAAACAACAACAAAATGTGGTGGAAGTGTGGAAAGGAAACACAACCACCAAGATAGAGGAATTGACCGCCACCCCACCGCGTGAGCCCATCTCCGAAGGAGACCCTTTTCACCCCCTCACCCACGTTTGTGAGTCTAAGGGAATACTCTCACACACTCACTCACATGACCAAAAAGACCATCGTGTTCCCACATTGGACCTAGTGCAACAACAACAACCAAAAAAAAAAAAAAAAAACATTCATTATATTAAAACAAAACAAAACATAAAAAAACAAACCCCCCAAAAAAACCCTAATTCTACTTCTGGTAGCCCAGATGTTGGCGATATCCGACATCCGCAAGTGGGGGCAGGGCAGGGATGTCCAGAGTCCCTTCTTCTTAATCATCAGCATCATTATCCCCTGTTTGTTTGAGAGTAAGTGAATAAGTGTGTGTGCATGTGCATGTGCAGGTAATTCTCCTCCATCTGAGCGCGTCACGTCCATCTTCCTCGCCAGGGCACCGTTACTTTACTCGAAGTCACAAGATTCCTTGTCTTTTAACCCCCTTTCAATCCTTCATTCTGCAAGTTCTGACGAGACTTCGGGACACTCTGAGACGATTCCCAGGTGGGTTCTGACTCTCGACTCCGACCTGGGTCTCTTCAGCACTCTCGTGTCCCTTTGTAGCCTTCCAATTGTGTTGTATTCTAGAGCATTCGTGGAGGAGGGTCCTCCGGAGTTGGGTTTCTGGAAGTGTAGCCCCCGATTCTCGTTTTTGGATATTTTGGGTGAGTTAGTAGTGGATGTTGAAAGGGTTTTGTGAGAATTTGGTGAGGATTTGAGGGAGTTATGGTGTCGGGGAGATTGTGGAGGAAAGGTCGGTTTTTTCAAAAAACAGCACGCTAAGAGCATTTGGGAGTTGCGAAGAGGCAGGTGGGAGAATTTGTAAAGCGGCATGGAGCTGGAGAGATGGGTTTTTGGTTGATGAGGTGCGAGATGGTGGTGGAAGGAGTTGGTGATGGAATACTTGGGAAAGGAAAGGTGCTATTCGTGACATAGGTGGTTTCGATGGTGGTTTCGGTGACAGAGATGGGTGAGTGAGGAAGTTGGGGTGGATATATTAGCATGTGCATTTCAGGGTTGTGTGATTGGAGCAAGGAGCGTTAACGAGGGCTTGAAATAGGGTAGGGTTTGAGGAGGGAAGTGTTTGGGTGCACGAAAGGAGGATGGCATCGGAAATTGAGATAGTGGCAGAGGGTGTAATGCCTCGAGAGAGTGAGGGGGTTTCATCTTCTGGGGATGGAGGCTTGAAGCCTGACGAGGCGCAGAGGAAGGATGATGTTTACACTGCCGCGGCGTATGGAGATGTCGAGAAACTGCGCAGGCTGGTGGAGGAAAGGGGGTGCTCTGTGGTAGAGCCGGATTCTGGTGGTTACTATGCGTTGCAATGGTGTGCTTTGAATAATCGGACAGCTGCTGCTCAATATCTTCTTGAGGTGAACTTCATACCCCTCAGAAATCTCATACAATCTTTAAAGCCCATTCACATTTCGTTTTTCCGTGAGAATTTCAATGCTAATAACTTCATGGTCTATCTGGTTCTTTATGTAATTTTTTCCTCAACATGGCTATCTCAGTTATTCTTCGTTACCATGCCATAATTGAGGTCTGTTTTCGTCTTCCTTTTGTCAAATTTTCTTTCCTCTTTCCCCCACATAGTTACTGAATTATGAATCCTTACAAGAAAGTTTGGTATGCAGCATGGAGCAGACGTGAATGCTACTGATTTTACTGGACAAACTGCTCTGCACTGGACAGCTGTGCGTGGGTCAGTACAGGTGGCGGAGTTATTGCTTCAGAGTGGGGCTCGCGTTGAGTGTGCAGATTCTCATGGATATCGAGTGCGTAATCCCAATCCGCCATCTTCTTTTCTTTGGTTTTTAAACTTTTTTGGTCATAGGTGATAATATATCATGCCCAATTTTATATGTTGTGACAGCTTGATTTAGGTTACTTCGAGCAATTTCTAAGCCCATATCTTCTTGTCCTTCAGACATCTCACGTGGCTGCACAATACGGACACACCGCTTTGCTATACCATATTGTCACAAAATGGGGTGCTGAAGTGGACCCTCCTGACCATGATGGACGCAGCCCACTGCATTGGTAGGCCAGGTTCAACCATCTCTGTGATTCCTTGTGAGGTCACCAGTAACATAACCACGGGAGGCTGTAGAAGCTAGCTCACAATCCTGTAGTCCTAGTTCTGTAGTTTTCATCATGAATACCAGTTACTCAGGTGCATGTCGTATTGAGTGGTTTATATCTGTTGGTTGGATTTTCAAACCTTGAATTTCCAATTTTATTTTGTATGTATTGATTTACAAAATTATCAAAATAATATTCTGAATGTTGTGTTGCTTCTCAGGGCCTCTTACAAAGGATTTGCGGATTGTATTCGATTGCTACTTTTTATGGACGCCTGTTTGGATCGATTAGATAAAGAAGGTGTGTAGTGTATGCAAGTTAGTCTTTAAAATGAGTAGAATTTATGTCCCTACAGAGTTGTTGTTTAGTCATCATTAATTTGCACTTTTTCTGTTGGTCACAAATTCCCATTATACCCGTGTTTTCTGGTTTACTGAAGTTGCCCAGAAAGCTTAGTTGAAATTTGATTTGCATTGAGTTTTTCACCTAATTATGATATGATGGCTGTGTCGGGACATTCATGATATCTAAGTTGATGTTGTAATTTTTTCCTGGCAGGGTGCACACCGCTGCACTGGGCAGCAATTCGGGGTAACTTGGAAGCTTGTACAGTGTTGGTACAGGCAGGTACCTTGGACAATTTGATGACTAAGGAGTCCACTGGATGTACTCCAGCACAGTTAGCAACCGACAAAGGGCATCGGCATGTGGCTCTATTTCTGGTAATGCACGGCGCTGAATTAAGGTGGACTGAAATGCAAAAATGATGTTGAACAGTGACCTGCTTTCATGTTTGTTTTGTGAAGTTCTGATTAAATAATTAGATTCAGGTTAGGTAACCATTTTCTATCAAATATTGGCATCTTCAATCGTGCCAGGTTGATAAGCTTTTTTTGAGAAAGATAAGCAAACTTTTTGGATTGTGTTCTGTAACTTAAGCATATCTTTTACACCCACTCAGGTCTAATGTGTGGATTCCCCAGTTGTTTCGCTTACTTTTCTGCCTAGCACTTTGTTTTGATTTGTTTTGTTGGATGCAGACGAATGCTCGAAGAATCTTCACTAATCGATGGGACGAAAAAAACCGCCTCGGGAGGTTTGCCAGGCTTGGGTTAGCGCCTGTGCTTTGGGCTATTATTATTGGTCTTCTTATTATATTCATCAACTCTGTAATTACATGTACGTATTTCTCAACCCTGTACTGCGATTGAATACCTCTTTGCTATCGTGAAGAATTGCTTCATTCAAGGTTGCCTTTGTGTGGAAGCCAACTGAAGTGCTCTGCTGACACCGTCATAACGTAGAGCTTATCCTGATTGGTATACTATTGAAGAGAAACTTAGGGTTAAATTTGGGTGGTGGGAATTTTCTCCTTTTTTTAGCGGCTTATTACTGGAATATCAAGTCATTTGTGAGAGGAGATTTAATCCTGAACTTGTGTTTGGGTGGGCCTTACAATGAAATGAAACAGCAAGATCACTGTTAACCATAACAGCTGGAGATGGATTTTGGGCTTGTTTGGTCATCATATTAGCTACCGGCGGTCTTTTCCTCCTTTATCGTTGCACAAGGTTTGCAACATTTCTTTTTAGAATTTACACGTTGGGTTGGTTGATGTCTTGGACATATCCGCGTCTAGGAAGAACTGTACTTACTTTCAATTGATGTGTTGTGAGGGGATCGGAGAGAAGTTATATTGATAAGTGGTGTTTGCTGGTTGCTTAGTGTGTTTCCTGAAAGGCCTTAGCTTTAAAGGCTTAGATCAGCTGCGTTCAGTCAAACTTCTGTGCAAGATAATTACCTTTGTTTGCATGTTTCTGGTATTCGTTGGAGTTGATTTGTTGGAGTTGATTTGTTGGCGATGATGTGATTTGCAGCAAGGATCCGGGGTATCTTACACACATGCGTGGACAGCCAAGAGATAAAAATCATGAAGTAAGTGGAGACCATGAGATGAAGTGCGTAGTGAAGCGTATTCCATTAAACTATTTTTTGACTTTTCTTTGATCACACGTCTGGTCCTTGTTTTTGTTGACCTCATCTCTTTGTGTATTCGGTTGAACTTCTTTTCCTCTTCCGCTATAGGTCTCTTCGGATCTGGTCTGTTGAATGGGATTGAGTATAGTGGCAAGATATGGCATTCTAAAGCGGGGATTTCTTTTTCTTGTTTATGCCCATATTTGTTTAAAGGAGCCTCTTTTGAAAAGAGAATTGAGCAGTCCAGCGTTGTGGGCAGGTTACTGGGCGCAGTTATGTCCCACTTGCAAGGTTTGGCAGTTCGATTTTTCACCTCATCCGATTTGATTTCCTAAGTTATTTTAAACCTGTTCGATCAATTTAATGGCTTCTTGAATAGAGTGCCTCTTGCTACATGTACTTCTTTGTGTGCTGGAGTAAGTCTTGATATCCCTAGCCGTTGGGTCATGGTTGCTTGTTCAATAGATTGTGAGACCATTGCGATCCAAGCACTGCTCTTCATGCAACCGCTGTGTCGATCAATTTGACCATCATTGTCCTTGGATTTCAAATTGTGTTGGCAAGGTGCGCTTTTTCACTTCCCTTTTTCTGTTCCGTTTCCTTTCTTACGGCTTCTTTTGTTATATTGCAGCATGATTTCTCAGGGCCACCTAATATTTCTAGGACATTTCTTTTCACACAATTACCCAGTATTGTACAGGCACTTGTGGTTACTTGTGAGAGGTGAATGTTAGCATTGTCAGTGTGAAGAGGTATCTATTAAGCACAGGAAGACATGAGCTTGAAGCTGTTTAAGTTGCAACCTAATATACACTCGGTCTTTTTTGGTTTGCCTTCACAGAACAACAAATGGGATTTCTTTATTTTCTTATGTATGGAGGTCACAGCCATGATTATTTCATTATGTGTCACTCTTCATCGTAAGCTCCCTTGCCTTCATTACACTGCCATGTTGTGTTATGTGATGCCATGGTGCAATGGATGATCTTAATTTTCAGCTCTATTTAATTCTGAACTTTCCTGATTGCTCAAGTGATGTCGGTAATGATCGTGCTATTTGAGTCTCGCACGGCAAGTCTACATAACTTTTCTGTGTAGAGATGTATTGCTCATGTGTATGTGTAAAATTGTTTCGCTTGTCATAGGATTGTGGCTTGACCCAACAGCGCCTTATGGGGGTGGGAAATTCCTTCAGCATGTCGCACTTTACCATAGTGGTGCACTTGTATTTTTAATTGGAGATATATTCCTTCTGCTTGGTGCTGGTATGTTGACTGGAATGCAAGCTATGCAGGTATGTACCCGTTTCTGTACGTTTTTATCATTTGTATTCAAAGAAGTCTGATGTCTTTACACGTTGATCATCATTCTGATTTCCTGCAACCATGCATTATTTCATTGCTCCTCTCTATGTTGTCTGGCTTAACAAGGATCTGAGCGAAGATAATGATGTCGTTATCCTGGTTAACTTGATCATATTTTGGTATGCAGATTGCTCGAAATATCACTACTAATGAGATGGCGAATTCTTTGAGGTATGCCTATTTGAAGGGATCTGATGGTCGATTCCGCAACCCATACGACTCTGGATGTCGCAAAAATTGTGTTGATTTTCTTCTTAATGGTTATAATGAAGACATCGAAGTGCCATGGGAGCCCATCCAACAACATGGAGGTGTAATACAAATGGCCGACAGGTACGAGCTATGTTCTTTCCTTTCCAAGGATGTGAATATCTTTGATGGCACTGAGAATCTAGTTTTGATTCTTGGATGGAGTCGTGAATATGAACGTCTGTATATCACAAAGTCCCTTGTTCGTTAGATACATGGTTAAGTTTTAGCATGCAACAGGATTATTCAAATCTAAACACACAACCTACGTCGGTAATTTTGTCACTATTTGCTGAATTGAAAGAGTTTCATGTGTGCAGGTCTGTAGCAGCAGGTGCAGTTGCTGCTAGCCTAGGCGGAGTATCTGGTCAGAACTCGAGCAACGTGGCTAATGGGTTGAAAAATCATGTACACTCTTCTACATGTTCACATAATCATCAAGGCCACACTCATAGCGGCCATATCCCCGTAGGGTTAGGAAATTTTGGACTACCCAATCATGGGAATCATGATCGGGACCACACTGCTTAGAGCAACCTCAATCAGGAATAACCCTTGGAGGCTTGTATCGATGTAGTTGATGTTCGTGGCTGCCAGCTGCAGCTTGGGTTCCCACTAATTAATGCGTATGCTTCAGTACATGACTTTGAGCAAATCAGATGAATCGAGCACTGCAGTTGTGTCTGCTGTTGCACCTTTTGTACAAGTAATCAATGTGTGCCTCTGGTGTAATTATTTTTCTTAGCTCTCATAATCTGTATGATTGTTGCCTCGGATCTTCAATAGGACTAGTCGTCTTCACCAAAGCAATGTCTTATTGTAATACCTTATTACATACCAGGATGTTACTGCAATAGAAAGTAGTTTCGTTGTTGCTGTTGTGTATATTATTATCATACATTCTCTTTAATACTCCGCCTGACGTTAGCAATAATTATTCGAACCAATTTTATTGGTAACACAAAGGTAAAATCTCCTGTGCATTTGAATCAGTAAGGTTGTATCTTTAAAATATACTGCTGCGCAACAAGAATTGACACCCTTTTCATATAATACATACTCTTAAAACTTGCAGTAGTAATCGTGTACAGGATTTACGCTCGATACTTGTGATCACATGGCTAGACTAGGTAGCTAGATTAGATAGCCATTGATCGATTTGACACTCTAGTGTATTCTCAAAACCTTGCGCTGGAAATTAAGTGCAGGATTTACGGTCGATGGTTGTGATTGAATCGCTAGATTAGATAGCCATAGATCGATTTGACGCTCTAGTGTCTTGCTGTTGCAGCCACAGTAATGAAGGGTGACTGTCATTGAACATCATCTTTACCTTCATCTTGTTGAAGGTTCACACCGCACGTGAAAATCCCTAGAGCCATAAATTCATTCCTCGTTGATTCATTCTTGCTGATAATTTTTGAAGCATCCAATTCACCCTCTCATTGACTGTCTCGCAATAGTTCTCGTATGAATGGTAATTTTCTTGTTTCTACCTTTCAAGCGGAGGTTGAGAAGGTCATCTATGAGTGTGTCATAATGTTCTTCTAGTGGTTATGTCACTTCGTAATGTCATTTAAGCGTTATTTCTTCACGATTATGGAGATGTAGTTGTGCAGGATGTCAATGGCTCCAGCAACCTTGTGGCCGATGGTTACTATGCGAGTTTCACAGACATCGCAAGGGAACAGCAAATTATAGCACAGCAACAAGTGCAAAATTTCAAGGAGGTGGTGACACAAAAGGAGGACGTGATTGGAAGTCCTAGGACAGCAGACCGCAGAAGGTTGATTTCAGGTTTGTAAAGACAAGTTTGGCACTGTTGATGCATTCATCGTGTGAAAAAGCTCAGTGAAAGAAGATATTTCGTAAGCATCCCTTCAGACGGATCAAAAGGGTTCAGGATAGCAAAGGGAAAAAATCGAAGGTCCTGTTTCCTCCACCTCATGTAGCATCACAGACCTGAATGCAACCACTTCATTTCAACTCACTCACTCCAGAATTCACGTCACTTGTGTATGAAATCGATCAACATATTGGAAATGCTGAGGTACGTGTGAGCTCTTGTTCTTCTCTTTATCCTCATTTAAATTGTGGTACACTCCTTAACGTCCCGAGCGAAAAAAAGTCCAGCCCTAGTGTCGATCAGTTCCCTCTATCTTCTTCAAGATAGAAAGAGTGTTGGCTTGTATTAGCTCTTTGAAAACGATCATACGTTGTTTCTATGATTATTGCCTTCCAAGACTGATTCTTCTTGCGCTTTCTTCAGGAGATGGTTGACGAGGGCAAGAAGACATCGGTTATGCTCCGCATAGAGTACAGCCCCATATTGGTCAGTGCAGCGTTGGAGCTTGAGAAGTGAAATCCCAGCATTTCACAGCCGATAAAATGGCCAGAATGAGTCCGATCTTCGAGGCCTTAGCCAAGGTGATCAACGATAGTAAATGGAGAGTCAAGCGGTCGATGGATGTGCATCCATCTACTAGGATGTCTGGGGCTCGGCGTTTACTGTCAAGGTCGTTCTAGGGTTTGGAGCTTATCTGTTTGCTACAAAATGGCAATCCTTCTCTCCAGATTGCCATCTTACGGCTTGCGGCTTCGGTCTGCGTGGCTCGGAGGAGTCCTGCGGTAGCGGTCACTCGTCTTTTGCTGCTGTTGTGGTGTGATTTGTTAGACCAGCGGTTCGAGTTAGTCCGGGTTTGTTTTTGGGTCAATGGGAAAAAGGCCTCTGGTATCTGGTGCTGTCCGAGCAAGCCTCGTGTTTGTAATGATGCAGTGCCTCGTAAAAGTTGCCGATATTCAGCTGGTCAGGCGCGACGTGGGCTGGGTTGTCCCTTCACCATTACTTTTGTTCTGTCCACAGTCAATCTGTTTACGAGTTTTGTTGGTTGGCTTTTACAGATGCCTGTGATGATACCGATTAGTACCGTTTCAAGCGGTGCTGCCACCTTGGTTGTTAGGGTTATCCTCCTCTTCGGTCTTCCTTGCGTCTGGGTACTGCATTCGGGTATCTATTGTTGTTTTTACGTGGGGTGGGATTCGAAGATGAGGAAGAATTGTCGCCCCAGTCCTACGCGAGCCCGAAGGCTCCATGAGGATTGACTCTTTACTTTCCTGATTCGACGTTGACTTGGGTTATTTTGTCGTTTGGGTGCCGCGAGAACCAGTGATGGAATAAAAATCCGAAAACATCTGATTTCTGTGATGTGCAAACAATCACCATCTTTCGACTGAGGTTCATTATTGGTTGTAACAAACGCCGCTCACACTTTTTTCTGTCGGAGTCATTGACTGAAATAGGAAGCTTGTAACATTTCTAGGGTACGCAGAATCTGCTTCAAATACGTAGTTTCGCTGAGCAAGAAGTGAAATTGCTGACGTACTTCAACAGGTGCTACAAATTCAATGGGACAAAATGTTCTATTCAAAGCCCTTATCTATGCTGTATTAGCAAAAACAGCTGTGCTACGGATAGAGATTAAAATATGAACAGAATATCTGAAACCTATCTTCTCAGGTGAATGGGATAAACCACTAGCTCACTGGTTATGACATGACTAGTGCTTTATACCCATGCCTCAAATAATTTTTACTGTCTTTCCACCTCAATTAAAATAATTCGATGTAACATTAACTGTTGCAAAAAACTCACGCATTTTCTAGATGGTGCGGGTGAAGCAATACATATCGAAATAAAAATATAAAGTTCTTCGCATTGTATAGTCAATACCACCGTATTTTCCCCTGTCTAAAGCGGTGCAATTCCTGTAAACAACTCAAGCCGTGTGGGCTTACGAAATGTCATTGACCTCAAGCAAATCATCATTGATGCAGACTTCACTCACACCTTTAAATCCATCCAAAAAAATTGACTCCTCGCAGGGCTCATCATAGGGTACATCATATGATATTATTTTGTTGCGTGTTGACTCTTAGGAATCATTGAAAAAGAATGACTCAAGTCTTCACACATCAGCTTGGCCCCAAGACGAAGCCACTTGCTGAATGGGATTCATACTGATATAACATGATAGAAGGAATAGAATGAGACAAAACAGAAAGTTCAGCGGTTTGCCTAGTTTTGACAAACAGGATCACCTCAAACTAAAGTTTAACATCTGTAGGACCTTTTGACAAGCTGCTTGGTACCAGGGAGAGGGTCCAGATACACCGAAAACACACTCCCCCAAGATTTGATCCATGTTGACAAAATATGTAATTCACCCTACTCCAGATCCGTAACTGAAACACTGCCGTGAATCACCTACTGCATTGATCCTGTATCTTCCTTATAATAGAGAGGGGTTAGCCCACTTCTGCTCCAAAAGGCAAAGGACGGAAAACGAAGGAGGAGAAAGAAAGGAGGGAAAAAGTCGCGGACTCACCCGCAACGCATTTGCCCCGAAGCGGAGATTTCTTTCGCACGTGCTTCAACTGTGGCGAGGTTTCACGGCACTCGGAAAACATCACAGAAAACGTGGGACCTCCTCCGAGTACGATCTCCTGATGCCGCAGTCTCATATTGTCGCCGCATTCACGGGTACATATCTTACTCTGTGGATGGTGAGCGGTAGTATTTTGGCTCCGCGGGGCAGAATCTCAGTCACGATATTTTGGGTCGTTCGGGCTCCATCTCTCTCTCCTGATCACTCGAGGCTGAAGGGATTGGTGTCCTGAATGTTAGATTGAGGAAGAATACCCGAATTCCTTTAGTTAGTGACTGTGGAGTGTAGTGTTTCGGACCCAGGGAATCTGGTATGTGCCTATTGCTGCGCTGTTTCCGAGGCTGAGTCTCAGCTGTCGTGTGTACTGCTGCGTTGACTTGGTTGTTTTGGGTGTTGTCTGTGTCGATATCTATATTTGGATTTCGATAGCATCTGTTTGGAGCTCAAGGCGAGAGTGAGGTTGAGATGAAGCGATGGTTCTAGTGTTGGTGCAATGGCTTTTTTGTGGCAAGGTTTGTAGAAATGGATAACGTCTCCGATGGTTATGTTGTTCTTCGTTGTGTGTCCTGCTTGTGGGTTACAATCTTTTGCAGAGCTGCCAGTATCGTGTAGTGTCTCAAGGAATTATCAGAGGCTGAGATTGTCAATGTTAGAGGATGAGGCTATCGAATCTTGCATTCATTCTGAAATTGACCCTGGTGTGTGGCTTCTTTTTTCAGAGATTTACCGGCCATGGCGCAACTCTTATTGTCAGGCTCAAGTTTCTCAGCTCTTGCCAAATTGGATAAAACCTTGGGCTCGCTCAAACAGGATACCTGGGGCACTCCCCTGGCGGTCTCGGTGCCACAATTCGGCAATCGTCAGCGTCATCCAAGCATTGTTGTTAGCCGTGTGAGTGACCAAACTAGCCCCGCTTTCTCCACGCCGGCCACATCCACCACAAGGAATGGAAATGCCGTTCCCGAGGTGGTCGTTCGTAATACCGATTCCGTGACGCCGTCGTCCTTCACGGGGCTTAGCACGATCGGAGCGGTGATAACAGTCACCAAAAAGAAACGGTTGAGCAGGGATGAGCAGATAGAAGAAGCTGTGGACGTGTTCTCTGATTTGATAGGGAGCAAAGTTTTTTTCCAGCTCGTCAGCGAAGACGCCGATGCAGGTAATCGCCAATCTCGTCCTTTTAGAAGTGCTTGCTTCCAGCATTGTCTCCGAATTCAGAAGAGTTTAATAGCGTCGACCTTTCGAGGAGGCTACATGAGGATTCTCATTGCTTTAGGGGTTGTTCCTGACAGGGGGAGCTGGCAAGAGAACCAAGGAGACGTTCATTAAGGACTGGACAGAGAAGGCCAGAGTACAGGCAGACAAGGTGCAATACACGGCGGAGTTTAGATTGAATATTAGCGAATTCGGGGAACCAGGAGCCATTTTGGTCCGCAACATGCATCAAGCAGAATTATATATCGAATCCATCGCTCTATCAATGCCATCAGGAACAGTCTACTTCCCCTGCCACTCCTACATTGCGTCGTCCTCCAAAGATCCTAAACCTAGGGTGTTCTTCAACAATAAGGTAACGCCCATTCGCTCTGCTTTAGACCTTCTCTTGAATCCCAGCTGGACGGAGAAGAATTTCCAATTTTGTTTTGGTTTCTTCTGTATAAATCGATACCTAGCGGATTTAGAGTGCACAAATGTGGACAAGATGTCTGACTTGGTGCGTTGGCTCAGGTCTATATGCCCTGGGAAACTCCACCTGGTCTGAAGGATTTACGAGAACAGGAGCTGAATACGCTGCGAGGCAATGGCACGGGTATGCGGAAGGAGTGGGAACGCATTTATGACTATCAAGTCTACAATGACCTTGGTAATCCTGACAAGGATTATGAGCTTTTGAATCGGCCCATTCTCGGAGGAGGGGAATTTAAGTACCCTCGCCGTGTTCGCACTGGCCGTGATCCTTGCAAAGCAGGTACATGTTTGCTCGCTTACTAGAATTCTCTATGGAAGAACAGCAAATACTGTTTGTAAAACGGCGTGATGGGGGTCTGTCTGGAGGGAGAGAGGAAGGGAGGGAGAGAGAGAGAGAGAGAGAGAGAGAGGATGTAGTCTGACTTCGTGGCAACACTAGTGTTGCAGACCCGACGAAAGAGGAAAAGATCGAAAAGGGAGAAGCGGTATACATCCCTCGTGATGAGAGGTTCGAGCCTTTGAAGCAATCCAATTTTACTGCGAACTCGTTGCGTGGTCTTGTGCACAAACTAGTGCCATCGATCAAAGATTTCTTTGACGAGACGTGGGGAGAGTTTGATACTTTCAAGGATATTGAGGCGCTGTTTCAAGAAGGACTGGATTTAGGAAACGAAATACGTGAGAAAGCCGCGAAAGAGTTAAACATCCCTGACTTTCTGAGGGATTTAAGAGCCAACGAAGAGGAGTCTCCGGAGATGACGAGAGAGAGAAATCGACTGCTAAATAGTCTTCCAATTCCCGATTCTATGCGGGAAGTCATTCGGACGACCACGGCACCGAAGAGTCTCTTGAAATATCCTCAGCCTAGGATTCTTTCGAAAGATAGGTTTGCGTGGATGCGCGATGACGAATTTGCTCGTCAAACTCTGGCCGGAATCAATCCCTGTGTTATCAAATGTCTCGAGGTAAGCTGGTGCTTGACCACTTAAGGAGACCTGCAGAAACCTTCCTGCAGCTGGTTTGAATTGAATGAAACGCTTAGTTTCTGACGCACGGCTCGTGTCAAGGATGAAATGTTAGGTAGTTACGATCGCTTGAGTAGACGTTTTGGTTGGAGCGGGAGCAGCATGTAGTTACCAGTATGCTCATGATCTGTGTTGCAGGAATTTCCACCTCGAAGCACACTTTCTGAGGAGAATTATGGCCCTCAAGTATCAGCTATCACATCTGAGCTCATCGAGGGGCAGTTGGGAGGCATGACAGTAGCTGAGGTAAACTTACATTGTGTCCGAAGGAAGTAGAGGAAATAGACTCGTCGGATTATGAAGTGTGGATTACTGAATTGATGCTTGAACTCTCTTTTTGAAGTTGAGCTCACTGTTCTTTATTATTGTTCAAAAGTCTTGGATAGGAATGCAGTTCAAACCCATCACCAGCATTCGTATTGTACCAGGCTATGGACGCAAAGAAACTGTTTATCATAGACTACCACGACATTTTCATGCCTTATGTGATGAGAATTAACGGATTGGAGGCTAGGAAGATGTATGCGACGCGAGCGTTGTTCGTCTTGCACAGAGACGGTTCGTTAAGACCTGTTGCAATAGAGCTTAGTTTGCCGCCTTGTACCGAAGGAGGTCCCGGTAGCCAACGTGTTTTCGTGCCGGGTAAAGAGGCTACCACCTTCTGGCTCTGGCAGCTTGCTAAACTGCACTTCCTCACAGCCGACTCAGGCTACCATCAGCTCGTTAGCCATTGGTAAGCTGCCATTTCTTATTGTTTAGGCGTGGTCTTTCGACACTAAGCATGAGAAAGTTTTGAAGAAAATATGTAGAAGCTCGTAATGAATCCAATAGATGTTAACATCCTAAACTTACTCTTCGAAGGATTTTTCTGCTCCTGTACAGTTCACATCAATTTGAACCTTGAAGTCTCAAAATTTGAGAGTATGGGATGTGTGAGATTCTATGAAATGGACTCTACTAGCAGCTTGGGGTTCTAGATTATAGCAATAGAATGACGGAGTGATGGGGACATGTGGTGCACAGGTTGCGCACACATGGGTGCACAGAGCCCTATATCATTGCGACATACAGGCAGCTGAGCGCCCTGCATCCGATTGCCAAGCTCCTCCACCCTCACCTTCGTTACACCATGGAGATCAACGCAGCAGCAAGGCAAAACCTAATTGGTGCAGGAGGAATCATTGAGCAGACGTTTACCCCGGGAAAATACGCCTTGGAAATGAGCGCTGTTGTGTACGACGCTTTGTGGCGGTTCGATCAGGAGGCGTTGCCTGAAGATCTCATCAGAAGGTGTGCACATTAAGCCATGTCCAGGAACATGTCCCAAAATTTGTTGCGATACGACGTGAACAAGAGTGAAAAGTAACGGATCCCAGGAATTTCACATACGAACCAATGCTCTCGGTGCAGTGCAGAATGATTGTGGGATTGCGATGCTGACTCTCTGTCCACCTATTTTTGTTGCAGAGGAATGGCTGAACGGGACGAGACTGCTCCTCATGGCCTGCGCCTTCGGATAGAAGACTATCCCTTTGCTGCTGACGGGCTTCTGGTGTGGTCCAGCATAGAGGAGTGGATCCGCAACTACATTTCTCTGTACTACCCCGACAACCAGACCATCCTCGATGACGCCGAGCTCCAGGGGTGGTGGACGGAGATTCGTACCAAGGGTCATGTGGACAAGGCGGATGAGGAATGGTGGTCAACGCTCGACAGCCCTGAGACTTTGGTTAAGATACTGACCACCATGATTTGGATCGCCTCGGGGCATCACGCAGCTGTAAATTTCGGCCAGTATGACTTCGCCGGCTTTACTCCAAACCAGCCGTGCCTGGCCAGGAAACTCGTTCCGGAAGTAGACGACCCCGAATTCAAGGACTTATTAAAGGATCCTCACAAGTTCATGCTACAAACCTTACCCAACCAAGAGCAATCCACCGTGCTGATGATGGTGGTGGAGTCGCTGTCGACGCACTCCCCGGACGAGGAGTACCTCGGTTACAACGGCATGCACACGAATTGGACGAATGACCAAAGGGCAGTGGAGGCTTTCCAGGCCTTCACTAGCCGATTGGCCGAAGTGGACAAGACCATTATTGAGCGGAACAAGGATCTGACGAACAAACACCGGGCAGGTGCTGGCACTCTCCCCTACGAGCTTTTGTTGCAGAAATCTGGGCCCGGGATCACCATGCGAGGCATTCCCAACAGCATTTCAATCTAGCTTGCTCAACCTCCTAAACTGTGCAGACATCTCGAAGAGGTGAATGCAGAGTAGACTATTGATAAGCGTTGTACCCATTTATATATATATATATATATATATATATATTTACATTATATTTTTTCAGGGTGGGATAGTAATATATTCATCAATTATGTATCCTGGCACTGCAGCCCTTGTACATGAAGGATTAGCTGTTGTATTTCTGTTGAGATCACCCATGACTCTCTGGAGTTGGTTTGTGAATGCACGTCTTAAGATGCTTTTACAGCTGCCGATTCTAGTTGTCTTTAACCATTTGTGTGTGATCACGCAACCATTCGCTCTACGAAGCAGCTCGTGGGTTCCTACAGTGATTGTGTAATGTGTATTGTATTCTCATTATAATTAATCCTCGTATGTGTTGATTGGAAAAAACTAGTTGACTAGCGAATTAGTATTCACAAGAAATAATACTGATTTTTTGTCGAGATGTTTGAAATCTCTTTATACAAGACTGGACGAATTTCAAGTGAGCGACGAACAATGAAAAGATAAATATTGACCAAAACTGCACCACAAAGACCAATGGGGAAGGCAGAGAGGGATGAAGTCGGAATGGAGATGGATGAAGAGAACAGATGAAATATGAATGAAGAGACACGTCAGCAGTCGGCCGTAGGGAGGAGTTGCCATGGGGAAACAGGAAAGCATAGAGAGGAAAGAGGGGAGTGGGGGTGGGGACGGAGCGGCAGGGGGGAATGTGAAAGGGAGCCCCGCCGAGGAGGAGGAGGAGGAGGATTCGTGGCCATGTCCGTCGCACAGACAGGAAGGGAAGGAGGGAGGAAGAAAGAGTAACCAACGCTCATCGCTCTCAGCAATACCCCACCATCCCCCCCCTTCCCCTACTCACTCACTCACCCCACCCATCGTTGTGTTCCTGTCTCTCTCTCTCTCTCTGCCCCTTCACTACCTCTCTCCCTCATACTCTCTTTCCTCTTCCTCTTCCTCACGAATCTGCCACACTTAGTGCAGCTCCTCCCTGTTGCTTCCGTGCATGACTTTTGTTTACGGCCGTTTCGTGTCTCCACCGTAGCTGCTGGCATTTGTGTTCGGATTTTCGGGTTCTGTAAGGTGTCGCTGTGGTTGCAGTTGCCGGCTAGCTTTCGTTTTTTTGAGGAGGGTGAAATTCGAGGGATTGGAGGGAGAGTGAGAGGAAGAGGTGGTGGTGGTGGTGTTTTCTTTCTCTCTCTCTCTTTTTTTTTTTTTTTTTTTTTTTTTTTGATCCTTTTGTGGATTGAGTTGATTAGGATTTCCGAATTTCGAGATTTGGTGATTTGTGATTTTCGTTGTTTTTGGCGATTTCGGTGATTCTGGTGGAGGTGAGTGGGAGAGTGATTGTGAGCTGGTGGATTGAAGGAGACTAAGGAGGGGTAGGCCAGCGATGCGAGGAAGAGTTGACGTGGTGAGCGTTGGGTGGGGCCCTTAGGTTTCAGTCAGGTTGGTGGGGAAGGAGTGGAGAATTTGATGTCGCAGAAAAAGAGATTAAGCAGCAGCAGCGGAGGAAGTGGTGGCATCTCGCCGAATATGATATCAGCTACTAAGAAGCCTAAGAACCAGCAGCAGACATTAATACCGGATGGGTTTGAGAAAAATGGAAAACTGGGGATGGCTGTAGAAGTTAACAATTCTGATATGATGTTTATGAATGGCGTTGAGGACCATCTTGCATCTGCTGGGCCGGCATCGGCGATGACTTTGAGTAGTAGTTCCGGAGTCGGGACTACAGCGAATTTATCACGGAAGAAGGCCACTCCACCGCAGCCTGCGAGGAAGTTGGTAATCAAGCCTTTCAAAGGTAGTTTCTCTTGTGGGATGCCATCGATGAGGATTGAAGCACGCGCATCATTTCTTTAATAACTGTTGTGCACCTTAATAAGTTGTATAGATTTTGATATGGACGTGAGGGTTGAATTGTTCGTTATTATTTGTTGGAAATGCTGATTAGATTTAGCTGTGCACTTACAATAGAAAGTATCGTTTGCGCTGTATCTTTGTTGCGTGAGGTTCTGAGGTCAGTCATGGCTCTTTTAAATCAAGAGCAACGTTTTTAGGGTTTTCGACTGTTCCGTTTGCTGGTGAGGTTGGTTAAGGATTCTTCGAGCGACAGGCTGTAATGCTTTCTCAGTGATTATTGTGGTTGAAGTCAACTTATTTCTCTCGTGAAAATGCACCTCTGATTTCTATGTTATGACGATTGGTAGATGACTCCAGATCGTGGAAATTTTTGTGAAAACGTATTTTTTATTTTATTTTATTTTATTTTATATTTTCCTGTGACAAGTTCTTGAAGCCTATGGAATTGCAATTGAGGAGTATTTTAGAAATTTCGTTAGAGCAGTCTTGAGTATATCATATATCGGTTTTATGGAACCTTCGTAATGTCTGAAATGGTAAGTTGGATATTTGGTTAGCAGAGTCGTTGGTTGGTATCGTTCTTTTAGGCAGTTTCTCAGTAGTTCTTCGATTCTTTCACATCAAGCGCTGAATGACACCTCGCATTGGATCTTTTGCATCCAGCCCGTGGAGAACTCATTTGTTTATCTTTGAGAATATTCACCAGTTTCAGTGTTACTGTCGTTCAGTATGAAACGTTAACATGAATTATGTGCAGCTTAGCGAATACGAAACAGGTTGTGTGTTTGAATACTTGAAGTTCCTGATGTGCAGCCTGGTTTTTTTGAGTACAGAGAAACCAAAGCTGCCTAAAGACTTCGAAGAAGTGACATGGACCAAGCTCAAAGAAGCCGTAACTGCAATTCACCTAAAGCAGCCCGTGAATTGCAGTTTAGAGGAGCTATATCGGGTACACAAATTCTTTGTGACTTTTAAGGCTAAAAAATGGTTCTTATTTATAAATTGTGTGAAATGAAGGATGTCGTCTTGGATTTGCAAGTCCACATCGCGTCGTCTTGTTGCTCATTGTTCTTATTTCGTGGGTATTGTTAACATTAGTTAACAGTGTCGTGGATATTGTCTTTTGATTTAAAAATTTGTCTTTGAAGCATCTGTTTTGAGTCAGGATCGGACGTTTCACATGTATTATTCAGCTGTTTGAGTAACGTTTATCTTTGACACTTGCCAGCTGTGGTTTCGTTACAGGCTGTAGAGGACCTCTGCCTTCACAAGATGGCAGGGAATTTGTACAGGAGACTGCAGCAGGAGTGTGAAAGTCACATTTCAGTCAAGCTGCGAGATCTTGTAGGACGCAGTCCTGATTCTGTGGTGTTCCTGTCTCATGTTGAAAGTTGCTGGCAAGATCATTGCGACCAAATGCTTCTTATCCGAAGCATTGCGCTCTATCTGGATCGCACCTATGTTATCCCAAATTCAGGTGTTCGATCTTTATGGGATATGGGTTTGCAACTTTTCCGCCGCCATCTTTCAGCTTGCCCAGAAGTTGAGTCCAAGACTGTATCTGGTCTTCTCACGCTTATCGAGAAGGAGAGGTGAGAACTTGTGGTAAGCTTGGATATGTTAGTTTCTGTGTTTAATATTAGAAGCTAGATGTGGCAAGTACCTTCAATGCACAGCTTTCAAGGAGCGGTTTTCTAGTAACCACATTGTAAAGTATCAGGCGATTCTGGGAAGGATCATTATTTCTTGCTGTGGATATGATGTAATAGTTGTTTGTGGTCTTCATGGAGATGGTTGGAACGTGACCTTATCCTGGGGTTTATGTTTGCATGCAGGATGGGAGAGACTGTGGATCGGAGTTTACTGAAACACTTGCTGCGAATGTTTAGTGCTCTTGGTATATATTCTGAGAGCTTTGAGAGGCGGTTCTTAGATTGTACTGCCGATTTCTATGCAGCTGAGGGGATACGCTTTATGCAGCAAACAGATGTGCCTGATTATCTTAAACATGTTGAGGTGAGTACACTGTTTTTCGATCTAGGAAGTAGTTTGGTGTTTTTTTTAAAGGTCTCAGCTAAAATTTGAGCTCATTTTTAGGTCTACGAAATGCGGACATGAATATTCTTTTTGAGACGTTGTTTTTGCGCAGACTCGACTTCATGAAGAGAATGAGCGATGCCTGCTCTATCTGGATGGAAGTACCCGGAAACCACTGGTGGCTACTGCTGAGAAACAGCTTCTTAGTCGTCATACAACTGCAATTCTGGAGAAGGTAGCGCAGCATGATCTTGAGCTTCTCCCCTACAAAATGATGAAGGAAATAGATGGATCTTTCTTCATGCATATATAGAAATCACGTTGCGTCTTAGAGCATACTAATACTATCATAAGGAATGGTTACTTTTTAATCAGAAAATGCATGTGTATGATTTCACTTTCTGTAGCTCTCAGGTTTTGCTATCTTGACATCTAGATAGTGTGTGCTGAGATATTCTTCTTTCTTTTCTTTTTGTTTCCCTCTAATCAGTTGCGATTATAGTTTATACATTTGTGGAAAGAATATTAACTGTCTCTGCCATGCCGGTGATGACAGGGATTCAGCATGTTGATGGATGCGAATCGCTTGGCAGATCTTCAACGGATGTACGTGTTGTTTGCACGGGTGAATACCTTGGAGTCCTTGAAGATGGCCCTGAGCACTTATATCAAGGCGACGGGAAATAGCACTGTGATGGATGAAGAAAAGGATAAGGACATGGTGTCTTGGCTTTTAGATCTGAAGGCCCGACTTGATGCTATCTGGGAAGAGAGCTTCTTTAGGAATGAAACTTTTTCCAACACTTTGAAGGATGCGTTCGAGCATCTGATCAATCTGCGTCAGGTGAATATAATTTCCAATTGAAATCTGAGTTGTAGTCTAGAGGTCAATACCTTTTTGCCGCTTTTTTTACCACGTTTGTTGTTGTTGTTGGTCGTGGTGGTGGTGTGTGAGAGAGAGAGTGAGAGAGAGAGAGAGAGAGAGAGTGTGTGTAATGCGGGTTTCTAAAACACAATTTCGCTAATTGATAATGTTTGTTCATGATTTTTTTCAAATTATATTCACGTATAATTTAATTTTTTAATTTTAATTTTTATAATATTGCAGTTTATGACATACTGCGCATTTTATTTAACTTTTTTTTAATGAAAATAACGAATCTAATGTTGATGAGTTTATGTTTGATTGAAAGTGTAACTTGTTTTGAATTTTTGAGACTCAATGTCTGGTTGAGATGTATTGGCTGATTATTGGTACGTGATGGTGTTCAGAATCGGCCTGCTGAGCTTATTGCTAAATTCATTGATGGAAAGCTGCGTTCTGGCAATAAGGGAACCTCAGAAGAGGAGCTGGAGGGCATTCTTGATAAAGTGCTGGTGCTTTTTAGATTCATTCAGGTATGCTTAGAGCTTCCTGATCTGCGCGTGAATTCATATTTCCCAACACATACACACACGCACACACAAGCAATCTTGCTCTTTCGAGGGGTGACGTACATCCTGCTTTTGAACGGGAAATCTTGTATGTGTTTTTAGTTCGTGCTATTTGAATTAGATTGTCTTTGAAGTAAAGTGTGTATATTTTTACTTGATGATTGTTTCATATTCAATGTATTTTTGGATGTGTTTTTTAATGGTTAAATCCAGGGTAAAGATGTATTTGAAGCTTTCTACAAGAAGGATCTTGCTAAGCGCTTGCTCCTAGGAAAGAGCGCGTCCATTGATGCAGAGAAATCCATGATATCAAAGGTAAGAAAGAGTAGGAAGTCTATTGAGTTCCTTAGCGTTGCAGTCCAGCTCATGATGGAGCTCTTATACCTTGAGGAGCAGTGCGATCAGAATGCGTATCTTTGTTTCTGTCACTCGTTAATTTCAACCAACGTGATGTTAGCTTAAGACCACTAGTGAATTATTCGGTCTCATGGATGTGTTTCTATTTGAATGTTGTACTCTTTTGTCAGCTCAAGACGGAATGTGGGAGTCAGTTCACAAACAAACTGGAAGGAATGTTCAAGGTATGGGTCTTCTCTCCTAATAGATGCAAATTCTGTTCTGCTCGATGCCTTTGCTTCTTTTGTTACCTTCAGCTTTTGGTGGTTGGTTTACACTGGCTTCTCAACACCCAATTTTCTTGCGCTTAGGATGATGGATTTTAATTGTTGTTGCCTTTTGCTTTTGCAGGACATCGAGCTTTCACGAGAAATCAACGAGTCATTTAGGCAGTCTGCTCAGGCACGGCTGAAGCTCCCCTCCGGGATTGAGATGAACGTTCACGTTCTCACTACTGGGTAATAAACCTTTTTAGCCACATGAAGCTCCCATATTGATTCTTTTAATGGTTTGTGCCATACTTCTGGATGCCTTCTTGTCAAGCTTTATATGTGAAGTATTTTGTAGTGATTAACACTTGCAATCTGCTTTCTATCTTTTTATTTTTTGGTGTTGCAGCTATTGGCCAACATATCCACCCATGGAGGTTAGGCTTCCACGCGAGCTCAATGTGTATCAGGACATATTCAAGGAGTTTTATCTAAGTAAGCACAGTGGGCGACGTCTGATGTGGCAAAACTCTTTGGGTCATTGTGTGCTGAAGTCCAACTTCCCAAAAGGAAAGAAGGAGCTCTCTGTTTCTCTTTTCCAGGTAAAGTTAATCACTTTTTTCCAACGTTGAATTGAGTTTTTCAGGAGCGTCTACTAAATGTTTAATTATGTCTGTTGCGTTTTTTAGATATAATTTGTTCTAGATGCCTCATCTGACGTCGTCCTTTTTCTTCCCCCCGCTCTCCCTCCACAGACTCTAGTGCTGATGCTCTTCAACGATGCCCAGTCTTTAACTTTCCACGACATTAAAGATACTTCTGCTATTGAGGACAAGGAGCTTCGCAGAACTCTTCAATCATTGGCGTGTGGTAAAATTCGTGTTTTGAACAAGGTACAGTGTATATTTGAAGTTTTATTTTGAAATAATTTAATACTCTCAATTGCTTGTAACATATATTTGTATAAATATTGATAGTTGTATAACATGTGTAATGATATTGACCTGGGTAATATGTGGGGTTGTTAGATTTATCATGTGTTTGAAGGTGAAGTTGACTAGTGCTTTAGAAGTTGAAGCTTTACCCTAAATGGAATGTTATTGAATGTTTTGTTTTTGAGAATACAGATACCAAAAGGCAGAGAAGTGGAAGATGAAGACACATTTGTTTTCAATGAGGACTTTGTTGCTCCTCTCTTCCGAATCAAGGTAATGTTTTCTGGTTTTCTCGTATTTTAATAATTTTTTAAAGTTCTGTACGTCTGCCAAATAGCCTAAGAACAGCTACGGATATTTATACTCGTAGAATGTCTATGTCAGGTCAATGCAATACAATTAAAGGAAACCGTTGAGGAGAATGCGAGTACAACAGAGCGAGTCTTTCAGGACCGTCAATATCAGGTATGGAAGTTATGGACTTTGACTTGATTGTAGATTTCCTCGCAATCTGATTTACAAGCACACATACATACATCAGTTTTATTTTAATTTTTTCCCACGATTGATCTAGAATTCAAGTTTGTATATTTTTGTAACTTCGTTGATTCTGTTGCAATTTGGGCGTTTTGTATAGATCGATGCTGCAATCGTACGGATCATGAAAACGCGCAAGGTGTTAAGTCACACATTGTTAATAACTGAACTATTTCAGCAGGTGAATATTTCATACCTCGAAGTATTATCCAAAATTTTGGATTCACCTCTGCAAGTCATGGATGATGTGTAGTGCTGTTATTGAATCCTGTACTTCAAGTGTTTTTGTTGTTTAACGCATGTGATGTTTAACTGCAGCTGAAATTTCCAATTAAACCAGCTGACTTGAAGAAAAGAATCGAGAGCTTGATTGACCGGGAGTACCTTGAAAGGGACAAAGCCAATCCTCAGATCTACAACTACCTCGCTTAGATACTCTAGAACTGATATGATAAGCTGTTGAATCTTCTGGCCATTTTGGGAGGCAGAGTTTGCTATGTTGACATTCTTCCTCCTGTTTCTGTAAACAATTTTTCTAGCACACACTATCATATCTCATTTGGAAGTGAACACTTTCGACATGTTGGTGGCTTCACCCCAAGGATCCAGTTTGTTTATATACACTAGGAGAAACTAGTTTGTGGTCGCTTGTTTCTTAAAGGGATCGTGTTGTAACCTAATGCGTCTGTCTGGCATGTGGGAGCTTTGCTGGTTCCCAACAAGTAGAAACCTTTTTCACATCGTGAAGCAGCGTAGCAGTCCCTTCGCTATTAAACGCTGATCCTCAATTTTATGATCCTCTGCAATGCAGCTTCTTAGCAACTGTGGAGCCTATTTTCAGCTCCAATCCAGGTTTTGCACGCATGGCCTTCTTTCAATCATGTCTGGGAGGTCGTTATAAAACTGCGTCCTCATGTATTTTAACACACACTTTTAAACATTTAGTTTGCATTTTCATCGTTTGTTCATTGGCGTACGAAGTGTTTTCTTCGGAATCTCTACTGGGATGGTCCATGTTCTATAACAGTAGAGTCGCCTCACTGCTCAAAACCAGTGTAGCACTATATACTGCCAGGCCAGGTATGCTCTTGGGCAACCTGTAGTATTTCCATCCTTCAGCAGATGTTCGACACTTTTTGTAGATTTATTTAACTTCATGGCTTAGAAAAACATTGTTAAGGATATATTTTAGATGGATAAAGGTTGTTTAGTTTAGATTGTTGGATTTAAAGATTATTTCTTAATATTTCTTTTATGACAACTTAACTAGAAGTTTTTATAAAATAATTAATATGTAATTTTGTTTTATAGCATGTCTTTCATATTAAATATTAGAATAATAAATCTGCATAATATATGTTTTAATAGGAAATCTATTATTTTCATGTTATAATTGAATTTTTTTAAAAAAAAGGAACTTAAATCTATAATATATTTTTATAAACTATTCTATAAAGATGGATTGATTTTAGATTTGTACAAATATTAAAGTCTCAATTATCTACTTCTTAAGCTTGAAAAATGCTATTATAGTAGCATACACAAGTTGGTTATATAGTAGAAAATTAAATATAAAATTAATAGAAAAGTGACTTTAAAAATTAATATTTTTGTTTCTTGTGTTAAATAATGGTAGAATTAGATATGTAGTTTTAGGTTACACATTACTTATAAATCCATTACAAAATTCTAATTCTAAATATTGTATTATTCTACAAAAACTTATTGTAGGTTTTGTTAGAAAAAAGTCCATGAAGATAAGAATACTCTTTAAATGTGTACATATTTTTAGTTTGGCATTGTTAATTTTTATGTAGTATTTACATGCTTTGCTTGAAGGAAGTTCAATTATGTTCTATTTTATTGAAATTATTTTAAAAAACTAACACACATTATTTTTAGAATAGACTTTGCAATCTTTATGTATATGTCTTATAAAGTTTTGTAATACATAGGTTGTATTTAATAAAAAATAACATAAATAATCTTGTTTATGATTAGATTTTTAAGAATAATTTAAAAGGATTATTGAATAAAACTCACACCATATGATTAATTGAAGAGGCAGTTTAAGTACAAACATTGCTTCTAAAAGCATTGTTTAAATAATGTACATAACCAAAGGCAATATTTTAAATAAGGCATTGAGTTTTTGGCCATAAAAGATTGCTAAATTCTTTTAATCTTGAACCACTTAATTTTTTCCTTGAAGAACATAGATATAATATTAAAATAAAAAAATTTGATGAAATTTTAAGATCATAGATCTTTAAAGGATTAATTAACCTTCTAATATTACAAGAAGATTGATTTCTATTAAATGGGTACAAGATGCATTATAGAATATACTACTATATTGAAGTAGATTATGTTACTTTTAATATGTTAAAAAGCAAATGATATTGCATAGAACTATTATAACTTTTTCATATTTTTAATTTATTTAATTTATTTTATTATTTTTATTTTTATTAAAAAATAAAATTATAATAAAAGAATAATATGAAACCTCATTTGAATCAATTTTTTTAAAAAAAGAGGTGAATTGAGCTATGTCAACATCAAGGATTTAGAAAGAGAGACAAAGAGAAGGATATATCTATCCACTTAATATAGAATTAAAAATAGATTACTAAAAGATTAATTTTTTGGTTTGTGTTTTAAAAATGAAATGTAATTATCTTAGTTTTGAATATCTTGGTTGTAATTTTAGATTTAAAATATTAATTTAAAATATAATTATTTCTTTTGGATTTATTAAAAAAGTAGAAAGTAGATTGATTTTTAAAGATAATTACTAATTTTAGAGACCATAGCATGTTACAATAAAATATTTTGCATGTTAGTTTTTAATTTATATTTATAGATTTGAAATAGAAAGTATAAATTACAAAGTTGGTTAGAAAGAATAGCTACAATAATAGTTTGGTTTTGAAAGAATAAAGATAGGTTGTAATTAAAGAAATATATAAAATTAAAATAAACTAGGCTTTAAGTAGTTTAAGTAAAGAAGATCTTTTGATTTTAGTCTATTTTAGATAAGTATAAAGCCTTCTACTTCATTTAGAAGGTTAAAATTTTATTCATTTTTCAAAAGATTTATATGAATTAAAAGTTTTGTTTCTTAAAGGAATAAATAAATCTATGTTTTTATAATTTCTTTAAGAGTGTTGCAATGCTTGATACAGTAAGATATTTTTTACTAAAATATTTATATTTAATAAATAAAAATTTGTAGCCAAAATGACATGTGTTAATTAGATAATAAGATTTTTGATAGTAATTGAAGGTTTTTATCTTTTCTTAACTTCAAATCCAATACAAATTCTAAGATCTATATAGATGAAGTTACTTACATCTTTACTATGGACTTAAATTAATTTCTATTTTTTATATGTTGAATTATGTATCAAAATTTTTTTTTTTGTTTACAACAATTTTCATAAACTTTTATAGTAATATGCTCTTCTTTAGAATCTCTTGAATTAAAAATAACATATAAAAATCACATATACTACAACTATAAGTAATAAGTTTTTTTCTAATGTCACAACAAAACCTTAATAAAGGCATTAATTTTATCAATTTATAATATTTTATTAAATATCATAAAAAGATAAAAAATAAAATAAAATAATGATAAAATAATTTTCATAATATCTATATATGTATAAGAGCTAATAATTATTCATATGCTTGTTAAGAATTTATATAGAACTTTCTTAACATCAAAAATGTTAAAATAGAATTTTTATAATATATTATATTTTCTAAAAAATATTTTAAAAATTATATAAAATTTATAAGAAAAACTTAAAATTATCCAAGATACTTTATAAAAATTTTGAGTAATTGAAAGTGTCAAAAAATATTAATAAAAAAATAAACATATAATAACCATCTAATTTTATTTTTTAAAATTTTAGAACTTGTACAATTTATCTTTATCATATTAAATCTAGTAAATTTTTTAAAATTAAATTAACTTAAAAATCTAAATATAAATAAAATAATCAAAGTAAATATTTGAAATTAAAATAAAAAAGTATATTAGTAAATTAAATTATTAATATTTATATTTATATTTATTTATGAAATCTTGAATTTCTAAGACAACTTTATAAGTCTAGCCTATAAGTTGGACTTTTATGTTTCACTCAATAAGGAAAAAGTCAATAGAGGTTCAATTGGTGAAGGTACTTACATTGGCAAAGAAAATAGAATGATGGCAACAATACTTCCAAAAGGCAACACATGAATAGTAACAGCAATAAAATTTTATTTTTGATGTCTTATTGTTTATCTTAATAGTAAGAAAAGTTATATACATACATTAATCCAAAATGCATCATAGTAATAGCATCTAGCTTTTATTTGTAAGACATTCTATGTCCATTTATTTAATAAAAAGATTTATGTATTTTAATTTAAAATTTTAAAAAAATAAAATAATTCATTAGACATGTTTTACAAATAATAAAATAATCCACACAATTGATATGTTTATTTAATTAAATATAGTTATTAAACATTGCAATATTGTGAATAAAAATTTAAATATACTTGATCATTTCAAAAAATATATATATATATATTTTAAATACACAACTATTGCTTAACAAAGATCTTTAAAAAATACATAAGTATTTATATATTGAAAATCCAATATTTAAGAATGCATGTATTTATTTTGAATTTATTCTTCTTAATTTTAAAATAAAATGCAACATAACTTTTTTTTAAAAAATATATTACATTAACATGAAATTTATTTAATTTTAAGCTTCTTCAATGTGCAACTCAAGTTACAAGCCATAAAATGTCAATGCATTTGTACAGTTCAATTTGAGCAAAACATCTCAAAATAAGCAAAAACAATACATACAAAAAGAAAAATGATAAATCCCTATGGTCTTTCAGAATTGATTAAACCTCCAAACAAAATCTTAAAGATGTCACTTTTACGTTACAAGATCCTCAAAGTTGTGAAGACTACACTGCCCTCCCTGGTTGAATATTTTACTGCAACAAGGATATCTGACTCAAGTTCTGACATTTAAGCTCTAAAACAATCCTAGTTAAGTACACCCGTTATACAGATGAAGGTGTTTACAAGGCCAAGGTCATTATACACTTGGTTGAGCTTACTTCACACCATCCTATTCATGATAACTAATTCCAAAGTACATTCGATGCGCAAAAAATTGACCCTTTAACTGCACAATCTTTGGATGTCAGCGTAAATAAAACTACAAAACTCACGTACTTGATATTGTTTGGTTTATTTAACATCAACATAACCTAATCCATAGGAATCACCTGCAGAAACAATAAAAAAAAGGGAATACTAGGAGTTCATAGAAAACTGAAAGCTTTTGAAGATACCAAAAAGAGAATTTTTCACATCTCTTTTTCACTTTGGGAGGTAACTGCTGCTCTTGGAACGCCATTTAAAGAAAGCTGCACAATAGGACTAAAGTCGCTCTGATTTTCTGAACCTCGCCAGCATCAGGTATCGAGGCCGTGATGGCAATCCGGAATGCTGATAGACACTAACCTCAAGGCTAGTAAGTCTTGAAACTAGAAAGATTACCCTTCACTGCTCTACGAAGAAACAGAGATTGTGGCTTTACTTCTTTGACAACACGAACCAAAAGTCGGTACCAAAAGAATGTGCGAGTGTAATAGCTGCTAGTCTTAAGCTACCCATATGATGAACCCCAGAGTTCATCGCAACTAGGGAAAATTCTGGTATAAAAATTATGTTGTGACAAACCTTCGTCACGGGTCTCCAGTAGGGATGGTTTGCAAGTCAGATGAAGATGAAACCCTACTGGGTCTTGGAGGTAGAAAAGGTGAGGGAGAATTGGAGAAACTATTGCTTGGTCTATGATATTGACCACCAGAAGGAGATGACGGCATGGATCGTGTTACATTCGCCATCGGCGACCCAGGGGCAGGATTAATACCTCCTTCTCCCCTTTCCCGTCTCTCCCTTTCTTGTGATTCCTTGAGCAAAAAATCAATCCATAAATCTGCAAAAGACTGAGCACGCAGAAATATTTTGTCAATTTTAATTTAAGAATCTACAGCATCCACTTAGCTTGGATATTTCGCAAACCTCTCCAATACCAAAGGTAAGTTAACGCTGATATTTGGAGTAATGTCGATCTTGCAAAATAGTTAAGGCTGATAACTGTTTAACTTCCACTAGAGTGTTTCGCAAAGGAAAAAATGTCACACCTGATTATCACCAGGGGCAGGTCGAGCATAAGGGTCTGATTCTGAACCACCAAGAATGCCCCCAACAATGCGACCCGGCATACCAAACACACTCCGAACCATTCCACCACCTCTAGCGCTTTGTTGCGCTACGCCGACACGTCTCTTGTCCTCTTCCGAGAATCCCAGCATGCGCACCATTAGATCCAGAACCTAAAGGACAATAGCTCTAACATTAGAAGCTCCGTCTATATTGACGTTTAACTGAAAGCTGAAGCAGATGATGAGTTACCTCAAGACATAGCATCTTTAAATAATGACTGTCTCAAGCGAACTACAGGATAAAAAGCACAGTAATCTCAAATGCAAAGTACAAAGGTTGAACCTCTCTGCTGTGATGTCTTTCAAAATAAGTAACTAGCAGCTTAATAACAATCCGCCTGCACAACCACAATAGTAACATGCTCAACATCATACACAAAAAGATAGTATACAGTTTGCTACGATGTGGCAAAATCTGTGAAGTAAGCAATGGAGAAAAGAGGAAACTTTTCATATTGTTGAGGCGCTTAAAATGAAAAATGGAAAAGAAACAAGAAAAAAAACCATTCTCATGAGATATTGAACCTATCCTACATGAACAATTACAAAAGATCAGGAACAGAACCTATCAACATAGAAGTCTGAGTCAGACGACATGCGATTGAGGCTTGTAATAGATTGCTCTAGTGCAGCACGGAGCTTTAACACTTGTTGCTCCAGCGTATGCATGTTATGCTTCAACTCCTCATTGACCGAATCTGCATTTCCTAATTTCTTTGCGACTGCTTCCAGTTCCTGAACTTTCAAGTCAATAGTCCCTTCCGCGATCTGCTCTCCAAATCAACACAGCCATGTGGGCACAAGTAATGTGAATGCAACCAGCCATTCTAAACATGAACCTAGGTAAACCATGAATAAAATTCTTAGGACCTACGTATAGCCTTCAGAGCATGCATTTATTCTAGCGAGTCTAATCCCCGGACTCTGCAGTATTTCTGAGATAAATAAAACAACCTCATATAATGAATCATCATTTCTTTTTCATTAATAGCTAGAACAACCACAGAACTCAATCTTGGGGTTAGCCTAAAATCACACCCTACCTTAAGATCTCTGTTTAGTCTAGCATTCAATTCCTTGACTGCACGAAGTTCTGATTCCAGACGCTCCTGTATCATTGACACAGACGTTAAAGAGATAGCACATACTATCAGAAAATGACGAGGGGAGAAGTGCAAATTGACTGAATTGCAAAACTTATCACTTCAAACATAACTGCTTCAAATGCTAGGAATGAATTATTAAAGGAATTTAAAGGAGCATATACTTGAGCGTCACTTTCTGCATAGTATTGTCCAAGAGCGCTTTGAAGGTTTGCGAGCTCCATATCTTTAGACTCTAGAGCCTCAGAGCAAGTTTGTAGTCGTTGTTTTAGAAGTTCCATTTCTTCATTGGTGTCCATTGACCTCAAAGCATTGTTTCTATACGCCTGTTCCAATTCATCTTGGGATTTGGCTAGGGCTTGCTGCAACTGGCCCACACAATCTTCGGCAGTCTTCAACCGCAGTTCAAGGTCTCCAATAAGAATACTGTCATTATCCATCTTCTCTGAGGTTGTTGATTCCTGTCAGATAACATCAAATGCGTTACAAATAGCGGTTGACCTATAATGCATGACTGTCTACTCATCTTCAAATAGCACAGAAATCAGATGCTATAGACCTCATCAACAGGTCTGTTATGATTCTATCAAATGGAAATGCTTGTAGGGAAAGCTTAATTTCATTACGGGACATGAGGAAAAAATAAATTACCACGAAACAATAGTTAGCCTCTAGACTCTTAAGAAATTTAGCAATTCGTTTTAGTGACACTCAATCCTTAAATCTGATGCTATTGATATGCGTCTGAATGAACGTGCAACTAGAGTGATGCCCTGATCGCTCAATCCTGCATTCCAGGACACCAGATCCTGCCACACATTTGACAGATAATACGATGACACTTACATAAAACTGTCTTAAGGAAGCGTATATGATGTTCTGCAGGTTAATTTGGCTTAAGACATTGATACAGGTTTTAGAACATACTTAACATGTTCAAAAATCCCATAACTATGTAGGTTCCGAACTAAATACTAGCATAATTGATACCATTTGAAAAGTGAGGCAGGGCGTAAACAACTTGGATACTAGTACATTCAGGTTTCATTTTAAATGAATCATGGAGCATATGCCTACTGCATTACAAAGACTTCTTGATATAAGATCTACAAACTAAGGTAAAGTCACAATCCAAACCAAAGTATACCAATTCTAAAGATAACTAGTAGTACACTGTCAGGCAGAAGGTGTGTACCATGTCCAGAAGATTTTGCCTTAATCTTCCCAAGTTCTGTATTGCTTTGTCTCGCTCAATGGATACCTCTTCAATTTTTTTAACAAGTGTGTCTCGTTCCAGCAGCGCGTCTTCCAATTTCTTCGGAAGTATCTCTGGTTCCAGCGAAACTTCCTCCAGTTTTTTCGATAGTGCATCTCGTTCAATTGACACATCCTCTAGTCTTTTTTGCAGCGAGCAGCAAACCTCCTCTGAAGCTCTTAACCGCTCAGATAAGGATATCACCTGCCCCAAAATCAAATGAGAACAAATACACATATATCATGATGATAATACTTAAACTCGAAATGATTCTAATTAATTCCGACTGAGGAACTGATGTTGATTTTGAGGTGTTTCATACTCATAAATGTTTTTCTGAATGTGTCTATGAAATTTCATGAATAACTCTGATACATAAACTGTGCTTGTATACCTGTTCGTCTTCTGCTCTTGGTGTGTTTAATTCTTTGGCAGAAGAAGTATCATGAAATTTATCGTCTTTGGATTCCACCTCAGAAAGTAGCGGCACTGATTCCTCTAGTCCGTTAACTACCTGCAATTGCGCCCAGCAAATGAAAAAGAATAATAATAACTCCTTAATAAAATATTACATGACATGATGGGAACAGCGGTTAACTTCCAAGAAAGTGAGAGTCGATGACGTACTATGGAATTACACTTACTAAAACATTTCAAACTGAACAAAAACTGAATTACTTTATCCTGTAAGAGCAATGATAAGAAAGTTTTACCAACGTCAAAGCCAAACTTACTTCGCTATCTGAGGAACTGAGTTCAAGCTTTATTGTCTGTGGAGCATCAAATCTGTTAGCAACGATGCTGTTATCATCCAAGACCTCTGCAGAAAACAAGTCAAATCGGAAAGCTAAGAACATGAAATCATAGATAGTGGACACAGAAGCAAGCAAAATGTCTGCAATAAAGGGAACCACTTAGGAAGATTATAAACTAAGAGAAGGAACGCACAACGACAGACAATAAAGTTCTTAAAGTGTCCACAAATGAAAGGCAAGCAAATCAGTACACACAAACAAATTCAAAAAATTGAAGGATAAAAGTGCCAAATAAAGATCCTGCCACTATATCATTCAAAAAAATTCTGGTGTCTTAAGTACAATGAAGAGATTTGCAACGAAGGGATGTACTTTCAATTTCCGGCTCCCTGTCTTCTTTTTCAACTGATGCTTCGCCTCTCTGAAGGTGCTCTTCTAAACCATCGAAATGTCCATTCATCTTCTCCTGCACATCCTTGCTTGGTTTTACTACCTCATCGTTCCCATCCTTTGTATCTTCAGCTCCTACTAACTAATATGCCAATTCATTCTGCTACTCGGGCCAATTGTATAAGTTAATAGTATAAAATCAAGCCCGTGACGAATATTATAAAACAACAGCAGAGCAATTACCTTGTTCTGATCATTGAATGAAGCATCTCGTTTCGTGCTGTTGATTAAAAATTGCTCCTTCAACAATTTGTTTTCTTCGCGCAGGATTGAAACCTCCGTCTAACAAAATAAAAGTAAAACTATAAGGAGATGAAACTGCAAAATCTAAACCATATTCAAAAACCCCAACTCAAATTAGCTGTGAACTGCGTGTTTTCTTCTAGCTCAGAGCAGTCCACAGCGTCGAAAATTACGACATGAAGTACTAAAAACTGTAAGGACTCTCTGCATTGAAATGTAAAAAACAATTGCAACACAGTTAACGAGCTAAGGAATGCTATGCTCTCTAGAGTAACACATGCAATCGGTTCGAACAACTTGGCACAACAATAGGTGAGGAACTGTGAAAGATTTCATTTCGTACATCTGAAAATCATACAATTTATGTGCTATTTCTTGTTAAAGACAATAAATGGTAACAGCATACCTCTTTCTCTTCAAGAAGAGCATTGTACTTCTTCATCGCAGCTTCCAGATCAATCTGAAGTTTGTCCCCTTTGCCATTATAATAGTCGAGCTGCATTAGAATAAGGGTGAGCGAAACTTTCGTAAGCGGTTTCATGGAGGAGTAAAGAATAGAGTAAACAGGATGGGAAATCGTCAAGAGTGAGCACGTGCGTTATAAAAACCTTTCAAGCTTCTCTGTCACCTTCTTTTTTGTTCCTTCCGTATCCTAATCTAATAGGTATTCTTCGGGCTAAGAAGAGCTGAGTATTTCAATCACGCAAGAATGCCACGGCGATTGCTTGTAAATGACCAGGAGACAGAGAAGAGATATTTTGTGAGCTAGATTATCTAGAATTCGGAAGCAATGAAGCTGTGCGACTATGCAACTTAAAATTTACCACAGTCACAGGTTCTACAACATGGCTAATGAAGGAATTGACTATTAATTTAAAAAATGATCGTTATGCGTTCGAGTTATGCAGCGGGATCCTAGAGCAAAAGCTGAGGTCGTGCAGAGATTGATAGAGAACTTGAACTGAGCAATGTAATTTTAGGTCTTCAATCACTTAAGATTTTAGCTAAACAAAATTCCATTTTCCCAGATCTGGAACCCGTGTCTTCACCGTGTCACAGCCTTTCAACCTCTAAATCAGAGAATTAAAAATCCAGTCCACTACGATTGCACCTGTCGTGTCCTCACACACTGAAAGCCAAAAACTTCTTCACAAAATTGGATCTCCTAAACCAAAGATCGCACAAAAACGAGTTTCCACGACGAGCAAGATACCTCGGTCGGGGGAAAATTTTCACCCTCGTCATCGCTGTCGCGAGTATGCACAGACTTAAGGTCTCCATTGTAGTAACCCTCGAGTGAACCATCCTCCAGTGCCCCCTCTCCATCTAGCTCATCTTGACTGTCCAACACATCAGAGGCAATCTGGGTGATATTGTCCTTCAATTTTTCAAATCTGCTCCACATTATGCCGCTTCTCCTTACAGTCTTCCTCCTCGAACCCTAAAAGGCCAATTCCAAACCTTCGCCAAGACGAACTCTCTACTCCGCCAAAAATTTCGACTAATCTCACTTCCTGCGAGCTTCACAATCCTGTATCTAGATCCACCAGGGACGGATTGAACTGCCGCACGCCTCGACGTGCACTCGCCCTGGAAATGGAAAGCTTCTTCCCGCAATGGTATGTCCCTGTTAGTGTACATTGACGAAACCCCCAGATGCAGAAGTTGCAGGAAGTTGTGTCTGCCGGGCAAGACACGACTCGGTTTGCATTGCCTTGACTCGTCGACACTCTTTGCTTCTGTCTATATACCCGGGAAACGACCAGGGTATAAACAAGTATCAGTGTTTCATAAGAGTAAGGGTATCGGATCACTGACTGCGTGATTGACGCAGGTGGAACCGGTCATGAACCATGACAGTTCTTTGCAAGGTATGAGTTCATTTATCAACCCAGGGTTTGTGATAAACGCCGTGTTTATCACACTTTTTGAGTGTTCTTGTTGGAATGCCTCTTACCATGCTGAAGTGATCTTGCTAATTAAAAATTACCACAATTTTACTACAAATTCTGTAAAATAATAATTGTGATAATAATTTTGCTTCTATTCATTTTAGAATTTAATTTTTTAATAACCGCATTTATTTTGAATAATGCTTCAGTCAACTTTATAGTCCTTAATAATAACTCCAAAAGCTCTCAAGTACATTTTTCATTGCAACCAATTTTCAATGGAAGATATTTTCCTTAGTGATGCAGTTTTCACTAAAAATCATATATTGCATTATACATATCTTTAAACACACACATTTGGATACTCTATCACAATTTATTCCAATTGTTTTGGATTGTTTTTTTACTGCATTGTAGAAAATTTCGTATTGTGCAACTATACAGTAATCTAAGCTGTTTCTTCTTATTATCATTAATTGCATTACTTTTTATCATACACGTGATTTACAATTAAGAATTTAAAAACCTCATATTTATACATACAACCAATTGTATAAATTAATATATTCATTATTTATTTATGCTTAACAGTTTATAAAATACAAAACATGCAATTTCTTATCTATATGATAAACTAATATCATACTATTTTCTGGTATTATGTCTATTATTATTAAGTCATTCTATGTCAATTGGCTAAACTTCATTTGTCATATGATCCATTTTTTTATTTTTATTTTATTTTTTTCACTCAAAAGTAATAATATTTCTAATGAATAAATAAAAATCACGCATATTTTAACTATAAATCATTTCTCTACTGATATTATATTGATCATACTTAAACAGTCTTATTTTAATCAAAATCTTATTATGACCAAAAATTATTATTTTAGAATAAAATTGAACTCATCTAATTACAAAATTACATATGATCATAAATAATGATCTCTATATGTATAATTGCAATAAGTACAAAAATACATATTGTGTAAAATCTAAGAAAACAGCTATATAATTTTAAAATATGACAATAATATTCCTGTTATCCTGGAATAAAATTATTCAAGATACCCCTCAAAGGTATTTTTTTTCTTGTTATTTAAGATACACCTAACTGATACAAATTATTTCGTTTTATTTTTCAAATGAAAAAATTCTTCTTAATTTGTATTAAGAACATTCTTTTAAATTAACTTAAGAAGTATTGTATGTACTACTTAGAACAAAAATTCCTGATAGTTGTACATGGCTATGATTTTGAATATTTTGAAATTTTATTTATAAATTTATAAATTCAATATTTTTTTTAATGATGTGTATAATAGCTAAGGTTGAAAATTTAAAGACTAAAAATCAAAATAAAGTTCATTATCAACCTAATAGATCGATTTCTTAAATTTTATTAATTCTGTGACTTTCAAATCATTATGTGACTTCTTCTTTTTTGGTACAACCATTTTTTTTTTAATCATTATCTGAATATTTGTATTCTTTCACTGCATCTAAGTTCTTATTTAATTTTCATTTTTTTTCCTATTTTTATTTTCCATTTTTCACAACATCGTTGGTTTCTTTCATAATACCTCAACCAGTCTTCTCAATAAAATCTACTATCAAATGAATCATTATTATTGTTCATAATTTGAAAACATTCAGATGTGTTTATATTTGGTATCTTGCTTTCTATTACAAAAATATGTGGGCCATTTTTGTTGATAATTTCAATATTAAGAAAGAGTAATTTTAATAAGAATTAAATCTTTTACAACATGATCCTTTGTTATTTGCACAACTTAAATCCAAAATTTGTATCCAATACATATTGGGTAAAACCATGTGATATTTTTATTTTTTATTTTTTCCAGAATACATATGTGCACACACACATTTTTTTTTTTTGTAAGTTTTATAAAAGTTGTGTTTGTATCTGCTTCAACAATATCCATTTATGAAGATGGTAGCTAATGTTTGACTACTACAGAAAATAGTTATTATTTTTATAAATATTTGTTTTATAAAAATCACAACTATAAAAACTAGTAACAGTGATAGTAGATTATAGATATTGATATTGATTATTTATATCCATTTGATTGCAATTTTTTTTAAATAGATGCTAATGACTGCGTATTTTAAGTAATATGATATGTAGTATTTTAATTTTAATTTAAAAAAAAAAAAAATTGAATTCAAATTTTTAATATTTATATATATATGTATTTTTTTTTTGAATTAAAATTTAGGACATTAAATTACCATCATAAAAATCCTATCTTCCAATTCATTGTTGTTTATTTAGTTTATTCTTTACATATTAAACTTTTGAAAAAAGTCCATCTTTACAATTTGTGATGGTATAATGTGAGGTTTTAAAATATGGAAATAATGATGTATGAAGTCCTTGTCAAAGATGAAAAATTTGTAACTGAAATGGAAAGACAAGGTGGGAGAGAGGTGGTGTCCACTTGTTGTCCTTGTTCATTCATTTTTATTACTTTCTTATTCAATGAACTTGAAATTTTATAAAGAATTATAAAACCTAAGAGTGAGGTAAAAATAGAGTGCATATTGTAGCTCATGTTCTTTGTAATTGGTGTAGTAGGTTGTTGTAGAAAGTGTGCCACTATGTTGTTGTTGTCACGATGATCAAAGAATTTTATTCTTGTATAATTAAAAAACAATGCTTCTATATGTATGGTTGTGAGATTGCTCAAGATTTCTCAATCATCTATTGAACAACTGAGGCATCTAGTGGAGGGAGAGTTGGTAAAATTAAAAGAAGTATGTCTATGTAGTCTTACAACAAAAGAACAAAAACACAGCATAACCTTGCTCACTACTAGTGGATGCCATACAACAATAGAGAGGGTGATAAGGCTTTGAAAAGAAATTGGAAAGAAATTTTGTGATTAAACCTTAAAGCCTTCATTTAAAGAAATTGGTTTTGTAAGCAAGGATGCAACAAAAGAAGTCACATCTTTTGCAAAAACAATATCCACACACAACACGAATTTGCTAGAAATGTATAATTTTCAATAATGAGACAAAGATTAATAGGTTTTGATCCAATGGAAGGTCTTAGTGTTTGGTAATTGATAGACAAGTTGGTATATCACCACACCAAGTTTGTTAAATGATGAAGCATGGTGGTGGTTTGAATATAATTTGGAATTACATGAATATAATTGGATGTGGTTTTATTTGCAAAATAGAAGGAAGCATGGACCAATATCAATATAAGTGTTTTTTAGATTTTATTATTTTTATTATTTTTTATTATACCACATAAGAATATAATTTAGATCCTTATAATTTGATTTTCTAGCAAAGCAATATTATAAGTCATTTAGCCAAATATATGCAAAAATGATTTAGGTTATAGTCTTTCCAAGTTCTTAAGTGGCAAACTTAATTATTGGATCTAAATCCAATTGAATACTTATAGACACTTCTAAAATGCCGCTTGAATCATTTTAACAAAGCTCCAAGAAAAATACTACAATTTTAGATGCAAGTAGTTGAAATATCCTATGCAATCATTATTGAGAATAACCTTTATAAAACCATAGCCAAGTGTGTTCTAGAAATTTTGAAATCTAAAAGATATTAGACCAAAATTTTGTTAGTTTTGCTTGAATGTTTATATATTTTCATATATTAGTGTTTCTTTTTTAATATTTTATAAAAATATGTAAGACTATGTTATGTGTGATGTTATTTCTACCTTTTAGTTTTTGGTTGTATTCTTATAATCTCTAAGCATTATGCCTTGAATTTGATGATGTAGGCTTTGTACTTAATTTTATGAGTCATAATAATATATTTTAAAGTTGATGTATTTAATCTAGATACAACCAACAATTTCAATAACTATTTGGACTATCCATAGTATATTTATAATTATTGAAAACTTGTTCTTGTTATATATATATAATACATCCACAAATAGGTATTAATTAAGTTTTAAAAGATTTCTATCTAGAGTTTTACATAATAAGAACCACCCACTCTTCTAATCTAATTCATATGTTACATGTATGTTTATGGTTTTTTTCTTATATTCAATTAAAAGAAAGATTTGGAAAATTTGCATAGTATAATATAAATAAAAACACGTAGTTCTAATTTTCCAGTCAATAACAGCAGTAATAAATATGTGCAATACCATTGCATCTACCACCATTAAAGCCTCCTGTTCATAATGTTTGCAATAAAAATATAAGAATAACTTTTCAAATCTATAAAAGATACAGTACTACTTTCTACATGCATTCTATGCTCTTTTATTCTTTTCAATAAATAAATAAATAAAATTATTAATTGGCTTCAAACAAATCTTAAACAGGTCAAAGATAAAAAATTATTATACATTCTAGCTTGGCTCAAAATACCATCAACTACCATAGCATAGCTTTGAGCTCTATGTACAAATGTATGTATTACCAAAGCCATTGTAACTATCATGAAACAGATTCATAATGTCACTTATACAATCTTGGGAGGCATAATTGAATGCTTACTGATGAGCAAACCTACAACTTTACTCAACATAAATTTATAGGTCAACTGTGTCTTGTAATGCACCCTTATCTAGGGCTTTATCAATGTGAATTCTTAAAACATGCCAAATTAATGTCAAAACAAATATTCTAAAACTTAATACTTTTGTTTGTTAATATTTATGAAACCATTGTAAATAATCAAAGTTTTAAGCTATAAATACAAACGTTTTCATATAATTATTGAGCTGATAAGGACATAACATTTGAGTCTACAGAAAGAATGGATGATGCACCAATAATTTAATGGAATAAATCCATAAATAAAAATGAATGATGAATGTTCTTTATGTGATATACTTATAATGTTGACTATATTCCACATGTGACAATTACCATCAGTTTTATTACCATTTGACTCCTGTTGTGGAGGCATTTACAATACTTTTTCTTATTTAGATCTAACTGCATATTAATTATAATGCTCAAATCTTAAAATTCATATATATATAATAAAAATAATCCTCCTCAAAGACTAACATTTATATTGCCAACTTGATGTAAATTTCTCATACTATATTCTATTACCTCTTTTACAGATATGTAGGAAAAAATCAAACAAAAAATAAATAGAAAAACACCAATGTAACAATATTAAAGCTAAAACAATATGTGAGGTTAAGTTACAAAGGTAGTTGAAATGTCCCAAAATATATATTTTATTAGAATAATCTTGACAAAAACAACTTCTATGTTAGCACATGTAAAGTGATATTTATTTGACTTGGATTTAAATTAGCAAGTGTTGCAATTGTATTGTAGTTATTATTATTGTTGTTAACATTCAAGGATTTTTTCATTTAAAGAATGTTCTCTTCCATCTTCCCCAAATGAATTTTCTTTGCTAAATTATGAACTAGTAGTGAATAATCCAGTCTCCAATAATTCAAGAATAAATGTAGATTGTAGTCCACAACCATAAAGAAGTGAGAAACCTTATTCTACCCTTTTTGCAGTTGTGGCGCTTGATATCTCCATATGATATAAACAAACCGTTTTATTCTTTACGATAGTATTTCCAAGTAGCTCCTAAAAAAACACAGTTAATCAGAAAACTAGTAGTTCTCATCCATTGAAGAACCATGTCAACATAGGATATAAAAACATTCTATACTTTATACTTGTAGATAAAATCACGGAAAACCCCTTTTAAATAGGCACCTTGAGTGAAATGCAAACAGACTCACATGGATGTGGAGATGTAGCTAAAGATTGTAAGACACCTAAAAATGCTCCAGTCCATCTATGTCACACCATTCACGGGCTGTCAAAATTCAAGTCATGACCTGCCAAGTGATGCCTGTGGTGAGAAGGAATCAAACATTCCAGAGGATTCCGAGGTTCTTGCCCTAAATATTCTCACACGCACTGAAATGAGCGATTGGGGATGTGTTTGTCGAAGAGAACTGCGGGCCGTGGAGGCATCGGTGGTGTGGCTCACACTGTGAAATGCAAAGTGGAGGTTGCAAAGTGGGAAGCGGACAGGACGGAGAGGAGGAGTCAACTGGAGTCGGGGCTGTGGAGGTTTCATTCGGAAAAGCTTAAATTAGCCCAGCGGACGCTCATTAAGGGTAGGAAAGGCCACATTAATATATATCACATGGTGCGGACAAGAGGACGCTGTCGTGACCACGGGCAGGCCGCAGAAAACAAACTTGGTCCTGAGTTTCACACCTTGTTCTCTCCGGGCAGGAAAAGTTTTCGGCATCTGCCCAAAGCTTCGACTAAAGCGACTGCGGCCGTCGTCGTCGTGTTCCCCTTGTCGTTAGCCTTCCGGTCCGTCCTCATCGCCGTTCGATCGACGGCTGCCACTGCGCGACCCTACGGTCGGCACGGGCAGCCGCAGACGGGCTGCCGGAGGGACCGGGTTGCCCTTTCCCGAACACGCCCGCGAAATCCCAACAATCCCCCGCTCTATTCGCGGCCCATTGTCTTCTGCCTTCCGCATCCACTTCTCGTCGATTTCTTATTGTCGCACTTCCTGAACGAGCTGGACGAGATCGGGAGGGTTGTAGTGGAGTTGCTTGGAGCTTGCATCGAGGGAGAGACTTAAGTGGCTTGGTGCTTTGCGAGGTGAGTGTTGCGTACTCCTGCCGGTGTTGCAATTTTTCCCTTGTGGGACAATGGCCGGGGCTGGTTCGTTGTATTGGATCTGGAGAGAAGGGGTGGTCTTAAAAGAGAATGTGAGTTGTGAAGCGGAGATGGTAGAGTGGTGCTTGTCCCGCAATGCGTAGTTGTCTGTCACTTACATCGCGAGGCGCTGAAGCGGGCGGGAGGGATTTGAATGAGGTGGACATGTTGGGTGTCGATCTGGAGTGCATGGATGTTGGGTTGGTAACGGGAGGGATGCAAAATTGATCCCACATGTTGATATGCTTGTCTTGGTTGAAATTTCCAGCGTGCTCGTTGTAGTACTGCGGGCTCCGCGCTGATTCTTGGGTGTGATACGCGGCCTTGGTGGATCCATGTGAAGAGAGGGAGGTTAAAGCTGTGGTGTCTAGAACCCAAGTTTCTATATCTGGCAATCACGAGGATTTGACCTTGGAAACAGTAGGTTGATAGTTGTTAAAATCGATCGTTGGTCATGTACAAGGGCATCAAAAGTAGCGCAGAGGAGCAAATGTTGGCCGAAGTCATCAATTAGTGGTGCATCGATTCCCGTGCACTGCAAATTTTGTTCGATTGTGTACTAGAGACAGGCTGAGGTTCTAAATGGGTTTGCTTCGTGTGTGCGAAAGTTAAGAGCAGGCTTGATCAGGTGTTTTCTAATAGAATATTTGGCATTTTCAATGCATGCCGAGTTCGTGACTTGCTTACTAGAGATTATAAAAGTACCTCTAAGCTGCTGTGTTTCTGCGATGTATCTTAAGATCCTGTTTGGCGTTGAAATCGAACAGAGGAATTGGCGTGGCCTACAGCATCGTCCATCATCCTGACAATACGCCTCTGTTTCGACTTGTGAAGGTTCCACTTCGAACCCATCCGCTGTGAGACATTGCTCGCAGCTGGGTGGCTCAGGCACCATGATGATGACGATGCGTACTCTACCAGGCGTGACCTCCTCTGCCATCGAGCACGTGCCTTGTCAGAGCAACCCCTCCAGCCCAGCAATCGCTCGAGCCCAATATGGACTCCCACGCTCTCAGGCTTCCAGGCTGCGAGCTGTGTCAAACAGATCCTCGCTGAAGGCAACGTTGACCAGCAACAAGCTGAGCTTCAATCCGTTCCTGGCTGGTGAGTCGCTTGGGTTGAGGTCTTCTGTGAAAATTGGTCCAGCCGTTAGGAGGGCCCCAGTTCACAAAATCTGTGCACAAGCTGCGGATGCCAGTGCCTCTGATGCATATCCGGAAGGATCAGCCAAGGCCGGCGATGTGGAGGTTCCGAAGCCCGCAATGGGGAGAGTGAAAATTGGGATCTACTTCGCGACTTGGTGGGCACTGAATGTGGTGTTCAACATCTACAACAAGAAGGTGCTGAACGCGTATCCGTTCCCATGGTTGACATCCACGCTGTCCCTTGCCGCGGGTTCAGCGATCATGCTGATTTCATGGGCCCTGCGGATCGTGCCGGCACCAGACGTAGACGCGGAGTTCTGGAAGGGACTTTTTCCGGTACGCCACTGCCCTAGGATTATGTCCTGAGTACTGCGCACGGGTCAGTGGGTGAAATTGTTTCGAGTTGGAATTACGGTCTTCATCGTTGAAGTACAAATAGGAATGTGAAAGCGTAGTAGCAATCCTCACAGGCACCCGAGACCAGCGTTGTTGTTGTTGTTATCATCAGGAGTCCGCGTAGATCTTAATCCTGCAAACCCTGTTGCTGTGGGCATGGCTGTTTCTCCGGTGAGCACTGCTGAATATGATGCTGCATGGGATCTTTTATAGATACCCAGCAACTTAGTACCTTGGAATCATTTCTAGACTGAGATCCATGCTGCGTTCCCCACCTGTCAACAAGGATCCCAAAGTATCCGCGACATTTTGGTGCAATTAGGATCCTGCATTGTGAGTTGGTTCTGGAGTAATCATAGGACAATTACATGCAGAGGGTTCAGTTTCTCCTGCAATCTGAGTACGAGTGGCTCGAAAGAGGGACGTGGATAAGCAGCATTTCTTCCTTCTAAGCTATATGGTGCTTTTCCAGCCTTAGCTTTTGCTGGTTGCGGCTTCGGAGGGCTGTTGGTCAGGGTGAACAGAAGTACCTGCCTGTATTTGCAATGTAGGATTGGTGTTGGCTAGACTGGCAGCACTGCTTATCTTTGTACACTAGGATGTATTCTAACGTTTTTATGAAATGCGCAATGGAAGGTGGCATTGGCGCACACAATTGGACACGTAGCAGCGACTGTGAGTATGTCCAAGGTCGCAGTATCCTTCACGCACATCATCAAGAGCGCAGAACCCGCGTTCAGCGTGGTGATTCAGAGATTGTTTCTGGGGGAGAACTTTCCGTTGCCTGTGTACTTGTCTTTGCTGCCCATTGTTGGCGGTTGTGGTTTGGCTGCTGCTACAGAGCTGAACTTCAACATGACAGGTGCTGTGCGGTTTGGCTTGCGTCGATCAAAGAGACCAGTTGTTTTTTGGTGGATGGAATTAGTATGCATGTCTTATGTGATTTTCGTGGAGTAAGTGGTAAAGTGTGAATCGTCTGACGGGGTTGGTGTGGCAGGATTTGTGGGGGCCATGGTTTCGAATATTGCGTTTGTGTTCCGCAACATCTTCTCGAAAAAGGGAATGACAACGGGCAAGAGTGTTGGTGGGATGAACTACTACGCATGCCTGAGCATGATGTCGCTTGTGCTGTTGACGCCTTTCGCAATTGCCGTGGAAGGCCCGAAGGCTTGGATGGCGGGATGGGATGTTGCGAATGCGACTGTTGGGCCACAGATTTTCTGGTAGCTGCATCTATTAGTTTTCCTGTTACTACTAGAACGTAGACTGTATTGTTGGTGCGGTGTTTAGGATGTGAGCTTGTGCATGACCTTACACCAGGTGGTGAAGTTGTCGGTCCAGTAGAGAATGCATTGAGGATAATGAGAGTGGAGCATGAAGGGCAGGTTTTAATCAATCCGTTTGGTGATGGTTGTGTGCAGGTGGGTGGTGGCGCAGAGTGTATTCTACCACTTGTACAACCAGGTGTCGTACATGTCGCTGAACGAGATTTCGCCACTGACCTTCAGCATTGGTAACACCATGAAGCGTGTGACGGTGATTGTGTCGTCCATCATCATTTTCCACACACAAGTGCGACCAGTGAACGCCGTTGGTGCTGCCATTGCCATCCTCGGAACATTTTTGTACTCGCAGGTACTTTCTTAGCGACATTCGGTGTTTGGGAGTAATGAGTGGAATGGTTGCTAGAAATATGACGTATGTGAGGATGTCGTTGTTTGAAAGTGAGAAGGTAGGTGATTGCTGTGTGACGTGTCTACGAACAGTTAAGTGTTGCAGGTGGTTTTCTAAGCAATGTGTTTCATGATTTTGTGCAGGCCAAGCAATAAGTGTTGGAGCACTGCGAGGCCCGGATTGCGCAAACCTGTACTGTGACTGATTAGGCTTGTGTCAAAAGTGTAGGAGAAATGTCGGACATGAGAATCTGCTTGCGATAACTGTATTTAAGAAGTTGTGCAAGCTGGGATCGAGTGTGGCTGCACAAGGATGTGGTTATGAGATTGTTCACGTGTTCCACAAACCTGCACATTGATGAATAATTTGCAGGGCCCACAACCCAGTCTCGTAACACCACTGTTGGATAAGCGGTTCGAGAATTTCAATGTTAGAATAAGAACGAAACTGCTGTCTGCAGAGGCTGGTCGCAGCCAGTCCATTCACATCGACACGGAAGCACTGTTTGGTGTGGACCGCGCCCAGCAACCTCCCCGTTCACAGTTCTGTAAGGCTTGGTAATAGGTTCTGCACACCGACGTCTTTGTGGATTTGGTGTGGCATTACCTACAACTTAGAGCATTTCTGTGAAGGAACCGCTGTTTGGTTGTTTATTTCTTTGATTGACATCGTTTTTCTGATCCGTTTGAGAGTACAACATTCTCCACCCTCGGTTCCAAGGCAGGATATACATTACATTCGAGCTTAGCTCTAAGCTCATACACGGCATGTATCCTACGAGAGAAGCATATTCTTATTCGAGGTGCCCTTTAATGATCATGATCACATTGGGTGTTGCCCGATCAATGCAGCTGTCATAGATGGGAATTGAGAGGAATATCAGTAGCTAGCTGCTTTCAGCTATCAGTGACGGAGGAAGCTTCCCAACTTTTGCAAGGTCTATTTGATCACGGTTTTTCGTACTATGTCAAGAGGTCTACTCAAAATATTCAAGTTATTTACACATCGTCGTTAACAAAGAATCCATTAATTAGCAATGACTAAACATGCTCATTATTTTAACATGAGTATATTTAGTCCATATATTTTAATCAGACCAGATACAGTCTATCGGCTTCGCCACTCGTCAATTCAGTCGCACGTGTCAACATTCTGGTTAACTGGATGACTGGATGTCGATTATTTTTTTAGTTAAGTGACATGAAATCCATGTCGTATCAAAGGGAGTTAATTTGTGTGTGGGGTGGCTGGGTCGCAGTCCAAAATCTTTAGTGCTTAGAATGGAGTGAATTGTACGACATTGCAAGCCATTAATATTTCCCACATTTCTACATGATCTATATTCGTTCACCTTGCAATTAATATAAAATTATTATTTTGCAATCACTTTCAAAGGTCTAATATAATTTAAATTATACTCTACATTTAGATGGAAATGTTGTTAGAAATTCCTTGCATTGTGATTTTAGGCTCTAACTTCAAGAAATTCCTTGCATTGTGATTCTAGGCTCTAACTTCAAGAATAGAACTTTTTTTGTTAACACATTGGTGTCCATTTAATACTTATCCTTTACATCCATACTTCTTGCCTATCTTTTCTTGTCTACTTTTGCTAGTCATATAATAAACTATTGGGATTTTGTTAAGATTTTCTCATTGTTGGTTTGATATTCTTAAATTTTTGTTGTAACCAAGATATATTTTCTCAAAAAAAAGTATAAACAATAATTTTATAATGATATTTTTGATTTTTGATTTTATTAATTAAACAATATTTCTAACATGGTTTTTTTAAGATTATAAGAAGATTTTGAAATTTAATATTCTTTGGTTTTAAGATGAATTTCTCTGAATATATATATTTTGATTAGAGATACAATTGATAAAATGTGTTATATAGTATTTATTTTTTGCACAACATTCCAAAGTAATTTACATAATTATAATCAATATGCATATTAAATTATTTAGACTATTCAATATTGGCCAACATTTTTCATTTTCTATATTACTTTTGATACAAATCTCTATCCACTACTCTTGTATTCTTTTGTCTTAGAAAATACTTATATTAGTATAGTGGTAGGAAAAAATATAGTCATAGATTCATTTCTCAATGGTAGATCAAACTAGATTCTTGTTTGTAACAAATGAATATTCCTTAATTTAAAGTCACATATCAATAGAGACACTTATATCTTATTTAGCTATATTTTTTAAATTAAAATAAATAAATAAATAAATAAATAAATAAATATATATTATTTTTATTAAATCTATTTTCTTTACATTGTATGAAAAAGCTATGAGGTGCTATTACGCACATAAGATTTACTCTAATAATTATCTAATTAATAAAAGTAGATAAAATAAATTAATTTGATAACAACTTATACAAAAACTTTTTAGAAGCTTCATAGATATGGAATCACTTTTATACATGTCTATAGGTGATTGGTAGGTTAGAAACTTGGACAACAAGTTAGTCACATGTTGCACATATTGGTAGCTTGTGGAATAAACTAGCCATGTGTCGCACATGTAGGAAACTTGTTTTGCAATTTTGACACGTGTCTTGCAAATTAGACATGTGTAGGAGGACCTATAGAATGTCATCATGTAGCTTTTAAATAGATAGTATATATAGAGACAAGAATGAAGCCTTCTTCACTTTTATCAACTCCTTTCTTACTTCTAGTTTAGTTCAAGAGTCTCATGTATTTTCTAGTCTTTGACAATAGCTATTCCAATTTTTTCTTAAATATACACACTTCTTTATTTCTATCTTGTTATTTTTTTTTTGACATAGTTTTTACTAACTTATGCATTTATTTTAGTTCATGTCCTTGACAAATTGACAAGAGTGAAGTTACAATATTAGAGCTTTGTCTTTTTTTGATTAAGAGTGGATTACTTCTTTTTCTTAATAAGACATAAGTATATTAGAAGTTGTGGATTATCCACTTTTAAACTAATATTATTTTTAGATTTTTTTAAATATTCTTGAGTATTTTATTTTATAATAAAAATAGATATTTTTTTTTTCCTTTCTATCATAGTAGAGCTTGCTGAAATGAAGAATGCAATGGCACAAATGCAAGAGCAAATGAAAGAATTAATGCTCACAATGTATCAATTCAATGCACTACCACAAGGAGCAATAAGATTTGCAAGAAGTGAAGATATAGAGATGATTCGAGCTGCTTTAAGCCATACTACTTCACCTATGATTGAACACCATTCAAGTATCAAAGAACCAAAAATTAGTTTATTAGAGAAGTTTGATGGTACCAAATCTAAGTTTTGAAGATTCATCAATCAAGTACAATTGGTGATTGAACTTTAATCCTAAAGTTATCCAACCTAAGGATCACAAGTCACATTTATTAGAACACTATTTTCAAGCTCTGCTTTATTGTAGTTTTCATCCTTTTTTGAATGACATGATCCAATATTGGATAATTTGGAGGCATTTTTAGCGGAATTTTGATCTATGTATGGAGAACATGATACAATTTGTGTCACAACCAACAAGATCCGCATCTTATGACAAGATAATTGATCATTGTCAAGGACATACTTATCAAAACCTTTTAGAATATTCTAGAATATTTTAGAAGGTTTTTAGAACTCTTTAGAATCTTTTAGAGCCTTCTAACATCTTTCTAGTTAGTAGAAGTTGCTTGAGAAGCTCCTTAGTTGGTAGAAGCTGCTTGAGAAGCTTCCTAGTTGATAGAAGTTGTTTGAAAAGCTCCCTAGTTAGTGGAAGCTGCTTGAGAAGCTTCCTAGGTAGAAATATATATTGGAGTCGAGGCTGAAGAGTTCTTTAGTCTCGATAACACCTCTCTTGGAGCTCTAACTCACCTCTCTGGTGTTGTTTTTGTACTCATCTGATTAATCCAGTTCTTGCCAGTACTTCTTGAATTTCTTGTTTAGACTTCCAATCTATATTCTATATCCGTGACAGTTTATCGAGAGTGCTCTCATCTTAGATATCAGAGCTAATTCCTTCTTGTTGAAGTGTAGATTATCCTTCTTTTTGAAAATACACTAGTATTTTAGAGGTTGCAGATTACCTTCTTCTAAACTGATATCTTTTCCGTTATAATATTGGAGTCTTATTCTTCTTGGAGAGAGTGGATTATCCCTCTTCTTGAAGGTCTTAAGGCATTTTAGAGGCTACGGAGTACCCTCTTCTAAACCAATATTTCTTCCTTGTAGAAACAATTATTTCTTTTCTCTTAGAATGGTTGGAGGTCAAGACATTAATATGAGTGAAAGTTTGGAATCCAAGATGGATGCCATTATGAATGCTCTTGCTATGTTGTCACAGAGAACTAAGGTGATGGAAGGAATCTTTACAAGACTTCATAATGATGGAGCATCCGGAATAGCACAATCTAAGCTTCATCAGCCTCAAGCTTCCACACCAAAAGAAGCAGCTTTACTTGTGGTTCAACAAGAACCATTTCTTCCACAATGAAAGGAGCCTCAAATTAGCCTTCTAGACAAGTTTGGTAGCACACGCTCCAAGTTTCGAGGTTTTGTCAATCAAATCAAGTTAATAACAGTTCTACAATCCGAACGTTATCTGACAGAGGAATCACGCGTTGGATTGGTTGGAACTTTGCTTACGGGACAAGCTCTATCGTGGTTTGCTCTTCTATTTGAAAAATGATCATCGATTTTGAACAACTTTGAGACATTTTTGGAGGCATTTGCAGAAGAATTTGGCGAGCATGACAAGGCTCGGTGGACTATAACAAAAATTCGATCGCTACGACAAAGAACTTGCTCTGCATTAGTCTATGCATCGGATTTCAAGCAATTAGCATGCAACATCAATTGGGATGAAGAAACATTGATGAGTCAATTCTATTGGGGTCTAAGGTATGATGTGAAGGATTTGTTGTTATCTCTTCTTGATCCACAAATGCTTAACACAGCCATTAGCCAAGCTGTGAAGTGTAATAATCACTTATTTCAGCGTCGCCAAGACTAATGCTCCACACAATATACAAGTCGTTATGGTGCAACTATATTGGCAAGTAGCCTAAATTCACAATTGGAAATAGAGGACATGCAGATTGATGCGATACGTATAAAATCCCTTACTCCAAAAGAAAAGAAACAGCGTAAGGAGAAAGGTTTGTGTTTTTATTGCGGTGGAGAAGGCCATAGAGCTGGAAGCTATCCTAAGAAGAAAAATGGACGTAACATCAAGAATAGAGGTGCATTTGTTCAGGAAAACGAGGATGCCCAGTCACAATAGGAACCATGCGGTTGGACAAATCAAAATCAGATTCTTCTCTTTCTACTCAACCTACCCATTGTTTTACAATTCTTTTGTTTTTTGGTCCTTAAAAACTAAAAATCTTAATCTTATTAGATTCAAGAGCATCTGCTTGTTTCTTAGACCAAAAATTTGCTAAGCGTCACAAAATTCTCCTAGTACAGAAATTCAAACCTGTTCACATTGAGGTAATAGATGGACGACCTTTATTATCTGGTAGTGTCACCCATGAATTAGAACCTATAGAGGTGATGTTTAAAGACCATAGTAGTTATATTATTTTCAATATTATTAGCACCTCGTCAAATCCTATTATTCTTGGTCTTTCTTGGTTGAAAAAATATAATCCATCTATAGATTGGAGGTTGCGGAGGATAACATTTTCCATAGAACAACCTAAGGATAAGCCTGGAAGAAGACCCCAAACCAAAAAATCCTTGTTCATTGAAGCAAGAATGTTTGTAAGATCGTGCAAGGAAGGTACACCATTGATCATTTATGCGACTTCAACTAATGGAGAGCAGATTTCGACAGCAGGTATACCGGAACAATACAAGGATTTTCAAGACGTGTTTCAAAAGAAAAATACTGACATGCTACCAGAACATCGGCTATATGATTGTACCATTGAATTACAAGAAGGAGTACAATCGCCTTTTGGCCCAATCTACAATCTATCGCAGACAGAGTTGGCTGGGTTGCGGAAATACATTGACGAGAATCTAGCCAAGAACTTCATTTGTCATTCAAAGTTGCCAACTAGGGCACCAATCTTATTTGTGAAGAAGAAAGATGGCTCACTACAGATGTGCGTGGACTATCGAGGTCTCAACAAGGTAACAAAGAAGAATCGCTATCCATTATTTTTGATTTCTAGTCTTCTGGAACAACTTGGATGTGCAAAGATCTTTACAAAGATTGATCTAAAGGGAGCTTACAACCTTTTGCAAATCAAAGAAGGAGACGAATGGAAGACAGCTTTTTGTACAAGGTATGGTCATTTTGAATATAATGTCATGCCATTTGGTCTTACCAATGCTCCGGCGGTCTTTCAACACATGATGAACAATATTTTTTAAGAATATCTAGACAATTTTGTTATCATCTATCTGATGATATCTTGATATTTTTCGAGAATAAAGAAGAGCATAAGAAGCACGTTCATTTGATATTCAAAAAACTACGCGAGCGAGGACTTTATGCCAAGTTGGAGAAGTGCTTATTTCACCAAACTGAGATGGAGTTTTTAGGGTTTGTTGCGACTATGGAAGGCTTGAAGATGGATCCCAAGAAGGTGGAAGCAATTGTGTCCGTGGAAGTTTCAAAGACGGTTAGAGACGTATAATATTTTCTCGGCTTTGCTAATTTCTATTGGATCTTCATCAAGAATTATTCTCAAGTTGCTGCTCCATTCATTTGATTAGTATGTAAGGATAAGCTCAAATGGGGACCTCTAGCAGAAAAAATATTTTAAAATCTTAAAACGGCATTTACTATAGTTCCAATCTTGGTACACCCAAAATTTGCAAAGGCTTTCTATTTGGAAACCGATGCTACGGATTTTGCTTTAGAAGCTATACTTTTACAAATGGGCATCGACAATAAGCTTCATCCGATTACATTCTATTCACGGAAGTTTTCTGCGGTTGAGATCAACTACAAGATTCATGATAAGGAACTCCTTACTATAATGGATTCTTTTCAAAAGTGGCATCACTTCCTCGAAGGAGCTGTGCATCCAGTGATCGTATATACGGATCACAAGAATCTGGAGTACTTCATATCAGCTCGGGTTCTAAATCCTCGTCAAGCTCGATGGAATATGTCGCTATCTAGGTTTGACTTTATTATTACTTATTGGCTTGGAAAGCAGCAAGGAGTATCCGATGCCTTATTAAGAAGATCATATCTTGCGCCGAAGATTGGAGAAGCAGTGCTTGATCAATAGTGTACGACATTGTTAAAGCCAGAGAAATTCAGGATTTGTGCTGCTGTTGTGCCAATTGATGCAGACTTCTTCAACCAGATATGTGTTGCGACCATTGAAGATTCAATAGCCCTTAATATCAAGCAGCATATCAATGATGACAAGTTCAAGGTTGAAGGAGATCTCTTATATTTTGAAGAGCGGTTGTATATCCCAAAAGGGCTAGCACGACTTTGAGTCCTTCAATCTCGTCATGACTTTCCAACTGCGGGACATTTCCGATTCAACAAGACCTTCGAACTCATTTTTTGAGATTTTTGGTGGTCCCAAATGTGGAAGGATGTGAAAGATTTCGTTCTCTCTTGTGACATTTATTCAAGATCCAAGAACCCTCGACATCGCCGTTATGGACTTCTACAGCCATTGCCTATTCCGCATCGTCTATGGTCTTCAATTTCCATGGACTTTATTACAGATCTGCCGCCATCGAATTCATTTGACACCATCTTTGTTGTGGTGGATCGACTTACAAAGATAACACATTTTATCCTTTGTAAGAAGACATCGTCAAGCAAAGACACAACAAGGTTCTTTCTTGATAATGTGTATTGATATCATGGTCTATCAGATGATATCATGTCGGATCGAGGAACCTAATTTGTATCAAAGTTTTGGATATCTTTTTTTAAGATATTGAAGGTGAACATCAAGCTTTCTTCGGCATTCCATCTTCAAATTGACAGCCAAACGGAATGGGTGAATCAAGTTTTGAAATAATATTTACAATGTAGCATCAACTATCAGCAAGATGATTGGACTGCATATCTACCGCTAGCCGAGTTTGCATATAACAACACCCTTCATGGGTCGACTCAAAAAACACCATTCTTTTCTAACTATGGGTACCATCCGAAGCTTGATCTATTGAGTCCGTCAGCGAATAACAATCCAGCAGCTGAAGGATTGGTGTAGCAGCTATCGGAGCTTCAAACCACATTGAAGCTTCAATTGCAAATTGTCCAAGAGTCTTACAAAGCATCCGCAAATAAATTTCAGAATCAAGCATCTAATTTCAAGATTGGAGATAAAATATGGCTGCTTCGACGGAATATCAAGACCAAGCGACCATGTGATAAGTTGGACCACTAAAGATTGGGACCATTTGTTATCCAGAAGCAGATCAATCTTGTGGCGTACCGCTTACAATTACGAGCTTCTATGAAGGTACACCCTGTCTTTCATGTTTCTCTGTTAGAGCCTTATCGGGAATAATCTTTTTTTGAAAGAGTGCAATGTCCGCCACCTAGTATAGAAATTAAAAACAACGAAGAATATGAGGTGGAAAGGATATTAGATTCACGGCAAAGATGGAATAAATTAGAGTACTTTGTGCATTGAAGCGGCTATGATATTAATGAAAGAACATGGGAACCGGCCAAAAATCTTGCCAATGCATCATGAAAGGTACGGAAATTCCATTGACGATATCCTAATAAACCAAAAGCTAGTCATTAGCGAAGCGTGAAGATGAAGCCTTCTCTAGAAAAATGAATAGAAAAGGGATCTAGGTCTCATCAAAACATAACTTATTGTATTTCGTAGTATCAAGATAACTAATATCAAGGTGTATTTAGATATGGCTAATGAGAATGTAGATATTGTACTAATGGTACCATCTCAACCGAGTAGCTCATGACGTCAACCTCGAAATGAAGAATTAGAAGAGCCAAGAAGACGTCGAAAAATACCAAGCAGCAAGTGACTTGTAATTGTCTTTGAAGTTGAACCAGCTCATGCAAGTAGTGGCGAAGCGATATTTTTAGGTCGTTTCCATAATGAAGATATGTAAGCTCAAAGATGGTCTCAAGCGGAAATAAGATTGGTCATTATCTAAGGGCTACAAGGACCCACGAATCACGCTACCGCGAATCCACAACCGAATATATTACAGAGACTATGCGACAAATTTTTGATTCCCTACGTTTGTGAGTATACATCTCAAATGGCTTCTCGGAGACCTCAAAGCTAGAGGAGGAGGTGATGTCAAGGACATACTTGTTAGAACCTTCTAGAACATTCTAGAAATTTCTTGAAACTCTCTAAAACCTTCTAGAGCCTTCTAATATCTTCCTAGTTGGTAGAAGTTACTTGAGAAGCTTGTTAATTAGTAGAAGTTACTTGAGAAGCTTCCCAATTAGCTAAAAGAGCTCAAGAAGCCGCCTTCTGGCTGAGTGAAGCTGAGGCTTCCTCGTATAGGAAAGATATATTGAGCCAAGGTCAAGAGGCTCTTCGCCCTCGGCTAACACATCTCGGTTCTAGGTCACCTTTCTAGTATTGTTTTTGTACTCATCTGATTAATTTAGTTCCTGCCAATTCTTCTTGAATTTCTTGTTTAGACTTCAAGTCTATATTTTGTGTCCGTGATATTAATCCAGTTCCTGCCAGTTCTTTTTGAACTTCTTGTTTAGACTTCAAGTCTATAATTTGTATTCGTGACAGATGTTCATGTTCTTGTTTGTTCTTAGAGAAGATGAACATATCATCCAAGTAGATGACTACAAAGTCATCTAAATATTTTTGTAAGATATCATTCAACTTATATTGAAAGACTACAAGTATATTTGTAAGTCTAAAAGGCATAACATTGTACTCAAAATATCCATATCTTATTTGAAATGATGTCTTCTATTGATCTCTTTCTTTGATCTTGACTAGATTATAGGCGCCTTTTAAATCAATCTTTGTAAAGATCTTTGATTGTCCTAGTTGTTCCAATAATCTTGAGATTAATAATAATAGATAATGGTTTTTTATAGTTACTTTATTCAGACCTCAATAGTCAACATACATATATAAAGAACCATCTTTCTTCTTCACAAATAAGATAGGGGCTCCCACAGGTAATTTTAAATGTCTAATAAAATTCTTGGCTAGATTTTCATAAATATATTTTTGTAAGGATTTTCATAAATATATCTCTCATAAATATATTGTCTTTTAACTCTTCTAATATTATACCAAATTTAACCTTAATTTAATTAATAGATCTTTAAATATTGTAGAAATCCCAACCAACCCTAAATTGCAAGCTTCTGGTACCTCTTTGTGCTAAAGATTGAATAAATCTCAAATGCACTATTAGATTGTTATAATTCTTCACTTAGTCTTAGCACACTCAATTAACTACACACTATCAAAATTTTGACTATGAATATCACACTAATTACAGAGAATGACCAAAACTACTAGCTCTAATTTTATTGCATAAAACTTAACCTCCAATATAAACCCTGATTTTAGATATTGATTGCTAAGTCATTCCAAATCCTATGGAAATAATTTTAATGTCTTTGGAATGAACTTCTAGCCAACTATCCAATTCTAGTTGCCAATCTCTAAATGACTTGACGTCTTGCCCTTGGTGGTCATTTTTATAGCTAGAGGTCTGATTTTGATCCTATCCTATTCATGTTCAATCCCTAGATATCAATCTAACTTATTTTAAGGATTTTAAAGCTTGATCCTATCTTCAATTTAATTGTAGTACTAACCATATTAATTTTTTACCTCTCCTATCCTATTTGTATTAACTTATGGCTTTTTTAAAGCTGTGAAAGAGTTTTTACAACCTAAAAAAAAAATTTAATAACGAACTTTTATCTATTAGCTATTAAAGGAAAAAAATAATCTAAGAGATATTCATAAATTTTTTTTTAAATATCTTAAGTTTCTATTGAACCAAAATAATCAAGTATTAAGTAGAAATTATTCTTATTTATACTTTTCATTATACAAATGTATCACAACACGACAACAGTGTTCTAATAACATATCTGCTTTCTTCTTTTCAAATATGTCTTTAAAGTCATGGTATTGACTAGGAATATTTTGCTTCAATATTGGATCTTTTATTGGGATAGCATACAATGCAAATGCTTTATCTTTTTTTGTTGCTTGCATAAATGCTTTAATTCTAAAAAATGAAGTAGCACCTTGTTTCTTCTTTTGATGTTTGGATCTTGAAGAAATCTTTTATAAATTCCAATCAATATCAAGATTATATAATTCAAATCAAGGAAGTCCAATGACAATAGGATTTGTTGGATATTGAATGATATTGAAAATAATGCGTGATACTTGATCTCATAGTATCACTTCCAATGGTTGGATTTCTTCAATAATATCTATTGATGCAAGGTTTTGGCCATCAATGGCTTTAATGGATGTAAGATGGATCGTCTTTAGAAGTACAAAGTTGTGTTTAGTTGCAAAATTCTTATCTATAAAGTATGTTGAGGCTTCAATATCTAATAGGACTTTAGCAGAAATCTCTTGTTTTAGGATTTTTATATGTACAAGAAGTATAAAATTGGATGTTGGCTTTGGAGGTAAGAAAAGATCTTTTTTTGATACTTTAGATTTGAGGGTGTCCAACCACGAGGTTTCTATTGTGACTTGACATCTTTGTTTTTTGACCTCTCCAATTCAAATGTTATATCTCGTACCTTAAATTCTCTAAACTTATTTGGATAATTTGATGCCTTGTGATTAGATCTTCTATAATATAGACATAGATTCTCTTATCGATGTCTAGTCTTTTCTGCTGGTGTTAATGGCTTGAATTGAGTTGTATCAATCTACATGGATTGAAGATATGTTAATGGTTTCTCCAATATTCTTGAGGATATAGCAGATGTACTTTGATAGGTATTGCTGAAAATTAATCACCTCTCTTTTCATAATTCAAATAAGCGATTGTCACAAATAATAGCCTAAGATGTGAGTTCTTCTAAACTTTCAACTCTTGGCATTATAATCAATAAATTCTTCATATCATCTTTTAGGCCATAACCATATCAAGTTATAAAAGTCTTATCATTCCAATTAAGATCACAAGTAAGTTGTTGAAATTCTACAACATAAATTATAGCTGAACATTATTCTTGTTATAGATTTTGAATCTTCTTTTCTGCCACCCTTTCTCAATTACTATCTCCAAATGCAGTAATAAATCTTTTCGTAAAGCCTCCAAATTGTATAAGATTGGAGAATTCTTTTCCAATAGTGGAGTAAATCATGATCAAGCACTTCCTGATAAAAAGATGCCTACAAAAGCAACTTGAGTAAATCCATCCAAATAACAAGAAGAATATAGTCATAAGTGAAGTCATTCTTATTAAATAAATCCTTAAAAGTTGGATCTCATTCCATCAAATTTATCAAGCATGCTAGTCTTTAGCTCTTTCATAACAATCTTTGAAACTTCTAAAGAAGTTATATATATAGCTTATCTTCTGCCTTCTTCCCTCAATCATATAATCTTTTATTGCAAATTATGAATTTCTTGCTTAGTTTCTTTGGATACTTGATTTATTTGCTTTTTTTTTTTTGAATTGCAAAGAAATACTATTTTTTCTTGCATAGTATCTAAAAGAATTTAAAGATTTGTAAGAGTTGCTATTTTATTCTTTATTTGTAAGGATATACCTCCCATGATTTGATCTACTTCCATATTGACAAAAAAAAAAATCAACAGGCCATTAATTTAGTATTTTTTATATTGAAAATGAATATTTCTAAATAATATTAATTTAGAAGAAGATAATCCACAACTTCTAAAATGTAGTGATATATCCTAAGAAAGAGATAATCTATTCTTTTTAAAGAAAGATCAAATTGCAACAAGAAAGCATATTAATCTAGAAGGGATAATCTGCACTCTTCTAAAAATTGATAGTATCTTCAAGAAGAGGCATAATTTATTCTCTATTAAGAGATTAAAGCTCTGATATGATTACTTAGATAGTTTTGCTAAACTGTCAGGGATGCAAAATAACGAGTTAGCAAAGAAACAACGAAAAGATTATAGAACTAGAATAATTTTGAGAATAAAAAATTGGATAGATAAAAACAAAGAACTAGATCATTGACAAAAATAAAAGACTAGATTAATATCAAGAATAAGGCGATACTTTGGATTGCTCCAAGACTTGTGTTGGCAAGATTGGAATACATTTCAGTCTTGTTTCTTATTTATATTACAAGGCGTGTGTCCTATTGAACCTTCTAAGAGTATCTTAGAAAGTTTTAGAAGATTGAGGAAGATTTTAAAAGAGTGAGGAAGATTCTAAAAGACTAATGCAAATTCAAGAAGACTAAAGAAGATTCTAGAAGATTATAGAAAGCTACATGAGATTCTAGAAGATTGAAGAAGATTTTAGAAGGTTTTAGAAGACTATAAAAGATTCTTAGAAGACTAAAGAAGGTTCTAAAAGATTTTAAAAGATTCTAAAAAACTATAAAATATTTTTAGAAGACTATGGAAGATTCTAGAATATGATGACTTAAAGTATATCCATGACATTATCAACTTTTGAAAAGTCAAAAGTATCAAATTGTAGATAATAACTATAATTTATAAAGAATGAAGTTTGTTGCTTAGAAGAATATATCAAATTATTATAAGCAAACTCTGCCAATAGCAAAAAAATTGTCCAATTATTTTTATAATAATTGATGGTACATCTTAAATATTGATTCAAAACTTTATTTATCCATTCTATTTATCTATTAATTTGAGGATGAAAAGCTAAAGATAGTTTTATGTCTACCTTCAATATTTTGAAAAAGATTTTTTAAAATCTTGATACAAATTGTATCCCTCTATTTGATATAATACTCCTTGATAATCCATAATAGCAATAGATATTGTCAAGGAAAAATTTAGCTATTTCTTTACATATAATAGATTTTATACATGATATAAAATGTGCCATCTTGATGAAATAATCTATAATTATAAATATAAAATTATATGAATTTAAATTTGAAAGATCTTTGATAAAATTCATAGAAACAAAAGATCAAAGTTAATTTGATATAAGTAATGGTTGGAGAAGTTTATAAGGTCAATGACAAGGAGTTTTTGATCTTGAACAAATGTTACACAATTACATAATTTCTTTAATAGCCTTCTATATTTGAGGCTACTAAAAATCTCTTGATATTAGTTCCAAAGTCTTATTATACCTAAAATATCTTATTGCAAGGAAGTTGTAACAAGCTTCAAAAGTATGTAGTTATGCTTCATCTTCTAGAATATATAAGTATTCTTTGAAATAAAACAGGTTGTTTTTGAATTCAAACTTGGAAGTATCATGAAACTTGGATGAATTATTTTTAATATAATAATTAAGAGGATTTGAAAATATGCTTGATTGGACTTTATTGAAAAAAATTGAATCAACAAACAATATTGATTTCATTGCTCGAAGATGAAATTGCTCTAATTTGAAGAAGATTATTTTTTGTTAATTAAAAGCTGAATTTCTTTCTTTTGGTATAAGATAAGAACGTCTAAAAAGGGCATTGGACAGACCTTATTTTTTTTTTGGCCAATAGGTAATAATGAATTCAAATCTTGAAAAAGACATGATGATTCAACATGCGTGTTGACATAAGTGTTCAAGATTTTTGTGATTTATACATAAGGTATCATGTTGTGATTTGGCTACTATATGAAAATATTATATATATATATATATATTTAATATATAATTTATTAAATAGCTAAATGAGAGCCATATTAGTGGATTTTTATTAGTTATAAAATATAATTAGATTGTTAATTTAAAAAGAATCCGTTCAAAAAGATTATTCTTAAAATTTATATAATCTTTTTTTTAATTTTTTTAATTTTTTAATTTTTTATTGTAATTTTGAGATTGATTTTATATTGATAATAACTTTTATATATCTTAAGTTACCTTTGTTAGATATTGATGACTCTTGAAATCTTATTTATTTTTTTTATTTGATATTTAGAATATATATTATATAAATCTTATTAAAAAAAAGGATTGGAAAGGAATTTTTACTTTAAAAAATAGTAGTTAGGCCATTGATGTGAATGAATGGAGATGGATGATAGAAGTCTCTATTCCTAATGGCCAAAAGTCATGCCTAATAGGCTTCAAGGAGGTTGCCTGAGAACTTATTAGAAATTAGGATTTTTTTTTGAAAGGATTTGAATATTAGAGGCTAAGATCAACAAGTTTGGATTTTTGGCTATCATTTTGGTATAAAATTTATATGATTTGGACTTTTTATGAAGGAGATATAGGTGCTCAATATTAAGATGTTGAAATTATACTTATTGTCACTCTTTTGGACATAAGTTGTATGTACAAAAAGCAATAAAGGATTGGTGATTGGAATTAATAAGAGCATTTTTTTGGCTACACTTTTTGTATATGATTCAATGAAATCCAAGTTGGAATAAAGAAGATATTAGGAGTTGAAGTTAGTGCTTGTAATCAAAGGACAATAAGTGACCCTGCTTAACTAGTGGTTATATTTTGAGCCATATCATAGGCAATTTGATAAATTTTATTCGAAATTTTCAAAAATATATATATTCATGTCACAAAATTATATGCAAAAATTTTGTAACATTAGAATTTTGGATTTGTGAGATAAAAAAAAAATAGTGCTCGGATGTCTCTGAACTAAGGTTTTAAGCACGTGCTAGGATTTTTAAGATATTGGATGATTAGAAGTAAATCTATGATTGATTTTTTTTAGAGAAGCTTAAGAGTATTACCTACACTTTGAAATCTTTTTTATAAAAACTAAATATTTGGATCAAGAGTTATTGAACTCTAAAGTTTGGAAAGAAATAAATCTTTGTAGGTGAATAAGCTATTGAAGTTTTTTGTTGCAAATTTGAGCTTTTTGTACAAACCAACTAAAATATAAGAGGTTTTAGTAATATAATATCTATTTTGTAATATATCTTTGTATTATTATTTATTTATTTATTTATTTTTCAAGAACAAATTACTTATTGAAAGTTTGCTAATAAGTTTTAAAAAAATTCTCTATAGCTAGTTATCTAATATATTCTCAAATAGAAGATTATGCTATATAACAATAGTAATTGGATAAAAAGTGCCTTTTAGATAATAATGCCATTTTTTAAAAGAATCCACAATTGTAAAAAGTTCTTTATCATAGATTTTGTAGTTGTTCTTTGTTGCTAAAAATTTCTTGAAATAAGAAACTATTAGGTAGAATTTGTCATTTACTGCTATTTGCAACAATGTTATGTCTAAAGCAAAGTTTGATGTATCTATTTCCATAACAAATACCTTGAAAAAATTAACATGATACAAGATTAATAAAAAAGTAAAAACTATCTTTAAAGCTTCAAACAATGCTTTTGCTTCTTTATTCTATTCGAGTTTGTCTCTACAAGTTAAGCATATAAGTGGAGCTGCAACTTAAGAAAAATTCGTGATGAAGATTCAATAGTAATTGGAAAATCTCAAAAAGTATTGTACATCCTTTATTATTTTTAAAATCTTCTAATCCATAATTATTTGGACTTTTTAAGGATCCATCTTAAGACCATGATTCAAAATGATATATCCTAAGAAATCAACTTGAATAGTGTGAAATACACACTTTTCTATCTTAGCATATAATCATATATTTCTAAGTTTTTGTAATATATTCTAAATTTAAAATTCATATTTTTTTATATTCTTAGAATATATTAGAATATTATTTAAATAATAGACAACAAAATCATCAAGAAACTCACAAAAAATATTATTTATAAGAGGTTGAAAAGTAGTTGGTGTATTTGTAAGTCCAAAAAGCATGACATTATATTTGAAATGCCTATACCTAATTTAAAATGAAATCTTTCATTCATTACTTTCTTTGATGTGGACCAAATTGTATACTTTTCACAAATCTATTTTTATATAGATATTTTCTTGATTGAGTTGATCAAGAAGTCTTAAAGTCAAAGATAAAAGATGCTTATTATTGATGGTAATCTTGTTAAATCTTCGATAATCTATGCACATTTGTAATGATTTATCTTTTTTGTTTACAAATAAGATAGAAGCTCTTGCTAGAAACTTTGAATGGCATATAAAATTCTTTGCCAAATTCTCGTCCATATATTCTTTCAATTAGTCAACTCATTTTGTAATAAATTATAGATTGGTCCAAATGGCAGTTGAATTCCTTCTTAAAGATCAATTGAAAAATTATAAGGTTGATACTTTGAAAAAATATTTGTATTTTTTTTTTAAAAAACATCTTGAAAATCTTGATATTAATTAAAAATATCACTTATAATCTTTTCAAAATTAAAAATGGATGTGGCATATATAACAAAAGGTGATCTTTCTTTTATTATATGTATGAAAGCTTTTACACCTATCAGTAAAAATTTGGATATATTAGAATTATATATGTCTATTTGATTAATGGATTTTTGGATTAAACTATAAAAAAAATCAAGGTTATAAGAAGTCCAATTTATTTGACAATTATATTTTTTTTATTATAATAATCCTAAAATATTTGGATTGGAAGGAGATCTAATCACATTAAATATTATTATACTATTATATTCCTTAGTTGCTACATCTAAAGGAACAATCTCATAGATAATATCTCTAAAAGATAACAAACAACCATCTATGACTTCTACATTCACGGATTTAATTTTCTTGACTAGAAATATTTCTTATTTTTTGACAAAGTTGTTATCTATGAAATAAGCCAAGGCTCTTGAATCTAATAAAATAAAGACTTTATGATTTTTAGGTCCTAAAAATATATCTATTATAAAACAAGATGAGAGATTTAAAGAGAGAATATGACCTTTATAAGATGTTGTATATGATTTCAATTGCATGGTCCCTATTGTAGCTGAAAAAATTTGTTTTCTGACATATTATCTTTTTTAACAACCATATTCTTCATTTTGTGATTGTATTGCTTCTTTAGATAATATTAAAAAATATACTTAGCTTCTCCATAATATAAGCACAAACTCTCTTAACAATATTGAGTCTTTTCTTATTCAATGAGAAGTTTAAAATGTATCGCATCAATTTCTATTTATTTTTACTGAGTCAAATAAGTTTGTAAAAACTTAGAAGTTATTATTATTAATTGACTCATTCTTCTTTAGCCAAATCTATATTTTTGATGCCTTTTAAATAATTGATTGTTGCATGTAATGGCTTAAATAATAAATTGTTCCAAGAAATCCGCTTATAATATTGTTAGTAACAAATCTTTGATGTTATCCTTCAACTCATAATAAAATTGATTAATAAGGGCTTTGTCATTCTACTCTACATCGTAAGCAAAACTTTGGAATTTTGCAGCATATGTTGTAGTTGATTGTGATCCTTGTAGTAAATATAAGAGCTTGATATCTACTACCTTTTTTTTTATTACTTTCTCCAAATGTGATCGTAAACACTTTGAGGAATGAATTCAAATCATAAAAAAATTGTGAATCTTTTTCTATTAAAGATGCAAATAAAAAAAGAACACTTTCAAATCGAAGTAAGCCTATGAATTCAACTTAAGTAAATCTATTAGGATATTAGAAAAGATACAATCTTAGATATAATTTGACTTATTGTAAAAATCCTCAAAATTTTGATCTTGTTTTATCAAACTTCTAAGGCATATTAAATTTTGCTTCTTTTATGCTTATAGAAACAAGACTTTTTAGATTTGATTGTGAGGCCAAATTTATTTGCTTCTCTCAATCGTACAATTTCTTGGTGTAGACTCTGAATTTCGTCTATAGACGTAGGAATAGTGCTTCCATAATTGGCATTAGTGATTCATGAAATTTTTATCCTAAGAGTGTTGACAAGCTCCTGAAGATCTATAATAGTTATAAATCTATTCTCATTTTTGCTAAGTGTAGCATCTATGATCTTTCTTTCCTTCTTAGACAACTTAATAACTCTACAATTTGAATTAAAGGAGGGTAATTTACAACCTCTAATATCAAATAAAAATTTCTACAAAGAAGGATGATCTACTCTCTTTCATAGAAAGATTTAAGGTTAGAAAGCAAAGAATGTTAGTTTAAAGATAGATAGTTTATAACCTTCAAATGCAATAATAGAAGTAGAATAATCCACTCACTTCTTAAATATAAAACAATTATGATGAATCTTCACTCTTGTCAAACTATCAAAGATATAAATTATAAAGAAACAAAATGTCAATATACTCTCATGTTACTCAAAAGAATAAAAAATCATTCAAAGATGGAATAATATTAAAATTAGAATAGCTACTATCAAAGACAAAAAGACTAAAGACTCTTGAAACAAGACTAAGAGCAAGAAAGGCATTGATAAGAATGAAGAAGGCTTCACTCTTGTCTTTATATATACTATCTACCTAAGAACTATGTAGTAGCATTTTATAGGACCTCCAATATATTATTATATTATGTGTTGTATTGTTTGGAAATGCACCAGACACTTGGCTATAGAAGATGAAGTTGTGGTTTACAAATATACAAGAAACTTTAATAAGTTTGACCTATATAAGAAAAATATGATTTGAATTTCAATTAAAAAGTACTTTAAGCCAAAACAAAGTGCTTAAATTATTCTTTTTAATAACTTCAATTATACACAAAATCCAATTGCCTTGTTACTTTCACAATTAGGCAACTTAGATTTTCCTTGTAAGTTCTAATCCTAGTTAGTGAGATTTAGCAAGCTATAATTTTTAATTTGATTATTCACTTGATATAAAATTTTGCATACAAATTCCAATATAAGTCTTCTATATGCTCAAAAAATTTCAATCCAATCCGACTTACAGATCGTAGAAAAACATTCAAAATCCACACTAATGTCACTTAGCTACCAACTTGAAAGTTGATGTAGATATTCCGGTAGCAATTTCTTCTTCTTTAATTATTAACTTTAGCTAAAAATTAGTATATAGCTTGATCTCTAAGTCTTTTAATGCCATACTAAGTTTCTTTTTGTTTTGACTTATAGATCTCTAGATATTACAAAACTCTAAACAACCTTAAACTATCAACTTTTGGTACTTTTTCATACTAAAGATTAAATACCTTGCAATTGCACTATTAGATTTTCACAAATTTTCATGTAATTTTAATAAATTCAATTATCCACACATTATCAAACTTTCAATTATAGATGTTACACCAATTACACAAAATAGCCAAGAGTACTAACTCTAGCTTTATTAGATAAAATCCAAATCATCAATATAAACCCTAATTTTAGACAACAATTGCAAAGTCTTTCCAAATCCTATAGGAATAAGTCTTACTTTACTACAAGAAGATTAAAGCTAGTTCTCATATCTTAATCACTAATCTGCAAATGATCCTATATTTTGCCCTTAGTAGCCATTTTTATGGCTAGAGATCTGATTTCAACCTTGTTCCATACACGATCAACTCCTAGATATCAATCCAATCTATCCTAAGGATTTTAAAGCTTGATCCTATCTTTAATTTAATTTTAGTATCAATTATATTAATTATTTATCTCTTCTATCCTATTTTCATCAATTTATGGTTTTTTAAAGATAGTGAAAGAGTTTCTACAACCTAGAAGAAAAAATTAATAACTAACTTTTGTCTATTAGCTATTAAGACAAGAAAATAATCTAAGAAGCTTTCATAAAATCTTTCTTAAATATCTTGAGTTCCTATTGAATCAAAATAATTGAATATTAAATAAAAAAATCATTCTTTTTTATATATTTCACCACATAAACATGTTACAATACAACAACGTGTTCAATTTGCAAGGCTCATGTCAAATTTGTAAAATAAGCTTTCTATATGTGCACCATGTATTTAACTTATATCACGAAATACCAACATGTGCAACATGTGGCTAACTTCTTGGCCAAGTTTCTAACCTACCAATCACTTATAGACATGTATAAAAGTGAAATCACTTCTTAAGATATATCATTTTGAATAATGGTCTCAAGATAGATCCTAAGAAAGTCCAGACAATCATGGACTGGAAAATTTTAAGAATAATAAAAAATATGCAATATTTTTTAAAATTTATCAATTATTATCAAATCTTCATGATTTTTTTTTTTTTTTTTTTTTTTTTTTTTTGAAATTGCAATTCTATTTATATGCTTAAGTTGTAAGGACAAACTTGAGTGGAGTAAAGAAGCAAAAGCATTATTTGAAGCTTTGAATATAGTTTTTATTTCTACACCAATCTTGTATCGTGTTGACTTTTTAAGATATTTTTTATAGAAATAGATGCATTAAACTTTGTTTTGGACACAGTATTGTCACAAATGGAAGAAGATGACAAATTCCACCCATTTTGAAAAATTTTCAATAGCATAGATCAACTACAAAATCTATGATAAAGTACTTCTTGTAATTATGGATTTTTTTCAAGAATGGTGTTATTATCTAAAAGGTACTTCTAGTCTAGTTATTATATATACCAATCATAAGAAGCTTGAATACTTCATGTCAATATGTATATTGAATTATCATCAAGCTTGTTGGAGCATATCTTTGTTAAAATTTAAGTTCATTATCACTTATCGGCTAGGAAAACAATAAGGTCTATTTGATCCCCTTTTTAGACATTCTTATCTTACATCAAAAGAAGAAAATTCAACTTTTAATCAATAAAGAATGATCTTTTTGAAGTTGGAGCAATTTCATCTTTGAGCAATGAAATCAACATTGTTTGTTGATTTAATTTTTTTTCAAGCAAATCCAATCAAATATGTCTTCAAATTCTCTTTTTCATGATATTAAGAATAATTCATCCAAGTCTCATGATACTTCTAAGTTTGAGTTTAAAAAGAATTTATTCTATTTTGAAGGATGCTTATATATTCTAAAAGATGAAGCACAACTACATGCTTTTAAAACTTATTACAACTTCCTCGTAGTAAGACATTTTAGATAGAACAAGACTTTGGAACTAATATCAAGAGATTTTTTGTGGCTTCAAATGTAGAAGGCTATTAAAGAGTTTGTATAGATGTGAAACATTTGTTTAAGATCAAAAACTCCTTGTCATCGATCTTATAAACTTTTTCAACTATTACCTATACTAGAACAATCTTGGTCTTTTGTTTCTATGGATTTTATTATGGATCTTCGAAATTCAAGTTCATATGATTTTATATTTGTATATTAAGGATAAAAGAATATAGAGCAAGAGACTTGAATTGGAATAAGATTTTAAAGAGAAACCAACAAGAACTCAAATTAAACAGATGAGTTCACAAATAATATCAATAAAGGTGAGTTAGAACTCTAAGAGATGTATTGTCAAAACTAAAGAATTCTTTAGCCTTGATCCCTATATATATTCTTATCTAGAATGCTTCTTGAACGGCTTCTATCAACTAAGATGCTTCTTGAGTTCCTTCCACTAACTAGAAAACTTTTCAACTAACTTTTATCAATTAAGAAACTTCTCAATCGACTTTCACTAACTCAAGAAGTTTTTAGAATATTCTAAAAGGTTCTATAAACTTCCAAAGTGTATATCTCTAACATCACCTTCTTCTCTAGCAATGAGTTCTAAGAGGAGCTTGATCTTATTACATATGTAAAAAATTAAGAATATCCTATATTAGTGAAGCTATGTATTCTATTCTCCGTTCTTAGGCAATGGGTTCTACTGGTCCTTAAAGAAATTGCCTATGGCCTTGAACTAGTACCTCCGTTATTGAAATATTCTATGTAAAGATCTGATCTTCATTGCGCCCTTCAAAACATCTTCCAAACAAGATCTCAAGACTAAAAAGATTCACCTTTTGAAGATCAAGTAATATTACTAAAGCTCAAGCATTGGAATCAAAACTTGCATGGTTGGATCTTATTCCTAATGGCTCCAACCAAGATCATATTTGATGCTGAAATGTATTGTTTTCACTTTATTCAATTGAAGGCTATGAACTTGCATTGATTCATTTGAAGCTTGTATGACAAACAAATCTTCTAAGTCTTGTTCTTTTAATACTTGAAGGTTTGACATGGTGACTAAGTTGCTTCTATTGCTTTATTCTATCTTGGAATAAATGACTACATATTGATGAAGGCTTTAGTTTAACTCTCTCCCTCTTATGAGTATTCCTTGAATCCAATCTTCACTAAAAAGTTATCATCAAATATATTTGGATTTTTAAAAATAGAATCAATAAAATTCTTATATCTTTTGAGGCGCATTAGCAAGATTTTTGGCCAGTTCTCATGTGCATTCATTAATATCATAGTCCTGTTAGTAAACAAGATATTCTAATTCATCCCACCTTCACCATAAATCAAGTATCTTTTCAACCTTATATTCTTCATGGTCTTCAATTTCAATATTAGGTAGTGATTGTTATACTCTTTTTAGAATATGCAACTCTTTACAAGCTTCTAAAAAAGAGATATGAAAAATTAGATGTACTTTCATAGGAAACAATAATTTTAAACGATTTGTTACTAGATTGATTTGCTTCTAGATAGGAAATGGTTCCAACTTTTGATAGTCCAACTTATTGTATGGCTGTTTGGTCTTGATGTTCTATCAAAGAAGTCATATCTTATCTCCAAAATGAAAAGTAAACAATTGATTTCTAAATTTATCTACAAATGCCTTGTAAGCATCTTGAGCTATTTATAATTAAAGCTTCAAGGTTGTTTGATGTCACAAAAGATGCTTTATAAATCCTTTAGATATCTTTCACATTTGAGGCTATCAAAAATCTCAAGAAATAAGTTCCAAAGTCTTGTTAAATCCAAAGTGATCTGCAGTTGGAAAGTCATGACGAGATTGAAGAATGTACAATTGTGTTGGTCTTTTTCTAGGATATACAAATATTTTTCAAAGTATAAAAAATTTTCTTCAAGTTTGAACTCATCAGTATTTTTTTCCAAGCAATGCTTTACATCAAGAGCCAAAGCATCATTAGTGGTTGTAACATGCAGTTCATTGAAGAAATTACAATTAATAGGCACAAATATAATAATGGCACAAAGGCAAAATTGCTCCAATTTTAACAAAGTTGTATATTATTCATCAAATGCTACCTGCTCTATCCTTGATACAAAATATCTTCAATAGAGCATCAGACAATCTTTTATACTTTCCAGGTTGATAAATAATAATAAAATTAAATCAAGGTAGCAACATATTCCATTGAGCTTTGTGGCAATTAAAAATCTAAGCTGACATAAAATATTCTAAATTCTTGTGATCTGTATATACAATCACAAGATGCATTGCTCCTTTAAGAAAATGATATCATTCTTGAAAAGAATCCACAATAGCAAGAAGCTTCTTATTGTGGATTTCATAATTAATTTTGGCAATAGAAAATTTTTGAGAATAAAATATAATAGGATAGAATTTATTTCCTATATCCATTTATAAAAGTACGGCCCCTAGTGCAAAATTCAAAACATCAGTCTCTATATAAAATATCTTTGTAAAGTTTGAATGCATCAATATTGAGGCTATATTAAACATCATTTTGAGGTCTTGGAATTCCTTCTCTACTTGAAGCTCCCATTCTAACTTGTCTTTACATATCAATCAAATAAAAGGGGCAGCAACTTGAAAGTAATTTTTTATGAAGATCCGATAGAAGTTAGCAAATTTAAAGAATCATTGTATGTCTTTCAATGTCTTTGAAATGGTCCATTGTATAACCTCCTTTACCTTATTGGGATCCATTATCAAACCCTTAGTATGTACAATATATTCCAAAAATTCTATCTTAGGTTGATGAAATACACATTTCTTTGATTTGGCATACAAACCTATATCTTGTAGCTTTTGTAATACCAACTTAACATGCCCCTCATATTCCTCCAAATTTTTCAAGTAGATTAAGGCATTGTCATGTTGTGGTTCGGCTACTATGTGAAAAAATTGTACATGTATATTCAATGTATAATTTACTACTTAGCTCATATCAATGGATTTTTATTAGTTATAGGATGTGATTAGGTTGCTAGTTTAGAAAGAATCTATTAAAAAGATTATTATTAAGATTTATATAATCTTATTTTCTTTTAGTAGTGACTTTTGAAGTTAATTTTATATTGATAGTAACTTGTATATATCTTAAGTCACCTATGTTAGACATTGGTGATCCTTAAGATCTTATTTACTTCTTTTATTTACTGCTTAAAGCACCAAGTATGTAAATCTTATAAGAAGAAGGATTAGAAAAGGATTTTTAGTGTAAAAAAGGTAGTTTGGCCATCCATGTGGATGAATAGAGGTGGATGATAGAAATCTCTATTCTAATTGGCCAAAAATCATGTCCAATGGGCTTTAAGGAGGCTTCCCGAGGGTTTATTAGGAATTAGGGTTTTTTTTTCGAAAGGAGTCGAACACCAGAGGCTAGGATCATAAGGTTTAGGTTTTTGGATCTGGTTTAGGTGAAAATTTTGTGTGATTTGCACTTTTTATGAAGAAGTTATAGGCGCCTAAAGTTAAGGTGTTGATTTTGGACCTACTGTCACTCTTTTAGATATAACTCGCGCATACAGAAAGCAATCAAGGATCAGCAACTGGAATTGGAGAAAGCACTTTTTTGACTACACTTTTTTTGTACAGCTTGATAAAATTGAAGCTAGGGTGAAGGAGATATTGGAAGTTGAAGTTAGTGCTTACAAACTTAAGGGCAGTAAGTGACCTGCTTACATAGTGGTTACATTTTGAGCTATATCTTAGACAATTTCATAGATTTTTGGCTCAAAATTTTTAAAGTGTATATGCTTATGTCACAAGACTATGTGCAAAAGTTTTGTGGCATTAGGATTTTGGGTTTGTGAGATATAAGGAAAATAGTGCTCAAGTGTCTCTGAGCTAGGGTTTTAAGTACTTGCTAGGGATTTTAAGATATCAGACGATCAAAAATGAATTTATAATTGAATTTTTCTTGTAGTAAAACTTAAGAGGATTATCTACACTTTGAATTAAATTTTATAGAAACTAAATGGTTGGATCAAGAGTTATTGGACTCTAAATTTCAGCAAGAAATAAATCCTTGCAGGTGAATAAAGTTTGAAGGATTCTTGTAGAAATTTGAACCCTTTTTGTACAAACTTACTTGAATATAAGAGGATTTATATATATAAATTCTCTTTTGTGAGATTTTTGTATTATTTGTCCTTTTTATTAAAGAAAAATTACCTGTTGGATTTTTGCCATCAAGTTTCAAATAAATTCTCTACAGCCAAGTACCCAGTGTATTCCTAGATAGAAGGCCACGTCATACCACAACATCATCAAGATAGATTACTACAAACTTATCTAAGTGCTTTTGAAAGATGTCATTCATTAAATGTTGAAAGATAGCAAGTATATTTGTTAGTCCAAAAGGCATGAAATTATATTCAAAATGTCCATACCTTGTCCAAAATGCGGTCTTCCATTCATCTCCCTCATAGATCTATACCAATTTGTATACTCTATAAAGATCTATCTTAATATAGATCTTGGCTTGGCTAAGTTGTTCCAAATGTCATGAGATTAACGGTAGTGGTTAACGATTCTTCACTATTATCTAATTCAATCTCCAATAATTAATGCACATATGCAAGGAACCATCTTTTTTCTTCACAAAAAGTATAGGTGCACCTGCTAGAGACTTTGAATGTGTGATGAAGTTCTTTGCAAGATTTTCATTAATACAATTCTTCAAAATTGAAAGCTCATTTTAAAAAAGATTATAGATTGGGCCAAAAGATGGTTGTATTCCTTCTTAAAGATCTATGGCACAATCATATAATCAGTGCTTTAGCAATATATCAACATTCTTCTTTTAAAAAATTTCTTGAAATTTGCTATAGTGCTCTAGAATACTTGTCAATAAAATCATATCTTCTTTAATTGGAGTCGCATAAATAAAAAATGGTATACCTTCTTTGGTTGATTTTATAAAAGTTCTTATTCTAATAAATAAAGATTTATCAATTCATGGCTTTTTATAAAAAAAATTTGTAGGAATCTTTGTCAAAAATATTACTCTTTGAAACCTCCAATCTATAGATGGATTATGCTTTTCCAACTAAGATAACTCAAGAATAATATGATTTAAAGGAGTCCTAATAACATTGAATACAATCTGACTTCTATGATCTTTGAATGATATTTCTATAGGCGTGGTTTCATGGATGACACTACCAAAGGATAAAGGCCATCCATCTATTACTTCTACATAAATAGATTTGGATTTCTGTACTAGAGGGATTTTATGAAGCTTAGTAAATGCTTCATCTACAAAACAAGTGGACGCCTCTAAATTTGATAAAAGAGTCGTCTGAAGCTTGTGAGGGCTAAAATATAAAAAGATTATGAAAAAATGAGCAGATTGAGTAGAAAGAGAAGAACCTGAATAGTTTTGTAATGTTGTTGCTCAATATTGTGGCTCAATATTGTCATTTTTTAGAATAATTACACTCCTCATTTTAGTAATGTATTGATTTTATTTCTTTGAGCAATTGCTAACCTTGTGGCCTTCCTTGCTACAATATAGGCATAGACTTTCTTCCATCCAATGTTTTTTTTCTTATAGACTAAGAGGTTTAAATTGTACTACATCAAATTGCATATCTTCTACTTTTGAGTATGAATTCAAAAATCTTGTTGATGTAGCAAGGGTATGTTGGCTTGTATGTTGTTTTATCTACAACCATGAATATTGATCTTGTTGACATTGAAATAATCAATTATCACATTTTATGGCTTAACTAATGGCTTTATTGAGTAATTGTGGATCCGAAAGTGATAATAACAAATCCTTCATATCATTTTTTAATCTCCAATAAAATTGGCTTATTAAAGCTTCTTCATCCCAATTAATATCGTACGCTAATTATTTAAAATCAGATATATAGACTAATACAAAGCGTACCCTTTAATGTAGTACTCGAATCTTAATTGTTGCCCAGTGAGTCTTATCATGTTCTTCTAGTGCTTCTGCAAATACTTTTATAAAAACTTCAAAGTTATTCAAAATTGGTAATTTTTTTTCAAATAAGGAAGCAAATTATAATAATGTTTGTCCCATAAGTAAGGTGCCAATCTATCCAGTCCATGATTCTTCTGTCAAATAAGTATCAAGTTGTAGGACTACTATTAATTAAATTTGATTGACAAATCCTTGAAACTTTCAACACGTACCATCATATTTTTTCAAAAGACTAAATCAAGGCTCTTTACAATTTTCTTAATGTAGCATAAATAATACTGCATCTTCAAGTGCAAAAGTTGAGGGTGGATGTAGTCTAGATTGCGGCACTCTAGATGTTGCGTCATTACAAAGTTTTATAACAATCCCTTCAATCTCCTCAGTCTTAATAGATAAAATAGTAAGAGCACTTATAATGGCATGTAACTTGGACTTAGAAGATTTAGTCATATTAATGTCTTGACCTTCAACCATTCTAAAAGAAAAAAAAAATGAATCTATAAGAAGACAATATTAGTTTAAAGGAGGATAATCCACAATCTCTAAAATACTTTAAGACCTTCAAGAAGAAGGATGATCCACTTTCTCATAAGAGGAACAAAGCTCCAATATTATAATAAAAAAAATATCAATTTAGAGGAGGATAATCCGCAACCTCTAAAGCATTGGTATACCTTCAAGTAGACGGATAATTCATTCTCTAACAAAAAGGATCCAACTTTGATATTGAAGATGAAGGCAATCTTGACAAACTGTCAAAGACACAAGAATATAGAGTAAGAGAATTGAATTAGGATAAGATTTCAAAGAAAAATCAACAAGAATTAGATTTAAATAGATGAATACACGAATAATACCAAGAAAGGTAAGCTAGAACTCTAAGAGATGCATTGTCAAGACTGAAGAACTCTTCAACCTCAACTCCTATATATATTCTTATCTAGGATGCTTCTTGAGCAACTTCTATCAGACTAAGAAGCTTCTTGAGCAACTTCTACCAACTGGGAAGCTTCTTGAGCTCCTTCTACTAACTAAGAAGCTTCTTGATCAACTTCTACCAACTAGGAAACTTCTTGAGCTCCTTCCACTAACTAAGAAACTTCTCAACCCACTTTTATCAACTAAAAAGCTTCTCAACCGACTTTTATTAACTCAAGAAGCTTTTAGAATATTCTAGAAGGTTCTATGAATCTCCAAAATGTATATTCTTAACATTATAATTGTAGATTGTTTCACTAAGATGGCACATTTTGTACCATGTAAAAAATTTATCATACATGAAGAAATAGCTAAACTCTTCTTTAACAATATCTATTGCTATTATGGATTATCAAAGGATATTATATCAAATGGAAGGACACAATTTGTATCAAGATTTTAGAGAATTCTTTTCAAAATATTAAAAGTGGACATAAAACTATCTTCAACTTTCCACCTTCAAATTGATGGACAAATAGAATAGGTAAATCAAGTTTTGGAGCAATATTTGAAATGTACCATCAACTATTATCAAGATGATTAGACAATTCTTTTGCCATTGGCAGAGTTTGCTTACAATAATTTGGTACATTCTTCTACTCAAAAAACTCCATTTTTTATCAATTATGGTTATCATCCATGACTTGATACTTTTAACTTTTTAAAAGCTAATAATTCTATAATGAAAGATTTTTCAAATTGATTATTAAAGCTATATATAGTAATAAAGGTATAATTAAAAAAAACTCAAGAATGACAACCTTAATTCCACATGGGTGATAAAATATGGTTATTTCATTGTAATATCAAGACTATTTGTTTTTGTGACAAGCTAAATTATTACAAATTTGAACCATTTTAATTTGTAAATAAATCAATTTAATTATTTATTAATTATACCTACCAAAATCTATAAAGATCCATCTTATATTTGATGTGTCACTACTCAAGTCATACAAGATAGTGGATATATAAGAAAGATGATAAATGCCACTACCTCCTACAGAAGTGGACAATAATCAAGAATTTGAAGTGGAAGAGATCTTAGATTAAAGACAGCGTCAAAATCAACTAGAATATCTTATACATTAGCGTGGTGTTGTGAAGAAAATATATCCATATATAGAAACCTTGGTCAACTTTCTTTTCTTTAAAATTTTATTAAGTTCTTTCTTTTTTTCTTACCAATCTAGATTTTTATATAGTTTTGGAAAAAATTTCTCACTTTTTTTTTTTTTCTTTGGCTAAATCTTTATTTTATCTTTAATCTTAACTTTAACTTTGATTTAGCTTTAAAACTTCTTTTATTTCTTTTACTTTTTTTCCAATCTTAGGTTTTAGTAGATTCAGGATTATATTTATAGATATAAGGAGTTTTGACTTTGAGGTTGAATTTAGGATTTTATTAAGGATGAATAGAGGTTTGGATGTCAATAGTCCGCTGCCATTAATAGTGCTGACTTTGAGGATTAGATTTGATGTTTTTATAACTTTAAACTATTAGTTGTTGACTTGGACTTTAAAGACCTTGGCTGCGACTTCTTTGACGAGCTTGGAAGAAAAGAAGAAAGGGTTTTTTGGAAAATCCAAGGAGGTATTCAAAGAGAGCTTCTTCTTGGCATAAGTTTAGGTGGTAGAAAAACATGATTGGGAGCTTAGATGAGAGAGTTATGCTTGTTTGAACATAGGATATTAATATGATACCTATTGTCACTTTTCTAGATATATTAGGAATTTTAAGATACTAGCAAGAAATCAAAAAATTGCATTAAAAACTATACTTCAAGCTATATATTTTACATCCAAGAATTAATAGAAATGAGTCTAGAATGAGTGAGATATGGCTAGTTACAACCAACAAACTAAATTAGGATTTTAAAGAAGTTAAATAAATAGAAGGATTTGTTTTAAGCTAGAACTTGAGTTTCAAGATGAATTTGAAGCTAAATTTTTGTGTACATATTAATTTTATTATAAAGAGTCTATGTCTAAAATCTCATATCAATTGAGACTTTGATTAGGGAGTAATAGCAAATTTTATTCTCAGGTATCTAGGATTTTGACTTTTAAAAGTACTTGATAAGGATTTGGTGATACCAGTCAATTGACAACGAATTTGGAGCGGAAATTTTGTGTGATGATGATCAAAGTTGTAAGTTTTATACTTCCAAATTTTGAGCTTATTTGAATAGTTAGATTTCAAACTACAAATTTTCAAGTTTCTAGTTGGGATTTGACTTTCAAAAGTACCTGCCAAGGATTTGGTGATATCTAACAATTAGTAATGAATTCATAGCTTAAAAATTATGCAACAATGGTCAAAGGTATGAGTTATGTATTCCTAAATTTTGAGCTTATTTGAATAGCTAGATCTCAAATTATGAATTCTCAAGTTTCTAATTGGGATTTGACTTTCAAAAGTACTTGCCAAGGATTTGGTGATATCTAACGATCAGCAATGAATTCATGGCTCAAAAATAATGTGACAAAGATCAAAGATATGAATTATGTTTTCTCAAATTTTGAGCTTATTTGAATAGTTGGATCTCAAATTATGAATTTTGAAGTTTTTGATTTGCTTTTTACTTAGAAAAATTATTTGCTAATATTTTGATAATATCTAATGATTGGTAATGAATTCATGGTTGAAAATTTTTGTGAAGATGACTAAAGAAGTGAATTCTTTGCTTCCAAAGTTTAAACTAATTTAAATGGCTGGATTTTGATTTATAAATTTTCAAGCTTCTGATTTGTTGAATTATTACACACATGGTTTTGTGACTATAAAAGAGAAATTTAAGAAAGTTTGTGCATATTGGATCCAACTTGATTGTAAAGAGGGACCTTGCATCTAACCAAAGCAGACTTTTGCCACGACAATGGATGTGATATTAAAAAATACTTATGGGAGCCATCTAGGAATCTAGCAAATACATTAACAAAAGTCAATATGTTTTATTGACGACATCTATCAAAATCAAGATAAAGAGGCAAAAAAATCTTTGATATAAATCAAAACAAGTTTAATAGAGATTTCATTCTATTTTATATCATTGTTTGTTATTACTTTGAATTTTCTAGGACTAAAGAGATAAAAAATCAATAACCAGCAAACTCAATTGGAAAGCTATCATTTGCTAACTTATTAGATGAGACATTATAACTATCACAATCTTTAAGATGACAAAATAGAGATGAAGATCCTCAAAAATAACATATTTTTTTTGGATTGATAATAAAATATAATGCATTTAGTATCAAAACCTTGGAAGAAACTCCTAATGTTTGGTAATACTTTTAGAAGTATGAACTACTCTTCATGGTGTTCCAAATATTTTCTTTGAAGGAAGTTATGAAGGCCTCAACAATAATCAAATATCAAGGTGGTCCTCCCACCTTGGTATGGGATACTATTGATAGTTGAGAGGACCTATTAACTATCTTTGAAAGAGACAAAGATCAAAATATGTCACAAATATAATTTTGCCCATCTTAGACTTCTTCAATATGTAATCACTACTCCTCGTGGAACTCAACTTGAGAAAGGAGGATAATATCACAAACATAAGATTTACTTTAATAATTATTTATATAATATAGATAGATAGAAGTAAATAAAAATAGATTAATTTGATAATATCTTATAGAGAAGTTTTTTAGAAGCTTCATAGACATGATTTCACCTTTATATATGTCTATAGGTGATTGGTAGGTTAGAAGCTTGGCCAATAAGTTAACCATGTATTGCATATATTTGTAGCTCTCGAAATAAGCTAAGTATGTGGCGCTTATATAGGAAACTTGTCTTGCAAATTTGACAAGTATCTTATAAATTGGATACATGTTGGAGATCCTATAAAATACTGCCATGTAGGTCTTAGATAGATAGTATATTATGAAAGCTTTTGATATTGATTATATTAATAAAAAGGCCAATTGTCTCAAATAGAAAGTCTTAAGCATCATAATCCTACTTCCAACACATTAAACTTCTAATATATAGCTCCAATAGCTATAATAATTCTATAGCTTAATGTGGATATTTTAGCTACAAAATAAGAAGAATAAAGAATATTTAGCAATTTTTTTGCCAACCTAAGAAGTATCTATCTCTTCCTACATATCTTGGCCAACTAAATCACTCTTGCAATTAATCCAATAGAAAGGGCTTCAATAGTCTTCTTTGTAGCTTGATCCACTACATCTATGCCATATTCAATTAGTCTAATCACAATACTTAAAAGTGTTATGAACAACCAAGTCAAAATTGAGCCACATAATTATTCACCAATTATATAAAACAAAGATTATAAATTAATATTCACCATAAAAAACAAAGACTATAAATTAGTATTCACCATTAAAAACAAAGACTATAAATTAGTATTCACCATAAAAAACAAAGAACCAAAGACTAAAAAAAATACTTTAAGCACTCAATGTATAATATTATATTATATGAAATATAACTTGCAAATGTGCTAAGTATTTGATTATAATTTTTTTTTTTATCTAAAGCATAAAACTCATTTTAAAATCCAAAAGAAAAATGATGTATTTTAAAATACCTTTTATAATAACCTTAATATTTTTAAAAATCTTAAATCATATCAATTCCAAATCTCAAATCCTATTGATTTTAGATCTCAACTATTATAAATCCTAAATAAATCTCAAAAAAAAATCTTAGATAATTTCCAAATAAATTCAAAAAAAAATCTAACAAACTCTAATAAATTCTAAAAATAAAAAAATAAAAAAAATCCTAAGAAAATTCTAAAAGAAATTATAAAAAATTCCATAAAATTCTAAATAAATCTTAAGTAAATTTTAAATAAACCTCAATTAAATTTATTTTAAAATTTATTTAAGAATATTTAATATTATTTAATCAATAAGAATTAATAAATTAAAATTTAAAAATTAGTATAAAGTAGGTAAAAGTTCTTTTTATAAAATATAAAATTATAATTTATATTCAATCTATTAGCTATGATTTTTTTTTAAAAAAATTCTATCAATATTTTAATTGAATTTTTTTACATATTTTGATTTTCATCCATCATTTCATTTAATACTCATATTACAATATGACAATAACAATGATTATATTAGCTTGAAAGATGAGTGGTACTTTGATAATTTGGTTGATAGTAATGATAGGCCAAGACAAAAAGCTAGAATAGCTTATAATTTTTTAAAGGCTAAAACAATAAGATAATATGATCAAAATAGAAATTCAATAGTAACTTGCTTTAGTCTATTGACTTCTCTCTTAACCAAAAATGAGTCACCATGCATAATAATCAATACTAATTAAGCAATATGGAGTAGTCCAAGGCAATGCCACTCATTAATGTAGACCTTTATAATAGAGGCAAATTGGTCAAAGCAACTCTTAGCTACCAACTCCAATATACCTTGTTGATTATATCTATTGCAATCAAATTAAATCAACAAGTTAAAGATCTAGATTTGAAAGGCAGAGAATAATTTACAAGCAATAATTTTAAGCTCCCATCATCCTAGCCTTCTTGTAATATTTAAATGCCTAAGGCTTAGACAACAATCATAGAAGAGGAACAAGAAATTACCACAAATACTACAATGACTAATAGAAAGGAAAGTGATCTTTTTTATAAAAAAGTGTCACCATTATAATGACTAAAAGATTGGATAAATTATTCTGCCCTTCAAATCAATCTAAATCTCTCCTAAGAATTGATCAAATTATTTTTCTTTTAGAAAATAGATTAATGATTCACTCTTCTTCTATAATTCCTTAAGTTAATCAACTTAGGAAGTCTTGGGCTATGATATATTATAAAAAATATAATCCTACTAAAAGATAATTTTTATAAGAATTAAATTATCTTCTATTCAATTTCTCTCATTTTGTCTAATAAAATTAAATATTAATTTTTACAATATTTATAATTTAAATGATCTACCAAAAATCTATAAATTAAAAAATTTTATTTAAAATATTCAACTTAGATGCAATATCTTAATATTTCAAAAACCTAAGCTTTGTAGATTAAGAGCTCAAAGTTTAAAAAATCAATTAAGGCTAAAAGCTAATTTTTTTAAACTTATAGTTGTACCAAAATGCATTAAAAGTTTATATAGACTAAGAATAAGAGGTGTATGTATCTTCATTTTTCTTTTAATTAAATACTTAGTAGAGAATCTTGGCTCATTTATAAATAATAGGATTTTTTAAAAAATAATAAAGAATATTTTAGAAGACAAATTAGACATAATTAATATATATGCATCCAACAAATATCAAGAAAGAAGTAGGTTGTGGTTAGACATGGTAGACTAATGCCCTTAATCTTCAAAAACTTTTGAGACATTATTGGAAAAGATTATACAAGAATGACAAACTTAACATTATTCCAAAGTCATTATTCTAAATGTAAGTTTTTAAAAGCTTGATCTAAACAGCAATTTTTTTTCTTCTTAAATGCAAAGATTAAAAGCTTTTAAATAATTAGACACCTTTAACGTAATTAAATACATCTTATAAGATCTATACAAAAGTTCTTCAAATAAGATTCTACTAACTCTTATAAAAATCATTAATCTAGATCAAACAACCTTTTTATCTCTTAAATATATTTTAAACAACATGTTGGTGATTCAAAAAATAATCTATTAGGCAAAAACTTCAAATCAAATATTATTATTATTGAAACTCTATTTTTCTAAAGCTTTTAATAAGATATCATGGTCTTTTTTTTGAACAATAAAAAAAATAGGATTTTACTTTCAATTTATGAAAATGATCTAGTTATTGTTTAACAAAAGAAAAATTCTTATATGAGTAAATAGGAAGCTAACTAATTATTTGCGACTCTTTAAAAGAGTTAGATAAGAGTGTCCTTTTATCTTGTATCTATTCCTAATAGTTAAAGAAATCTTTAATATAAACATTGAAGAAAAAAATAAGAAATAAAGAATATATGAAATCCCTCTTCTATGCAATGAAGGTTAATAAATCTTTAACAAATATGCTAACAACTCTACCTTCATCTTAAAAAGTAAAAAAGAGTGAGTAACTTAAGTAGTGAGCATTCTTCACTAATTTAATTATGACTTAGGACTTGATATAAATTAGTCCAAATCCTTAGCAAATTGATAATAAAAAATCCTTATTAAACTTCTACAAGTGAACAAATTTAATTGAACTTAGATAAAAGAGAATAATAGATCAAAATTGATAGGCATTTCTTCTAAATTCTAAATATTTATAAAAGATGTATACCAATTTTTATTAAATAGAATTAAAAAAAACTTGACTATTGATGTATTCTAAAAATCAATATAATTGAAAGAATTATTATAGTAAATAGCTTCCTATTCTCTTCTATCTATTTTTTTACTTCTATTTGATATAGATTTTAAATAGTAATTACAAAAATAAGACTTTTATAAGAATTTTTTATAGTGTAGTACACTATTCTTTATCTACTCTAAGGTGGCTTAGAAAATATATTGTAAACTTGCAAATATAAAAGAATTAGAAATTATAGACTTAAAAAAAGCTTTTAATTGCCTTTCTTTCATAATAGGTGATTAGGACATTGCACCCATGTGATTTTAACCTTCAAAATCCTTCTATACCATAGGCTTATGAAAGCCTTCTAAAAGTGCTCAAAAAATGGAGCTCAAATTTTACTTGAGTTCTATTTTTTTTACTACAAATATAGTAGGAATTCTAAGGCATAGTTTCATAGATAGAGCTTGGACCAAAGTAAATGACCACCTTCAAATAAGCATATTAAAAATCTTTTTTCAAAATAAGAATTAGATTTTTTGATAGATCAATTTTTTTTGTTAATTGATACATATATCCTACCAACAAAAGCAATTGAACTTCATAGGAAAGAGATGCCAAGAAACTAGCTACTTTATGTTACGTAAAAAAGTAAGCTAAAAATATGAAGTAGCCAATAATAAATGAGATTTTTGGCAATATTTGTTAAAGCAATATCTAGGGCCTCAAAGATTCCTACTAGGAGAAGAGATTTAACTCCATCAATTTAAAGACTAGATTAGAATCTATAGCTCAAATGAAGCCTTCTTGGCAAATTATATCTTTTAACTAAACAACCCAAATTTAAATATTAGTTCCAACACTTGATTTGTAATACTTTAATTTACAAAAATTAAAATATACACAATTAGAAATCAATCAAGACTCTTTCATCTAGACAACAACCTTTCAATAATATAAAATATAAGACCAACTAATATATAAGGATCAAGCTTTGAACAAGCCAAAAGTTTTGTAAAAGTGATAAGAATGGTTATTAAGACAAAAGCTTCATATAATAATATAAAAGATATTAAAATATTTTTTTGGCACAAATCAACTTTACAACTTAGGATTCATATGGTGCTTTTTAGGTTTTAGAAATATTCACAAGTCATAAGAGTATAGAATTGGATTACCTCAATCTTACACAATGTGACCACTAATCCTAGAAGATCTTCACCATGCCCAAGCTTCTCATAGAAGCAAACAATTTTTACAAAAGACATTCTATCCAAATTCAAGAGATTTAAAATAATATAAATCATACATGTAGACAATATGGAAAGTAACACAATGATCTATTCTTCAATAGAAAAAAATGGTGTAATAAAGAAATAAGATAAAAAATATGATCTAGCATTATTGATTAAGATTAAATATTTTAAAAACTCACTTGAGACAAACTAGATAAACAAGTTGATAAAGATGAAGCCTTGCTACAAAGTTGAGATACATCTTAGATGGCAAATAAGACACTAAGTGTTTGACATAGTAAAACAATACTATAAAATTTGAAGACTCAACAAAGTGGAATAATTACATATACTAGTATTGTGATTTACTAGCCTCAACATATATTTACTAGCCTCAACATATATTAAATCCTTAAAATTAGTGCTTCAATTTTGCCTTGATATCAAGGTATTAGGTCTTTTAATGCATTAGACCAAACTTCTACAACAGTAAAATGGGGTTATCTCCAATACCATTCAAAGTTCCTTGTTACACATAAAATCTCAGTATTGCATCCCATGTGCCATGCTTTAGCTGCTGGGTGGTCGACTATGCTTCACTGCGCCAAATGTGTGTACAAGTTGGTCCCTACTCTGATGCACGCATGCCAAGACATGGGGTCTTGAGTTCCGATGACCGTTGATTAAGGATTAATCACTAGTATCGAAGAGCCCATGAACCTGGAGCTTTACTTGAACGAATAAGCTAATTGAAATGTCTTCGTCATGGTAGTCTATGCAATATCACCGAAGATTTTTGAAGTAGCTGGATTTATCAACTTTTAGTCTACGCACACTTTACCATGTAACAGGCCAAGCAAACATGAAACGCACATCTATTTCGATACTTCAGCATTTTTTACGGAAAAGGAAGGTGCAGGAATCCACCTAGGAATTAAGAAACACGAGGGTTTGCTTAAACCATAGTGCGACTGTAACAAAGAGAAGATGCAAAGACTTATTTGTTCTCAAAAGATGTGATTTACAGAAACAGTTAAGTTATTACTTTTTCTCTGCTCTCAATCACTGGACTATGTCCTTTTGGTATCCAGCTTTACAACCCTTATCTACAACACGAGCACCATTGCAATCTGATCATGGTAGGACAATCATAATGTCGACCTAGAATCTATTCCCAGATCCCCTCAAACAAAGGCCTAATAAGCTTTCCATGGTCCTTTGAGCTTACCACAAGATCCATCAAATCAGGCACTTCCTCTGACAACGAGTCAGACGTCTCAAGTTCAGCGCCTACCTCAGCATCTACAAGCTCATCACGGGTCGAGATGAGGAGAAATTCAACACCTTCGTAATTTAGAAGGTCTGGAGGATCGACTGGCACGAATCGTTTGGGTCCCATCTTTCCCAGCATATGCGCAGGGAGAATGGCTTGCCGCTTGCTTCCTGGCTGCAAAGGCTCTGCCTGTTTAGGGTTCTTCACCTGACACACAAGGATCTTGGTATATTAATGGAAAATGATATAGAATTAAAGAGGCTAATTATTCCAGGAAAGGAATTAGATTTCTGCATGACAAAAAAAACACTTCCCTCAGTACCTGAATGACGAAGGATGCTTGTGCTTCAATGTTCATTGCGTCCTGGGGACCGTTCTTCTCATGTTGTCCAGGATGCTCAAGCTTGTAAACCAGGTGGGTGCTTGTTTGTTTGTTATCTCGGTGATGTCGAACAATGCTATACCTCCCTTCACCCACTGGTCTGGCTGCTGGGTTCACTCTATGGCCACGCGTCTTTGTGTCGTATTCCTCTGCAGGTATCCATTGAATGAATTAATTTAGGGTAAACGTCCGTTTCAGTTCTGATGTTTGTTGTGCTCAAACCGAGAATCTCAGATAAAATCTTCATATGCAACAACACTGCTAGCGTTCGACATTTTAACCAAAGGAGGTGCACAGATCCTTACCTTCAGAGAGCATTTTCTTGAGATTCTCAGGATTAGAAGTGATAAGCTCCACAAATCCCCAATAAGGTCTTGACATGCCCTTGGCCGCATCAGGAAGGCTTTTCCGTCCCATCACAATATATCGAAATAGAGGCTTCTCTCCGATCTCGACCTTCTGATAGTTGCAAAATTTAATCAATCAACACAACCAAGTTCGTATCTATGTGCAATAATGTTCTTAAACCTTTTACTCGAAGAATTAATGAAAAAATAGAAGCCCCCTTTCACAAGTAGAATGTTCAAGTCTAGATGATAATCACACTACCTCCAGATCTTGGTTTTCTTTCTTTGCTGTGTAATCCTCGTCCCCTTTGTTGGAGTCATCTTTCTCTTTCCCTGTGGCCTCCTTGGACTTTTCCTCAGTGCTATCATCTTCTGCTTTTGCCTCTTCCTCCGTCGCTGCATCAGATTTATCTGAGCCAGTCTTTTTGTGTCCTTCAACCACGGATTTGTTTTCTGCTTCAAATTGCCCCTCCTTCCCTGCAACTTGTTCTAATTATTAAGCCATTTGTCTTCAATACGATTCTGCAATTTAGAGCTTTGCAAGTTCCAGAATCCACAGTTGTGAACCATCTTTTATTGAAGTCTTAGGCCGCAACATACATACATCGCTCATAAACAAAAGCATAAAAGTCTTCCTTGCATGAACGGAGCTAGTAAAGATAATCTACCCAAAAGCCTTCAAAACGGTTTGCCAATGACCGATATGCAGAGTCCTCCTTACAACTGCTCAAATATTGTATAGTGAGCTTCGTAGGATTTCATAGTTTACCTGCATCTGAGCTTTGCTTCTCCTCGACTCCTTTTTCGGCAACCTGAGGTCGAAGCACAAAAATCATGCGTTGGACATCATCCCCGGTGTGCGGCTTCTCGACTCCAACTTTGGGTTTGAAGAAAAAGTAGATTTCTCCCTTCTCCTGCTTCCCCATGTTGCATATTTAGTGCTCTAAAATTAGGGATCGGTAGTCTGAAAATACTACAGAGTAGCAAAATTGAGGTATAATCGCGCATGACCTTCGCACATTCCATTTCTACGCGACCACCATTGATGACCTGAAAGCCGCACTGGGTGACTTGGCAATCAACTGCCATTGCTGTTAGGGAACCACATCCAATGTTCATTGCATGTCATCAACGACTGCATAGTGCTGAAAATAAAGACTGGGACTCACAAAGACCTGAATCATTCCTCCACACTGAAAAAAAACACAAAAAATAAAAAATAAAATAAACCAAAGTTCTCTTTCAGTGAAGTCGCACATTATTGCAGTCTAATGCAATTTCGTCCAATCTATGTTCTTGTCCTCATCTTCGCGTGCTCAGTTTGACCTTCCGGACAACAACATCAAACAACGAAATCTGCCACCATTTTCTCACTCTGCCTTACTGCTCATCACCTCGCCCATACATATGAACTCCCGAAATGTGAAAATGGAGGAAATGAAGCAGAATCGGAACATCCAATCAGTCAAGCTGGTGACAAAAAGAGACGGCATTGATCGACACACATACCATCACAGTGAATGAAGTCGACTCCTGGCTCCCAGGCTCATTCGTTCTGCCCATTTCAACCGCTTTCACTCTCCTTGCGACGCCAAAAACCTTCACAACCACAAAGTCAGGAAAATCGATCTCCACAATTGAATGCCCAATTGACGCTTCGTCGGTTTAATTCGTCTCCTGGTTCAGTTACAAGCTCTCTCTCTCTCTCTCTCTCTCTCTCTCGCTCGGATCGGTTTGGATGCATCGATCGGCCAACTCGCATGCAGTGACGGCGCAACAACAATTTCAGATGGTGGAAAACGGAATGAGACCCATGAATCGAGAAGAAATTGTGGACTCTAGGGAGGAATTTGAGCCCGACACATGCAGCAACTGCGAGCATTTGCTGCCGCCACCTGCAGCGACGCCGCGTCTTCTTCCCCGTTCCAACGCAACTCCAGCCACCTGGATGTGGATGGGTGGATGAATAAATGAGTGACCGGACGAACGAATGAAATCAGGGGGAGAATGCCATCCCGTGATTTCATCGCTCTCTCATCATTTTTCCGTCCACTTTCATCTCTTTCAATGCTCAGTATGGGACATTTTTCAGTACAAAATATTTTTCTTGTTGAATTTGTTGACCTTGGAACTTTTGTGTAGATGTGTTGAGTCATCCCTTTTCATGGTGTAAGAATCGATTTTATTTTAATTTTAAAATTGTGGAGTTTTTTTTATAATGTTCATTTAAATAATTCAATCAAAGTCTGATTGCAAATGTATGAATTATGTAAACATGTGTGTTAATATATGCATGTATGCATGTGTTTGTATTTTATTTTCATATAATTAAAGTTATTAAAAATAAATATTTCATAAAAGATTTTTTTATTGTATTTAATAAAAAAACACATGTTGAAAAAACCACATTAATAAATAAAAACTTATTCAAAATTAATTCAAAATTCAAACTCTATAACAAAATTTGAATTTTTATCATTTTATTTAGAATTTGATTCCTTACATTTATAAAATTTGAATGAAAATTGAAGCATGAAGCAAAATAACTATATATGAATGTGCTTCTGTATATATGTAATGAATATTTATTGTTTCCATTATGCATCTTAGTTTGCAAAAAATAGAACAAAGTAAAAATAAAAATAAAAATAAAATCTAAAAATGACACTTTTGAAAACCCAACAACTTGCAACCGTTTGATGTAAAAACCATATGATGTAAAAATTATTTTAGTGTACTTTTTATAAAAGGTACAAACAAATATAAATATAAATTCATTTATTTATTTGAGATAAAAGGAAGCACACAATATTGACCTCTATCAAATAAATCATTATTTCAATAAGAATAAAAAAATATCAAATTTATTAACTTAAAGGTGGCTTACTTCTATATTTTTTAGTATTTTAATAAATAAACTCATAATTTAAAAAAAAAAAAAAAAAATTGGAATTATAAAAAATAATTAATTTATAGTTGTTGATGAAAAATATTTATTTACCAAATTTTATTTTGAAATCTAAAATATTTAGAAGTTTTAGTATATATAATTATATAAAATAAAATAATACTTATTTGAAAATTTAAACTACAGAATATTATTAAAAATATTAAAATCATTTAGTCTAACTTCAATATTTTGGACATAAATTTTTGATGTCAAATGAAATAATGATAAAAAATAATAATAATAATACTAATAATGATTACATAAAAAATGTTGTATTACTTATTGTAAAGGCAGACTATTGTCTTGAAACATGAATTAAAAAAAATAGTAGATTTATGAGATACTTTTATATTACTATTAACATTAAGAATCTTGCGACTGTTATGAAACTAGGCATAATTTACACCAGTTTTTGGTTCATAGTGTTTTTTTATAAAATACAATAAACCTAGTTTTAAACAAAATACTACACAAGGAATAAGAATAGATATAAGATTAAAAAAAACACAACTATAATTGTTACAAAATTTATGTTGGCAAGATTGTGATACATCTTGTCTTTCTTCTTTAGTTTTATTATGGCAACAAAATCTTATAGAAGCATTTGGAGGAAGCTCTAAAAATTATTGATTATCCTAAAAGTTCAAAGAATTTGGGTGCTAAATTTTAATTGATTATAAAAGTATTTTATAAAAATATTAATAGATTATAGAAATTTTAAAATTTTATAGAATGTTATAGAAGAATCTGAAGGCTTTTAAATATCTATGGTAAAAAAATACAATTATTTGTAAGATTTTAGATTTTTTTTAAAACATACTTAAATCTATGATTTGTTGTATATTTATTAAAATTATTAATAAATTAGAACTTTATAAAATACTAGACTATCAATTATAATCTCTAGTTATATAATTAATTTATATAAAATAAATAAATCTATAAAAATATATTAAAAGATAACTTTTATATATATATATATATATATAGTTAGCCTTTGTTATAGTCAACCTCCTGGAACTAAAGAAATTGTTCACTATATGGTGTAGTATAGTAAAGATGGTGCAAATTGGAACTAGCAAAATGGATTGATTATAACTTGAAGTTGACTTTAATAAGGTTGATTATAATAAGAGTTGATTATATATATATATATATATATATAAAAATAGCTATTACTAAGTATAAAGAAATTTTAAAAATTCCATCCAAGACTAGAAAACAAGAAAAGCATTGACAAGACTAAGGATGGCCTTACTTTCATGTCAATGTATACTAGGTACCAAGAAAGTTGTGTAAAAGCTTCCTAACAACCACAAGGCTTACAATATAGTTGTCTAAATTGTAGAACACTCATGTAGTTGCTTTCTAGAATTAGGTAACTTATAAGATAGATTTTTATAGCCACATGGGACCTCCAAGGATATTTATAGATGAAAATTGTATCTAGGAAGCTTCTACAATGTATTACAAGGATATATTATTTTTTTCTTATATTTCATGTATTATTATTATTTTTTTAAAAAAATTATTAAAATATTATAATTTTTTTTAACAATCAATCAAATTTATTTATATTTTTAGATTTAATTTTTTTAAAGTATTCTAATGCTTTTAAGAAACTTTAAGAAAATATAAAATTCATGATTGTTATATAATATATTAAATAATAACCAAATATATATATATATATATATATATATTATAAATATTATAGATTTAATTAATAACTAATAAAAAATTTAATTTTTTTTTAAAAAAAATTTAAGAATAGCTTTTTTTAATTCTTCAGAGATTAAATTTCTAATATTATTTCATTTATTGATTTTAAAATTTAAATATTATATATATATTCTAAATAAAAATAGAATATTATTTAAATAATTTTCTATAATAAATATTCTATAATAAAACAAATATTCTAAATAAAAATTTAAATAATTTTATAACAATATATGTGCACTTGTGAAAATTGGCCACACTTTTATGTTTTGCCATTGCGAGCCTTAGAAACTTCTACAACCTAACAAGTTTTACAATTTAGACACGGTTAAAAGAAAATTTGATTTTATAAATTATTATTAACTTATCTATTTAATATAAAATTTAGTAGATTTAATTATGTCAGTTTATCAAATAAAAAATTTAAGCTATTAAAAATTAGTATTTTTATATTATAAAAATTTATAAAATTATATAAAAAAAAAAAAAAATTAAAATTATTCTTAGATAAAAGTTATTTTGATTTATTCCTTTATCAAAAATTAATTTTATTAGATAACCACTTAAAAAAAACATAAATATTTTTGGAAAGACAAAACAAAAATCTTTTACTTTTTATTTATTTCAATGTTATTTTGAATATGTGTCAAACAATTTAGAACTCTACTTGAAATTTAATAAAACACGTATTGATTAACACGGATTGATTAAAAACCTCTAAAAAAATGAAAAAATGAAAAACCCATGTACAATTAATTCAAAGAAAATCATATTAATTCAATATTGTTCTCTCTAAAAAACAATTTTCCTTTCATTTGGACCATTCTCCAATAGTTATGGCTCCTTGAAAAAGCTAGGACCACATGCATGATTATTTGGCGGAATGTCGAGGACAATGGGCCCTTCAGTCAAATAAACAAATAAACAAAAGCCACTCGAGGTCATGGTATGCAGACAAACGCGAAGGCCTCTGGTCCACGTATACAAATCCACGGTAGAGAGTGGATAAAACCGGTTTCACACTGGCTCCCGAGTGGCACACCAGCGTGGAATACCAGCGATCTCGCGGGGTCGCGGGGTTTATCGGTGGAGCCGTTGACCGGAAAGTAGGAGCGACTAAAGTGCTTCGGAAATCAAGACTTGGGCATAGAAACTATCCGCAAAATTCAATGTTAGTGGGCAAAAAGAAGCTGACGATCACCTCACAAGTCAGCAGACATGCCAGAAATGAAGCACTTAACTCATGATCGTACTGAGATTCCTACAGCGTCCATCTCCTCCGCAACGCCTGCAGCCCCTGATCGATCATTCTCGCCTGTCGATCACGCTTCGCACCATTCTACAGTGTAAGCGTGGGTGATAAGTCGCTACAGTGGCCAGGCTGTTGGTTCGTGTTAGAGTCTGGCCGTGAGCAATGCGTGATCGCGGATCGTGAGAAGAATGTGGAGTTGCCGTGTTGTGCATTAGAACTCGCCGTCTAGGTCCAGATAGCGTTTGCTGTAACGTTTTGAAGGTTGGTAGTGTAGGTTTTTGTGGACTGTTGCAACCCCTTCTCGTCCTTCGGGTGCTCGTCCTAGTCGGGGCTGGCTATGGCCAGTGCAAGTTCCAAAAGTTTCCAATCGCTCGCGGCTGATAATCTCGACCCCAGGTTGTCGAAACCACCGAGCAGCCAGAGGGTGGTTACCGACGGCTTTGATGTTCTCAACTTCATAGACTTTAAGTGGGACGTCGTTTCTGCTGCTGAGCTTGGTGGCCATTTCCTCGTCTCACCTAAGACGTGCCAAGTGAGAATATTTTCTGATGCTGCAGTGGCGTTCGCAGTAGGATTTCATTGCAAACTAGCATGTTTGTTTGCTCTCTAACTCTTGCTAGTTCCACGTGCGTACAATCACCTGTCCGTCTGTCGAAACCAGTTGAAGGAGTTTATTTACCGTGTGTGCGTGTGTGTTTGTGTGGGTTTGAACGAGTTGCAGCCATTTGGAGTCCTCCATGGCGGCATCACGGCCTTCCTGGCAGAGAATCTGGCAAGTATGGGAGCGCAAGTGAATTCTAATTGGGCCAGAGTTGCAGGGCTCGACCTGAACGTGAACCATTTGTTGTCGGCGTCCATCGGCGAGACGGTCTACGTTAGGGCCATGCCCCTGCGGATCGGTAAGAGGGTTCAGGTTTGGGATGTTAAGTTCAGCAAACCTGTGCAGTCCGGGAGCCTTGCGTCCACCACAGAGATAGTCACCACAGCGGTTGCGCGCCTGACTCTGCTAATCGGTTTGCCGGGCGTTGAGAAGGCTAGAGACGGAAACAAGAAGCTCTTGGCCATCGCCAAGTCTATGAACATGGAGCTGCCGCCGGATGAAATCACGCAAATAGCTTCCAAACTATAGGCAGCTTCTTCAAACCTGTGCAGCTTTATTTTTGTCAGTGTACAGTTTCTTTGTTTCACTTTGTAATTAGGACTTGTAACCGCAAGCACGCATGGTACACAAATGGAGGCTCGCACAACTTGTCACAGGAGCCCAGACATGCTGAGGCTTGGAGCCAAAACACAGATGGCTTAAGGTATTGTTTAGAGTTTGAGTGCGTATAGCAATCACTAAATAATCTTGGTGGCTTACGTACATTGTAGAGAATTGGAATATTTCCAAGGGAGCTGTCCCTTTTTGAATGTGCAGAACTACTAGATAAATTTCGATTTTTTAAGATTTTATTTTCAACTAAGCTTTATCCATGAGACTCTCCATAGAAAGGCGCTACAGCATTGAGATGGACATATTCCACTGTTGGCTGTGATGTTATTGAGTGGCAGTACGATTCTTGCGCTTGTGCTGGGACCAGCTGCGCGAAGACGACAGTAATCATGAGATTGTACCTCAAGCGGAAAGAAAAACACTTGACACGGCTGACGAGGCACAAGAGTGTCGATAAACCTGTTACATTCATTTTACACGCAAATCAAATCTATTTGTTAAGAACGGTCTTCTATGAGTCTATGAAAAAATGAGCATTGCGTGACTCATTATCAAAATACAGTGGTGGGCACGCAGTAATTACGTGAGCATTATTCCATAGACTACTCAAAGCTCTCAAAGGACCCTGTTCATGATGCTGTCCATAAACTTGGTGTGTGGCTAACTACCGTTTGAAGCTCGAAGGTGTAAGCTCCTGCTTCTTATCCTACCGACCAGAATAGACTTGAACAGTGTCAAGACCTCACTGCTTCCCAGCTCATCTCTGCAAAATCTTACCAATCCTCTTTTGTTCCATCACCTTGTTGCTTACAGAGAGCAATTTACTGATGCTAAGTCAGAGCTCGATACTTCCAGGGAGAGATGCGTATTTGAGGCTCTTTCGCTTACCAGTGGCGGTGACTACATTCACTACGTAACCTGCATTTCTGAGGATATTTCTTCGAACTTCTAGAAATTGATGCCCGTATAAATAATACCCACCCAAATTTGCCACGAAGGTCTCCATCTGTTTATAACTCCACGTGTATCACAATTGGACGAAATCATTGACTAGTTGTTGCGCGAGGTCACTTAATTTACATGAACTTGCACTGCTCCCAGATACCTGATTTGGATTTGATATTTCCAGTCTATTCACATAGATTCTCCCGCTGCTCTATCGCATTAACAAGGATAATAAAGCTAACTACAATGAAATTAACCTATTATTCGGACCTCTTCAGCAATTCAGTAGCACCCGCAGCGTTTGCCTCGGATGAAATTCACCGCTACATTTAGAAACGATCAGGCAACACTTAAGAGTGGATTAAAAAGCACAAAACATTGATTTTTTAACTACTTGTTAACTAAAGTGGCGTTGCTTTGCAATCGCACAAATGATTTGACACAGGATTAGTGGCGAATGGAGAAACTTAGATGGTGGGTAGCATCACCAATCCTTGCAGCATCTCTACCTTCCTTACCAACTGCACTACCTAACTGCAATAACTGCAAAATGAAAAAAGAAAAGTAAAGAAAAGATATTATTGGCGATATTATCATGCTTTCCTCCTCCATTCAAGATGGATATTTCTCTCTGCAGGATCCAAAAAGAAAAAGAAAGGAAAAACAGCAAACAAACAAACACACAATCACACACACCCATAGTGAACTCCGTGCTTGACTAGTGAAATATTCATTCTGTGATTTTCTGTATTAATTGCAGAGGGAAAAGAAAAAGCAATGGAATCTTTCTCTTCAGATGCTTCCTACGTCTCAAAAGTGTTAGTGGTGCATGCAATTGCATGACTGTTTCTCTATTCTGAAAAGTAGGATGGGGTCGCCATATTTTATCAGGAGAAAAATATGTGAGTTTTGTAATTTAATAAAATTCTGATTCAGCGCATGATGTGTATATAGTTTTAATCAAATTACAATAATTTTTATTTTTATTTTTTGAAGTTGTCTTCAAAATAATTTTTGCTTGTGCAATACAATTTTGATCATGATTATCTAAGTTGGTAAATAATTACTGCAAATAAATGATGGTATTGAAATTAATTTATCTAAATTAATATTGAAATTTGAAATTCCTTGAAGCATTTATTCTTTCTTACTAATTCTTTTTATCATTGAACTTCCTCTGTAATCTCTAAATAAGATTATCAAAATATGTACACATTCCTACAACCAAATAATTCTAAACAAAGAAACATATTTAAAAAAATCCAATAACTTTGTCTCCAATAGAGTGACAAGAAAATTAAAAATTAAAAATGCATGATATACTAATTAATATTCCAAAAGATTTTTTTATTTTTTTATTTATTTATTTTTCATATGCTAAGAATATACACACACACATATATATATATATATATATATATAATGACTTATATTAGCCAATTTATAACTGAATACAAATATTTTATATAGAATCTAATTCTAAATAATACAAATTTTGTATAATAAATTCTATCTAAATATATTTATTATGATGTTAGTATATTTAAAACAATAATTATACTTTTACAAAAAGGCTTTGGATTTTGTAATAGAGGTTATGTTTTATCATATATATATATATATATATATATATACCACTATTTAATACACTTCTTATAAGAAATAATCTTAAAATAAATAAAATGATAATAATAATTATAAAGAGGTTATACAAGAGATTTTGACAATCTAATTTGCAGTCTAAAAATATTTCTATTATTCATCCACAACAAGTTTTTGTTTCAGATATATTACACAAATTTTATTTCCTAGGTTGATGAATCTTTAATTTTTAAAGTAAATTTATTTTATTTAAAGTACATTTAAACTATTACATAAATAATTTAATTAAAATTTTAAAAATATTATTATTAATAAGACAGATGTATATGTGATCTATCTATCACTTGATTTGATTTGAAGATTGAGTAATCTTTTAATTATTTAACTTTCTAAAAAAATAAAAAATAATCTATGAGATTATTTTTATATCAATATTTAAATTTATATTCTAAAATTAATTTAGATCTAAGTATATACAAATTAATAAAATATACTTTAATTAATTTCTAAAATTAAAAATATATATATATACATATTTAATTTTATTTAAATATATTTTCTATTCATAGAAATTTATTTTTTATTAGTATTTTATTACTCAAATATTCTTAATATTATTTTTTTAATTTTATATATATTTTTAAATATTTTAACTTATTCAATATTTTTAATTTATTAAATGGTATATTTAAATAAATATTTGATATATTATAAAATATAATAAAAATAATAATTATATAGATAAAATAATAATAAAGATAAAAATGATTAAAAATAATTGATGTATCAATAAAGAAATATATAAAAAAGATATAATAAAAAATAGTAATAAAAAATCTACATGCATATATACTAAGAAAAATACTAATACTAATAATATTAATAATCAATCTAATTTAATTAGAGTCAAATTTTAAGATAATTTTTGTTCTTTATGTCTATAATAGGATAAGAAATAAAGAACAAATTTTATATTAGAGGAAGAACCATGTACAAAAGAAATAAGATTGTATTTAGTTATTATATCAAATCAAATCAATAATCACATAGACTATTATTTTTTTATTCTTGAGTTATCTTAAATATACTTTTTTACTTTTATTTTTAAAATAGTTATACTTTAATTAATAAAATATTAACAAGAATAACAAAAATAAAGGAAGAGAGTAAAAAGTCATAGTTAATTTCTTACACATAATTATAAATTAATACAAAGACCAATATCTTTGCTAATTTATTCTTACATGAAGTAGGTATTGTAATTCTTATTTGATAAAAGATATTTTTTCTATCATATTATTTTTTGAAAGTACATCCTATTTAATGAATTATTTTAAAAAATATTTTATTCTAAGAACTTAATTTATCTATTTTTTAAAACTTTCTTGCACTAGTCAACTTAATTATCTTGTATTAATATATTAATTATTATTTATTTATATAATTATATTAAAATATCTAAAAATAGAAAATAATTAATAGTGATTTATATAGTATAATATTAAGTTTTTAGTTAATCTAATTAAATTAAGTTTAACAAATAAATAAATAAATATCTATACTTAGATATTAATATTTTTTAGATAAATTAAATAATATAAATTTATTGTCTATAATAGTCTACTTCTTTAACTTATAGATGATATAACATATAAAAAAAAAGATTGCATTATTTAAATAAATCACTAGTATATAGATCCAAAATATTATCTGTAAATTCTATTCAAAGAATCTAAAGATAGAATTTTTATCTAAAATTATACTAAAAGATTTTTTAAATATAATATATATATATATATATATATATATATATAAATAATATAAGTAATTATATTATAATAAAAAAAGAAATAATTTTTAAAAAGAAATAAATAACTCAAAAGATGTTTCTTCTAAACAAGCACAAAATTAATAATACTTTATCTTTGTAATTAAAAAATAAAGTATTATAAAAATATTTCTTATATATATATATATATATACCAAATTTTATTTATCATAGATTTTATGCCAAATATAAAATTATTTTATATAAAATATAGAATATTATGTACAAATAAAGTTGTGTAAAAATCTAATTAAAGAATTTAAGCTAAAAATTATTAAAAAGAGTTTTTAATTTTTAATATTCTTGATATTTTTATAAATTTTAAAATATTTTACATTATTATTTTAAGAGGTATTTAAGAAAATAGAATTAAAAAATTAGATTAAATTTTGATTTCTATTTATTAAATTAAAATTGATATGTTTTTAAAAAAAATTTGAATATTTTTTAAATTTTTTAATAAATAATTTTAAATTATAATTAAAAAAATTATATATATATATATATATATATATATATATAATTTTTTACCAAGAAGTTATATTAAAAATTAAGATTTAATTTTAGTTGGAATCTAAGGAACTGGTTTTGACATTTTTTTTCTCAATTTTATTGCTTAGTTATTCAAAGAACTTAAAATTTTGCAAGAACTTGTTAAATCTAAGATTGAGGTGAAAGTAGAGTATATATTGTAGCTTATATTCTATGTAATATATATTATAGATTGCTGTAGAAAGTGTGTCATTATGCCATTGTTGTCACAACAACAAAAGAACTTTGTTCTTGTGTAGCTTAAAAGCAATACTTCTACACATAAAGTTGCAAGGTTGCTTAAGATTTTTCAATCATTTATTGCCCAACTGAGATGTCAAGTAGAGAGAAAGTTGATAAAATTTTAAAAATGACATCTATAGAATCTCACAATAAAAGAGCAGCAATATAGTGTAACCTTACTCACAATTGGTGGATGCCACATGGTAACAGAGGCAACAAAGATGCTTCAAGAAGAGATTAGTAAGAAATCTTTAATCAAACCTTGAAGTATGCATTTAGAGAGGTTGGTTTGTAGGTGCATATGCAATAAATGAAGTCACTTCTTTTGAAAAATGATTTTTTAGACAAGACTGAAATTTGCTAGAATGTATTACCATTGGACTTGTAATATTGGAAATGTGTAATTTTTAGTAATAAGATAAAAATTAATAGATTTTGCTTTCATAAAAGGTTCCAATATTGGATTATTGATGTTATTTCTATCTTTTAGTTTTTTGTTGTAATCTCGTAATTTGATATAGGCTCTATACTCAATTTTGTAAGTCACAGTAATCTAGATATATTATTAAAAAGTAGTGATTATGGAATTAAACTCTTGTTTGTTTATTTTTTAAATAAATCAGAATATGAATTTTATTGACATATTAATGATTCAAAGCACAATGAACATCAGAATTGGCAATTATATAAAAATCAACAAAGACAACCATCACAAGTAACATAAACATATTATTTTTGACACTTGGGATTTGAATGAACTTTAATTTAAGAAAAAGTTACGATTAAAATTTATGTCACTACTGACTTAAAATATAAAATCCTATCCACTGAATGGAATTTTCTTAATGCACAGTAGTTTCAGAAATGTTGAAGATAAGTGCACAAACATGTGAGTAATTTGGACAATTTCAATCAAACATGACATGTAATTTTTTAGACTGACTGTATATTTCTCAATTATCTGCTTGAGATTTGTTTCAAAAGCCTAACTTCATGCTATGAAACGTGCATGTTAAGAAACCCAGTGATAAAAATCATATCACGAATTTGTTATTTGTCCGTATGTGTCTGTGTGTTTACATAAACATAAATGATGTTGACTTTAAACTAATTCATGATGAAGTTCTAATAACCCTCAGCACTCCTTTTATTGAAACGTATTTTTTAAAATTCTGCATATTATATACATACATAAGTATATTTACAATCAATAGAGAGTTATCTTTTAATGTTGCCTGTACTATGTTAGTGGCAAATTTATAACTGGAAGTTGTATTTACAAAATTGCATGTTTCGTACAAAAAAAGTGAGTCCAAATTGTGCGGATGGGTAAGATTCCAGGACTGCTGGCACAGGTACCAGACAAAATTATAGACCTTGTTTCACATACTGAACTCCCAAGTAAAACCACATATTGGCACCGTTTCTGACAACACTCAACGCATTCATTTTTCTATGAAACATGCTAGATCATGGAAGGACCCCTCAAGGTACTACACATTCAATACGGAGAGCAGCGTTGACGTAAAGCATTCAGTAAGGCTCTGAATGAAGAGCTGCCAAATGATAGTGGAACACATGATCTATGCAGATAATCATCGCAAATTACGAGCATAAGCTCCTAAGCTTCATATCTAGCTTCCGCAACCTTCCAAGTCGATGATAAGAAAAACATGGAGTTACTGACATGCACCACAAGATCTGTATTGTGTTGAGCATCTCCTACTATATACAGACAGAAGGTTTTAAGGTCCCCATTGCAGGCTTTCGGCAAATGCCTGGTAGGGACGACTGATGACCAAGCCTTAGTAATTATGTACATACCGGCATTGCTGAAAACTATGTAACCCAAGTGGGGGCAAAATGGCTCCTATATATCTCATTTTGTAACTGATCAGATATGTCTGTAAGTTACCAATTAAAATTAGGCAGGCATATACATTGCTTAGGTTTGGGTTGGTTTTGCCAATTCTCTACTCACTTCGTGGTTGATCATCTTTCTGGCTGTAGGGGAAAATTAACTGATCCGGTTGTCTCCACTGCGACTTCAGCTCATTGATAGCTTTGGTCGCAGCTGCCGCCACTTCCGGATTGGAATCCGTTGATAGTCTCTGCCAAATGCGTTCAATTCCAGAGTTCAGAAAAGTGAATAGCCGCACAATATTTGTGATATTATTTAAAACCGCTAAAAGTACATGATCAATCTCTGAAGTTGAGCTCTACCTGAAGTGCACCCATTCCCGCATTTCCAAGCGTCCATAGAGATGGCGCATCAGCTAATGCACCAGCCAACGCAAGACTGCACACTCCACAAGTTTTTCTTCAGACCGAATTACTTAATACATATAGAAACTTGAACAACCTCATGTTGTGCATACATTCTTTGGAAACGAAACACTAAATGTGTGTACTGATTAACACTCCACTTGAAAGGACCATAAAATTGAAGAGATTGACTCCAGAGTTGCAGATGAATGTAAACCGACCGAGTCGCAACATCAGGAGAGCTCGCGCTCTCGGTCACTAACAACGCGCCACTTCCGCCATCAACCTCCTCCATGTCCAGCAGGGCAGCTACAATGAATTCTAACTGAAATTAAACCAAGCCAATATCTCATTACACTTCACAATGAACGCAAGCTAGTCAACCTTGGAGTCAAACCTTGAGCAAAAGGTTCATGAGATATCAAAATAATATGGATGTACAGGCTGCAGTTTAGTTCATGCATACATAGGTATAGACAAGGGACCGGCCGGGTCACACACCTCATCCGGGTCGGCACACTCCATACCCTCTGCCTCAACCAACGCCGATGCCATCTTCCAGTATGCATCCTGCAAAAGGCCCATTTATGTCAACTGCTGTTCATTCTGATCCTATATACGACCCAGAGTGAGCAACAGGACTACAAACCTTCATACATAGTAAACTGCTGGATACATGTTCTATTTCACTACATTTGAGAATCAAATTTAAGGTGGAAAATGTACATAAGAACAAAAACAATGAGCTCAGCAAAAGCTCTAGTAAAAAGCTAATCAGATTAGTTTTACACCTACACAATCTTGTAGGTTTGGCAAGGACGGACAACCTGAATTGCTGTCAATCGATCTGGAATTGGATTACTATTTCGCAAATAGCTTCTAAAACCTTGACTATCTTCTGCTGCACCCTCACTCACGCCAACCTTTCCAACATCCACCTGTGCACGCTTGTTCGACCTGCAAATCTAGTTAAAAACGAGAATGACTTTGATAGTCTTGTAGCTACAATCAGAAATCTTCCGTAATCATATATCTCATACTCAGCACACAGATAATTCTGTGACTTCAAAAAGAATCTAAGTATATTTTGCTGATGCAATGCGGGACATCAAAATGCTGACCTTACTCTCAAAGTATTGACCAGGGCATCTCGAACATTCTTGACTACTTCTAAGGCAGCATAGAAGTCTTCCATAGCTCGTCGACGAGCTCGTAGGTCTACCAAGCGCAAATCCGCCTGTTATAGCAACACGGGGACCATAGTATCAAAACGGGGACCACGGAAGGTATAGCAAAAAGACGACTTCAATCAAAGGTCGCAACTTTTAAGCAGAAGATGACTCACACATTCAACAAAAGCACAAGTGATGCTAAACAGTTAAAGCTCAGCAGAGATGACCCTACATCCAAAGCCCCATCACTCCAGTGTTCTTCCGCTGCATTGCTCAGCTCCATATATGCACTCTCCGTCAAGCCCTGTTTAACAAAATATCTCAGAATGGGGATTTGTGATCGACCATGATACAGTGAAATTCTCTTCTAACGAGACAACTCTCTGGATTTCAAATAGGACATGAGAACAAGAGCTGCCACAAACTTACCAGAGCAATATGACGAAGACGCATCATCTTCTGGCGCGCATGAGTGTCCAACTTCACCACATCCTCCCGTGCACGAGCTGGACAAATACACGTCATGACGCTGATATAAATAACATCTCACTAAGACACGAAGTATTTTTAAGCATCAAACAATACACTAAGTATCCAGATGCACATTCGTCAATATAAGAAGTCATGAAGCAACATTTCCTTCGATGAGCTTCTAATCTTACCGTCAAGCTTCAAGAAACCTGATCCCAGAAGTGCAACATCCTCACGAACTCTCCTATCCAGACGCAATATTTGCCTGGACACGTTCAGAACAAGAAAATGTTACATTGACATGATGAAACTCATACATTCAGCATTGCTCTCGACCTTAAATATGCTGGTCAACACAAGTTACGAAGATTCAGATCCGAACAGCATCCAAATTGTCAAACGATTTAGGCGAAAGATAGACATTAGTTACTAGCATACTACAACTGAACTCAAGGACAGTTCTCTTGGAATATTCGTCATGCACACTCTTTAACTTGTCAAGAAGATATTCCAGTCATAGAAGATTACATAACTCAAATAGATACATAAATAAATAGCCACGAATAAGCACCTGGACAATAGATGAAAGTCATTGCGCGCTCGCTCATCAATATTCTGCACAGTAGCACGCACCAGCATGGCATCATTGAAGGCGCAGCGAGCTGCTTCTGCAGGTCCACCACCCTTCCTTGCCGGCTGTGGCACGACAGTTTTTTTATCACTCATCGTGCACATCTTTTCATCAATTTTCGCATCGCCCTTCATTTCAAATCGACATCCAACCCCAATCACCCTGTTTCCCCTCCCTTTGTGATCTTTACTTCCCCCTTGCGCACCCATCAGTATTTGTGAACATGCTTCCCTCAGGTGAGTAGAGGCTGAGAGCGGCATTGTCTCAGAGTGAGTGTGGGGCGCCTGTCTGTCCGTTACTACAGCCAGAAATCTCAAGCTTGAGAACAGTCCAAAATTTTGATCTGGCTACAAATTAGTTGAAAGTTCAGCCTTCTGAACCCAAGACCGTGTGTGGGCACTTGCCCCTTCAGTCAAAGGCAATCCGGAAACATGAGAATAGAAATAAAGTCCTTGTCTGTCACTTGAGGGTTTAGGCAGTATTTACTGCGGCTACCAGATGCCCACTTCATCTCCGTAGGGTGGCTTGCCCCACTACTTCAGAGTCTGCATTTTGATACCTCGGTGAACTTTTTAAATCCTTCACCTCCCTGCATTGTGAAATCAAGATATTGCTCATCAAAATTTACTGAATTGGCAAGCAACATCAACTTGGGAAACAATGGCGAAAGAGAAAATAATGTAGTGCTTGTCGTGATCAAGGCATCATCCAAACCAAGAGAAAGAAAGCAGTACTAAGGCCACTCAATAATTAACCAGGTGAGACTTACAGCACAGGCTACCCAGAAAAAAAAAAAACAAACGTGCTGCAAGCAATCATCGAAATCCAAAAAATGAAAATTGATCGTGCCGATCGTGCTCACCGTGTACATCTACGGATTCGCGTCACATTAAAGTAGTCAAACGGCTCAAATTGCGCGCTCACAAATTCCAAAACACAGAAAAGCTAAGAACTCTAGAGGAAACAAAGATCCTGGATCGCATCAAACGTGATCATCCTCCCCTCACACGCTCTGAGCTTCCATCAACACTCCAGATACCTCTCAAAAATCCTTCAAGTTTAGATTATTGGGTTGACCCACTCCTGATCACACCTCACCGAGTAACCAATCCACTAAAAGGGCTACTGATAGAGCCGCACACGATGTGCCACCCCAAGCACAAATATAACCAGATCAGATGCAGATAGCTTCAAGATTTTGCAACCAGCGTTGCACAAAGAAAACTGAGGGCTGGTGAGGAATGGGATCCTTCCACAGAACAGCATTGATACTGATCTAACGAAACAGGTTTGGAATCCGCAACACTGGGAAAAATACCTTGCACAGGTGGATGAATGGTGTGCGTGAAAGTGATTCTCCGGGATTCCTGACGTTTCATGAAGCACTGTTCATCGAGAGTGGATGTGAGCATGGCCCTCCATGTTTTCCTCGCACGGCATCCTGCCACATCTCGCAATCCGGGCCAGTCTTTGGGAGGATAAGTGGACTGCGAGATTCGGAGGCAATTGCTTCCGAGACGCAAACCAGCGTCACATCTCCCATTCTCGGCCATACAGTGAGAGATCCTCTCCCCTGTTGCCTTTTGCTTTGTCCCCCACCTCTCGTAACCCTAACTCTGCACGCTTTGCACTCTTTTTGTTTCCTTGGGTGGTTGCCGTTGCTGCTGGCACATGTGGGACCAATTTCAACCCCGAAGTATGAGGGTTTCATTGATTAGTTTGTTGTAAAGAATCCAAACACCAACGTTACAACACAGGTTGTGAATTCATGACCATTCCCCTTAGGTTGGTTTAAAGATGACAATTTGTAGGTGTCAAATGGAGAAGGTAACATTGAGTAAACATCAAGAATATCAACTTGGGCCAATAGAAAAATAGTGATAGAATAAATAACTGATTGAATGAATAATTAACAGCTTGTGTTGGAACATATGAGATTTGCAAAGGAATATCTAGATTTGACTTGCAAATGAATATAGTCCAATAAATTATTATACAAAGGGATTCACTCTAGACAAAGGGTTTTGATTCTCATCCATTGTCCAAGCTTGCAAGTAGCAATCAATAAGCAAAACATAAAATCTTTTTTTAAATAAATATTTTTACTTATTGAATTGAAAATAAGAATTAAAAATATTTTTTCATTTAGCAAAGAAGGTGCTCTAAAATCTATAGGTTCTATGTTTAAATTTGGATAGTAGTGGCAACTACTACTAACACCATATATTGATTGCTCTATCACATACAATATTGTTTTAAGATATTACTTCTTCACAAGGACCACTCTCATTCTTGGACTTTTTTTAGACTACTCTCACCCTTAGACTATCTTCATATGGCAAATCTTATCATTCTTGGATTATAGACTACCAAATTAAATATACAAGCTAAAATTATTTGGATTTGTCAAAACTCTTCAATTAGATGAATATTAGTTTTATATATTCATCTTTATTTTGATTTATTTATTTTTTTAATATAAAAATATGGTATATCCAATGCATTTATAGAATAGAAAAAGTACAACTAACTACTCAATTCTTTATACATAGAAGCAAAACTAAAAGTACTAAGAACAAGGAACAACTACTAAAACAATCTCATTTACACTTTTGTATCTGATCACACTATAATGACGTATTTTAGAATTTCATTTAATTACTTTGTCATTTCCAGAACCAAGTATGTGTTTAGCCATCTAACAATTATCCCATCTCTTGAGTAGAAAAGACTCATGTTGTAGGTATTTTATTAAATTTTTTTTGACAAATTTTCAAAAAAATTATCTATATTTGATAAGATTCTTTCAAATTATGCTTCTAATATAGAATGTACTCCATGCTTCATTTTTAAAGATAATTTTTTTTTTTTTTGAATCTAAATAGTCTATGAACAAAGTCCTCCTTAATAAAGAGCAAATCTTATGAAAATATTTGAATCTAAAAAAAAATTATATAAAAATAGCTTATTACCAAGTGAAAGATTTTTAAAAATTCCAATTTTAAGAATTAGATATTAATTTATATAAAAAAAAAGTGGCTCAAAACCAATAGAGAATAGATTCAAGTATTTGAAGTTAATACATAATACAATGAATATTAATATAAGGGCTAATTTTTGTCCTCCAAGTGTTAATTGCTAAATCTTTTTGCCATATAGGCCAAATGAACATAGCCTCTTTATAAGAATGGGGGTTGGACCAAGTATCTTTCCAATTAAATAAAAAGCCTTAACCAAGGAAAAAAATCTATTTTTGTGCCACTAGATTAAAAGTATAGCTATTGCTTTGAAATAACTTTTTACCAAGTTTGATAGAATAAATCATGAATTCTTCTCCAGTAACACAAGAATATGATAGAAGATCAAAGGTCAAATTATTAATTGGGCTATAAAAGAAATCAACACCACAACTCTATTTCTTGTTGGTTTTATTTTTGGAACAATTTTAACAATTTAAAAAAAAATCTTCTACTTGATTCTTATTGTCTTCTAAGTCTTATTCATGTAAAAGTTTTCATTATAGTATAAGATTTTAAATTGGATACCTACTCAAAAAAATTTAATTTCTATGGAATGAAATAGGACAAACCTTTTATTTTCTTCTACATCCATATATTCTAAAGGAAGTTAAAATATCACATTAAGAAGATGATTTGACCTTGATTTATATAATTCAATCCAATTATTAGGTTTTGAAAGGGTATTATCATATTAAAATGTGTTTTTCTAAGAGCTTGAAAGAAATTCCAAATAGAGCTATAAAATAGTAGAATGTAGTATGTGGATATTACTTCTTCTGTGATGAGTAGAGTCATGGACCCTTTAAAGATGTTTTTGATATAACAAAGACTATTTGAGTAAAGAATTGCAACTTGATGGTATTCTAGGTGAATATCAATTAAAAAAATTGAAGATCCCATTGTAAAAAATAATTCATCACATTATGAAAGGAAATAGGAAGGTTGAGCTAAAGAAACTTAAATATATGTATCCAAATTTTTCTATTTTATTCTACAATTTAGACCTAATATTCCATTTATAATTTGGAACAAGTAATCAAACTGAATTTGGTGTCCAAGTCCTATAAACAATAGGTTTAGCATTCATCATTCTAAATCTAAGAAATTGTTAAATATTTGCTTGATTCAGTTGAAGAGCCATTAATACCTATTTTAACAAGAAAGTTTTGGTGGCTTCTTTTGAATTGATGATATTAAGGCCCTTTTCTTCATGAACTTTACAACAAATAAGCCATGAAACTTTGAATTATATTAAGAAAGTAGTATTTGTTTTATAAAAAGTTTTAAATTATTGATTTAATTTTATAAATAACCTTTATAAACTGAGTTTATATGGCTAAAAATAAATATAATAAATAAATTAAAATATTATTTATAATGATGGCTTTATTTGCCACATTGATTTTTGATAAAGCACCAATAGTTTAATTTTTGTATCATTCTATTAATAAAAAATTGACCAACTTCTTATATATTCAAAAAAATTCTAAATGAAGTTTCAAAAATTATACTAATATTTGTATTAAATGCCTATATCCAACCAAATCAATTAGCCCATGTTAATCTATTAGATTTTTTAAATTGCCTATAGGCAATAAATTTGGACCAATTTATTTTAAGACCAGAAGCTAAGTTGATGATATTTATCAAATAAAGAATATTTTCTTTCTCTCCTTAGATTGTGATTGTAGAATCATTAGCATATTGGCTAATGACTTATTAATTGAGACTCTATAAAATATAAATATCTTATAGATGATATTTTTTGATAGCTTGATATATAATAATATTAAAAAATTTGTCAACCAAAATAAAAAAATAAGGTGCCAAAGGGTAGCCTTGTCTTACATCTCTTTTTATAAGAAAATAATTTATAATTTTTTTATTAATATCAACTATTATATTTACACCCTGGAAACTAAATTTAATCATACAAAGAAAGAATTATCAAAATTAAGTTTTTCTAAAACTTTAAATATAAAGTTCTAAGAGACTTTATCATAAGCTTTAGAGAAATTGATTATTAGAAGTTGAAGAGGTTGTTTTGAAGTTTTAACCCAATTTATTATCTTCTACATAATTAATATATTATCTAAAAAAATTCTTAAAAGAAGAAATATAATTTGGTGATAATAAGACTTGTCAGACATCTAATGATGTTAAAAACAATTTGTGATAATTGATCTCCTAGTATCACTTCCAATGGTTGGATTTCTTTGACAATATCTCATGATGTAAGATTTCGTCCATCAATGACTTCAACAGATGTAGCATGGATCTTCTTTATAAGTAATAGATTGTGCCTGGTTGCAAAATCTTTATCCATAAAGCATGCTGAGGCTCCAGTATCTAAAATAACTTTAGTAGAAATTTCTTATTTCAAGGTTCTTATATATACATGAAGTATAAAACAAGATATTGGATCTGGAGGTAAAAAGAGACTTTTTTCTGGTGCTTTAGATTTGGGGGTGTCCAACCACAAGGTCCCTATTGTGGCTGGATGTCTTTGTTTTTTGACCTTTCTAATTCGGATATTATACCTCATGTCTTGAATTCTCTAGACTTATTTGGACAATTTGCTGCCTTATGATTGGATCTTCTACAATATAAGTATAAATTCTCTTGCCGACGTCTAGTCTTTTTTGTTGGTGTTAATAGCTTGAATTGAGTTGCATCAATTTGCATAGGTTCATGATATGTTAATAGCTTTTCTAATACTCTTGAAGATATAACAGTCGTACCTTGATAGATATTGTTGAAAATTGATCGCCTTTCTTGTCGTAGTTCAAATAGGCAATTGCCACAAGTAATAGCTTGAGCTATGAATTCCTCTAAGCTTTCAACTCTTGGTATCATGATCAATAAATTCTTTACATTATCCTTTAGGCCATAATGAAATCGAGTCATAAAAGCCTTATCATTCCAATCAAGATCACAAATAAGTTGTTGAAATTCTGCGGCATAAATTATAGTTGAATATTGCTTTTGTCGTAGATTTTGGATCTTCCTCTCTGCCACCCTCTCTCGATCACTATCTCCAAATGTAGCAGTAAATCTTTCCATAAAAGCTTCTAAATTATATAGGATTGGAGAATTCTTTTCCAATAGAAGCTTTTATTCTATTGGACTTTCTAAGAATATCTTAGAATATTTTAGAAGCCTGAGGAAGATTTTGGAAGACTCTAAAAAGTCTATGGGAGGTCTTGGAAGATTGAAGAAGATTCTAGAGGGTCCTAAGAATATCTTAGAATATTCTAGAAGTTTGAGGAAGATTTTGGAAGACTCTAAAAAGTCTACGGGAGGTCCTGGAAGGTTGAAGAGGATTCTAGAAGATTTTCAAAGACTAAAGAAGATACTAGAAAATTATAGAAGGTTCTAGAAGACTACAAAAAATTTTAGTAGTGGCTTAAAGTATGTCCATGATACTATGAAGCTTCTAGGAAGCTACTTTCTAAGATATTATCAAATTAATTTACTTCTACTTACTTTTATCTATCCATATTAACTACATAATTATTGGAATAAATCTTATGTCCATCACAATTTAGTTCTATAAGACAATAAAACAAAAATCTAATGTTTAATTTTTTCAAAAGATATTATTAAATATAAGTAACCGCTTCCAAGGTTTTTTTCAATAAAAATACTATCTTCTATTGATTGTTCAATATCTTTTTTTTAGATTTGAAAGCTACAATTCTTTAATTTTTCTCCCACAAAATATATAATGATAATATTTTGGCATAATTTGTCTATTTCTTGCTTCATTAGATCTTGACCTATTGCAATTTTATTTGATTTGATACCAACAAAAAGGCCAATGATGTATCATGTGAAAATTATCTTAGAAATATAGTAGACATTTATTTATAGAAGGATTTGATCTTATCTTGAAGTTGGATATATAATCCAAATCAATACAAAAGATATATAGAAATATACTTTTGGTAAGCTTGAATGACTTAAGTAAATTTTCAAGTATCATAAATATATCTTATCAATCTTAAAAAAAATCCTAAATATATCTTATCACATTCTAATTAACTTCAAATAAATTTTAATCAGATCTTAATAATTTTAATTAATTCTAAAGAAATCTTAAAGAAATCTTTAAAAAATCATTAAAAAATCCTAACCAAATTCTTAAAAAATTTAATCTAATCCTTGTTATTTTTTAAAAAAATCTAAATAAATTTTAGTAAATTCTAATGAAATCCTAAAGATATCTTAAATAAATCTTAATTAATTTCTTATCAAATCCTATCCAATTCTAATCAAATTTTAATGAAATCTTAAAAAAATATGAAATAAGTTTTAATTAAATCATAATAAAATCTTAATCAATCATAACCAAATCTTGATCAATCATAATTAAATCCTATAGCAAATTTAAAATCTCAATAATTATTAAATTAACCATTGATTTTTATTCAAAATTTTTATACTTTTTAATCTATTAGTTGAAAATAAGTATACAAAATTTGAAAAATATTAAACTTATAGATTGGGAAAAATTCTACCATACCTCCATATATCCATTTTTTTTATCTCCATAAAATCTTGGCTTTCAAAAAATTCCTTTAATTTGCACAAAATGCTCAAATTGTAATAAAAACCCTTCAATATCTTATTCACTTGCAATTGATTATTTTCTTCTTGAATTTTGGAATCAAATATCATTTGATCCAGCAGTTCAATTTTTATTAAATTTTTCAAAAGTGTAGTTTATACCTTTAAGCTTTATCACAAGAAAAATTAACTATAAATTTGCTTATGATTATTTGATATCTCAAAAATCCTACTATGTGCTCAAAATCCTAATTTAAAGGCATCCGAGCACTATTTTCTTCATATCTCAACAATCCAAAATTCAAATGCTATTATAATTTGTATTAAGATTTTCACTATAAAAATATAAATTTTTTAAAATTTTGAGCCAAAATCTTGTCAAATTTCTTAAGATATAGCTCAAAATATAATTATTACTTAAGTAGATTACTTATTGCCCTTAGATTGCAAGCATTGATTTTAACTTCTAATATCACCTTCATGTCAACTTAGAATTCATTGATCCATATATGTACAATGTAGCCACAAAAGTGATCTCTCTAAGCATAGTTGTTGATCTTTCATTGCTTTCTATACTCGTGGTAAATGCCTCAAAGAGTGACAATAGATATAAAATTGACACCTTGATTTTGAGCGCCTATATCTCTTTCATAAAAGCTCCAAATCATTCAATTTTTGTAGCAAAACCCTATCCAAAATCCTAACTTGTTGGTTCTAACCTTTGATGTTCAAATGATTCTAAAAGAATAGCCCTAATTCCTAATAAGGCCTCAAACAACCTCCTTGAAGTCCATTGGGTATGACTTTTAGCCAATAGGAATGGAAATTATCATAATCCATCTCCATTCATCCACATAGATTGCCTACTTATTTTCTTTTGATACCAAGACTCTTTTCCAATCTTTTTTATAATAAGATTTATATAACATGTGCCTTAAATACCAAATAAAAGAAATAAAATAAGATTTCAAGGATTATCAATAGCTAACAAAGATGACTTAAAATATATAATAGTTATTATCAACATAAAATCAATCTCAAAAGTTACTAGCAAAAAAATAAATGAGGTTACACAAACCTCAATAGTAGCTCTTTTAAATATATAGTTAAATATAAAAATTTAATTATGTAGATTATAAAATATAACAAATTTAATAAAATATAAACTTTATGTATTATAAATTAAAATTAACACTTTTTATAATAAAGATGGTATATCTATAATGCTACAATATATATATATATATATATATATATATGTATATATATATATATTACTTTAAAATATTTAAATAAATATTTAAATTAAAAATAAAATAATAGAAGTAGTTTTTAAAATTATAATGTAAAATTCAAAGAAATGAGAAAAGCTTTGGAAGAATATTAATCAATATATTTATATTTTAAAATATATGTATAAATATATATATAAAATAAACTTAGCCACATGGTTGAAACACATACATGACATGTGTATATGTAATAATAAAATATCTATTATATATATATATATATATATATATATATATTTAATGACATGTAATCAATAATATAGATGTTTTATAATTTTAAAATGAATATGGTAAGTATGTCCTGTTTTAACATGATTTATTATGATTATATTATTGATAATTTTATCAATAAATTATTTTATATGTATAAATAAAATCTACTTATTAAAAAAATAACAATATTATTTTTTTCATGTATAAATAATTAGTAAAATAAACGAAAAGCTAAAATAATTTCAAATTATTTTATTGCATGTATTAAAAAAGTATAAAAAGTATATAATAATTATTATTTTAAATGTATATGATAGTAAGTAAAATATCGTTTAAATATATTTATTTTTGATTTCTTTAAATAAAAATGTTACAATGATCTACATTAATTAAAAATATTTGTACTTACAAATTTTTATATATTTTTATTTTAAATAGAAACCTTGCAGAATAAAATATAATACTTAAAAAATTTATTAGATAAAGTTCTTAACATAGAAGATAAGCAAAAAAAAACACAAACAATAAGCACAGATGACTTGTGAGAGTTTTCATTAAAAAAAGTTTTTATGCAATTGTACTTATTAACACAATTCTTAACACAATTATTAACACTTTGTATCATTAGCACATAAACTCTTTTTTCCCAAAATAATCTTTATGGTGTTATGTAAAGTTATGAACTAACCCGTTACAAATGCCATCCACAATGTCCACAATCAAATAAAAATAAAAACTAAGAAAACAAGATTGCGCAATAAGTAAAATTCATGTCAAAACAGTGCAATAATGCATACAGCGAAGCAGTGCAAACACACACAAAACAGCACAGCAGTTACCACCTATTGAACAACTGTCCTTGAGAATACCTACCTTTACACACAAATCTTACTCATCCTCAACATTTTGTTATGTATTTTTGTGAAATCCCCAACAGGGACTTGCAAGAGGACCAACCCAAAGTTAGAATCAAAACCCAAAAACAGACAACATTCACTTTTGGGGAACGGCACTAAAGCTTCGGCCAAAGAGTTTTTTAGGCTGAGCAGGCACCAGTTGCAAGCAACGTCTCCATAGCACCCACATCATGGTCAGGGCTCAGACACGCATGTCTGGCAGCCTCGCAATCCCATCTGGACTCCTTGTCTGGTAACCGAAGATTTGCATGTCCAGTGCCATTCACTACACAATCTCAGGCCTTTGTTGAATTACCCACACATGAGGCTGCTGTGTGGTGTATACATTACTCAGGTGAATGCAGTTGGCTTGAATCTGATTGAGCATGGATCCCTTTTTTTCGGGCCACAGTAATAAAACTTGAGGTTGCGGTGGACATTCGGACGTAATATATGGGTGCTTTGAATGGGAGTGTTGGAGGGGGATTTAACGTTCTTCTGTGCTTGTATTGGAAGATGCCATGAATCTGGAAGCTCGGGGCATTCAGTTAGGAATCGGGAAATAGTATTTGGAGAATGAACATGTGGGGCCGGGTTGAGAACTGGGGAGGAAGGTGGGAGGAGGGGGAGGAGAGGGAGGGATTGTGGGGCAGCTCAGCAGTAGGCCCAGTTTGGGGGCTTGGCAGCTGTTTTCTCGCCTTCATTGAATCGATTTGGCCATTCTGAGCATGCTAGTGTTGCTTCGATGATGCCATGACCACCCCTTCTCCGGGTTTTCTGTGCTAATCTCATCTCTTCCATCACACTTGGAGGCATTAGGCTCTTCCCTTCCCTTAGAGCTGCTGCTCATCGCTTGCCCTCGTGGTCCTTTGCCTGGTAGGTTGTTGCTTGGACCCGTGCATTTCGATCATGAGTTTGTAGTGTTGGAATCCGCTCACATTAAGCTGGTGCGTAGTTTGATTGTGGTAAGGGTGTGGGCATTGCTTGTTATGGGATCCATATACTCTTATGTTGGATTCTAGATTGGAATGCTGAGTTTAAGTTCTATGGCGGGGTGAGTGTAGCTAAAAATGCAGTTGAGTTGTGTTGAGATTCAGATTTGAAACTCTTCTTTTTTCGTGTTTTGAATATTGGAATATGGGAGGGTTGCAGCCTGGGAGTGTGGTGGTGATGAATGTGAGATTGTATTGAACAAGTGCAGGCCCCAGCTGGAGAGGCTTTGGTATCGTTAGCAGCGAGTGACGCTGTTGAAGGATTGTATCAAACCATAAGCGAGAAGCCTTGCCTAGTTTTTGGGAGGGAAAGGTGGTTCTCAAATGAGAGGAGCAGTTGTCGATGCCCCAATGAAGGGTGGTAGGAGAGCATGCAGATTGGGAGGAATGGGAAGGGCTACTGCTGGAACCATCTTGTACGTGTTGGTGCTTTCATGCATTGCTTTGGTGGATGGAGCCACCGATCCGAACGATGGTATGTCCCCTTCGCAGTTCTTTTACAGCACAATTGATAGTGTATGAAAACGTTTACCAATACCGATCTCTACCTTGGAGTCATTGTCAGCGTATTCATGTGAATAGAGGGGCTCGTTACTCGTCATTCTCCTCGATTAGGAAATGTTGTGGATCTGGTCTCTGTATCTAACTTGATACGGTTGGGTTCTCGAGGAACCTGGCAAGATAGCGAAGCTTTCATGCGTTTGAAAGCTATGAATTCGAGTGTCATTTACGCGATGGACGTTTTTTTACTTCTGGTGTTCAAAATTTGCTACGAGGAACAGCCGATGGTTATTTTGACTGTCTTTTGGATAGGATTTGCACCACGGGGAGAGTATCACTACGCACGTCATAGCTGGATAACTGTATTTTGTTGTGTTATTTCTCTTTTTTGGATATTTGTTCCTGGGATCAGGTAGTGCTGTTCTCTAGCCGAATTATGCATGAAACCAGGAAGATTTTATTGAACCTCCAAGAGCTGGATTCTATGTCGAAGCATGACACAACGCTTTTGTGATTACCTTACAACCCATCTTCGGGATCCAATCCTTGACCCGTTTTGCTCAGCGTCCGTCAAGATCCTCATGTGAGTGCCAGGAGCATGCTTGAGAATCTGACTTGCGTCCTCCTTCGGGCATGTGGGTGCAGTGTCTGCTTTGAATACTATGTTCACTGGCTTCAACAGCGACCCTAAGCTCACAAACTGGGTGCAAAACGCGGGTGATCCCTGCGGAACCAACTGGTTGGGCGTTACTTGTGATGGGACCTTCGTCACCGCAATGTGAGTTTCAGACTCTGATTTTTCTACTCGAAGAAATTTGCACATTGTCACAGTGTATGATAGATTTGGTAATAATTCTTTTTTTAGTATTCTCACCACACTGTCGTCTTTCATTGGGTTGCAGCAAGCTATCCAACATGGGACTGAATGGGAAGGTGGAGGGATGGGTTTTGCAAAAGTTTCAACACCTCTCTGTGCTGTAAGAACAGTAGTGCATTTCATGTTAATTCGCTAATTTCAATAATGAATATTATCAGGCCGTATTGCAATTCATCCGCAAAAACTTTTCATTTCTTCAGATTGAAGTGGGTGCTTTGTCCTTTTAATGACAGTGGATTTGTTTCCTCGCAGTGACCTTAGCCATAATAACCTTGCCAGTGGAATTCCTGAGATGTTTCCTCCAAAGTTGACTGAACTGTGAGTCAATTATTTTCATTCGAACTACTGATGGCCTATTTTTTTTTTTTTTATTTTCCGTTTTGAACTTTGATAAATACTCTCAGTGAATAGATAGTAGTTGAGTATTCAATAGGCTGGCCTGATTGATCTTTGGAACTAATCAGATAATGCATGTGTTAATAATCTGCACACCAAGACCCCTCGGATAGCCGAAATCCTCGATTTGCATGTGGAGTTCAATTCTCATGAATTCACATTTGTGCAGAGATTTGTCTTACAACCAGCTCACGGGTAGTTTTCCTTATTTGATAATCAACGTCCCTACTTTGACAAGCATGTAAGTTCTGCTGTCCCCTGTCCGTTTCATTACCACAAGAAATGTGAGGTTATCTTCGAAATTATGACGTCTTTTCTTAAAAACACAAGGTCAGTATCTATAATATAGTAAACGATTTCCATAGACTTTTTAAGCAAACAAGATGTGTTTTAATGTTCTAAGCAGCTTGAGAGGTGACCAGTGATACTTTTCTGTTCGATTTGCCATTGAGTTCTACCCAAAAATTGGATTTTGTTTCTTCTGATTCCGCGTACAGAAATTCGATTCATGGATTTAAGTTCAAATTCTCTTTAATTGCAGAAAACTGAATAATAACAAGCTGAGTGGAACGCTCGATGGGCAGGTTTTCAGTAAACTTATAAACTTAATCACCCTGTAAGTCCATGTGATACTCCTATTTTCCCTTTGAGATGGTGATTGTTGCACAAAGTAATGGACTACGGAACAGTCGTTTAATGGGTATAGTGCGTCGACATGTTATCTTGAAATCGACGTTAAGTTGGAAACGCCGTGGTTCTTGTCCGTAATATATCTTAATTCGACTACTCTCTCTGCAGCGATATTTCCAACAACGCAATTACAGGGGCGATTCCCAAGGGCATGGGTGACATGGTCAGCATAAGATTTTTGTAAGTATATCTCATACCTTTCAATGGCAAAGGATGATTTCCTCATAATCTGAGAGTTATTTCGTAAGGGTTTGCTGGTGTAATTGCTGTCAAGGCCTAAGGCGGATGAATTAATGATGTTCTTGTGTGTAGGAACATGCAAAATAACAAGCTGACTGGACCAATCCCAGATACATTGGCTGGTATTCCATTTCTAGAAACATTGTAAGTTCCTAACCTTCAATGACTTTTACACGTATCTGTGAATTACTAACGTGTTACATGCGTGATTCTCGGTGATTAATTCAAATTCGTTAAGCCTAATTAAGGTTGCCTGGAACAGGGACTTATCTAACAACATGCTTTCTGGCTATCTCCCACCAAACCTGAACCCAACGAATTACAGGTACACCACTCCTTTTATTTACTTATAAGGTGTATAGCAGATCATGGTCAGTCTAGGAAAAATGCGGATTCAGTGGAGATTTTAGGATAGAATAATGTCTCAAAGTTGTTCATAGCTTAGATCGTCTTATAGTGTTTTCGAGGAGCCTACTCTCTACTCCGTTCGAGTTCCTCGTCAAGAGCGGCCGTTGTTAAAGATCTTTTCATCAGAATGGCTGTGGAGTGGTCGACGTTTGGATTGCTAGTCCTCTAGTGACGCAGCATTTGTCTGCGTTTTCATCACACACTACGTCGTGACGATCGCATTGCAATTCCTTCGTGTTTGTCGTGTGGCATCTATAGTCCTCCCAGTACCTTTTTTTCGTATGACGTTACTCAGAAATCTGATGATTTTTGATTCGTATAATTGTGTCATTTGTTTAGAAGTTTCACTGAAGGTTTTATTGTATCGATCCTTCAGATATGGAGGCAATCAACTAAACACCCAAGCCCCTCCTCCACCACCGTATACACCACCGCCACCTTCAAAGAGTCCAAAGCCTGTTCCTCCTCCACCCCAGCCGGCTAGCCGAACTCCAGATACTGCTGCAAAGGCTGAAGATGGCTTCGTATCAGGCCCAGCAATTGCTGGAATTGTCGTGGGAGCAATTTTGGTGCTTGCAGCAATTATCATAGCTGTATGGTTCTTTGTCGTCCGTAGAAGATCTGAGCATACCAAACCTTTGGATTTAGAGGCTAATCACAGCAGCCGACGCACTTGGTTTCTGCCACTTATTCCAGCTGGCAAAGGTCAGTGTTCCTCAGAGACTGATTTCTAATTTGTTAAAGGTAGAGGTTTGCATGTCCTGATTGTTCGGAACAATGGTACAACCTTCAGATGCATGTTATGCCTAGTCTGCTAAAATGATTTACCATCCAGAGTTCGGTTATATTGTACGGAATTTTCAAGGTCCTTTGCAGGGTCTTTGAATTTGTCTCATCATGACTCGTTGATTAAGCCGGTAATGTCAAGTGGTCACTTAGAGAGTGGGTCTTAGATTTGTGTTCTGAATATGTTTTTAACTACGTTTTATCTGGTACAGAGAAACCACCTAAAATGACAGTGTTTGAAGCAGGTTAGTTTACTCTCTGCCTGACTATTGCTCTGTTTTATGTTATTGCCAGACTGCTTATAGTGCATGCCTCCTCTCTATGAGATCGTCACTTGAACTCTGCATTTCTTATAAACAAATGTCATTTGGGGTTCGCAATTGTAGTCTTTAGTAGTTGGACCTTGCGGGTTTATTTGACTGATGTAAAATTCTTTATTGCTTTATTTAATTTAATTTTCTCTCGAATGTAATTTGTAGATACATTTGAGAAGGAATTGGAAGAACCGAAGATCAAGGCCTCACCTCCATTGAAGTCACTTAAAGTACCTCCAGCATTCAAGGTTGAGGAAGCAACCTATAAGGGAGAAAGTGGATGGAAGGTGAACAAGAGCAACATTACAGCCAGACTGTTTTCCGTCGCAGAACTTCAGGCGGCTACGAACAGTTTCTCAGAGGATAACTTACTTGGCGAAGGTTCGCTTGGTTGTGTTTACCGCGCGGAGTTCCCCGACGGCGAGGTTCTAGCTGTCAAGAAACTTGATACAACAGCCACCATGGTTCGGAATGAAGATGATTTCTTGAGCATTGTCGACGGCTTGGCCCGGCTACAACATACCAATTCTAATGAACTCGTGGGCTACTGTGTTGAGCATGGGCAACGACTTCTAGTCTACAAGTTCGTCAGTCGAGGGACACTCCATGAACTGCTGCATGGCTCAGCCGATAGTCCTAAGGAGTTGTCGTGGAATGTCCGTGTGAAGATTGCACTTGGCTGTGCGCGGGCTCTTGAGTACGTGCCCATCCTGAAAACTCTGGTTAGATCGAAGTTTGATGCCTTGAGCAGTTGCCTGTGATGAGTTTACATCATTCAAGGTCATGGTTGTAATACCTTCGTGTTTTTACTTCTTTGACTGTAGGTATTTCCATGAAATCCTTTCGCCGCCGGTTGTGCACCGCAACTTTAAGTCTTCGAACATTCTTTTGGATGATGAGCTGAACCCACATGTGTCGGATTGTGGTTTGGCTGCTCTTACGCCATCCAGTGCTGAACGACAGGTCTGTATCTCATACTTTAACGTGTCAGTGCAGTCGTAGACGCCACTTACTGGAGCATTATAACGCTGGCGATGTATATCATCTAGTATAGCATTGACTAAAGCATTTCCGGAGACCAGTCCACGGAGAAATTTTTGAGTTATCTTCGTCATTGGTTTAAGGGGTATGTTCAACATTTTAAAATCTTAACTATCTGCAGTGGTCAATACTGAAATCTTTTGACGAGGAGTGTCTTGTGCGATCGGCAGGTTTCTGCTCAAGTGTTGGGATCTTTTGGATACAGTCCCCCTGAATTCAGCACATCTGGAATATACGATGTGAAAAGCGACGTTTATAGCTTTGGTGTTGTGATGCTTGAGCTCGTGACAGGGCGCAAGCCTTTAGACAGGTAATTTGAACTCTATCTTGTGTTTGAGGATTTTCTTTTCTGATCTTCAGAATTAATTACCGTGACCCACATTCTATTCAATGATATCTGGCGATAGCATGAGACGTACATGGTCTGCAAGAGCATCCATCCTCGTGAAATACGACCTGAACACTTCTTCCGGCACTTTGGTTCCTATCCTATCAGTCATGAGTATGTCCTAACCTTGATGAATCCTTGGACCCGCAGCTCAAGACCAAAATCCGAGCAAAACCTGGTGCGATGGGCAACACCACAACTACATGATATTGATTCACTCGCAAGAATGGTGGATCCAGCTTTAGAGGGTGCTTACCCTGCCAAGTCCCTCTCCCGGTTTGCCGACATCGTTGCCTTGTGTGTCCAGGTAACGAGTTTTCTGACTTGTAGTCACCTGCTTGTATGAGATCAGCATACCCAGTCAGATAGTAGAGGACAACCACCTTTGGATCAAATTCATAGCTGCTAATCATGATGAGTTCATTAGTTATATATAATTTTAATTCTAATACACCTTCCATGTGGTATTTGTGTACAGCCCGAACCCGAATTCCGACCTCCTATATCTGAAGTAGTGCAGTCCCTGGTAAGGCTCATGCAGCGTGCAGCTTTAAGTAAACGCCGGCATGAGTACAACGCAGGCTTTCCTCAGACTGATATGGAGGACCCTAGTGATTACTTGTGACAGAAGTAAGTATCCTGGTCGATACTTCCCAATTTCAAGCATAGAGAACCTCCCGCGCGTCTTCTTCCACTTGATTTTCAAAGCTGGTGAAAAGTGGCCAAATTTGTGCATTTGTGACACCTTGCTACAAAATCGGGAAAACTTTCAGCTTCTTCGCAATTCCAGACCATAATGGCACAGAATTTGGCTTGCATCCTCACTATTACTGAAGCTTTTGCTTCAAACGGCGGATTACTGATTATGCATGACTATCCCGTTTCCAGGCAGACGTGAAGAGAAGTGTTAGCTTCCGAAGTTGTTTAAAATGGTATCGACGGCTGAAAGCTTTTTCAAGAGCTTACTTCTGGATCCTAGTTAGTGATATTAAGGTCCCTGTGCCTTTAGAGTAATGTATAATTCCTGTTGTGTTGCAAACTCGGGGAACCCTTTGTCTCATTGTTTTGGCACATTACAGGTTAGTTCAACAGTGAACTCACAATTTGGACAGATTAGTTAGGGAGTGTAACTCTAGCAAAAATTGATTCTTTGTGGTTGTACGCATTACCACCGGCATGTCTCAAATTTTTGAATGTGAATTTCCACTCATTGGCGTGATGGGAGTACATGATTCGCACCCATTAATTGTAAAACGGTCACAGTCCTACATAAACAAGATATCTTATTTCGTTCTTGTTTCTTGGTTTTTTGGGTGATGTAGACCTCCTAGATATTCTAAGCCTTAATTGAACTGTGTCTAATTAGTTTCTACACTGGCACTTGCATACAAACACTGGGTACAGTGTATGATGAGCTGGAATAGCCGTGCTTCTCAATCAGTAGTAAAGATAGAATCCGTCGAGATGCTTTGAATGACACATTGCGAAGGTTGGGACTGGCGAGATAAAAAATTCCAGACAGGAATAACGATGTTGGTTGTCTATCACTTTCAATGCACAAGTGTTGTTGGACTGACGGTGAAACCATGGCTTAGGATGTAACGGAAACCGAGTAAGACCAGTTGAGGAGGAGCTCGCTATCTTAAACGGCAAGGCCTTTACCAACTAGAGGCTCCAGTTGGGGGCTCACCGAACTATTAGCATGTTAACTGATGAGAACGGAGGCCAGGTTATGCCATAGTATTTCAGCTCATAGAACGTGAAGATACAGCGAAAGTATTCTTCCGCACAACACCTAAGGCTGGTTTGACGAAATAAAGCGAGCCTTTCAGTTTGAGCTGAGATCGCTTCTAATGGGAGAATATGTGGCCTTTTGATCATCGGATCTGGTCGAGAATGAGGTCGAATTAGCGCTGGGTAGTTTTTATGGATATCAACGTGCGCCAGCAGTTGACGTTGTGTACGCAAGGTTTCCTGAGCTCCATTATCTTAGCGATGTGAGGCAACTTGAAGTTCAGCTGTCAAAGTAAATGTTCTTGTTGACGGGCTCCCTTGCCAGTCTCAGTTACGTGGCCAGTAAAGAAGGGTGCGATCCTACTCTGCCCATCTGACTATCGAAACATTAACTGGCGTGACCAATTTATTCATGTAGGTCCTTGCCGCACTCTGCAAGATGCCTAACCACTCTTAGCCTGTCAATTTGATGACTGAAGTGAGAGGTTAAGTCCAAATCACATCTCAAGTACTCCACAAACTGGTTTAACATTTGAAACACTGTCGCTAATGCTTTATGAAATTCAAGAAATTCTACTTTTCTTACGAAATTCGATTGGAGTTCGTAATTGTCATGATGTTACGGAGAGTCTAAATTTTAATGTTGTTCATGTCTAAGTTCCTCCTTGAGCATGTGGATTCAACGACTTGGACTGATCAGATTGGAATATTCAATTCCGATCTCAGGGGAGCGCTGCCTTGCTTCAGAACTTTTCATTCCATTCTTTTTCTGCACTCTTTTCGAACTTAACCGTAGTGAACGGGACACATGATAGACATTGCGATTCTTTTCTTAAAGTTTAAGTTTAGATATGTGCTAATCTTAATGCTGATTTTGGCTTGTTCTTTTGCAAAGGATATTGCGGATACAATAGTGATGAATAATCAGGTCGATTTGGGCTGTACAGCAGACAAAGTATCGAATGTTTTATCAACAAAAAGCCGCAGTTTGGAGGGAGTCTTCGAACAACGAACAAAGATGCTTTGAAATGCTGCGAGAGCCAATCAAGCTGATGCTTCAGGAGGGCTGCAGTTGCTGTTACGTACTGATGCGATTCACTGACAACAGAGCTTCTGTATCCCCACTTTAATAGATGTTAAGTTGAACTTAGCAAAAAACTGCATGTAAGCAAACTGCTGCCAAATGAAGCTTGTGATGAATCACGCACAAACAGCTTGCGGTGCAATACCTTCAATAAGCTGGAATTGCTCATGGGAATTGCGCCTCTCCATTCCCTGATGCATTTTCAGTCAGGAGACAATTCCATTAATAGTCTCTCGTGTGAAACTCAAGCCACCCCACAATTTCCAATTGGCTGTTGAAGTGCTTACTATTTGTAAGAATTTGGTGGTGATATTTCAAATTCCTTTAACACTATTAGTCTGGAATGAGTCTATGAGCAATCAATGTAGTGGACAACCAATGTTTAATTTTTAAATTTTTGACACAAATACAAATAGAGTGAATCCATTTCTTGGATTAAAAGAAAAGGAGAACAAGCATCTTATGTTTTAATATATTTTTTGGATAGCAAACTTAGAACCAAGATATGTTACAACAACCTATAAAGGCCATTGATTCTTATCTTAGCTTTTATTGTTCTACATCTAATGTGTAGATAATAAGATTATTAGTGGAAAGTTTAATATATCATCTAATTAATAAGTCATTTTATTTGTTCTTTAAAATTTATTCCATATTTTTACAAATATATTGCTTTGTTCTTAGAATTTCTCAACTTTAAATAATGTCTCTTGAATGAGATGCAACCTCATTACTATAATCCAAAATAAACCAATTGTCTAGTTTATTTGTCATTCTAATTTTTTTAATCAAATTTCAATGTAATTTTTTGTATCCAAATTATCTATAGATATCTTTCTTGAAAGAGTATCTAAGTAATTTAAAATCTATAAAATTTAAAAATATGGTATTTTATAAAGATATATTATTTTGATAAAAATGCAAGTTATGGTTTCTATCTCTATAGATTTATAATTATCTTATAAAATAGAGAACTTGCCAATTCTTTAGTTTGCTTATTTGAATACAATTCTAAAATTTGTGAAGTATTGATTTTAATATAAGCTTATTTTTTAGTTTGAAAATTATTAAATTTTATATATTTTAAATTTTTAAAAAATAAAGCCATATTAACTTTAATTACATATATTATAATCTTTTTTATTACTACATCTAAAAGAAAATGAATCAAATAAAAACTATGATACTAAGACAAATAATAGGTTAGAATCTTTGATTTTTTTCTCCTTATCCTATTTAAGTTTGGTAATGTGTATTATAAGTGCAATTTAATACAATGGTGAGACTTAAATCAAGGATAAACCATAGTTCTTATAAAATATTGGAAAAATCTAAAATCTATTGAAGTATTCATTATTATAAACTGATTTGAAATATATCAATCTTGACATTTTGTAGAAGGCTAAATTATTTATTTTCAACAAACTTGAGAAAAGATTCTTTTATATAAAAGAATATATCTAAAATTGAATCATTTATTAAGTAATAGAATCCAATCTAAATCTTTAATTTAAAAAAATAAATTCTAATATAAAAATTGATTTACTAAATTTCTAATACAAAAAGTGATATATTTTTAAAATGGATGGTCTTGTTAATAAATCATATATATTATTTTTTTCTTCTAGAAATAAGAATCTTTATTTTTTTTAATTTTAGAAGAGATTTTATATTCTATAAAGATCATTTCTATAAAGCCAGATGGCTTGATTGGATTGAATATATATACCAATTAAAAAATAGTCTTTATTCTACTACAAAAAATGATTTTATATGTCATAATAATAACAAATTATTTTTATTTAGATCCTTTTAATTGGATACAAGTTTTTAAATTTTGGATTCTATTTATAATTAGATTTTTTTTTTTTTTATATAAATTTTATCTATAATTTATCTAATACTCTAGATTTGATAAGTATAAGCTTATATCTAATAAATTTTAAAACATTAAAATCACTTGATTTTAAAGCTATAATCATCTATTTAGAAGAAAAAAAGAGCTATTATTATATCTTGTATACTAATAATTCTTAGAATTATTATTTTTTATTTATATTAATTTTTTTATATTATTTTACTTATAATTCTTGCTTATATATTTATTTAAAAATAATTCTTTATTATAGAAAAAAAATTTATTTTATTTTAAAAAAATATACCTATATTAATATAAAGTGACAAAGTAAAGAGAATAAAATATAGTTCACTATAGCAACTCAACCAACTATATTTAATCTTGAATTGTAGTAGTAGTTCAACCTATATTATGTATGTTTTATAAGAAAATAATTTAAATTTTTAGTTTGGAGTAATAAATAAAAAAAATTGCCAAATAGTTTAGTAATTTCATTTCTTTTGTTTATGTCTATCCATACTTATGAGCCTATTGAAGTCTAAGATATTATTTGTTTTTTAAATATTATATTTTATATTATATAAATATTAATTTAAAAATATATAAAATATTTAATTATATAAAAAAATTCTTTGGCCAATAATTATTTTTTAATAAAAACAATAAAGTTATTAATTTTTTTTAAATTCTTATAAAAATTATAAATCTAAGAAATCTTTGATTTTATAAAAGTTTTAAAACCTAAATGCTAAATTATTAAAATTCCAATAAATTCTAAACAAATCTTAAATTCTAATTAATAAATTATAATAAAATATATCTTTTAATTATTTTTTTGGATTAAATTTAAAATATACAAAGTATTTCATCTTTAAATCAATTATATAATTATAAAATTTAAAAAATATTTAATTAACAAATTAGTAGTAATTACAATGAAATCTTCACTAATCTTTTTTGGTTTTCTATTTTGAGTTTGATAAAGATTTTTAATAGCTAATTTTTCTATTTAAATTATAAAAATTTTACTAAAAATTGATATAAAATTTAAATAAAATATCCTTTATTAGTACTTTAAATCTTTATTTTATCCAATTTGTACATCTTTAAATATTTAAAAAATTGTGACTATTCTTAAATTATCTAATTTTAATACTTTTTGTATATATAATTAAATATCTTCAAATTTTATTATTAAAATAATAAAAATCTTAAAAAGAATATATTTTGCTTATACATCTACACAATAACAAATACTCAATTTATCATATAAGGTGAAATTGGGTGCCATATCAAAATAGGCAAGGTGTAGTCTATGTAGCTTTGTTTAGTTTTGAGATTTTATTCTTCGTTTTGGACTTGCCTAAATTAACTTTGGCTTATGGTTCACTTAGGATTTAGAGATATAAGAAAGAAGACTCTTTAGACTTGGCATTCTTGCTAAGTTGAGTCTTGGGAATGTTTTGAAAGAAAGAGCTTATTACAAGGATTTGTAGCTATGGTGGTTTACCTTAAATAAAGCCTCTTACTTTTTTTTTACATACTTACACTCTTAGATTCTTTCTTTGTGGAGTAAGAAATAGCTTGATTCATTTAATACTATGAAGATTCATACTTCTATCATTTGATAAGAATTAACTCTATTATTAGAAGTTTTTACTATTTGGTCTCAAGAATATACCAACTGAATTTCAAAGGGTGATGGACCAAGTGTTGGCTAGTTTGCTATTTATTAGATATTATATTAATGATGTTATCATTTTTAGTAGTAGCCTATAAGAATATGTGATGCATTTGCAAGTAATATTTGAATGGTTGCAATGATAAAGATTGTACTTGTATCATTGTAAGTACAATTTTTTTAATAATTAATTATTATTTTTAGGCTATATGATTATATCAAAAGGTCTTAACATATAACAAGCAAAGATGGATGTTTTGCAAAAGATCCTAGTATCTAATAACGTATTATAATTTTGTACTTTTTTAGGCGTAGCAAATTATTATCATTGGTTTGTCAAAAATTTTAGCTTGATTGCCAAGCCGCTCACTATTTTCATAAATAAGGACCAACCATGGACATTGTCACAGACACAAATTATAGACTTGAAGTCTAAATAAGAAGTTCAAGAAGAACTGGCAGGAACTGGATTAATATCACGGACATAGAATATAGACTGGATTAATCAGATGAATACAAAAACAATACTGTCGATTGAAGAACAGTTATCTCACCCAGAAGCTTCTCGCCAACTGAGAGCTTCTCGCCAACTCTATTAACTAGGAAGATATTGTATGCTCCTACAGTTCTAGAAACTTCAGAATGTTCAGAAGATCTAACAAAGATATCCTAGCCTTCGAGGCCCCGAGAAGCCATTTAAAGATGTAGTACCACAAACGAAATCAAAATGGTCGTGATACTGTATTATACCCACTGGTCTGGGGAAGAGACTCAGATCTATGGTTTTGACAATCATAATGACCAATACCTTCTACTTGAGACCATGCTTGAACTTTTGTATCTTCATTGTGAAAACGACTTGAAAATATCGCTTCGCCACTACTTGCATGAGCTGGTTCAACTTCAAAGACAATTACAAGTGACTTGCTGCTTGGTATTCTTCGACGTCTTCTTGGCTCTTCTAATTCTTCATCTCGAGGTTGATGTCCTGAGCTACTCGATTGAGATGGTACCACTAATACAATATCTACATTCTCACTAGCCATATCTAAATACACCTTGATATTAGATATCTTGATACTATGAAATATAACAAGTTATGTTTTGATGAGACCTAGATCCCTTTTCTATTCATTTTTCCAGAGAAGGCTTCATCTTCATGCTTCGTTAATGACCAGCTTTTGGTTTATTAGGATATCGTCGATGGAATTCCCATACCTTTTCAGATATATTGGCAAGATTTTTGGCCGGTTCCCATGTTCTTTTATTAATATCGTAGCCGCTCCAATGCACAAAGTACTCTAATTTATTCCATCTTTGCCGTGAATCTAGTATCCTTTCTACCTCATATTCTTTGTTGTTTTCAATTTCTATACTAGGTGGCGGACATTGCACTCTTCCAAGAAAAGACGATTCTCGATAAGGCTCTAACAGAGAAACATGAAAGACAGGGTGTACCTTCATAGCAGCTGGTAACTCTAAGCGGTACGCCACAAGATTGATCTGCTTCTAGATAACAAATGGTCCCAATCTCCGGTAGTCCAACTTATCACATGGCCGCTTGGTCTTGATATTCCGTCGAAGCAGCCATATTTTATCTCCAATCTTGAAATTAGGTGCCTCATTCCGAAATTTATTTGCGCATGCTTTCAGAAGACTCCTAAGTAATTAAATTGGAAGCTCAATGCCTTTGAAGTTCGATATAGTCGCTGCAATTCAATCCTTCACTTGGATTGTTATTCGCTGACGGACTCAATAGATCAAGCTTCGAATGGTACCCATAATTGAAAAAGAATGGTGTTTTTTGAGTAGACCCATGAAGGGTGTTGTTATATGCAAACTCAGCTAGTGATAGATATGCAATCCAATCATCTTGTTGATAGTTGATGCTGCATCGTAAATATTGTTCCAAAACTTGATTCACCCGTTCCGTTTGGCCGTCAGTTTGAGGATGGAATAGCAAAGAAAGCTTGATGTCCACCTTCAATATTTTAAAAAAAGATCTCCAAAACTTTGATACAAATTGGGTTCCTTGATCCAACACGATATCATCTGGTAGACCATGATATCGATACACATTATCAAGGAAGAGCCTTGCTGTATCTTCACTTGACGATGTCTTCTTGCAAGGGATAAAATGTGCCATCTTTGTAAGTCGATCCACCACAACAAAGATGCTGTCAAATGAATTTGATGGCGGTAGATCTGTAATAAAGTCCATGGAAACTGAAGACCATGGACGACACGGAATGGGCAATGGCTGTAGAAGTCCATAAGAGCGATGTTGAGGGTTCTTGGATCTTGAACAAATGTCACAAGAGAGGACGAAATCCTTCACATCCTTCCACATTTGAGGCCACTAGAAATCTCGGGAAATAAGTTCCAAGGTTTTATTGAATCCGAAATGTCCCCGCAACTGGAAAGTCATGACAAGATTGAAGGACTCGAAGTCGTGCTGGCCCTTTTGGGATATACAGCCGCTCCTCAAAGTATAAGAGATCTCCTTCAACCTTGAACTTGTCATCATTGATACGTTGTTTAATATCAAGGACTATTGAATCTTCAATGGTCGCAGCATGTACTTGGTTGAGGAAGTCAGCATCAATTGGCACCACAGCAGCACAAATCTTGAATTGCTCTGGCTTTAATAATGTCGTACACTATTGATCAAGCGCTGCTTTTCCAATCTTCGGTGCAAGATATAATCTTCTTGATAAGGCGTCGGATAGTCCTTGCTGCTTTCCAGGCCGATAAGTAATAACAAAGTCAAATCTAGATAGCAACATATTCCATCGAGCTTGACGACGGTTTAGAACCCGAGTAGACATGAAATATTCCAGATTCTTGTAATCCATATATACGGTCACCGGTGTCGTATGTCGTGAAGTCTTGCTTGAGAATGCTCCGGGCACCTAGCTGTGGAAGATAAAAAAGAAATATGCAACAAAACTAGTCCTAACCTCTCTAATCAATTTCTAAATAATCTTTAATCAAACCTTAATTAAACCCTAAAATAAATCCTAACTAAATCCTAGTCAACCCTGGTCAAACCCTAAAACAAACCCTAATTAAACCCTAGTCGAATCTTAACCAAACCCTAAGAAAATCCTAAGGTAGTTTTAGAATCTCAATAACTACCAAATAAATCATTGATCTTGATTGAAATTTTTCACACACCTTACTAATTAAGTTGAAAACAAGCACATTAAGTTTGAAGAAGATCTAACTTCACAAAAAGAAGAAAAACCCATAAATTTGCATGGGTGACGGCCGGCCTCCTTCTCCAATCTTAATGCTAATATTCCAGTACCTAAATCTCCCTTTCACACCGTTCAATTGCTCTCAAATTTTGTATGTGCATAGGAAAACAAGTCTACTACCCACACACACAAATTTCACTCCAATCCAACTAGCAGATTGCTCAAGATCTCAAAAACCCCAACTGACCTTCAAAGCTTATTTCCCGAGACCTTGACCTACTTAAACCTCAGTTACATACAATCAAATCATTAGATTGAGCTCAAATTTATAGCACACATTAACAACAATAATATTCAAAAACCCACAAAAATTTAGCCATAGATCGTCTATAAAACTTTTGTAGTTGCCCAAATCATAAACCCTCTTTTATTTCACAAAAACCAAAGTCGCCCAAAACAACCCTGACTTTGCAAAGCTCTTACAAAGTCATTTCTAATCCAAATCACTCCCAACCAAATCCTATGCAAAACCTCTTAAGTCTTCTTTCTAATCCCATCTTTTGATCTGCCAAAAGACTCTTGATTTGCCCTAGGCAGCCGTTTTAGTAGCCAAAGGTCTGATTTTGACCCTGTCCTACAAACGGCCAACCCTTGGGTATCCATCTAACCTATCCTAGGGATTTTATAGCCCGACCCTACCCTCAACTTAACCCTAATATCAATCATGCTAGTGATTTATCTTTTTTACTGTATTTTTACTATTTTATGGCCTTTCTAAGACAATAAAAGAATTACTACAACCTAGAAGGTAAAATTGCTAACTAATTCTTATCTACTAGCTATTAAGTGAAGAAAATAAACTAAGAGACTCTCATAAAAACCTTATTAAAATATGTTGAATTTTTGTTGAACTAAGATAATAGAGTATTAATTGAAAAATCATTTTTAGTCATAATTTCACCATATAATCGTGTCACAACACGACACCGGATGCGCAACTCCTTCGAGGAAGTGACGCCACTCTTGGAAAGATTCTACTATAGCAAGGAGTTCCTTATCATGAATCTCGTAGTTGATCTCAGCCGCAGAAAACTTTGGTGAATAGAATGCAACCAAATGAAGCTTATTATCGATGCCCATCTGTGAAAGTACGGCTCCTAAAGCAAAATCCGAAGTATCGGTTTCCAAATAGAAAGCCTTTGCAAAGTTTGAGTGTACCAAGATTGGAGCCGTAGTAAATGCCGTTTTAAGATTTTGAAATGTTTTTTTTGCTAGAGGTCCCCATTCTAGCTTATCTTTACATGTTAATCGAGTGAGTAGAGCAGCAACTTGAGAATAATTCTTGATGAAGATCCGATAGAAATTAGCAAAACCGAGAAAATATTGTACGTATCTAACCATTTTTGGAACTTCCCAGGACACAATTGCTTCCACCTTCTTGGGATCCATCTTCAAGCCTTTCGTAGTCACAACGAACCCTAAAAACTCCATCTCAGTTTGGTAAAATAAGCACTTCTCCAACTTGGCGTAGAGTCCTCGCTCGCATAGTTTTTTGAGTACCAAACGAACGAGCTTCTCATGCTTTTCTTCATTCTTAGAAAATATCAAGATATCATCCAGATAAATGACAACAAAATCATCTAGATATTCTCGAAAAATATCATTCATCATATGTTGAAAAACCGCCGGAGCATTGGTAAGACCAAATGGCATGACATTATATTCAAAATGACCATACCTTGTATGAAAAACTGTCTTCCATTCGCTCTTTTCTTTATTCGCATACACAGAAGTTCTCCCCTCAACAATTCAGAAAGCATCTTTGCACGACCAAAGCTGTTCTAAATACTGTAGATCAAAGCGCTTAATGATATGTATTCCTTTACAATTAAGTAATTCGAGAATCCACGACATCCGTAGTGGTTCCATTCTTTCTTCTTCTTCACAAGATCGGCCACTGGCAATTTTAACGATAAATGAAGCTCTTGGCTGTGCTCGCTAATATATTTTCAAGAATCTACCTAACTCTATCTCATGAGTAGTATAGACAATTTAAAAGGCATGGCGCTCTTTCTTGTAATTCTATGGCACAATCGTATGATCGATGTTCTGGTAGTATGTCACCATTTTTCTTTTGGAATACGTCTTAAAAATCCTTGTATTGTTCCGGTATACCTGCTGTTGAAATCTGCTCTCCACTAGTTGGAGTCGTATAAATGACCAATGGTGTGTCTTCTTTGTATGATCTTACAAACGTTCTTGCTCCAATGAACAAGGATTTTTTGGTTTGGGGTCTTCTTCCAAGCTTGTCCTTAGGTTGTTCTATGAGAAATGTTATCCTCCGCAACCTCCAATCTACGGATGGATTATATTTTTCCAACCAAGAAAGACCAAGAATAATAGGATTAGATGGACTGCTAATAATGTTGAAAATAATATAACTATTGTGGTCTTTAAATGTCACTTCTATAGGTTCTGATTCATTGATGACACTACCACATAATAAAGATTGTCCATCTATTACTTCTACGTGAACAAGTTTGAATTTTTGTACTAGGGGAATTTTGTGACGCTTAGCAAATTCTTGGTCTAAGAAACAAGCAGATGCTCCTGAATCTAATAAGGCTAAGGTTTTTAGTTTTTCAGGACCAAAAGACAAAAGAATTGTAAAACAACGGGTAGGTTGAGTAGAAAGAGAGAAACCTGGTTTTGATTTGTCGAGCCGCACGGTTCCTATTGTGGCTGGGCATCCTCGTTTTTCTGAACAAACGCACCTCTATTCTTGATGCTGCGTCCATTTTGCTTCTTCGGATAGTTTCCAACTCTATGGCCTTCTCCACCACAATAAAAGCACAAACCTTTCTCCATACGCTGCTTCTTTTCTTCTGGAGTAAGGGATTTGATACGTACCGCATCAATCTGCATGTCCTTTGTCTCCGCTTGAGAATTTAGGCTACTTATCGATATAATTACGCTACAATGACTTGTATATTGTCTGGAGCGTTGGTCTTGGCGACGTTGAAATAGGCGGTTATTGCACTTTACAGCTTGGCTAATGGCTTTGTTGAGCGTTCGTGGATCAGGAAGAGATAATAACAAATCCTTCACGTCATTTCTTAGACCGCAATAGAATTGGTTCATCAATGCTTCTTCATTCCAATTGATGTCGCATGCCAATTGCCTGAAATCCGAGGCATAGACTGATGCAGAGCGAGTCCCTTGTCGTAGTGATCGAATTTTTGTTGTAGCCCATCGAGTCTTGTTATGCTCGCCAAATGCTTTTGCAAATGCCTCCAAAAAAGTCTCAAAGTTGTTCAAAATTGGTGATCTTTTTTCAAATAGAGAAGCAAATCACAATAGAGCTTGTCCCGTAAGCAAAGTTCCAACCAATCCAACGCGTGATTCCTCCGTCAGATAACGTTCAGGTTGTAGAGCTGTTATTAACTTGATTTGATTGATGAAACCTTGAAACTTAGAGCGTGTTCCATCAAACTTGTCTGGAAGGCTAATACGAGATTCTTTTCATTGTGGAAGTAATAGTTCTTGTTGAACCATAGGTAAAGCTGCTTCTTCTGGTGCAGAAGCTCGAGGCTGATGAAGCCCAGATTGTGCTATTCCAGATGCTCCATCATTATGAAGTCTTGCAAAGACTCCTTCCATCATTGTAGTTCTCTGTGATAACGTAGCAAGAGCATTCATAATGGCGTCCATCTTGGACTCCAAACATTCACTCATATTAATGTCTTGACCTCCAACCATTCTAGGAGAAAGGAAGTAATTATTTCTACAAGGAGGAAATATTGGTTTAGAAGAGGGTACTCCACAACCTCTTAAACGCCTTAAGACCTTCAAAAAGAGGGGTAATCCACTCTCTCCAAGAAGAATAAGACTCCAATATTATGACAAAAAGATATTAGTTTAGAGGAGGGTAATCTGCAATCTCTAAAATATTAGTGTACCTTCAAGAAGAGAGATAATGCACACTCCAACAAGAAGGAAGTAACTCTGATATCCAAGGTAAGAGTAGTCTCGACAAATTGTTATGAACACAAATTATAGACTTGAAGTCTAAATAAGAAGTTCAAGAAGAACTGGCAGGAACTGGATTAATATCACGGACACAGAATATAAACTTGAAGTCTAAACAGGAAGTTCAAGAAGAATTGGCAGGAACTGGATTAATCAGATGAGTACAAAAACAACACCAGAGAGGTAAGCTAGAGCTCCAAGAGATGTGTTGTCGAGATTGAAGAACTCTTCAGCCTCGACTCCAATATATACTCCTACCTAGGAAGCTTCTTTAAGCGACTTCCTCCAACTAGGGAGCTTCTCAAGCAACTTCTACTAACTAGGAAGATATTAGAAGGCTCTAGAAGGTTCTAGAGAGTTTTAGGAAACTTCTAGAATATTCTAGAAGGTTTTAATAAGTATATCTTTGACACTAGGAAGATATTAGAAGGCTCTGGAAGGTTCTAGAGAGTTCTAAGAAACTTCTAGAATGTTCTAGAAGGTTCTAACAAGTATGTCCTTGACAGACATAGAATTATCAGCAATAACAGCCGTTTGATACTTTGAAGCAAAGACTTAGTTCAATTCTAATGTTTTGATGCCATGATGTTTCTAGATCCTTTCAATTATACATAGATTGAAGTGATGTAGACTTAGGATCAATTTTAATGTAGAAAGATGAAAAAAGATATGAATGCATTATTGCTTATACTTCTAAGAGCAGCAATAATACACAATCTAATTACTTATTTTATAAGAAAGAAGCTTTGGCTGCAATATGAGCCTGGTGTGAGATACGTGAGTAAATTAGATTTAGTTTTAATACCTTATCACCTCAATTGCGGCCTTTACTTATTATAAGCTTAGACTATTGTTGGTCTTTAGATTTTGTTGAGCCTCTTGTAATCATCCCATGTGGGACAAAAAACATATTAATAATAGTGGGATATTTTAGCATATAGATTGAACTTATAGCTCTACTACAAAATTCCTCAAAGTTGGTGGCTATAGCCTTCTTGGATTATATTTTGACATATTTTGGAGTATGTTATCATGTTGTGGTTTAGCTAACATGTAAAAATATTATATATATATATATAAATATATATATTTAATATATAATTTATTATATAGCTAAATAAGAGCCATGTTACTAGTTTTTATTTGGTTATAAAAAATTGTTAGATTATTATTTTGAAAAGAGTCTATTTAAAAAGACTACTATTAACAATTTTAATTTTTTTTTTTAATTTTTTTTTTTTTTTTGATAGTGATTATAGAGATTGATTTTATCTTGATAATAATTTTTATATATTTTAAGTCACCTTTACTAGACATTATCAAGGATATAAGATAACAAATTAGTGAATGGAAAATAAAAATAATATAGAATTAGATTGGTTTTAAGAACAAAGAACTAAATGCTTGACAAAAATAAGAACTAGATGGTTGATAAGAATAAATATTAGATTGATGTCAAGAAATAATGTAAGACTTTGGATTGCTCCAAGACTTGTATTGGTGAGATTAAATTATATCTTGGTCTTACCTCCTATTTATATTATAAGGTCTATGTTCTATTAAAAATTCTATAAAAGCTTCTTCAGCTTGATGGATATATCTATAGAAGATTTTAACTATGAAAGAAATTAGGAAGTTTTTAGAAATCTATAAAGCATCTATTGAAGCTTCTACAAGTATCTTAGAAGATTTTAAAAGGTTGAAAAAGATTCTAAAAAATTTTAGAAGGCCAAGGAAGATTTTAGAAGACTATAGAAGATTTTAGAAGATTCTTGAAAGTGATAACTTGGAATATTTGTATGACAGATATTGGTGATTCTTGAAATTTTATTTTCTTTCTTTATTTAAAATTTAGAGCACATATTATAAAAGTCATGTTTAATGGACTTCAAGGAGATTGTCCAAGGCCTTATTAGAAATTAGGATTTTTTTTTTTAAAGGTTTGAATATCAAAAATAAAGCTTAATAAATTTAAATTTTTGGATATGATTTTGATACAAAAATTGAGTAATTTGGAGTTTTTGTAAAAGAGATATAGGTACTAAAAATCAAGGTATTGATTTTATACCTACTATCATCTTTGGGATATAACTCACATGTATAAAAAATAATAAAATATTGGCAACTAAGGTTGAAGAGAAAATTTTCTTGGCTATAATTTATTTATATATAGATTGATGAATTTTAAACTAGAATAAAAGAGATATTAAAAGTTGAAGTCAATGCTTGCAATTTAATGGTAGCAAGTGACCTATTTAATTAGTGGTTATATTTTGAGCTATATCTTAAGAAATTTAATAAGATTTAAACTCTAAATTTTTAAGAGTGTGTATTTTCATATTAAAAAGCTACACACAAATTTTTATATCATTAGAATATTGGATTAATATTGATTTTTTATAAATATCTTATATAAAATCAATATATATCAATATATAAAATCAATATATCTTATATTGATTTTTTTATATAATAAAGATAAAATATAGAACTTAAAAAAAAACCTTATTTTAGTCTTCTTTCTCTTAGAAATTAAAATATAAGATTATTTTTGATAATAACCATGGATTTTGTACTTTCAAAAAAAATTTTAAATTTTAAATTCTAATTTAAAAATTTTAATTGGTATTTATACCTGATTTTTCTAAGATCCTAAAAATCAAGTTTGATTGAATTTATTATAAATTTTAAAAAATCTCAATTTAACTAAAACAAAAAATTGATTGAATTTTAATTTCTATTGTTTTTTTATTTTTTAAATTTTTTTTATATTTTAAAGATGTTTCATAAGATATGGTTATATTTCTAAAATATTTTTTAATTATAAATATTTAAAAAAAAAATTAAATAATTTTTATCTAATTTTTAAGTTTTAAATTGTTATTAAAATTTTTTAAAGAATATTTTAAATAGTTTTAAAAAATTATTGAATAATACATTTATTAGAATAATTGATATTAAACTTCTAATATATATTCTTTTTTCTATTTTATTTAGTAGAAAAATACTTCTTTTAATAATGCTTGATAGAAAGTAATCATGTTATGTTAATCGTGGTAAGATATTATTTTTCTATTATGTACCATAAATTTCATCAAGTCTTGCTATCTTTTTTATATTTCATATCTTTAAGAGCCTTGTATATTTCTCTATAAATGTTCTTTTTTTTTTCTTTTTTTAAAAATAAATTAATTGATTGCATAAACTAGCTTAAGATACAATGTAATATATTTTAAGATGCTTCACTTTTTTCTTTTTCTTTTTTTTTTTTTTTTTTTTTGTTTTGTAGACAGTAGAGATTGAAAGTATATGTTTGAGTAAAATTCAATAAAAAATAATCACCTAGTAAAGATTGTGTTGAGTGTAGTTGTTTGATTTGGTGCACAAAATTAAAAGCCTCTATTATCTTATATTTTGCTTACAATTTGAATAGTTTTTACTAATCCTTGTAAACTTGCTTCACTTTAAATTGTATTAGGTTTTCTTTTTTCTAAAAAATACATGCTTTGACACAATCTATATATTTTGTCATTTTCTTTTTTCATAACCTATTCTTAAATTCAACTTCATAAAAATTTCATTCCAAACCTCAAGCAATACAACTTTTGAAACAAAAAACAACCTCTTCCACTCATGAATTTTTTTCTGCGATCAAGGGCAATCAAGACTGTGTGAGATTGCACTCCACTCCAATCCTTAACTTCAGCAAATACTTTTATTGCAACTGAATGACATAGTCCCAAACTTAATGAAAACCTTTATTTAATCTCATGGATCCGACAGTCCTATCTACTGATAAATTCATGAAATCATGCGGTTTATAATTGAATGTATGTTAAGTTTCAGTTTCCCTGCTTTACTATATGCAGAATGGACAAGACCTGCATAACGATGAAAGGTGATAACTGGGCAAATAGTAAGGAACTTAGTGAGATTCCCGAGGGAGCGCCACCCAATGGTACAGGCAGTACTTGAAAATTACATGTGTTTGTGCTGCGGATGATGTATGAAATCCTTCAAGAAGAACAGGACATCATGAATCACGGCAGATAGTTCCGGTTTTGCACAAAAATAAGTAAATTTCATTGCACCACGTAACCATCTTCAACTCTTTTTATTTTATTGAGAATGTACTAGAGATAAATTCTAAACACATATCCTTCCTGACAAAGGTATCGGCTTGTACAAATGGGCACTGAAGCCTTTATTTTCCAGGAATGGATGAGGAGCGGGTAGTGTATGGAATTCTTCAGCCCATTCTTTGTGTGGTAAGTTGTGGTTTTGAAGTGAAGAAGTTGATTCCACTTCTTTGACGTTACTAATATGAGAAGTTTTTGCCCATCAGCCTACGTAGCAGTCTGAAGCCTGGTGAAACTGTGCATATTTAGACACAACAGCTGGCTGAATGGCTGATCCTAATGGAAGCATGGAATCACATACTATTAGCAATGTACTAAGTGATTTCAGAATTACTCCCAAACAGCGGAAGATTTGTCATGCTTGCTGATTCCGACTCTGGAGAAAGTGATGAAAGATTTTGTTTGTTTCCACATGAGATTATCATCCCCGATGAAGATTAAGAGGTTCCCATCTTATTTCCCATATCAACCGAACCTAGTATTTTGACCTATTTGAGATAGCCTCAAGCTGAAACTGGCTTTGTTTTGCTCTACAGATCCCAGGTGAAAATTTAGACCCAGTCTTTCATTTGAAGATGCGCAACTGACGTATTGCTAAGAATTGGACCAGACCAATGCGTCAAGGTGGTGACGTTACATTTGAGCTGAGATTGTAATGACTGATTCCCTCATCCTTGAAAATTGGTGTTCTTTCTTACGAATTAACCTTTCAAAGAAGTTACTATAAAGCAACTTCGACCAGATCTCAAAATCTGCTACACTTATTGACGCTGAATCCTTGACATAAGCAGACATAACCATGCAGGAGACAAGAAACAGAATGATCTTCATACTCTGAATGGAATTTCTTAACAGTGGGTCTACTTCATAGCACCGAAGTGTGAGAGTTGGCATTCCTATGTAGACTAAGTAGTAATTCACATCGCTAAGCGGTGTGAATGGAAGCCCTTTGCTCGCTGGTTTGAATCTCTTTTCCTGGTCACAGTGTTGCATATATTTACAACTCTAACCTGCACGCAAGAAGTATCTTGAGAAAAATTAAAGCAGACTTTAAACTTGCAGCAATTTGTTGAGTTATCTCGAAGTCTAGTTACCTCTGGTACCTCGGCCACGAAAGCAAATGTCTGAATCACTTCTCTAAGAGTGTTACTTGCCAGAGCGACAGGTTCCAGATCAGCATCAAAAGCATCAAAAGCATTATAAATTTCCTGAATGGAACCCACAAGCTTGTTACCTTCTGGATTTAAAAATGATAGTTGACTTGAAAAATCAAGTTTTTTTAATATTCTTTGTGTGGTTCGCAACTTCAAGTCAATACCCACATTCTACAACATTTTGACACGTTCTCTCGGTACAGGACCAGTTATGAAATTCTCCGATTAAAGAATGTGACGGTAATGAAAAATGCCATGAAACAAGCTATTCTTTACTTATAAGCAGTAGGAACCATTAGACAAATGAAAGAATTCTAATAACCAAACTCTATAGTATTTAAGATATAATGGTTTGGAGATACAAGAAAAGATTTATGCGTTTTCAAAGGTGGTGATGCTCCTAAACATTATAGGCACTAAGACCTTTAAATGGTCTCACAGAAATGGATATGTACTACTTTTGTAGTATTTTTCCAAAAAAACGCATGTTTTTATTAGTGTTTATACAATACAAACAAAATCACAATAAAATAATCAGATACTTTAATAAAATAAAGAGATTGTATTTAATAAAATAATTGAGATTTTTTGAGATTGTAATTGACTGGTTTCAATAAACTAAAAGGTGTCAAAATTAGATTTTTAAACAATTTCTTTAGAAAAGAATTATTTTTTTTTAAAACTTGAGTTTTTGAAGTTCCTAAGAAATAATAATATTACTATGGTTAAATATTATGTTTTAGTATAGTAATTATTTTGTTCTTATTAGTTTATTAATTAATTTAACTTTTATAATTATGTACTATATAAAAAAATTTCCATTGAGATTAAAGATAGAGCCAAATATAGATCTGCAAGTGTCAATGTCTCTGGCCCAATCAGCTTCAGTCCAGATAAGAATTAAATGGTTAGAGATAATAGGAGATAAACAGTTATAGATTATATCCCAATTGCAAATATGTTTAAAGTAGTAAAATTTTTGTTTTAAGGTTATTTAGTTGGCCATGAATTATGCATTATGAGCTTATAAGTACTGTAGGTTGTGAGAAACAAGAATAAGGTTGTCAATATAGAGTTTAAGAAGAATAAAAGAAAAAAGTGAGTTTTAGAAATTTATAATTGATAGCTTAATACTTTAAATAAATAATTTTTAAGATTTAAAAAATAATAATATTTAGACTATTCATTCTTAAAGTCTTTACCTATTTAATTCTTTAAATTTTAAGTTTTTATTTTATATTTTGGTATTAATAAAATTTCTAAAATTATTTATAATATTAACTAAATATATATATAGAAGTATAATTAATTGTGGCCCAAAAAATTTGTAAAAGGACTTTTTTAATAGTACAAGTATAAATCTAAATATTAAAATTTCTTTCTAAATTTATCATATTTATAAAAAATAGTAAAAAGTTTTAAATTAGAAAAATATTAAATATTATTATTATTATTATTATTATTATTATTAATTATAAAATATTTAAGATTTAATAAAATATTTGACATAAAAAATTACAAAAAATCATAATATATAATATAAAGTTATATAAAATATTTTAAAATTTATCTCAAAAAATATTTTTTAATATGATTTTTATATTTTATAATTTAAGTATTTTTATATTTTAAAATTTATGATTCTAAAAGTTAAATTAAATTAAATTTTCTAATATTAAGATTCTTGAATCAAACAATATTTGAAATAAAAGATTTAAAGATTTATTTTGTTAGCTATTATAGACTTTGGACCTTTTTTGAATGTAATATTATATTATTATTTTTTACCATAAATATTAATCTATTGAATATTTATAACTTTATTATAATCTATTAAAAGAAATATCTATAATATTATACTAAAATATTTTACCAATCATGTACAATAAATCAAAACACAAAAACACATCAAAATATTGAGTAAAATTTTTAATCAAAGAATATGCTTTTTTTATTTGGTATTATTTTTTATATTTAATATCTACTTTCTTGGTGATGGCTATTCTAATGACTAATCTTCAATAAGTAAAAATTAATAAATTAATCATAATATCAATTAACATAAATATTTTCAGATATTTATAACAACACCAATTATACACAAACTTATCATTTTAATCAATAGATATTATACATTACAATAGTGTACAAATAAAATATTAATAATAATGTAAAAGATGAATAATGTTGTAGATGTAGTAAGTTAAGGGGACAAATTGATGCTATTTAAATTGACAAATACTCTTGTTATACTTCCACACATAACAAATGACACTTTCAAGGGACATCTAAACACATTTATACAAATTCTTGATAATTTGAAAAGAACATAAAAATGAGCATAAAAATAAATGAAAATGGACAATTATGTGTGCATTATCCTGCTGGGCTACGGTACTGAAGGCTCCTGTCTTTCGCTAACAACTTGCCTACATGGTTTCTAAACTACATACAACCAGCAGTGACATTTGCTACACCAGGAAATGATCTGGACGTTGCACACAAATCCGAACTCCAACCATTGTATCAGTAATCAGTGGGTGTATGTATCAGTAATCGGAGAGTATGAGGCTCTTGGCTTGAAGTGATCTCGGCAGAAAGGATGCAGAAGCTCCTGATCTTGAGTTTTGTCATAGAAATAATATTCGGTGAGTTCTGCAGCCTCACAATCCAAAGTCGCTCAATAATTCTAGGAACACAGTACTTCTTGGTTGGCGGCGAGTGACTGATACTCTCCCTTTCTCTTTTCAATGAAAGCTAACCTCGACAGTAATCAGTGCACCCTCATGTGCTTCTGGTCTGCTTTTCGAAACTGGGCTGTCGTGTTTTTTCTTGGTCCTAGAACTAGACTTTCTTTTGCATTCTAGTGTTGTTGGGATCGACAGTAAGCAAAGATTCTGTTGAAATCCAAGAGTCTTGGACTGCGTGCTGATATTGTGTATGTTAATTCTTGCACACCTGGAGCGCTGCAATTGAGTTGCTGAATGGGTGCTCATTCCAAAGTTCTTTACAGCTAATTGTTTGTCGTCATGTGGCACTGTTTAATCGCTCCATCGCCGTTGCTGGTCAAGAGTTTCTGGTTTATTTTTTGGTCGACCCTTCACTAGAAGGAAACAATGTTACTGGCAGAGGTTTCTGGAATCTGGGAAAGGGAAATCGACACAAATCGATCTGAATCCCACGGACCAGAAGAATCCAGATTTCTAGGGCTAAATTTGAGAGACACCGTGAGCATAGTTGTCCACTGTGCTACAAATTGGAACGTTGTGCTGAATTACAGTATCAGCATTCGGGCACACATGGGCTCATGTACCTTTATTTATTTTCTATTTTTTTGACACGCACGTGGTAAAACTGTCGCAATGAGGGCTCATGTACCTTTCGGCGCGGTGTTCCAGTGGCTGTTGCTCTTCGGTCTACATTCCGACGAGCTCCGGCTCGGCGGATGCTCTGCATTTACAGGTCCCACCAAAATAAATCATCGGCAGATGTATGCAACATGACAGAAGCTTACTAGGGGCTGGGAATGAGTGTCTGCAGATTTGAGCGCACATCTGGTCCTCCCGAAGAAATAATTGAGATAACTGAATTCGATGATTCAATGACAGTTCCAATTACATTTCCACGGTCGCTGCGCAATTATCTGGACTTGATCGTAAGTTGTCTGGTTTGTAGTCTACCAATGCGTGGTTAGGTCAATAGACTAGGAACTTCCTGCCAAAAGAAGATGGACCCTCCTACAAAAATACCACTGTCGCAAGTTAACCTCAAGAATGGCAGACCTATCAAGCGCAGGAACATGATATAATAGCTACTGACCATTAATAGCGAGGGTTCTGGTACATATGGCACAGCCCAAGTTGTCAAAAAGACCTGCGTACAAAGTCACCATATCCTCCAGCTACTTTATGATTGGTGAAAGGGTACGATATATTTCACACAGTCCAGAGGTCGTACCCACTTTCCTGGAGTGCCTTTCAAAAAAGGTTTCCAATCGTATGTTATTCACAAATCTTTCTATCTTTTGCAAGAATGCGTACGTGTAACGTATCTTTTAATTGAGTCGGTCTGTGCACATGGAATCTTTCTGGATAGGTTTGAGCATAAATTAAAAATTACGCTGTACTGATTGCGAGTATCTGGTGCGAAGTACCTCGTAAAAGTCGCGAGCTGCAAATTGTTCACAATGATGTCAAGCTGCGGACATATCGCAGTATATGAACAATGTTATAGTCTGCCTCCTGGTCCTGGCCTTTCCACTCCTAGCAACTTTGATAGTGATGAGATTCAAGCCGCTCGGAAACCTCTCGCGATGCCAACTTTCAACTGCCTTCGCTGAAGACTGACTCAAGCTGCACAAGTTGAGATACATTATTGCTCAAGTGCACCCTCTCGATGGTCATGGGTATCTCCGAAAGTGTCATCGATGGCTCTAATCCTGTGATGTATTCAGCAAAGTGAGAGCTGCTTTTCCATTATCATGTATCGCGAATCATCCATTTTCACCACGACATTCACTGGGTAAGCAGTTTACATCGAGAATATTATTTTCGGAATTAACGCTGTTCCCCCTATCCTTGGTGTCAGATACGTGAATACCAAATCCAAAAAAGAGGAATATGACGAGGAGAAGAAGACATGGAGTTTCAAGTACCGTGGCCCATTTTCACTGCTTCGAGGCGGAGATCGATTGGGCAATGTGAAGGTCATGAAGAACGTGGCAAATAAAAGCATTCTTAAGTGGGCCGGAAAGTTGATGTGTCTGTGCGAGGGAGGACAACCCCACGAAATGGATCCAAGAACACTGCAGACGCTGGGTCTATTCAAGTACTGCTCCATGTTAATTGCTTAGTCCCAATTCCAAGAGTGCTGCTGATTTGAGGCTGTTAAACTATCTCATGAAATAACTTTTTACTGTGTTGGGCCTGTGTATTCGACTGAAGTGTGAAAAAGTTTGTGCATCCGGATGTTAATTGGAATGCGAAGCACATTTGGAGCACCGCAAGGAACACTTGCACTAAACTCAGCGCCCTTATGGAGTCAGCAAGGAGCGCAGCAATCGGAATACTGATCCAACCCGTACTCAATGGTACAACCTCATATTTTGTCTCAGATCAGCTCTTTGCAATTTTCAGAAAGCGAAATACAATCACCTAATACCTTTAAAACATAGTTTAGCTTAATATTGGTAAGATACAACATTTTAGGAGCGGTGTCTATCCTTGTTGCAGGAGTGTTCCAAATGCCAGAGGAACGGATGCTCTCGCATGTCAAAATGGACGTAAAAAGGAAGAGACTGGTAGTGATGACTTGTCGACGTGAAGATATGGTGCTTCCCAAGAGCACTATGCACAGTCTAAGCAGCTTTCGTGTCTTGGTTTATTGTTCAACAGTTAGTGTTGCAGAGTCCCTTGCTGAGCTGCAACCAATGATCAACTGTCTTGCTTTGGATGGCAATCTTCCATACACACCCATGTATCTTCTGCCCAGGGGTATAAATAACACCAAATGTTCTCGGAGGGATTGGAGAACCCCGGTAAAGATCCCAAAGCAACTCTGGTTCATCCACACTGCCAACTCTTTTAAGGAAACCGATGGTATTGGAAACCTTCGAGTGACACTGGATGGAACGGCGTGCTCCCACGAATGGTTTTTCCTCTGCAACATGTTTGATAAGTGCAAGATAGAATTCTGCACTGGAGCCTTTCGAAGAGTTCCGTATCAGTAAGAATCCCCTTGGTACATGCATTTAACTACATAACTGATCGCGCTACTGCAATTTTCCCGCGTTGCAGGATTCGACTGGCAGAAAACCTGGCTAGACCCAAAATTCATGAACAGTGCTACAACCTCTGACGTTAACGAAGGTCCACCACGACGTACGAAGAATCCTGTCCAACTTATCCGTGTCTCCACATTATCTGCTGATGGCGAAAAAATCGAATCCAAGTTCAGGGAGTTCAAGTATTACACCTGCGTAGGTGACTTTCCAGCCATTCATCTGAAAATGGCTGGCTCAAAGAATAAGTACCCATATGTGGTGGGTCCCTCGGGACGAAGAAAAGCATTCCCTCACTTCCAATTTGACACAGTTCTAAAAATTAGCAATAACTCTCCCGACAGAACGATCCAGTCCTGGTGGGCTGGCTCAAGGTACTTTGTGGGCGAGCCAATCTTCATTCCAAGAGCAGGGTCTGCGCCTCCTGAAAGCCCCAACTTCATCGAAGACGACGGTTACTTGATTGTTGTACAGGTCAGTTCCAAAGTTGGTCCGCAGTACTCTAAATTTAAACCCCCAACGAAATTGTGTTCCTTCGTTATATATGCACCATCCTTAGGATCTGGACCTGTTCTTGTGCAGTATGCAGCAGCTGAGGAGGCATGTTACCTCGTCATATTAGATGCGAGGCGAATTGGAAGTGAGGGTGCGGTTGTCGACCGCTTACGATTGCATTCAAAATATGCCTTCCCATGCGGATTCCATGGAATTCCTCGACAAATGGGTGAAGCGGTCTCACCCCCACATTTCAAGTCCGATCAAATTGAATACACCCATCAAAATTAAGGAATAAAAACAGCATCATCACCATTACATTACCGGAATGAGTCACCAAATCCATGCAAACTACATGCTGCTTCCAACCGTGGAGCTGGCGAGGTCAGAGAGTGCAACACTTGAAACTTGTTCATAACCTTTAGTGATGTACACCACCAGAGATGTGTGACAGAACTAGCGTTGGAGATGAATTCGACTGTAATGGTCGCAGTCAAATTAATGCATCCAGAAAAACAAACTCAGCACTAGGAAAGCAGAAAAGTATCTACCCTTTGTACAGATGTGATAAATAAGTGACAAAAAGTCAGCGTAAAAGCCATCTGTTGTAACAGACCCAACAATTCTACTTTCCTCAATTGAAGATTTCACACCTCTTGATTCATAGAATCCAACACCGTTAGACAAGCAAGATATGTGTGGGTGACAACCTATTAAAGGGCATTCCTCGCATCTTCATGTTTCCTGTTGGTGCCGGTTCGTCTTTCACTTCACTCTCATCGTGTTCTCTCCCTCGCGCAGTATCGCACTGCAAGGTTGCTGCACACGGCAGCACTGTGGTTTAGGAAGCACTCCAAACGGTTGGGCAGCTTTGGGGCTTGGAACCGCTGTCTAAACCACCTGCTGACGTTGGCTGAGTCCCACACTGTCCCAGCTAAATTCACCGAGGCAATTGAAAGGTATTTCTCTTCATCTCACTTCATGCATAAGATTGCTAGCCATGGAGTATGGTCCCAGTGCAAGTATTCTTGAATACCAAGATGTGGTAAGTAAGATGGGGGTTTTGTGAACAAACTTAGATGCTAAGATGCAAAGATGGGGGTTTTGTGAACAAATTAGGATAGGGATACAGTAAAAGTGTTGAACATGGTGCTCTACTTATACATGTTGGACCAAATTTGGAAGGACATTGGTACATACCGCAACCAAGGCTACATTGTCTAAAGGTGAGTGAGACAAATGGAAGTTATATTGCACTTGAATTAGTTTTCAAACTTTGAAATATAGTTTTTCTATCTTCAATTTATTTCAATTTGTTATTGCAATTTGTTAAAAATGAATTTTTATCAAGAAGTAAAATAGCAACTTAAAAGAAATTCTTGATAAAAATTTGATAATAGTTTATAAATCTTAAAAATCTAAGGACATCACATATAGATTTTAGAACTTTTTATTCTATAATAGTCTATATTTTTTTAGAATTTGTTTGCAAATTACCATTTGAGATGATATATTTTAAAAAATTTACTTAAATTATGTAAAATGTATATTTTTCTATCTTGGCATTATCATGTAGTAATATAACCATTAGGTGAAAGAAGAAAAGAATAATTATACTATAGAGAAATTCAAATAAAAATATTTTAATAAATCATCTTATAAATATAAATAATAGACAAGGAGGTAGTAAAAATTAATAAGTACTAATGCTACTTTCTTGTAGAAGAAGCTTCTATTTACTTTGTATGGTCACAACTAAGATAAAATAAAATAGATTAAAAAAATAAATAATATAGACATCTTTAATAAAAAGTTAAAAATAAATTTTAGTAAAATTTATCTCAAAATTCTAAGAATTGATATCCAAAAAAGATTAGTTGTAAACTTGGGTTGAAATCAAACCTTGAGGCACAAAATCACATATCTATGGCAAATACAGAGTTTTTTTGGAGATTAGAGAATGGGACTTGAGAGCAGACTTTAGAAGGTTTCTTTGAGCATTAATTATAAGTGATTTGGACAAATATTTACTTAACAAGAGCTTTTTAAAATCAAGGTTGTTTTGGGTGATTCAAGCTTTTGTGAAATAAAAAAGAATTCAAATTTTTATAAACTTTATGAGTTTAATAGTAGATCTATGGATGAAATATTTTGGATTTGTGATTATAGTTGTGTTAAATATATGTTATAAATTTGAACTTGATCAAATGATTAGATTGAAGGTTATTGAAGTTCAAGTGTGTCAAGGTCTCAAAAATTGGATTTTAAAGGTTAATGAAGGTTTTGAAGATATTTAGTGATTTGTGTATTGGATTGAAATAAAAATTATGTATGTAGGTGATACATTTAATTTTCTATATATTTGTAAATTTTGGAAGCAATTAAATAATGCAAGAAAGAGATATTGGCATTAGGAAATGGACATCTAGTTTAGAAAAGAAGGCTATTCTATACCTGAGCAGATTTTTAGATTTATTTTTTATTTGGTGAATTACATCTTTTTCAAAATATTTGTACATGTTGTCAACTTAATTTTTAAAAGCTGTGCAAATTTTGAGTCAAAATCAATGATTCAATCATTAGTTATTAAGGTTTCAATCTTCTATAGGATTAATTAGGATTTGATTGGGATTCAATTAGGATTTATTAGGATTTGATTAGAATTTAGTTAGAATTTATTCAAATTTATTTAGAATTTGATTAGGATTTGACTAGGGCTTCATTAGAATTTCATTAGAACTTGACTAAGATTTTATTAGAATTTCATTAAAATTTGATTAGGATTTGATTAGGATTTGATTAGGATTTGTTTAAGATTAGGGATTGAATAGAATTTCATTAAGATTTCATTAGGACTTGACTAAGATTTGACTAGGATTTGACTAGGATTTCATTAGGATTTTATTAGAACTTTATTAAGATTTTGATTGAGATTTTATTAGAATTTTATTAGAATTTATTTATAATTTAGAATTTGATTAGGATTTGATTAGGATTTTATAAAGGCTTAATTAAGATTTAATTAAAATTTGACTAAAATTTTATTAAGATTTTATTAAGATTTTATATAGGATTTAGAATTCTATAAGGATTTTATTAGGATTTTATTATGGCTTAATTAGAATTTGATTAGAATTTGACTAGAATTTGACTAGGATTTTATTAGGATTTTATAAGGGTTTATTTAGGATTTAAGATTTGACTAGGATTTGACTAAGATTTGATTAAGATTTTATTAAGATTTCATTAGAATTTGATTAAGATTTTACTATAATTTTTAATTTTAATATTTTAAAAATATTTGTATTTTAATATTTCTTTTGGATTTTTATATTAATATTTCTTTTAAAATTCTTTATCATTTTTTTGTGATTTTTTTAGATGTTCTTTAGGATTTCTTATATTTCTTTTATAATTCTTTGAAAATTTAATTAAAATTCTTTAATATTTGAGTGTACTTATTAATCTTTAATTGTAATTTATATATAAATCTATTAGAGGTATTTTATAAGATTTTATAAGATTTTATTAAGATTTTATTAAGACTTTTTTTTGCAATTTTCTTTTTATCTTCCACAACCAAGTGCTTAGTACATTCTCAAACAAGACTTCACGTAATACGACAATGTTGTCATGTTGTAACATGACTATAAGATGAAAGAACAAAATAAGATGTATATTATAGAGAAGCTTATTCAAAGAATAAGCCATAAGATTACTTTAGAAAAAATAGATACAAAAAATTAAAAAATTAAAATTAAATTAAATAAAGAGGTAATAAAAATATTTAGTGTTAATGCTACTTTTTGTATATATAGTTGTGCATATTTTTGTGTATATAGTTGTGTTAAATATTTACTATAAATTTAAGCTTAATTCAATAGTTAGATCAAAGGTTATTAAAGTTTAAATTAGCTAGGATCTTAGAAATTAGATTTTTAGAGCCAATGAGGGTTTTTGTGATTTTAAGTAATTTGCTAATTAGATTGGAATGATTCTATTTTGAATTGATATTCAGCTTAGTTTTTAATATTTTTTTTAAATATTAAAATATATAAATAATAAAAATAGGAGATATTAATATTAGAAGATCAACATCAAGGTTAGAAAATAAGAACAATTGATATTCAAGAGGATTATGAGTCTTTTCTTCCAATTAACAAATTCAAGCTCCTTTAAATTTTGCATGATTGTTTTTAACTAAAAAATTAAAAAGTGTGCAACTTTTGAATAAAGATCAATAGTTAATTTAATAATTATTGAGGTTTTAAATCTGCTATTGAGTTGATTAGGGCTTCATTAGGATTTATTAGGATATTAGGATTTTATTAGGATTCATTAAGATATTAGGATTTCATTAGGATTTTATTAAGATTTTATTAAGATTTGATTTAGGATTTGATTTAGGATTTGATTTAGGATTTGATTAAAGTTTAACTTAGGATTTGATTTAAGATTTGATTAGGATTTCACTTAGGATTTGACTTGTAGTTTTATTAGGATGTAATTAAGATTTTGTTAGAATTTACTTAAGATTTGATTAAAGTTCAATTAGAATTTATTTAGGATTATATTAGGGTTGTTAGATTTTTAATTAGTTGTAATATATAAATGTACCTTCTATAGCCAAGTGCCTAGTACATTTTTAAACAAGACAACACATAATATAACAGCATATAGTTATACATCTCTAAGTTTTTGTAATACAAAACAAACATATTATTTATACTCTTTTATATCCTTAGAATAAATAAAAATGTTATTTGAATAATATACAATAAAATTATCTAAAATTTTTAAAAATACATCATTTATCGAATGTTTAAAAAATATTTTGAAACATCTATAAATCTAAAATATTTTAGCTCTAATAAATATAGGTTTGAATTTTTTAGGTATTAAAAATAATAATATTTTTTTTAAAAAATAAAATAAGAAGAAATTCAAAATTACAAGATATTCAATCTATCAAAAAATTATTATTTTTCTATCTAAAATAAACTTAAAATTATATGATTTGTTAGAAATTTTATGATATTAAATACAATTGGATTTTATAATCTTTTATAATTACTTCTATTAATAAGATTTTATAAGAGATATCTTTATAAGATAATAATTGTCCATCTATGACTTCTATAAATATAAGTTTGGTTTTTTATCTTAATAATATCTTATGATACTTAGCAGATTTTTTATCTAGAAAATAAGAAAAGACTTTGGAATTTAACAAGACAAAGGTAGAAACTATAAGAATTTTAGATTCTAAATTGACTTGTATTAAATTCTTTAAAACCTTGTTGTTGGTGAATTCTTTTTTCTATACCTAAATGGTTATTAATTTTTTTTGAATATTCTTCTATTACACCATGACATAGAAATATCCAATTTTTTTCTAATCCACTTTATTATTTTTAATATTTAATTTTTTAAATATATATATATATATAAAGAAGTCCAACATGAATCTTATTGTTGGTGACTACTTCTACATGGGATCTAAATACTTGGCAAGTATTGCGAATTCAAGTAAAATTCTTATAAAAAATAAAAAATAAAAAATAAAAATAAAAAAACAAAAAAATATAAATATAAAAATAAATTAAGACTCTCAAAGCAAAAAAAAATATTTGAATACACACATCACCTTTATTTTTTTTTTACCTTTAATTTAAATATTTATAAAATATTTATCTTGAAGAAATAGCTTGTTAATCACAAGATTTTTTTTTTTTTTAATGGAAATCAATGCATTCTACTTATAACAAATATCTATACTACTTAAGTAAATTGAAATAAAAAGAATCAAGAAGAAATAGATAGAACAAATTAGGTAGATGATATCTTCTTTAAGAAATTTTGAAGAAGTTTCTTAGAGATGGATTAAATCTTTAGATTTTTATAGATATGCCACATGGCTATTAAAACATATCTCACAAGTTTTTTACTTTTATAAGGCTATATTAAAAACAATCTACAACTTGATGCTTGGACCACAAGTCTTGTGGTTTTTAAGAAATTTTTTCAAGACCTTCTTGATAGCTAGTATATTTAGAAATAAGAGTGAGGTCATCATTCATCTTGTTAATGTCTTTCTTGTATTTTAATCTTAATTCAAGATTCTTTAGTTTTTTTATATTTGGCAATAGCTATTTTAATTTTTTTCTATCTTATAACTATCTCTTATTTTTATACCTTCTCTCTCCTTCATTTAAATATAAATGTACTGTTATTTGAGCTTTTTCTAAATTCATGTCCTTGATACCACTTCAATTTGTTACTATTATTATAAACCAATACACTTTTTACAATATCTTCTAGTACTTACATCCAAACAAACTTATCATGCACTTCAAATTGGCACATATCAATCATAAGTTGTAAATTATTACACAACCTAATAATTGATTGTGAATACCTTCAACATCTTTAAAAAGCCACCATCACAACAAAAACTTTTTTAATTGGATACAAATACATCACTTCCAAATTCAATAATAATTCCTATAAAATCTTAATTCATCAAATTCATGCTCAAATATGAAATGATTTGTATTTCTTCTAATAAATCTATCTTGATTTTTTTCACAATTGATAATTGTACATTGCAAATTATAATTCTACATAATACTAGGATTTTTAAAAAAAAATGATATGGTATTATTTGACTATGAAATGTAAATTTATATTTTGCAATTAGCCATGAACTTAACAATCGTAATAAAATCCTAAATAAATTTTAATTGAATCTTTAATAATCTTAAAGAAATCCTAAAAAATCCTAATAAAAGTATAAAAAAATCTTAAAGAAATCTTAACTAAATCCTTATCAATTTCAAAAAAATTCTAAATAAATCCTAATTAAACTTTAACCAAAATTTGAATAAATTCTAACAAAGTTTTAATCAAATTTTAATCAAATTCTAAATAAATCCTAAAAAAATATTAATCAAATCTTAATTAAATCTTAATCAAATCCTAAAAATATCCTAAATAAATTCTAATCAAATCCTAATCAACTTTAATAAAATCCTAAAGAAATCCTAAGTAAATCCAAATCAAATTCTAATCAAATTCTAACCAATCCTAATGAAATTCTATAAAAATCTTAAGTAAATTCTAACAAAATTTCAATCAAATCCAATAGCACATTTTAAACCTCAATAATTATTAAATTAATAGTTGATCTTCATTCTAAATTTTTACACTTTTTGATCTATTAGTTAATAACAAGCATACAAAATTTGAGGGAATTTGAAATTACAAATTGGAAAAAGAAAAGCTTCTAATCCATTCAGGTGTCAATCATTTATTTTCTTCAACCTTGATGTTAATTTTCCAATGTCAATAGCTCTTTTTTTCACCATTCATATATTCTAAATTTTTATAAAAATATTGAAAAGTAAGTCAACTATCAATTGCAAAAAGAATCAATCCAATCTATTTGGCAAATTGCTCATGATCACCAAAATCTTCATTGAACCTCAAAATCCAATATTTGAGACCCTAGCTCACTTAAATTCCAATAATCTTTGATCTAGCAATCCAACTTAGCTAAAATTTACAAAAAATAGTTAATACATTTATATTCACCAATCCATAAATTTTCACTTGTAGATCTATAATATTTATAAAATTTTCTAAAATAGAAATCCACTTTATTTCTCAACAACTAGAGTCACCTAAATAGAGCCTTGACTTTGCCAAGCTCTCACAAAATTATTACAAACTCAAAAATCTTGAAATCAATATTCAAAGTAACCTTATTAAGTTTGTTTTTTAATCCTACTATCTAATCAATAAAAAAATCTTTTAACTATTGTACATGGTTTTGTGCCTTGGGATTTGGTTTTAACCCTGGTTCACAACCTACCTTCTTTGGATATCAATCTAAGGTTATTTTAGATAATTTTTGTTAAAAATTATTTTTTTGCTTTGATTTAAAGATGACTATATTGATGTTTTTGCTAATCTACCTTGTTTTTTCTTATTTATGGTCTTACCTAATAACTACAAACCTTTTTAACAAAAAAACAATATTAACACTAAATATTTTTACTACCTCCCTATCTTTTACCTATGTTTTTTAAAATAATTTTATTACTAAGTCTTCAATTAAATTCTTCTATAATATATGTCTTCTTTTGTTCTTTCATCCTATAGCGGTGTTACAACACAACAATGAATAATATAACTAAAAATATAAACCTTATTGTGTCAAGGACAATAACTGGATGAAATCAAATAAACAAGTGAGACCTCTCTCAAAGAAATAAATATAAAGAAGTATATGTATTAAAAAGAGACTGAAATAGCTAATGCCAAAAGACAAGAAAACTAGAGACTCTTGAACTAGACTGGAAACAAGAAAGGAGTTGACAAGAGTGAAGAAGACTTCACTCTTATTTCTATTTATACTATCTACCTAAGAGCTAAGTGGCGACATTCTATAGGACCTCCAACACGTATCCAATTTACAAGACACGTGTCTAAGTTGCAAGACACGTGTCGAACTTGCAAGGTAAGTTTCCTATATGTTCGCCACGTATTTAGCTTGGTCTTCAAGCTACCAACATGTGCGACATGTGGCTAACTTATTGACCAAGTTTCTAATCCAAAAATCTACTATGGACACTTATAAAGTCAAAGCAGCATCTATGAAGTTTCTAGGAAGTTTCTCTAAAGATATTATGGAATTAACCTGCTTTTACCTTCTTTTATCTAGTTCTATCCGATCATATAGGTAACTATGTATATGTCCGTGACATTACCCCCCCCTTTAAAGGACGAGTTCCACGAGGAGCGGTGATTACATGTGTAGAAAGTCTAAGATGCGGCGAATAATATTTGCCACATACTCTGATCTTTGTTCTCTTCGAAGGTAATTGATGGGTCCTCTCAGCCATCGATAGTGTCCCATTCCAGGGCGAGAAGACCACCTTGTTATTTGATCATTGTTGTGACCTTCATAACTTCCTTCGAATATTTTATCTGGAACACCGTCAGGAGTTGTTCCTATCTCCAATAAAATCACCAAACATTGAGAATCTCTTCCAAGGTTGTGATACCAAACACGTTGTATCTCGCCATCTATTCGAGGAAGAATATGTCGTTCTTGAAGATCTTCATCTCAGTTGCGTCGTCTTGAGGGTTGTGACAGTCGCAATGTCTCGTCCGGTAGGTCAGCAAATGAAGGCTCTTGAGTCAAATCCGCTGGCTGTTGATTCTCCAATCCGCTGGCTGTTGATTCTCCATCTCCTTTGCGTCACAAAATACAAAGAAGCTACAAACAAGGATAGAAAGTTGAATGTTATCTTGCCTACATCTTGTTTCTTTTATAGGGAAAGTCTTCATCTTGATTTCGATCGATGTTGTTGATGAAAAGTCTCCACCTTCCTCACGTGATTCACCGTGATTTTTTTGTCGGGTTCCTATGTGCGCCACTAATATCGAGCTTCCATGTCGTTGAACAAGATATTCCAACCTATTTGGTGCTGCCTGAATCTAAGATTCTCTTCACTCAAATTCATTATTGTTCACACTTCTATAGGAGGAGGCAGCATTTGTCTTCTTCTCTTGGTATGTTACCTGCCTTATATATGATTCAAAAGAGATATGTGAATACAGTAGATCTTCATAGACTGGATGTGGGTATTTAATCGAGCATATAATAACCTGACACTTATTCAGAACAATAAAGGTCCAGTTTCATTTATAGTCCGGCTAAATTTCTGTCACAAGGTCGTAGTTCGAGACATGCATTTAAGCAGTCATACCTGTCGCCTACATTGAGCTTGTGGTTGTCTTTCTTTACACGCATCACCGCTTATCTTTTGTCGTTTCAGCTTCTTTAATTGCGCTCATTGTTGTATGTAGTTCTGACAAATGATTTACCAAGTCTTCCGCCGCAGGATTGTCAACTTTCGAATAGTCAAAAGTATCAAGTCGTGGATGGTAACTATAATTGGCAAAGAAAGGTGTTTGTTGTGTAGAAGAATGTACCGTATTATTATAAGCAAACTCTGCCAATGGTAAAAGAGTTGTCCAATCATCTTGTTGGTAGTTGATGGTACATCTCAAATACTGTTCCAAGACTTGATTTACGTGCTCCGTTTGTCCATCAGTTTGAGGATGGAAAGCTGAAGATAGCTTTATATCCACCTTTAGAATCTTGAAAAGCGTTCTCCAAAATCTCGATACAAACTGAGTTCCCCTATCCGATATAATATCCTTAGGTAATCCATGATAGCGGTAGATATTGTCAATGAAAAGCTTAGCTGTTTCTTTGCCTGTGATAGATTTTTTACATGGTATAAAATGTGCCATCTTAGTGAAACGATCTACTATCACGAATATAGAGTCATAAGAACCTGAGTTTGGAAGATCCGTGATAAAATCCATAGACATAGAAGACCATGGTTGTTCTGGAATGGGTAATGGCTGAAGAAGTCCGTAGGGTCGGTGGCGAGGAGTTTTTGATCTTGAACAAACATCACATGTTTTTACAAAATCTTTGACTCCCTTCCACATTTGAGGCCACCAAAAATCTCTAGATATCAACTCTAGAGTCTTATTCTACCCAAAATGTCCTGCTGCCGGGAAGTCATGACGAGCTTGAAGAACACATAATCGTACTTCACCTTCTGAAACATATAAGCGCCCTTCGAAATAGAGTAGATTTTTCTTGAACTCAAACTTCGAAATATCATGAGACTTAGAAGAATTATTCTTAATTTCATGAATAAGAGGATCTGAGGACATACTTAACTGGACTTGCTTGAGAAAAGTTGAATCAACAGTTAATGTTGATTTTGTTGCCCGAAGATAAAATTGCTCCGGCTTCAAGAGAGTCGTTCTTTGTTGATCAAAAGCTACATCTCCTTCTTTTGGTGCAAGATAAGAACGTCTAGAAAGTGCATCAGATAGACCTTGTTGTTTTCTTGGCCAATATGTAATAATAAACTCGAATCTTGATAGAGACATGCTCCAACGAGCTTGACGATGATTCAACACGCGTGTTGACATGAAATACTCGAGGTTCTTGTGATCCGTATACACGGTGACTGGACTAGAAGCGCCTTCTAGATAATGACGCCATTCTTGAAAAGAATCCACAATTGCGAGAAGTCTTTATCGTGGATTTCATAGTTGATTTCTACTGTCAAAAATTTCCTGGAATGGAAAGCTACTGGATGGAGTTTGTCATCTATTCCCATTTGAGACAATACTGCGCCCAAAGAAAAGTTTGATGCATCTGTTTCCATAAAGAATGCCTTGGAAAAATCAACGCGATACAAGATTGGTGCAAAAGTAAAAGCTATCTTCAAAGCTTCAAATGATGCTTCTGCTTCTTTACTCCACTCGAGCTTGTCCTTACAAGTCAAACATGTAAGTGGGGCTGTAACTTGAGAGAAGTTCTTGATGAAGATTTGATAGTAATTGGCAAATCCTAAAAAATATTGTACATCCCTTACTGTTTTTGGAATCTTCCAATCCATGATTGTTTGGACTTTCTTAAGATCCATCATGAGGCCATCATTCGAGATGATATATCCTAAGAAGTCAACTTGAGTAGTATGAAATATACACTTTTCCATCTTGGCATACAATCCTATTTCTCTGAGTTTTTGTAAGACATGACGAACATATGTTTCATGCTTTTCTACGTTCTTAGAGTAGATTAAAATGTCGTCTAGGTAGCAGACAACAAAATCATCTAAGAATTCATGAAAAACATCGTTCATGAGATGTTGGAAAACAGTTGGTGCATTTGTGAGTCCAAAAGGCATAACATTATATTCAAAATGTCCATACCTTGTTTGAAATGCAGTTTTCTATTCATCTCCTTCTTTAATGCAAACCAAGTTGTATGCTCCTCGTAGATCTATTTTTGTATAGATCTTAGCTTGATTCAGTTGATCAAGAAGTCCAGAGATTAAAGGTAGTGGGTACCTGTTCTTAATAGTGATCTTGTTAAGTCCCCGATAATCCACACACATTCGTAATGATCCATCTTTTTTCTTCACAAATAGAATTGGAGCTCCTGTAGGAGATTTGGAATGGCGTATGAAGTTCTTGGCCAGATTCTCTTCAATATTATCCTTGAGTTCAGCCAACTCATTTTGTGATAAATTATAGATTGGTCTAAAAGAAGGCTGAGATCCCTCTTTGAGATCAATCGAACAATCATATGGGCGATGCTCCGAAAGAATATCAGCATTTTTCTTTTCAAAAACATCTTGATAGTCTTGGTATTGGCTTGGAATGCCACTTGAAGCCTTTCCACTATCAAAAATGGGTGTTGCGTAAATAGCAAAAGTTGATCCTTCTTTTGCTGCATGTATAAAAGCTTTTGCACCTATAAGTACAGGTTTTATTGTACCAGGCTTGTAGCTTTTTATTGGATCGGTAGGATGTTTAATAATATCCTGGAAAAAGTCAAGTCTATGAGAATTCCAATCTATTTGAGGGTTATATTTTTCTAGCCATGACAAACCTAGAATAACTGGATTAGACGGAGATTTAATTATGTTAAAGGTTATATAGCTATTATGACCATTTATTGTTACTTTTATAGGATGGGTTTCATGAGTGACATCTCTTGAGGACAATGGGCGACCATCTATGACTTCTATATGTATGGATTTAGGTTTCTGTACTAAAGGTATTTTACGATTCTTAACAAATTGTTCATCTAGAAAACATGCTGAGGCTCCTGAATCTAATAAGGCAGAGGCTCTGTAATTTTTTGGTCCTAAATATGCATCTATTATAAAACAAGGAGAGGGTTCTGAGGAGAGAATAGGACCTTTACTGGGAATTGTACAGGGTTCCAGCTGCACGGTCCCTATTGTAGCTGGACAAATTCGTTTTCCAACATGTTGTCTTCTTTGATAGCCGTACTCCTCATTTTATAGTTGCGACGTTTCTTTGGACAATGTTGAGCAATGTGCTTAGGTTCTCCACAATATAAACATAATCCTTCTTGACGACGACGAATCTTTTCTTGTTCAGTAAGAGGTTTAAAACGTACCGCATCAATTTGCATGTCTTCTACTTCCGAATGTACGTTTTGTGAGGATGTTGATGTTGCCATTGAATAATAACGTTGAGGCTCCCTTGTACGACTCTCGGATCGAAACTCAAAAAGTCGATTGTCACACTTCACAGCAAAATCAATTGCTTGACTCAATGTCTGAGGATCAGGTAAATTGAGCATTAACTTTTTTACCTCATGTTGTAATCCGTAGAGAAATTGACTAATGAGTGCAGCATCGTCCCACTTGATGTCGGTCGCTAATTGTCGAAATTATGAAGCGTATAATGACACTGATCGATTGCCTTGTCGTAGGATGTGAATCTTGTTGGTTGCAACACGAATTGCATCATGTTCTCCATACATCGATCGAAATTCCGCAAAAAATGCCTCCAAATTATCCAATATTGGATCACGTCGTTCAAGAAAAGATGAAAACCACGATAAGACAGGGCCCAAAAGTAACATTCCAATAAACCTAACTTGAGATCCTTACATAGGATAACTCTGAGGTTGAAGTTTGATCACCAATTGTACCTGATTGATGAATCCTCGAAACTTAGATCTTGTGCCATCAAACTTCTCAGGCAAACTGATTTTTGGTTCTCTAACATTTGAACGGTGCTCCATCATCGGTGAGGTAGCATGGTTTGGTGTAGATATTGACGTAGCTCCAACCATCTCTACATCTTCACTTCCTGCTAATCTTGATGCTCCTTGTGGTGGTAAACTGAGTTGATACATTGCAAGCATTAGTTCTCTCATTTGCTCTTGCATTTGTGCCATTGCACTCTTCATTTCCGCAAGCTCTGCCATGATAATATAATAGAAAGGAAGATGTCTACTCTTACTTCAAGAAATACGGAACACACACTCAAAAGAAAAAAATTCTAGAAACAATATCAGTTTAGAAGTGGGTACTGCACAACTTCTAATATGCTTATGTCTTATCAAGAGAAAGGGGGTAATCCACTCTTAATCAAAAAAAGACAAAGCTTTGATACTGTATGTGTACTCTTGTCAATCTGTCAAGGACAATAACTGGATGAAATCAAATAAACAAGTGAGACCTCTCTCAAAGAAATAAATATAAAGAAATATATGTATTAAAAAGAAACTGGAATGGCTAATGCCAAAAGACAAGAAAACTAGAGACTCTTGAACTAGACTGGAAACAAGAAAGGAGTTGACAAGAGTGAAGAAGGCTTCACTCTTGTCTCTATTTATACTATCTACCTAAGAGCTAAGTGGCGACGTTCTATAGGACCTCCAACACATATCCAATTTACAAGACACGTGTCCAAGTTGCAATACACGTGTCGAACTTGCAGGGCAAGTTTCCTATATGTTCGCCACGTATTTAGCTTGGTCTTCAAGCTACCAACATGTGCAACATGCGGCTAACTTATTGACCAAGTTTCTAATCCAAAAGTCTACTATGGACACTTATAAAGTCAAAGCAACGTCTATGAAGTTTCTAGGAAGTTTTTCTAAAGATATTATAGAATTAACATGCTTTTACCTTCTTTTATCTAGTTCTATCTGATCATATAGATAACTATGTATATGTCCATGACATATTGTGAATTACTTGATAGATTGTATCACTTCTTATAAAGATGCAATAAGTTTTGTCAATAATCAAAGTACTGAGTTTCAAAAAATAAGATACAATATCTTCAATGTATCAATATTTTATTAGTATATATATATATATATATATTTATTATAAAAATTTAATGAATAAAAAAAGAAATATTTTTTTAATTCTTAAAAATATATGTATACTATTTTAATATATAAATAAATAAAACTTCCTTAACACCAAATACTCTAGAAAAAAAAACAAGAGAAAAAAATTAATATAAGAAACAGAGAGAGAAGTCTCTCTCTTATATTACAATAAGTAATCACATCTATTTTTTTTTGATTTGCAATATGTTATAAATTGATCCAAATGGTAGTTGAGTTCCTTTTTGAGGTTCAATTATGTACATATATAATCAATATTTTGGCAATATATTAAAATTATTCTATTTAAATATATTATAAAATTCTCTATATTATTAAAGGATTATATTGCAAATTCTACTCAAATAACAATTTGGTACTTGATAGCTTATATATAAATATAATTTTTTTTTAATAGATTGTACAAATGTCCTTGCTCTAACAAATTACTTTTATCTTTTTAGATGCTATAAATAAATAAATAAATAAATTATGAATATAAAATACCAAATATATCTAAGAATTATACTTTTATAACTACAATATATCCAAAATAATGTGATTAGTTACAAATTTTATAATATTATACACCAAAAAAAATTTATCATATTTTTCAACTACTTCTATTGATAAGGTTTTATAAGTGATATCTTTTATATTATAAAATTTGTCCAATGACTTCTATATGTACATGTTTAATTTTTTGTACTAAAAATTTCTTGTATTATTTAACAAAATTTTTATTAATAAAAAAATTTAAAAAAAATAAAATAAACATTAAAATCTAATAAGACATATATGGAGACTATTGTCTATTTACATCTAAAACAAACTTATACTAAAACACAAACAAATCATTTAAAATATAACATTAAACCTTCACAAGATAATGTTGTATAAGCATCCAACTGCATGGTCTCTAATGTAATTGAACAAACTTGTTTTTTGATATATTTTCTTCTTTTTAGAATTAGGATCCTTATATTGTAGTTTTGCATCTTTTCATAACAATATTAAATAATATGTTCTAATTTTCTACAATATAAACACAATCTTTCTTGTCAATGTTGAATTTTATTTTTCTATTGCCAGAAGCTTGAATTGTTCAACAATAATTTGTATATCTTTTATATGTAACTATATATCTTGATTGATAGAAGTATTTGTAATAAAAATATAGAAGTATTGAGGTATCATAATGTAACTATGATTTTTCAACATCTTTCTTTTTTTGGTTTATATAAGAATAAATCCTTCATATTCTACCTTATTTTTACCATTTTGTTTTTACTAAAATCATAGATGTACCTAATTGTCTATTGTTTACTAAGAGATTATTTCAATCTTCTAATTACAAAAAGTACTTTACCTGTCAATCTTAAATCTATAAATTATTATTTCATATTTGCTTGATTTTTAAAAATCTTTATATAAATGTTGTCTTACAAAAATTTGATATGACTTTTTAAACAAAATAATTGTTCATTAAATTGAAAAGCCTATTTGATTACTCTTTTGCAAATCCCCTATATTTCTTTTGCCAAAAATAATATTAAGTTCAATATCTCCATTCCAACTGCTCATTAAACTTATGGGATAAATCCCAAATATGTAGAAACAAAGCATGAACATGTAAACCACATTCTCAAGAGCAATTTTAATAAACATATCAACGAAGACATCTTCATTTCTCCAATTATCTTCCTTTAATTGTGGTAGTTCCTAGAGAGTGGAAAACTTGCGTTGCTTTCTCCAATTGTGGTAGCTCGTAAAGGGCATGGAAAACTCAAGATCTGTGTAGCTTCCCAAAATTTACAGGCTAAAAACTCAGCTTGAAGAGGATTCTTAGTATGGACAGCTTGCAGCACAAAACTATAGACAATTCCTTCGGTCATGTCCAGCGTTAAATGCTACACAACTAGGTGACTTTGTGAGGCAAGCGACGAAGCTGCATGACGAGTACCTCCAGCAAAATGCCCGTCCAAAACCCAACTCCTGAAGGACAGTTGTGCCCCCCAAAGATGTCGCACAAGCAAGACCGGACATCTCTTCCATCAAAAATCGGCCTTCTAGTCTGTTATCTTCTTATAGCACCCTAATTCAGCAGTGCCTTTCTTTCCTTACGCCTTCGTTGTGATTCGGGCACGCAGCTGCATACACCTAGACACGCTTGATTGCTAGGTGTCTTCAGTATCGTGTATACTTACAATTATCGGTGCCTAACCTGTTATTACCTTCGCCTTGTGAGGCTCCAACAAGCTGGCCTACTCAAACCCGATGTGATGGGAGTACTCAGAATACTGACCCGACTGAAACCCGATCGGGGCGCGCAAAAGTGCATCAGGGATGCCGAACCCATCTACCAGAGAGCCGGCTACACCTTTCAGTTCAAAGCTCAAATACTCCACCAGTCGATGAATGGCCTGAAAAAGGAACACATGAACATAAGCGGGTGCGGATTTAAAAACTGAATCCCAACTCGAAGCTGATTGCCCTAACAAGACACTTGCATCACATGATCATTACATCTCAAATCTAGGACAACTCGGCGCAACACCCGATGTCACGCTTCCACATCCAAACGTACAGTGCAACTGAACCTCATCGAATATGCATCGTAGCACAGTGTACCGTAGCGCTATTGGATCAGGGTGCCACAACAAGTTTGTGCAGAAAAAGGTCCAATGCTCACCTTGGCCTTGTTTGGGGCAATGTAGTCTTGGTTGCGGTAGGTGCCAATGTCCTTCCAAATTCGGTCCAACGCGTACAAGTCGCGCACCATGTTCAACACTTTCCTCGTATTCCTGTCCTCGCATCTGGGATCGGTCACAGAACCCAGCTTAATTACCACATCTTGGTATTCAAGAACACATACACTGGGACCACAACGAAGATTTTTCCGAAACCATGCGCCATGGCGAGCTATCTTCTCATGCATGAAGTGAGATAAAGGGAAATACCTTTCAATAGCCTCGGTGAATTTTGCTAGGACCACTGACTCAATGTGGGACTCCGCCAACGTCAGCAGGTGGTTTAGACAGCGGTTCCAGGCCCCAAAGCTGCCCAATCGTTTGGAGTGCTTCCTCAACCGCAGTGCTGCCGTGTGCAGCAACCTTGCAGTGCGATACTGCGCGAGGGATTGAACATGATGAGAGTGAAGTGGACGACGAACCGGCACCAACAGGAAACATGAAGAGGAATGCCCTTTAACAATAGGTTGTCGCCCACACAAGTCACATCTAGAGAAGTTTGGGAATCAAAAAAGTACCTGGAAGGCATCAAGTTGGAACCGAGGGTCACGTAAATGGCTATAACCCTCTCGATGTGTAACCACGGGATTTGTCTGAGACAAGTAAGTAGTCATGGAATCTCTCAAGTAGGTCCAGGTTACACTCAGCGCTCCGCCTTCAAACTTTCTTTTGTACTGTTTCAGCAGATCTCCTGCCACCTGACGCATTCCAGTGCCACGACTATCAAATGAAGCAACAGATTTCTAAGCACTAACTGATACCTCACGTATACGTATCCCGTAAAATAGATGCAACATGAACATTAGTGTACCTGTTGTAGAAGGACTGTGTTGTCTCCTTCAAATGTTTGAAAGATGTCGTGATCATTCCTAAGCGAGCCAAACCGATTTACAGCTGCATAGCCGTGTCCACCACAGGACTCTCGACAAGTATTCAGTGATTTCGCGGTGTAGGATGTGATGTATGCTTTGAGTCCCGCGGAGAGAGCATGTACGTCAGCAACTATGTCATCATCATGGGTCCTCTTCATTTCGGCATATCGCTCCACCTGAAGGAGGCGAAAGAAATCCATCTTGTCAGGATGTTTGCCACGACGCGAGAAAAGAGGGGGTGGTCGCAATGGCTGCAAATAGGATGATATGCTAACTTGTACACGGCATACCAGATGAGATATCCTGCATTGTCAGAGTAAACTGCCTCACATTAAGTGACGCACGTTGAGTAGCAAAGAGAGATTCGTACCAGGTACTCCGTAACAAAATTAAAGGCGTATGCTGACGAAAGCATAGGCATCAATTTCTGCTGTTGGGATTGATAGTCCAAAATACTGATTTCTTCCTTGTTCGGGGGCCCAAACTGTTGCCTTATCAATGAATACCTGCACCAAATTAAATCCTGTTTCAGAAGGTTCTGATTGGGCGGATGGCATAAGTTATACGTATTAAGAAGACTTTCAGTACCAAATTTCGAATATGTTTCGCAAACATTACGACCAAACCGCATTTTATCGTCCTTCCACATCTATTACTCTAGACGTTAAGTTCTGAGGTGAAGATAATGTACCAGCGACCTTTTGTTCAAAATTTTCTTGCTTAACCCTATTGTCAAAGTGACTAGTAAGTGTTTGCAGAAACAAGGTCTCGCTGAGAAGCTTGTGTAAGTTCTAATTCCATCAAACCCAGTTGCATTTTAGATTTCTACCTGATGGCAATGGTGCAGGCGGCCTTCAGCACTCCAACAGAACCGTACGCCAAACCTACTCTTCCACCAACAAGCTCTCCCAATGTTGCTGCAAACCGTTTGTTGATAGTCGGTAGTGTGCTGCTGTATTCCCCATCCCTAGAGACGTCTCCAAATCGATTCAGAAGGTTGTCTCTAGGAATACGAACGTTGTGGAATCTTAAGGCTCCGTTATCAACTCCATTTAATCCCACTTTGTAGCCACAATCGCGTATCTCAATTCCGGGGAGCACAGAATGGTCTTCCATTGAGCGCAGGGGAACAATGAAAGCATGAACGCCCATATCTGTGTCCAGGTGAGAATCAGGAGAAGGCAGCTGTAGTCGAGCGAAAACTGACGCTATCTTCCCATGAACGGCAGCATTACCTATCCACCATTTCGTTGCTCCCTCGTTTGGAGTGTTGATGACAAATTCATCAGTCATGCGATCAAATGTAGCGGTTGTCTGAATTCCTTGCACATTGGAACCTGATAAAGAAACAAAAGCGGCAAAGACGAATATGTATGAGGGCTCCCTAATCATCTCTACACCATCAAAAGATATTTTTTTTAGGAAATTCTGTTGATCTTTTTCTCTACACCTATCAGAGACCAAATCGATTCCTACTCTTGATATTCAGTAACTACCATTCAAAAGAACAATGACGATGCCCTACCAAAATTGCAAATCTTTAACGCACTCGAAGCAACAATACTCCTGTTGCTTTGCAGATTGCAGTGAAACCGAATCATTTTAAAGAAATAATGCTTTGTTCCAAACCTTCTTTATGCAAGAAGGAATTTTGTTTCACAGAAAAATATGTTCACCTAGAAGTCTCCTGCTAGGCATACTAACAAAATGACTTAGAATTTTTACTATTCCAATGTGTAAAGTTCTCTGCTGACACGTACCATGATGGAGTTCAGTCATGGCAAAACACCCAGGATATTTCAAGTTGGAAATGCCCTCCAAGTATTTATCTCGATGCTTCTGAGTTCCCAAATTAACTACAGAGCCTCCCCATAAACTGAAATAAAATCACATGTAGAAATTATACGTCTGATGCAACCAGATAGAACTTAATAATATCCTAATCCTCTAAAAATTACGTATGCAAGTATGCAAGGCTGCAAATAAATGGACATCTTACCTGAACTGTACTCCAAACTTAATCCCAAGGGATACATCAATGAAACCAACCGCCTCCATAATTGTAAAGTAGCGCGCAGGGTCCTCCATCAAATATTTCATAGCATTTACTCCTCCTTCATTAACAAGAGCTGTCAACTGCTTATACACTAGCTCCCGATGTTCAGTTTTCGCAATCTCTACAGGAGTCTCCAAGTCTGGACGGTTGATAAAAAAATTGAAGATCTTCTCCCTGTCAGCTGGATAGCAACCTGCGCAAGAGGAGACTAATTTAAGAATTCTGCAGTCTCAAAATCACTATCCAACCAGCAGTTCTCAGCCCAGACGAAAAATTACCTTCTTGCATAAAGACCTTCGAGAACATATATACAAGAAGAGAATATACTGCATACAATTAATCCAGAAATCATCACCCAAAAAAACGAACACGATCTGCTGAAGTACCTGCCATGAGACTAGCCAGAACTGAGGAATTTACAGGCCGCCTGATAAGTTTTGCGCATACTTCTCTGCTCAGCTGTTCTTCCTTTAAGATATTCTCTTCGGAGAAATGCGATGCGAGCCTGTCAAGACGTCTTTGGGCCACTTCGCCATCAAGGAACCCACGCATCTCAATCAACTGTTTCTCAACCCGATCTGCCATCATCAAGTCAATCTTCGTCTTCCTGTAAAGCGATATATCCTCTACGCTGCTCCAGAAGAAAATATAACAAGGAAGAAGATGGACTAAACTTGAGCTCTCGTAAATGAAGTTACTGCGAAAGCGACCATCCGATCGTTGAATGAAGCAACAACACAGACAGCACACATACCCGGTCTAAGCTACGAGGAAAATAATGAAAGCCAGCTTCAGGAAACCGTGAACGTCTCTTGGAGACGATCATTTACAAATCAAACAAAAACCTACTCTACCACCGTACACTCCAGATAAGAACACAATATCCTGCGCCAATTCCGGTGCGATAGGTCCCAGAACCGAAAACCTTGCAAAATACCCACCAATTTCTTATTCTGAAATTTGCAGCACACAAATCACTCCTCAATGAAGAGAAAAACAAAAATCCGTCTGGGAAACTACTAATCCCAGACTCAGATCATCCCGTCAACTCCGCTACTATACATGAGAATACGGGTTTCTATGATCAATTTCAGAACTACGAAATGTCCTACTATTGGAATCGCTCCCAAGACACCTCAATTCTTCCACTTTCGTGCAACGGAAGACAAGCTCTCGTGATTGAGCCATCATCAAAACGTGGATTACAATCCACCAAAGAAAGCGAGAAAAATACCACGAACTTCCAACGAAGCTGACGGAAAGGCAAACTCCTAATTGCATCGAATTCTGCGCAAGATCGTGGACGGGTCCGGCTGTCCACTTCCAAGACCGCCGGTCGAACAAACCCTCCCCAAAGTTCCAACCAAGTTTCTTCATAGCGACCTCCGGACGGAAGCCGATACCGAGTGGGAATCAAAACCAAAACTGAACAACACGTCATCGATGGCTTCCGACCCTACGAATATCTTTACCCATGGGCGAAGACGTGGACGCCGAACAAAATGAGCATTTAATGAAATCGCCACGAATCATCGTCTTTGTGGGAAGCTATAAATACCCTTACACCTGCTCACTTATCCAAACCCTAGAGAAAAACAATGCGTGAGCGTGAACTAGTTCGGGGACCACTAGGGCAACTTTCTTATGATTGGTAGGGTCCTATAAAGGATGAGCGGTGTGCTTGCTGTGGTGGCTCCCACACAGAGAGTGCGTGTTCGGTTCTCCCTGCCCCCTTTCCTACACTTCGGTTGCTCGTAGGGAATCCCCTTGGATTTGTCATGTGAGCGATGTTGAGCTGCCGTGTGTTGTGACACATGATAAACTAGTTGCTGCGTTGAACATTCCTGCCTTACACAGTAGACTACTTTTCTAAAGTAATGTAAAAGTCACTAATCCAGTTAAAGCGCATGTTTCACATAAATCATATGTCAATGCCCACATTTGGCTCTGCGGTGGGCTGCCCGGCTCGGACTGCCCCCCTAAGGCTGCCAGAGTGCATAGCGTGTCCGGCCACTCAGTTGTTGCTGACTGTTGAGCAATGGGTTTGTAATTAGACTTGAACTTAGGGTCTAAATGTGGGCTACAGGGTTGGTTGCAACCACACCATTGTTACTTGAACCAGCAGAAATTTTATTTTACAACACAAATTTACAAGGTCAAAGGATTGCACTGCCTCCCCAGCTGTATTGTACATCCCTAACCAAATTTTCTTCAAGCACCTTGTGGGGCAAATCTCCCTCATGTATTTGTTTGGGACCTTGAGATACCTCACTTCCATGTACTTGGGCTCAACAATGGAATGCAGATGAATCAAACCATGCATCATTAGATAGAACATGTTGCAATGACTCACCAAAAAAGGACTCTCTAAAACAAAGATAATGGAGGTGTTGAACCAAAAACTGTTAGTCTGAAATTCTTTCTCCCACCTTTGGCTGATGCTTGCTTTGTACATGTTTGAGGAAACTTTGTGCCAATTTTTTTTTTTTTTTTGGAATTGTAGGTAATCTTTTTTGGAATTGTAGGTAATCTTTTTTGGAATTGTAGGTAATCTTTTTTGGAATTGTAAGTTTTCATAGTACAAGGTCTTATAACTAATGATTGAAGAAAGTATATGTCAAACATTTTCTATATAAGTGAGGAGGATTCTCTTGTGTATGCAACAATGTGTATTAGACTAGATATCTTGTATTGTATGTTGTAAGTGTGGTCAAAGAATATATGGCAAATCCAAGAAAAGAACATTAAAAAATATTGAAGTAAATACTATTTTATATGAAAGGTGTTGTGAATATTTATATAATATTCAATATTAAGAATGAAAAAAAAAAAAAACTTTACATAATTAATTAATGTTGATTATTTTTGAAACTAATATAAAAAAAGATCTACTACATGTTATAATTGAAGGACTTATAAATTAAAAATATAATTTATAGTCAAGTATAGAACTTTTGATTTGAAAAGCAAAATATATGGTTCTTACATAAATAGCTAAAGAAGCAATGTGATTAAAAAGACTCAATAGTCAAACTTGTTTGGTAAAAGATTATGTTTTAATAAATAATAATAGTCAAAATAATATTTATTTTATAAATAATTAGATATATTATAAAAAAAAATAAAAAATAAAAAAATATATATATATATATATATATATATATTATTAAAATTATTATATTTAGAATATAAATATTAAGAATAAGATTTTTAAAAATAGATAAAAAATAAATATAGCAAATATATTAATAAAACTAATATTAATTAAAATTTTTAAATAATGCTTAAATTTATTGAGTATACATAAACTAGATACAAGAACATCCTTTAAGATGTAATAAAAATACATTAATGGTTGATTTTACTTATTAAAATAAATATAATTTAAGATAAAGATTATTATAATAGTATTTTATATTTTATCTTTAAGATTATAAATTGAGCATAATAGATTTATTTATTATTTGAAATTATATCCATAAAGATTCAAATAGAGGTAGAGGCACTATCCTTCCAATATGATATATGCCTTGTTTGATGTATATTTAAAAAAATTTATAGTTAGTTATTAATAAATTTTAAAATTCATGTGTATTATATGATTAAATTATAGATATACTTACATTAATAAAATTTTATTAAAACCATCCAATTGTATGTTTGGCAATAATATATATATATATATATATATATATATATATAGGTGTATGTATGTATTTAAAAGTGTATAAATATCATAGACATAAAATTTATTCTAATAATTATCTAATTAATATTGATAGATAAAAGTAGATAAAAGTAGATTAATTTGATAATATCTATATAAAAGCTTCTTAGAAGCTTTATAGACATGGTACTAAGGCCACAAATTGAAATAGATACATAAATTATTGAAAACTATGTCAAAAAAAAATGATAAAATAGAAGTAAGGGAATATGTATATTCAAGAAGAAATTGGAATAGCTATTACTTAAGACTAGAAAATACAAGAGACTCTTCAACTAGACTAGAAGCAAAGAAAGAGTTGACAAGAGTGATAAAGGCTTCATTCTTATCTATATATATACTATCTATCTAAGGATTATATGGCAGCATTTTATAAGACCTCCAACACGTGTCTAATTTGCAAGACACATGTCAAACTTGCAAGACAAGTTTCCTACATGTGCGCCACGTACTTAACTTGTTCCACAAGCTACTAATATGTGTGACAGGTGGCTAGCTTGTTGGCCAAGTTTCTAACCTATCAATCACCAATAGACATATATAAAGGTGATTCCACGTCTATGAAGCTTCTAGAAAACTTCTCTACAAGATATTATTAAATGAACTTATTTTTTATGTATTTCTATCAATCTATATTAACTACATAATTATTGGAATAAATCTTATATCCATAATATTATCCCCCCTTCTAGAAACAAGTTCCATGAGGAGCAATGATTACATGTTGAGAAAGTCTAGGATACATTGAATTTTGCTTACCACATACTTTGATCTTTGTTCCCTTCGAAGGTAGTTGTAATGTCTCATCTAATAATTCAGCAAACAATGGCTCTTTCAGCTGGATTTGCTGATTGTTGATCTTCCTCTCTTTAACACAAACAAAATTTAAGGAAATAACAAATAATGATACAAGATAGAATGAAACTTCTATAGAACCTGCTTTGCTTTATACCAAAGGTTTTCTTGACTCTTTATCTTGGTTTTCACGGATGTTGTTGATGAAACACATTGACTTTTACTGATGCATTTGCTAGATTCCTGGATGGTTGTCATGTGCATTCACTAATATTATACCCATGCCAATGTATAAAACATTCCAGTTAATTTTTGCACTGCCTTGAATCTAAAGTCTCTTCTATATCAATTTTTTTATTGTTGTCCACTTCTATAGAATGTGGTGGTATTTATCTTTTGTCTTGTATATCTATTGTCTTGTATGGCTCAAGTAATGATACGTGAAACAAATGATGGATCTTCATAGATTTTGGTAGGCATAATCAATAAGCAACTAGATTGATCTGTTCACAAATAAAAAAAGGTTCAAGTCTACGATAATCCAACTTATCAGAAGGACAAATAATTTTAATATTACCATGAAGTAATCATACTTTATTGCCCATGTGGAATTGAAGTTGTCCCTTATAATAGACATTTATATTGATTTTTTGTTATTTTTGAACTTTCTTTAGTTGAGCCTTCATTGTTGCATATAGCTCTGACAATTGATTTGCCAAATCTTCTACTGCAAGATTATCATCTTTTGAAAAGTCAAAAGTATCAAGTCATGGATGATAACCATAATTTCCAAAAAAAAAAAATTTGTTGAAAAGAAGAATGCATCGAATTATTATAAACAAACTTTGCCAATGGCAAAAGAGTTGTCCAATCATCTTGATGATAGTTGATGGTACATCTCAAATATTACTCTAAAACTTGATTTACTTGTTCTGTTTGTCCATTAATTTGAGAATAGAAAGCTGAGGATAGTTTTATATCTACCTTCAATACTTTAAAAAGAGCCCTCCAAAATTATGATATGAATAGCATTCTTTTATTTGATAAAATATCCCTTGGTAATCTATGATAGCGATAGATATTATTAAGAAAGAATTTAGTTGTTTCTTCACTTGTAATAGATTTTATATACGATATAAAATATACAATCTTGATAAAACAATCTACAATTACAAATTTACAATCATATGAACTTGACTTTAGAAGATTCGTAATAAAATCCATAGAAACAAAAGACCAAGGTTATTTTGATACAAGTAATAATTAGAAAAGTCTGTAAGATCAATGACGAGGAGTTTTTGAACTTAAACAAACATTGTACAATTATATAAATTCTTTAATAGCCTTCTATATTTGAGGCTACTAAAAATCTCTTGATATGAGCTCTAAAGTCTTATTATATCCAAAATATTCTATTGTAGGGAGGTTGTGACGAGCTTCCAAAGCATGTAGTTGTATTGTGCCTTCTGGAATATATAGGCATTATTTGAAACAGAATAGATTATTCTTGAACTCAAACTTAGAAGTATCATGAGACTTAGATGAATTATTCTTAATCTCATAGACAAGATAGTCTAAAGTCATACTTAATTGGATTTGTTTGACAAAAGTTGAATCAACATTCAATGTTGATTTCATTGTTCAAAGATGAAATTGCTTCAATTTCAAGAAGATTATTTTTTGTTGATCAAAAGTTAAATCTCCTTCTTTTGATACAAAATAAGAATATCTAGAAAAGACATTGGATAGACCTTGTTGTTTTCTTCGCCAATAAGCGATAATAAACTCGAACCTTGACAAAGACTTGCTCCAATGAGCCTAGCGACAACTCAACACACATATTGACATAAAATACTCAAGGTTCTTGTGATCCATATACACAATGACTAGATGTCACGGACACAAAATATAGACTAGAAGTCTAAACAAGAAGTTCAAGAAGAATTGGCAAGAAGTGGATTAATCAAATGAATACAAAAACAACACCAAAGAGGTGAGCTAGAGCTCCAAGAGATGTGTTGTCAAGACTGAAGAACTCTTCAGCCTCAACTCCAATATATACTCCTAACTAAGAAGCTTCTCAAACAGCTTCCACCAACTAGGGAGCTTCTCAAGCAACTTCCACCAAGTAGGAAGTTTTTCAAGCAGCTCCCACCAACTAGGAAGCTTCTCAAGCAACTTCTACCAATTAAAAAGATGTTAGAAGGCTTTGAAAGATTCTAAAGAGTTCTAGGAAACTTCTAAAATATTCTAGAAGGTTCTAACAAATATGTCCTTGACATCACCTCCTCCTCTAGCTTCAAGGTCTTTGAGAAGCTATTTAAGATGTATACTCACAAACGTAGGAAATCAAACATTTGTCGCATAGTCTTTGCAATATACTCCAGCTGTCGTTCGCGAGGCAAATGATTCATGGGCCCTTGTAGCCACCGATAATGACCAACACCTTCCACTTGAGACCATGCTTGAACTTCTGTATCTTCATTGTGGAAACGACTTGAAAATATCGCTTCCCCACTACTTGCATGAGCTGGTTCAACTTCAAAGACAATTACAAGTGACTTGCTACTTGGTATTCTTCGACGTCTTCTTGGCTCTTCTAATTCTTCATCTCGAGGTTGACGCCAAAAGCTACTCGGTTGAGATAGTACCACTAGTACAGTATCTACATTCTCACTAGCCATATCTAAATACACCTTGATATTAGATATCTTGATACTGCGAAATACAACAAGTTATGTTTTGATAAGACTTGGATCCTTTTTCTATTCATTTCTCCAAAGAAGGCTTCATCTTCACATTTTGTTTATGGCAAGCTTTTGGTTTATTAGGATATCGTCGATGGAATTCCTATACCTTTTGCGACGCATTGGCAAGATTTTTGGCCGGTTTCCATGTTCTTTTATTAATATCGTAGCCGCTCCAATGCACAAAGTACTCTAATTTATTCCATCTTTGCCGTGAATCTAGTATCCTTTCCACCTCATATTCTTTGTTGTTTTCAATTTTTATACTAGGTGGCGGACATTGCACTCTTCCAAGAAAAGACGATTCTCGATAAGGCTCTAACAGAGAAATATGAAAGACAGGGTGTACCTTCATAACAGTTGGTAACTCTAAGCGGTACGCCACAGGATTGATCTGCTTCTAGATAACAAATGGTCCCAATCTTTGGTAGTCCAACTTATCACATGGCTGCTTGATCTTGATATTCCGTCGAAGCAACCATATTTTATCTCCAATCTTGAAATTAGGTGCCTGATTCCGAAATTTAGCTGCGGATGCTTTGTAAGACTCTTGGACAATTTACAATTGAAGCTCCGATAGCTGCTGCACCAATCCTTTAGTTGCTCGATTATTATTTGCTGACGGACTCAATAGATCAAGCTTTGGATGGTACCCATAGTTGGAAAAGAATGGTGTTTTTTGAGTGGACCCATGAAGGGTGTTGTTATATGCAAACTCAGCTAGCGATAGATATGCAGTCTAATCATCTTGTTGATAGTTAATGCTGCATTGTAAATATTGTTCCAAAACTTGATTCAGCCGTTCTGTTTGGCCGTCCGTTTGAGGATGGAATGCCGAAGAAAGCTTGATGTCCACCTTCAATATCTTAAAAAAAGATCTCCAAAATTTTGATACAAATTGGATTCCTTGATCCAACATGATATCATCTGGTAGACCATGATATCGATATACATTATCAAGGAAGAGCCTTGTTGTATCTTTGCTTGACAATGTCTTCTTGCAAGGGATAAAATGTGCCATCTTTGTAAGTCGACCACAACAAAGATGCTGTCAAATGAATCTGATGGCAGCAGATTTGTAATAAAATCCATGGAAACTGAAGACCATGGACGATACACAATAGGCAATGGTTGTAGAAGTCTATAAAGGCGATGCCGAGGGTTCTTGGATCTTGAACAAATGTCACAAGAGAGGACGAAATCTTTCACATCCTTTCACATTTGAAGCCACTAGAAATCTCAGGAAATGAGTTTCAAGGTCTTGTTGAATCCGAAATGTCCCGCAGCTGGAAAGTCATGACGAGATTGAAGGACTCAAAGTCGTGCTGGCCCTTTTGGGATATACAGCCGCTCCTCAAAGTATAAGAGATCTCTTTCAACCTTGAACTTGTCATCATTGATACGCTACTTGATATCAAGGGCTATTGAATCTTTAATGATTGCAGCACGTATCTGGTTGAGGAAGTCTGCATCAATTGGCACAACAACAGCACAAATCATGAATTGCTCTAGCTTTAACAATGTCATATACTATTGATCAAGCGCTGCTTCTCCAACCTTTGGCGCAAGATATGATCTTCTTGATAAGGCATTGGATAGTCCTTGCTGCTTTCCAAGCCGATAAGTAATAATGAAGTCAAATCTAGATAGCAACATATTCCATCCAGCTTGACGACGGTTTAGAACCCGAGCCGACATAAAGTAGTGTAGATTCTTGTGATCCGTATATACGATCACGAGATGCGTAGCTCCTTCAAGGAAGTGACGCCACTCTTGGAAAGAATCCACTATAGCAAGGAGTTCCTTATCATGAATCTCGTAGTTGATCTCAGTCGCAGAAAACTTTTGTGAATAGAATGCAATTGGATGAAGCTTGTTGTCGATGCTCATTTGCAAAAGTACGGCTCTTAAAGCAAAATCCGAAGCATCGATTTTCAAATAGAAAGCCTTTGCAAAGTTTGGATGTACCAAGATTGGAGCCGTAATAAATGCGGTTTTAAGATTTTGAACTGCTTTTGCTGCCGGAGGTCCCCATTCAAGCTTATCCTTACATGTTAATCGAGTGAGTGGAACAACAACTTGAGAATAATTCTTGATAAAGATCCGATAGAAGTTAGCAAAGCCAAAAAAACATTGTACGTCTCTAACTGTCTTTGGAACTTCTCAGGACACAATTGCTTCCACCTTCTTGGGATCCATCTTCAAGCCTTCCATAGTCACAACGAACCCTAAAAACTCCATCTCAATTTGGTGAAATAAGCACTTCTCCAACTTGGCGTAGAGTCCTCACTCATATAGTTTTTTGAGTACCAAATGAACATGCTTCTTATGCTCTTCTTCATTCTCAAAAAATATCAAGATATCATCTAAATAGATTACAAAAAAATGGTCTAAATATTCTTGAAAAATATCGTTCATCATGTGTTGAAAGATTGCTGTCGTGTTGTGATATAATTATATGGTGAAATTATGACTAAAAATGATTTTTTAATTAATACTCTATTATCTTAGTTCAACAAAATTTCAATATATTTTAACAAGATTTTTATGAGAGTCTCTTAGTTTATTTTCTTCACTTAATAGCTAGTAGATAAGAATTAGTTAGTAATTTTACCTTCTAGATTATAGTAATTCTTTTACTACTTTAAAAAGACCATAAAATAGTAAAAATATAATAAAAAAGATAAATCACTAGCAAGATTGACATTAGGGTTAAGTTGAGGGTAGGGTTGGGCTATAAAATCCCTAGGATAGGTTAGATGGATATCCAAGGATTGGCCGTTTGTAGGACAGGGTCGAAATCAGACCTTTGGCTACTAAAACAGCTGCTTAGGGCAAATCAAGAGTCTTTTGGCAGATCAAAAGATGGAATTAGAGAAAAGACTTAAGAGATTTTGCATAGGATTTGGTTAAGAGTGATTTAGATCAAAAATGACTTTGTAATAGCTTTACAAAGTCAGGGTTGTTTTCGGCAACTTGGGATTTTGTGAAATAAAATAGGGTTGATATTTAAAGCAATTTTAGAAGTTTTGTAGCAGATCTACGGCTGAAAATTTGTGGATTTGTGGATATTATTGTTGTTAATGTGTGCTATGAATTTGAGCTTAATTTACGGTTTAATTGTATGTAATTGAGGTTTAAGTAGGTCAAGGTCTCGGGAATTAAGCTTTGAAGGTCAGTTGGGGTTTTTGAGATCTTGAGCAATTTGCTAGTTGGATTAGAGTGAAATTTGTATATGTGGTTAGTAGACTTGTTTTCCTATGCACATACAAAATTTAAAAGCAATTGAATTGTGTGAAAGAAAGATTTAGGTACTGGAATATTGGCATTAAGATTGGAGAAGGAGGTCGGCCATATAAATTTATGGATTTTTCTTCTTTTTATAAAGTTAGATCTTCTTCAAATTTAATAGGCTTGTTTTCAACTTAATTAATAAGGTATGTGCAAAATTTCAATCAAGATCAACGGTTTATTTGGTAGTTATTGAGATTTTAAAACTACCTTAGGATTTTCTTAGGGTTTGGGTAGGATTCAATTAGGATTTAATTACGATTTATTTTAGGATTTGACCAAGGTTGATTAGAATTTAATTAGGATTTATTTTTGGATTTAATTAAGATTTGATTAAGAATTATTTAGAGATTGATTAGAAAAGTTAGGACTAGTTTTGTTGCATATTTCTTTTTTATCTTCCACAGCCTGGTGCCCGGAGCATTCTCAAGCAAGACTTCACGACAAACAACACCGCCGGAGCATTGGTAAGACCAAATGGCATAACATTATACTCAAAATGACCATACCTTGTACGAAAAGCTGTCTTCCATTCGTCTCATTTTTTGATTTGCACAAGGTTGTAAGCTCCCCTTAGATCGATCTTTGTAAAGATCTTTGCACGTCCAAGTTGTTCCAGAAGACTAGAGATCAAAGGTAATGGATAGCAATTCTTCTTTGTCACCTTGTTGAGACCTCGATAGTCCATGCACATCCATAGTGAGCCATCTTTCTTCTTCACAAATAAGATTAGTGCCCCAACTGGCGACTTTGAATGACAAATGAAGTTCTTGGTTAGGTTCTTGTCAATGTATTTCCGCAACTCAGCCAACTCCGTCTGCAATAGGTTGTAGATTGAGCCAAAAGGTGGTTGTATTTCTTTTTGTAATTCTATGGCACAATCATATGGTCAATGTTCTGGTAGTATGTTTGTATTCTTCTTTTAGAACACGTCTTGAAAATCCTTGTATTGTTCCGGTATACCTGCTGTTGAAATTTGCTCTCCACTAGTTGGAATCACATAAATGACCAATGGTGTGCCTTCCTTGCATGATCTTACAAACATTCTTGCTCCAATGAACAACAATTTTTTGCTTTGGTGTCTTCTTCGAGGCTTGTCCTCAGGTTGTTCTATGGAAAATGTTATCCTCCGCAACCTCCAATCTATGGATGGATTATATTTTTTCAACCAAGAAAGACCAAGAATAACATGATTTGATGGAGTGCTAATAATGTTGAAAATAATATGATTACTATGGTCTTTAAATGTCACTTCTATAGGTTCTGATTCGTGGGTGATACTACCAGATAATAAAGGTCGTCCATCTATTACTTCTACGTGAACAGGTTTGGATTTCTGTACTAGAAGAATTTTGTAATGCTTAGCAAATTCTTGATCTAAGAAACAAGCAGATGCTCCTGAATCTAATAAGGCTAAGGTTTTTAGTTTTTCTGGACTAAAAAACAAAGGAATTATAAAACAATGGGCAAGTTTTGTAGAAAGAGAAGAACCTGGTTTTGATTTGTCCAACCGTACGGTTCCTATTGTGGCTAGGCATCCTCGTTTTCCTGAACAAATGCACCTCTATTCTTGATGTTGCATCCATTTTGCTTCTTCGGACAATTTTCAGCTCTATGGCCTTTTCCACCACAATAAAAGTACAAACCTTTCTCCATACGTTGCTTCTTTTCTTCTGGAATAAGAGATTTGACACGTATTGCATCAATCTGCATGTCCTCTGTCTCTGATTGTGAATTTAGGCTACTTGTCGATATAATTGCGCCGTGACGACTTGTATATTGTCTGAAACGTTGGTCTTGGCGACGTTGAAATAGACGGTTATCGCACTTCATAGCTTGGCTAATGGTTTCGTTGAGCGTTTGTGGATCAGGAAGACATAACAACAAATCCTTCACGTCGCCTTTAGATCCCAATAGAATTGACTCATCAATGCTTCTTCATCCCAATTGATGTCGTATGCTAATTGCCTGAAATCCGATGCATAGACTGATGCAGAGCGAGTCCCTTGTCGTAGCGATCGAATTTTTGTTGTAGCCCATCGACCCTTGTCATGCTCGCCAAATGCTTCCGCAAATGCCTCCAAAAAAGTTTCAAAGTTGTTCAAAATCAATGATCCTTTTTCAAATAGAAGAGCAAATCATAAAAGAGCTTGTCCTGTAAGTAAAGTTCCAACCAATCCAACGCGTTGTCATGGTGAGAGTCTTAGTCCTAAGAAACACTGGGTCTTTTGTGCCTCTCATTTCTTAAGTGCAAGATGAGATTCATAAAGTTCCTAAAACTGAAGAATTTACATAAAAACATACTTTATTAACCCTAACATATTCTGCCTTTAGAAACCTGCCCTCAAATTTGTCCATAAATCCTACGATATCACATCAATTGAAGCAAAATTTGCATAAAAGGTACTTAAGGAAGTAAGGAAGCAAACTCCATAATCCTTTTGACTATAGCTCTTGTGGTTAGAGAGAACCATGTTGTCAAAGAAACCCCTCCATGCTGCCTTTGATTCTGGACCCCCTTTGCTTCACACTTTCATTGCTCCTCATTATGAAAACCCCAAGTATTGAAATTTGGTAGGCTTATTGCTTGCTTTATGTTGTAAACATCCTCCAATTTTTGCTCAAAAACTCGTCTTGGAAATAGAGTTATAGACTCTACCCTTCTCCTTTAATTCTGTCTTCTACCAACTCTGGATCCGACTACAAATTTACTCAAAATTCTTTAAACATAACTCCAATAGCAATCAGTTTTTTACACAACTTAATAGACTCATATATCTACAAACTCCAATAAATTTTACTCAAAATGCTACTTTGATCACAAAGATATGCTCCCCCAAACTTCACTGACTTAGAGATAGACTCCTATCACTTTGAAAGAGCATAACATTTTTTTTATAAGATAAATGAGTATCAAACTTACTCTCATCTCTTTCTTAACTTGCTTAGATTACGTCTATCAAATTTCACACTCAAATTAATTCCCTAACTCCATTCATACCCAAAAAACCCACACACACACTCTGCCCATACAAACCTCAATTCTGCTTTCACTCTATTTCTCTTTTCACCTACATCCGGTTACAATTTCACTCATAACTCTTTGCTCAAAGATCATATTGACTTAAGATTTTGGTTGAAAGTAGTAAACTCTATAAGGAACAAAACCCCAACAAAATTTGCTTCTAAAGTCCAAATAGTTCTCAAGAGCCGAGGCCCGAAATTTAGTAAACCTCACTGCCCTAGTCTTAAACACCTGCAACTTTGACGACTCATATCTCCCTTGATACTTAACCAAAAGACATAAAAATTATTTCTATATGTTCCTTATCTTGTCTACTACAAATCTACAAAAAGAATTTCAATTAAAATCCTCTCTAAGCTTCTTCTACATACAAAAACGTATATTGCCTATCAAAAAGAAACCCCATCTCTCTAAAAGAACCCTCCTCCTTCTTCTTCACGACTCCCTTCTTGTCCTCCCGGCCTGGTCTTCCTTCTTCCCTTGGTCAAAGAGACACCTCAGCCATGTCTTTCCACCTCTTCAATCCTTTCTTTTGGATTAATTTGAAGGAATCTCACTTTTTGAGGTAAATTTCTATTCTACCTTCTTACTACCATTTTTTTCTACCAACTTCTCTTCTAATTTCAGCCCACAACATTTAAGTTTAGATCTAAAATAGAAGAGAATAAAGATAAAGTAGATCTAAGATAAAATAAAATAAAATCTAATAAGTAGAAAAAAACAATTAAGATTAGATTAGAGATAAAAAAGAAAGAACTACATCCTACACTGCCAAGTCAAAGAAGCTTGTGTGGTTAAGTTCTTAGCTACTTTGGAGTTGACGTGGGTTCGAATCCACTTGACTTCACTGTAGAAATCCTTGGCTTCATGACTTGGTACTGCTAGTGGGAATTTCAGCAGGAAATTAGTAGTTTGGCCTACCTATCATCCCTGAGCTTGTGATAAACATTATAACCTCCAAGATAATGTGGTTATAACCACAACCCCTTCTCTTTTTTATCCTCTCTTCTTCTAATCTTAATCTTTTTATTTTAACACATTCTTTTATATCTTTCACACTATGTTTTAATTTACAACGTGACAGCGTGATTCCTCCGTCAAATAACGTTCGGGTTGTAGAGCTGTTATTAACTTGATTTGATTGACGAAACCTCGAAACTTGGAGCATGTGCCATCAAACTTATTTGGAAGGCTAATTCGAGGCTCCTTTCATTGTGGAAGCAATGGTCTTCGTTGAACCACAGATAAAGCTATTTCTTCTGGTGCAGAAGCTTGAGGTTGATGAAGCCCAGATTGTGCTATTCCGGTGTCGTATTATGTGTTGTCTCGTTGGAGAATGCACCAGGCACTTGGCTATAGAAGGTAAAGTATTATTTGCAAATACTCAAAAATCCTAATAGGTTTCACCCATGTATAAGGGATATAATTCAAGCTTCAATTCAAAAGTGTTTAAAAACACTCCTCTTAGTAAAATCAACCTTACATATATCCCAATTACCTCGTTTCCTTTATAATTAAGCAATTTTTATTTTTGTTTATAAACTCTAATCCTAATCAGTGAGCTTTGACAAGCTATAATTTTTAATCGAACCGTCCACTTACTGTGAAATTTTGCACACACATGCTAGTATAAGCCTTTTACATGCTCAAAAAAATTTAGTCCAACCCAACTTACACATTGCAAGAAAACGCCCAAAAAGTGCACTAATGACACTCGGCCGCCAATTTGAAGATTGATGCACAAACTCCAGTGGTGATTTCTCCTGCTTTTACTATTAACTTCAGCTCAAACTTAGTGTGTAGCTCAATCTAAAAGTCTTCTATCAGCATACCAAAAATTACATTGATCCAATTAGTGGATCTTTAGTTATCACAGAAACCCTATCCAATCCTAAACTGCCAACTTTTGACAACCCTTTGTATCAAAACTCAAATATCTCCTGATTGTATTACTAGATTAACACAAATTTTTATAAACACTTAGCTCATCCAACAATCCAAAAAAATTCAAATTTTGAACCATAGATGCTTCACAAATTTTATAAATCACTCAACAATGCAAGCCATCATTGTCTTATATAAAAATCCAAATCACCAATATAAACCTTGACTTTGAATAGCGATTGCTAAGTCCTCCAAAATCTTATGGTTGCAAGCTAAATGCCCTTGGAACTCCTTTCAAGCTAGCTATCCAATCCTAATTGCCGATCTTCAAATGTCCCCGTTTCTTGCCTTCGGCGGTCGTTTTTGTCCCTAGAGGTCTGATTTCGACCCTGTCTCATATCCGGTCTTTCTTTGGGTATCAATTCAACTAATTTTAAGGATTTTAAAGTTAAATCCTATCCTCAACTTAATCCTAGTATCAACCATAATAACTATTTTTCTTTTCTATCCTATTCTAATTAACTTATGACTTTTTAAAATCAATAATAGAGTTTGTATAGCCTAGAAAAAAACTTTAACAACTAACTTTTATCTGTTAGCTATAAAACAAGAAAATAATCTAAGAGGCTTCCATAATCCTTTTCTTAAGTATCTTAAGTTCCTATTGAACTAAGATAATCAAGTATTAAATATAAATTATTCTTATCTATACCTTTCACTATATAATCGTGTTGCAACATGACATCCACCCCCTCTGAATCTGAGTATCCTCCGATATGCGCCAAATGAAGCATATGTCATAGTTGGCATCATACCATCTCTTCATTTTTTGTACCAAGTTCTTCTTCATCATCCATTTCAATATAATTGTCTTCTTCAAAGTCATTAATATCTTCAATATAATCTTCTACGTTTATTTCTCCATCTCGTCTTTTGAAAACTTTTACTTGCTTCCCGGCAATAGGTATCTTCAACCTTGTACCATCCAATTCCTTCAATAAATATGTGGCATTGTCTTGAACTGTTATCACTACATAGGGTCTAAATCTACGTTTTGAAAATTTCCGTAAGGTACTATGCTGGTTATCCAAATTGGTATCATAAACAAGTGCCCAATCACCTTCTTCAATTGCTTTAGGCCTCAATCGATGTCGTTTATCAAATCGAGCCTTGTTCTTTAGCCTTGCCTTTTATAACCATTTTAATGTTAGTTCCACATCTTCTGATCTTTGTTCAAGCTATCAAATTCTAATAGCCAGTAACTCTTCTCTTTTTAGTCCATCTTTCCAAGGTAGTACACTCCAAGTTGGCACTTGTTCTTCAATTGGCATAATAGATTTTTGACCTGTCATGAGTTCCATTGGCATATATCCTGTCACCGAACTATAAGTTGTTCGATCAGCCTATAATGTATAAGGTAGAAGTCGAGGCCATTCTTTCACTCTTCTATTCCAAGCTTTAACCAAGGCTTTTATAATTGGTGGATGTCCACGTTTACTCTTTGCATTCCCTTCTGGATTATAAGCTGTGGTTAATGATAATTTAACTCCACATCTTTTGAAGAATTCACGAGCTTCATGTGCATTTAATTCTCTACAATCTATAATAATCTTTTTCATACATCCGTAGTGGCAAATAACATCCTCAAATAAAAATCTGCAAATTCCTTCTATAGACTTTGTCCTTAAAGCCCTGCCTTCTATTTGGTTTGATAAATCCTCATGAGCCAAAACTAAATACCTCATTTGCCATAGTCCCATTGGCATAATAACCAAATCCACAACCCATTTAAAATGAATAGCCAAATGATATGTTGGATGCAAACCATCTCGATGTCGTATATTCGAATACATTTGACAAGCCATACAAGATTCTACAAATGAAGTTACATCTCGATACATCTTCTTCCACCAATATCGCTCCTTCAACTTAGCAAAAGTAGTCCAAATTCCTCTATGCCTTGCCCATAAACTATCATGAAATTCCTTGAGTAATTCTTGTTGATCTTCTTTGATACCTACTACTCGTTGTGGCATACCAATATTTGATTTTGGCCTCTTCCATAGAAATCCCCCTTGTAATATGAACTTGTATGCTTTTCTCCTAATCTGTTTAAATTTTTCAACTATCCAATTAACATGCTTGGTTAATGTGCTCAAATAATATCCAATATCCAATAAATCTCCTTCATAATTTTCTTCATGAAATGGCTTATTTTCTTTGTTCAATTGTGAAATTGAATAAAATTTAGTACCCACATCATCAATATCCTCTATCATTTCATCTTCTCCATTATATCTTGCTTAAGATAATATATCTGCTACAAAATTATTCTTTCCCGCAACATACTTAAACTCTGAATTTAATGACTTGATATAAGCAATCCATCTTAACATTGCAATGTCTGGAGTTGTGCAATTAATAATCATTCAAAGCAAAGGCAAACCATCTGTTTCTACTACTACTGTTGCCTTAATTAAATAATCCCTTTCTTCTTTCATACCTGAAATAATTCCCCATAATTCCCTTTTCACTTGAAAATATGCATGTTGGCGTGCACTTAAAACCTTAGCTCCAAATCGAACTACAAATCTATGTCCATTTGAATCATCTTGACCCACTGCCCATCCAATGGCAATTGGACTAGTATCCACTGTAAGAATCATTGGTCTATTGCACTTATAATCAATTTTTCTCAATATTGGAGGTGATATTAACTTGATGTTCCTTCTACATGTTCTTTACAGTCTTTTGACAAAGGCCCAGCAACGGGTTTTACCTTCTTATCTACTGTCTTGTATTTTGTTTCAACCATAACCTCTGGCGTTTGAAAAGATTCAATCATATCATAAACTTCTTTCGAATGAATCTGTATAATTTTATCATCATCACTTAATCCAATAGATGTAATCAGTTCTAAAGGATCTTTGAATCCATTTTCTTCATAAATATCAATAATCTTTTTATCATCTTCTAATATTTTTAATCCATATAATTCTCTTTCAACAGCACATAATCTTTTTCTCTCATTTCTTTTTACATCCTCAATCCTCTTATATATAACACTCCCACTTTCAAAAATGCCAATAAATCCTGCATCAAAGGTACATATATCTTGCGAGAGTACCTCCTCTTTTATACCTCCATAATCCCGCTTTATAGTGGTACTCTTCAAAAATCCGTAAATTCTTCAACAACTCTTGGCAATGGTTTCTCTTTCAATTTGTTTCAATTATGTTCATGATTTGGAGGAACAGTCAAAAATTGTACTACCTTTTTTCCATCTTCACTACAAATCTGTGCATAAGCTGATCCATCATCGAGGACTTTTGTTTCCGTTTGAGTCGCAATAATGTTATCACAGAAACCCTATCCAATCCTAAACTGCCAACTTTTGACAACCCTTTGTATCAAAACTCAAATATCTCCTGATTGCATCACTAGATTAACACAAATTTTTATAAACACTTAGCTCATCCAACAATCCAAACAAATTCAAATTTTGAACCATAGATGCTTCACAAATTTTATAAATCACTCAACAATGCAAGCCATCATTGTCTTATATAAAAATCCAAATCACCAATATAAACCTTGACTTTGAATAGCGATTGCTAAGTCCTCCAAAACCTTATGGTTGCAAGCTAAATGCCCTTGGAACTCCTTTCAAGCTAGCTATCCAATCCTAATTGCCGATCTTCAAATGTCCCCGTTTCTTGCCTTCGGCGGTCGTTTTTGTCCCTAGAGGTCTGATTTCGACCCTGTCTCATATCCGGTCTTTCTTCGGGTATCAATTCAACTAATTTTAAGGATTTTAAAGTTAAATCCTATCCTCAACTTAATCATAGTATCAACCATAATAACTATTTTCCTTTTCTATCCTATTCTAATTAACTTATGACTTTTTAAAATCAGTAATAGAGTTTGTATAGCCTAGAAAAAAACTTTAACAACTAACTTTTATCTGTTAGCTATAAAACAAGAAAATAATCTAAGAGGCTTCCATAATCCTTTTCTTAAGTATCTTAAGTTCCTATTGAACTAAGATAATCAAGTATTAAATATAAATTATTCTTATCTATACCTTTCACTATATAATCGTGTTGCAACACGACACCAGATGCTCCATCATTATGAAGTCTTGCAAAGACTCCTTCCATCATCGTAGTTCTCTGTGATAATGTAGCAAGAGCATTCATAATGGCATCTATCTTGGACTCCAAACTTTCACTCATATTAATGTCTTGACCTCCAACCATTCTAAGACAAAAGAAATAATTATTTCTATAAGGAGAAAACATTGGTTTAGAAAAGGGTACTCCGCATCCTCTAAAACGCCTTAAGACCTTTAAAAAGAGGGGCAATCCACTCTCTCCAAGAAGAATAAGACTCCAATATTGTGACGAACAAGATATCAATTTAGAAGAGGGTAATCCGCAACCTCTGAAATACTAGTATACCTTCAAAAAGAGGAGTAATCCACACTCCAACAAGAAGGAACTAGCTCTGATATCTAAGATGAAAGTAGTCTCGACAAAATGTCACGGACACAAAATATAGACTAGAAGTCTAAACAAAAAGTTCAAGAAGAATTGGCAGGAACTGAATTAATCAAATGAATACAAAAACAACACGAGAGAGATGAGCTAGAGCTCCAAAAGATGTATTGTCGAGACTAAAGAACTCTTCAGCTTCAACTCCAATATATACTCCTATCTAGGAAGCTTCTCAAATAGCTTCCACCAACTAGGAAGCTTCTCAAGCAACTTTCACCAATTAGGAAGCTTCTCAAGCAACTTTTACCAACTAGAAAGATGTTAGAAGACTCTAGAAGATTTTAGAGAGTTCTAGGAATCTTTTAGAATATTCTAGAAGGTTTTGATAAGTATGTCCTTGACACTAGATTAGAAGCACCTTTCAGATAGTGACGCCATTCTTGAAAAGAATCTAGAATTGTAAAAAATAAATTATCATAGATTTTGTAATTAATCTCGTCTGCTGAAAATTTCTTGGAATGAAAAGCTATTAGGTGAAGTTTGTCATCTATTCCCATTTATAACAATATTACCTTCAAAGCAAAGTCTGATGTATTTGTTTCTATAAAAAATACCTTGAAAAAGTTGATGCAATACAAAATTGATGCAGAAGTAAAAGTTGTCTTATAAGCTTCAAAAGATGCTTTTGCTTCTTTATTCCACTCGAGTTTGTCCGTACAAGTTAAGCATTTAAGGGGATTTGCAATTTGAAAAAAAATTCTTATTGAAGATTTGATAGTAATTGACAAATTTCAAAAAGCATTGCACATCTCTTATTATTTTTGAAATCTTCCAATCCATGATTGTCTAGACTTTCTTAGGATCCATTTTGAAACCATCATTTAAAATGATATATTCTAAAAAATCAACTTAAATAGTATGAAATACATACTTTTCCATCTTGGCATATAATCTTACATCTCTAAATTTTTGTAATATGCGATGAACAAGAAGTTCATGCTCTTCTATATT